>JAZHEH010003205.1:34670833-35285000 GCA_036589455.1 Ateles fusciceps
GTTATTAGAAAATGAGGGTGGGGGACCTCATGAATAGGATTAGTGCCCTTATCAAAGAGACCCTGGGGGAGATCTCTCACCTCTTTCAACCTGTGAGGATATACAGAGAAGACAGCTAGCTATGAACCAGAAGGCAGGCCCTTACAAGACATGAGATCTGTCAGCACCTTGATGTTAGACCGTCTAGCCTCCATAACTGTGAGAAATAAATGTTTGTTGTTTAAGTCACCCATTCTATAGAATTTATATAATAGCAGTATGAACACGCTAAGACAGTGCCTTCCTTGCTTCTGACAAGTAAGGGTCAGTACCAGGGTGATCATCATCTCCTTTTTACCAGTAACACAGTTATGCAATAGCATCTCCTTCCCTAAGCTCTGGTTCACAGAGGACAGCCCCTCTCCTTGGCCCATTTCTTATTGCCTTATTGCTTTGCTAAGTGAGGTGTCCTCTGGGCCCTACTGCAGAACACCAGGTGAGCTTTCTTGCTGTACATACCATATCCCCTCTAGCATGGCAACTTCCCAAGCTTCTAAGCTCCTTCATCCTATTATCTGTTATGGCAGCTTTGGCATTTCTACTTAACTAAGTGTGGGATCTTTCTTTCTCTCTTTAGAGCAATCCTCACTCCATGTAAGTAACATTTCCTGGGCCAGGATATTAAATCCTGTATTATGGGAGAGTGTTCCCTTGTTGATTAACTCTCCCTTCCTCAACTTTATATTCCATGCCCACTCTTGTTCCAGCATCCTCAGACCCAGTCCCATACATACTCTTCGGCTTCTCTCAATAGAAGTTGGCTATGTTTTCACAGCATCGTAGGAATATAGTCCCTCTCCTTCCTTTGCCTGCTCAGCATGTCATTGGGTGGACTGTGTTGTATCTTGATGCTAGGTCAGTCACAAACCCCAGCAGAGGTTTGGGTGGGGATTGAACTTGAGGGAGGCTATGTGTTCCTCTGCAGCATGGGGAGTCTCTGAATCATCTTTAAGAAAGTGGGGGCTACAGACCCAAAGAATTCAGGGGAATCTGGAGTGTAAAGATTTTCAAGTACATTGACCCAAATGACCCAGCTCAAGTCTCAGGTTTTCACTCCTCAATTAGGGACCTAACCCTGGCATAAGAGACTTACCAGGGCTAAGAATCCAACTTTCTCTGGAGCTTTGCTACTCTTATAATTAAGTCTTGGGCTTGATCCTTAACCTTCTCCTCCCCCAGGAGATCAAGGGATCAGAGCCTCTTTACATGCTGCCAAGGAGGTCCTCTGATTTTTACACTTAGCCTTCAATTAGTGATTAATTACCCTTAGCCTTTTCTTGTCTTTCTCCACTGCATCAGTGCCACTCAGCAAGCCACTGGAGTCTATTGTCCTTATAATTAGTACTTCCTCAGAACCTCTCAAAAGCTTAAGCTACTGCACCTGCCAGTGCATTTTTCTTCCAAGAGTGTTCTATCCCAGGTTGTCACTGATAAAAAGCTTCAGCAGTTGCATGGATACAGCATGCCTGTAGTTTTCAGTGAGCCACCTACCACTAGGAATGGAATCCTCATTGCCAGCTGATTAACTGGTGATCCAGTTTTAAAATTGCATTTTAGTTCGGTTTTCCTCCTCAGATCACTCCCGGCAACAATTGTTTTAGGTTTGGTTCCTAGGAAAATAGGCTCTGAGATGGAGCCTTCCATGCAGGATATTTATTTACGAGTACTCTCAGGATCAATACTTCTGGGGAGAGAGAGAGAGTTACTGAACTGTGATGCAACTACCACAAAACCCCATCCACTTCCATGGGGAGCCCTGGAGCTGGGATGGTTCTTCAGCATTTCTTTTCCTTGAAGTGAGGAATTTGGATCTTGATACCTACAACCTACCAGTCACTGGATATGGGCTGTCTGGGAGAAGTGAGCCCTTGAGTACAGCAGCTCTTTCTTACTAAAGGCAGTCCCAGAGAGGAACTCAACTTAAGTCTGTCATCCATCAGCACCCAGTAGTTGTGAAATGCTTGCCTAAGCCCAGAGTGAGAACTGAGCAGCACATCACAGTGTCCATTGCAGTTCCTGTATACTAGTAATAAGCCAGTAAAAATACCATGAATGACAATCCCGTTAACAATAGCAACTGGAAACATAAAATATGTTCAGAGTACCTTAAAGACTCATATGAAAAATAAAAAAAAAACCTTTATTAAGAAACAGTATCTTGATGAATGAAAGTATTTACCTTGTTTCTGAATAAGAGGACAATAGGCTAGGCGCAATGGCTCACACCTGTAATCCCAGCACTTTGGGAGGCTGAGGTGGGCAGATCACCTGAGGTTGGGAGCCTAACCAACATGGAGAAACTCCATCTCTATTAAAAATAAAAAAATTTGCTGCACGTGGTGGCACATGCCTGTAATTCCAGCAGCTCGGGAGGCTGAGGTGAGAGGATCACTTGAACCTGGGAGGCGGAGGTTGCGGTGAGCCGAGTCCAGCCTGGGCAACAAGAGTGAAACTATGTCTCAGGAAAAAAAAAAAAAAAAAAAAAAGAAAGAAAGAAGAAGCCCATAGCAAAAGTGCCAACTCTTTTCAAATTAACAGAATAGAATAAGCTATAGTAGAACTAAGTAAATATATGACTTTGTGTAAGATAAATATGTTACTTAAAATCACTAGGGAAAGAAAGGATTATTTAATACATGTTTTGAAACAAATGATCAGCAATTTGGAGCAAAAATTAGATTTTCTACCACATACTATTTACCAAATTATGTTTCATATGAATTCAATGTTTAAATAGGTAAAAATACTAGAAGAAAATATGAGTGATTTTTAAAAAAAAATCATTTGGTGGGGGAGACATTTAAGGCATGATACCAAAGGCAGATAGTATATAAGAAAAACATAACTAATTAAAATTGCTAAAGAATATTTTTTCATTAAAAATCAAAAAAATTTAAAAGCAAGTGAAAAACCAGGAATAAAATATTTATAAGGATAGTCTACCACTATTCTTGAGGTATAGAGAACTCCTATGATTTAAGAAAAAGACAAAAATGTGTAAAGAATGTAAACAGATAATTCACAAAAGCAGGATAAAGTCAATAAATATATAGAAAATGTTATCACCTACTAATAATCAAATATATGCAATTGAAAGCAGCAAATAATATCATTTATGACCTAGCAAATTGGATACAGTTAAAAAAAAAAATTGTCATAGGGTTACTGTTGTCCTGGAGGTAAGCAGCGTACATACTTATCTCCAGAGAATAGAAACAGATACATTTATGAAGAATGTAAAGCTCACATGGAAAGTGATTTCGTAATCTATATCCCCCAAACTTCATTCAGATCCTTTGACCAGCAAGGTCCACTTATAGGAATAAATCCTAAAGAAGCAATCACTGATACACACAAACATTTTTGTACAATAATGTTCATTATATAATTATTGTTTCTAATACTAAATGTTAGAACCAACCTAAGTCTCACAGTAGGCATTTGTTGAATCATAATAGCTTATCTATATTATGAAATACTATATAGCCTTTAAAAATGATGTAGCCCAATATTTAGTGGCACAGAAAAATGTGCACAGTAGAATGTAAGTGAACTTAGCAAGCAGCAAAATGGGATACACAAGAAATCTCATTTTTTGCTAATGCATAGGAGGGGGAAAAAACCCTGAAAGTGTATACTCTAAAACATAAATGGTGATTATTCCTCGTTGGCCAGGTTTAGATAAATTCAGTCTTTTTCTTTTTGATTTCTAGCATTTTCTTTTTTCCCCTTTTTTTGCAAAGGAATCAAGAATTACTACTTCATAGGCAGAGCAGCCAGTTTCCTGTATTTTCTACAATGTGCTATGAATCAAGCTGCAATGAGTACACTGAAAGTAAATGAAATTATTGTCTGTTATTTTAGTTCTGATTCTACCCCTGATGCTATTCTGATGATTTTAGAGCGATGTATCTAACTGAGAAAGAAAAAAAAAAGAAACCACAGAATCAGATTGGCTCCATAGGTCCAGCTCTAATTAACTTGGATTTTTTTTTAAAGATATATACAAATTTAAAAGAATAAACTCAAATCAGGGATATGTAAAATAAAGTAACTAGCTCTTTTTAAAAAAAAAAAAGAAAGAAAGAAAGGAAATTGAAAGAAGAGAAAAATTTTTAAAAAGCTAGAAAAGTCCAAAGTGAACCAAGTCTTTAAAAAATGCTTAGTGTAAGGAAAAGGATTTAAAACTAAGCATGGAATAAAGAAGAAAAGAAACTGTTTTGGCTGGGTGGTTGGCAGCACTATGGTACTGTTGATGAATGATCGTACAGTGCAAACTCCATCGGTCCTATTTTACATTCATCTTTTCTGCCAAAAGGAATGAGGCTGGGGCTGTAGAAGGAAGAACAAACATCAGTAGGAAGGAACTGTGGCCCAATGTGAATGAACAGATCCGGGGGACCTCCCTGCTCTGGATGAATTCTAATTTCCTGGCTGGAGCAAATGCATTTCTATGTTCTTGCACATGAGAAAGCAGGTCACTGCCAGTGCTCTCGGCCGAACTGTGGAGGGGCTGAGAGAGGGATCAGCACATGGGAGCTGGGCCAGTGCAGTTCCTTGCTTGAAAAAGAAAGTAAGGTGAGGCCCTTAAACTTCAACCTGGTGAGCAAGATTCTCAAACAAATTTAAAAAGGGGAGGATTCCAAGGAAACCCAGAACATGAAGCAAATAATCTTCATAAAATGAAGATGAACTAAGTGGAGAAAAATAGGACAAATCAGAGAACAAATGAGAGACTTCTATGTCATTGCAGTACAGGTGATGAGGGATGGAGAAGGTCAAGAAGGAATAATGATGCCACCTACACCATCTGGGGGTACGCTGGGGGATGCTGTATAAGAGAAGGGGATAGCACAGGAGTCCCTTCTGTCATCGTTTGTAGGAAACTTTTCCAGGGAAAGGGGAAAGGCTGTGGGCTAATTCTGGCATTTCAATCAAAGAGGCAGACATTAGCGATTTGATGCAGGCATCCAAGCTTTACAAATAAGTTGATATCTGAGAGTGCTCCCACAACTGAAGGCCTCATTTCTTTGCTGGATTCTATGTTAGGTCTGATGATTGCCTGATCTGTTTCTTGGCAGTAATTTTTAATGGCTAATAGGAGAAAGATGCTAAAAAAATAAAAAACACCACGATACACGAAGAAGATGCAGCAACTTTTAAAGGAAGAGAAGGTGAAAGCCATTATGAACCCCCAAGTTTCATTTTCATCCCTCCCTTTCTCTTTTCTTTGTCCCTTCCCTCAATCTCAAATATTTGTTAACCTACTGCTATACACAAAATATTATGCCAAATGCCAAGAATAGTTGCTCCTTTTTTTTTATTGTACTTTAGGTTTTGGGGTACATGTGCAGATCATGCGGGATTGTTGCATAGATACACACATGGCAATGTGGTTTGCTGCATCCATCCCCCCCGTCACCTACATCTGGCATCTTCTCCCCATGTTATCCCTCCCCAACCTCCCCAACCTCCCGCTGTCCCTCCCTTGGATCCCCCCAACAGACCCCAGTGTATGATGCTCCCTTCCCTGTGTCCATGTGTTCTCATTTTCAATACCTGCCTATGAATGAGAACATGTGGTGTTTGATTTTCTGTTCTTGTGTCAGTTTGCTGAGAATGATGGTTTCCAGATTCATCCATGTCCCTACAAAGGACACAAACTCATCATTTTTTATGGCTGATAGTATTCCATGGTGTATATGTGCCACATTTTCCTTGTCCAGTCTATCATCGATGGGCATTTGTGTTGGTTCCAGGTCTTTGCTATTGTAAACAGTGCCACAATGAACATACATGTGCATGTGTCTTTATAATAGAATGATTTATAATCCTTTGGGTGTATACTTAGTAATGGGATTTCTGGGTCAAATGACATTTTTATTTCTAAGTCCTTGAGGAATCACCACACTGTCTTCCACAATGGTTGAACTAATTTACACTCCCACCAACAGTATAAAGGGCTCCTACTTCTCCACATCTTATCCAGCATCTGTTGTGTCCAGATTTTTTAATGATCACCATTCTAACTGGCGTGAGGTGGTATCTCAATGTGGTTTTGATTTGCATTTCTCTAATAATCAGTGATGATGAGCATTTTTTTCATATGTTTATTGGCCTCATATCTGTCTTCTTTTGAAAAGTGTTTATATCCTTCGCCCACTTCTGAATGGGGTTGTTTGTTTTTTTCTTGTATATCTGTTTTAGTTCTTTGTAGATTCTGTATACTAGCCCTTTGTCAGATGGGTAGATTGCAAAAAATTTTTCCCATTCTGTTGGTTGCCGATTCACTCTAATGATGGTTTCTTTTGCTGTACAGAAACTCTGGAGTTTAATTAGATCCCATTTGTCTATTTTGGCTTTTGTTGCCAATGCTTTTGGTGCTTTAGTCATGAAGTCCTTGCCTATGCCTATGTCCTGAATGGTTTTGCTTAGGTTTTCTTCTAGGGTTTTTTATGGTGTTAGGTCTTATGTTTAAGTCTTTAATCCATCTGGAGTTAATTTTAGTGTAAGATGTCAGGAAGGGGTCTAGTTTCTGCTTTCTGCACATTGCTAGCCAGTTTTTCCAACACCATTTATTAAACAGGGGAATCCTTTCCCCATTGCTTGTTTTTGTGACGTTTGTCAAATATCAGATTGTTGTAGATATGTGGCGTTGCCTACAAGGCCTCTGTTCTGTTTCATTGGTTTATATCTCTGTTTTGGTACCAGTACCATGCTGTTTTGATTACTGTAGCTTTGTAGTATAGTTTGAAACCAGGTAGCATGATACCTCTGGCTTTGTTCTTTTTGCTTAGGATTGTCTTGGCTATGCTGGCTCTCTTTTGGTTCCATATGAAGTTTAAGGTGGTTTTTTTCCAGTTCTGTGAAGAAGGTCATTGGTAGCTTGATGGGGATAGCATTGAATCTATAAATTACTTTGGGCAATATGGCCATTTTCATGATATTGATTCTTCCTAACTATGAGCATGGAATGTTTCTCCATCTCTTTGTATCCTCTCTTATTTCCTTGAGCAGTGGTTTGTAGTTCTCCTTGAAGAGGTCCTTCACATCCTTTGTTAGATGTATTCCTAGCATTTTATTCTCTTTGTAGCAATTATGAATGGGAGTTCACTCATGATTTGGCTTTCTGTTAGTCTGTTATTGATGTATAGGAATGCTTGTGATTTCTGCACATTGATTTGGTATCCTGACACTTTGCTGAAGTTGCTTAACAGTTTAAGGAGATTTTGGGCTGAGATGATAGGGTCTTCTAAATATACAATCATGTCATCTGCAAATAGAGACAATTTGACTTCCTCTTTTTCTATTTGAATACTCCCCTTTTTTTCTTGCCTAATTACTCTGGCTAGAACTTCCAATACTATATTGAATAGGAGTGGTGATAGAGAGCATCCTTGCCTAGTGCCAGATTTCCAAGGGAATGCTTCCAGTTTTTGCTCATTCAGTATGATATTGGCTGTAGGTTTGTCATAAGTAGCTTTTATTATTTTGAGATATTTTCCTTCAATACCTGGTTGATTGAGAGTTTTTAGCATAAAGGGCTGTTGAATTTTGTTGAAGGCCTTCTCTGCATCTATTGAGATAATCATGTGGTTTTTGTGTTTGGTTCTGTTTATGTGGTGGATTACGTTTATAGACTTGCATATGTTGAACCAGCCTTGCATCCCCAGAATGAAGCCTACTTGATCGTGATGGCTAATCTTTTTGATATACTGTTGCAATCGGTTTGCCAGTATTTAATTGAAGATTTTTGCATCTATGTTCATTATGGATATTGGCCTGAAGTTTTCTTTTTTTTGTTGTTGATTCTCTGCCAGGTTTTGGTATCAGGATGATGTTGGTCTCATAAAATGATTTGGGAAGAATTCCCTCTTTTTGGATTGTTTGGGATAGTTTCAGAAGGAGTGGTACCAGCTCCTCTTTGTATGTCTGGTAGAATTCAGCTGTGAACCCATCTGGACCTGAGTTTTTTTTTGGTTGGTAGGCTATCAATTGCTGCCTCAACTTCAGCCCTTGTTATTGCTCTGTTCAAGGTTTCAACTTCTTCCTGGTTTAGGCTTGGGAGGGTACAAGTGTCCAGGAATTTATCCATTTCTTCCAGGTTTACTGGATTATGTGCATAGGGTTGTTTGTAGTAATCTCTGATTATAGTTTGTATTTCTGAGGACTTGGAGGTGATATCCCCTTTATTGTTTTATATTGTATCTATTTGATTCCTCTCCTTTTTCTTTTTTATTAATCTAGCTAGTGGTCTGTTTTTATTGATCTTTTCAAAAAACCAGCTCCTGGATTTACAGATTTTTTTAAGGATTTTTTTGTGTCTCTATCTCCTTCAGTTCTGCTCTGATCTTAGTTATTTCTTGTCTTCTACTAGGTTTTGAGTTTTTTTTGATCTTGCTCCTCTAGTTCTTTGAATTTTGATGATAGGGTGTTGATTTTAGATCTTTCCTCGCTTCTCTGGTGGGCATTTCTTGCTATAAATTTCTGTCTAGACACCGCTTTAAATGTGTCCCAGATATTCTGGTACATTGTGCCTCTTTGTTCTCATTGGTTTCAAAGAATATCTTTATTTCTGCCTTCATTTCATTATTTATCCAGTCAATATTCAAGAGCCAGTTTTTCAGTTTCCATGAAGTTGTGTGGTTCTGAGTTAGTTTCTGGATTCTGAGTTCTAATTTGATTGTACTGTAGTCTGAGAGACTGTTTATTATGATTTCTGTTTGTTTGCATTTGCTGAGGAGTGATTTACTTCCAATTATGTGGTCAGTTTTAGAGAAGGTGCAATGCGGTGCTGAGAAGAATGTATATTCTGTGGATTGGGGGTGGAGATTTCTTTACCTGTCTATTAGGTCCACTTGGTCCATATCTGAGTTCAAGTCCTGGGTATCCTTGTTAATTTTCTGTCACGTTGATCTGTCTAATATTGACAGTGGAGTGTTAAAGTCTCCCACTATTATTGTGTGGGAGTCTAAGTCTCTTTGTAGGTCATTAAGAACTTGCTTTATGTACCTGGGTCCTCCTGTATTGGGTGTGTATACATTAATACACATTAGTTCTTGATGCATTCATCCTTTTACCATTATGTAATGTCCTTCTTTGTCTCTTTTGATCTTTGTTGTTTTAAAGTCCATTTTATCAGAGACTAGGATTGCAAGTCCTGCTTTTTTTTGTTCTCCATTTGCTTGGTAAATCTTCCTCCATCCCTTTATTTTGAGCCTATGTGTGTCCTTGCATGTGAGATGGGTTTCCTGGATAAAACACACTGATGGGTTTTGACTTTTTATCTAATTTGCCTGTCTGTGTCTTCTGATTGGGGCATTCAGTCCATTTACATTTAAGGTTAATATCGTTATGTGTGAATTTGATCCTGCCATTTTGATGCTAGCTGGTTGTTTTGCCTGTTAGTTGACACATTTGCTTCATTGTGTCAATAGTCTTTATCATTTGGTACCTTTTTGGAGTGGCTGGTACTGGTTGTTCCTTTCCTTGTTTAGTGCTTCTTTCAGGAGCTCTTGTAAGGCAGGCCTGGTGGTGACGAAATCTCTTAGCAATCGCTTGTCCATAAAGGATTTTCTTTCTCCTTTGCTTATGAAGCTTAGTTTGGCTGGATATGAAATTCTGGGTTGAAAGTTCTTTTCTTTAAGGATGTTAAATATTGGCCCCCCGTCTCTTCTGGCTTGTAGGGTTTCTACAGAGAGACCCACTGTGAGTCTGATGGCCTTCCCTTTGTGGGTAACCCGACCTTTCTCTCTTGCTGCCCTTAGTATTTTTTCCTTCATTTCATCCCTGATGAATCTGATGATTATGTGCCTTGGGGTTGCTCTTCTTGAGGAATATCTTTGTGGTGTTCTCTGTATTTCCTGTACTTGAATGGTGGCCTGCCTTGCTAGGTTCTCTTCACGATATTATCCAGGGGAAGTTCTCCTGGGTAATATCGCGACAGAGTGTTTTCCAGCTTGGATTCATTCTCTCCGTCACCTTTAGGTACACCTATCAAACGTAGATTAGGTCTTTTCACATAATCCCATATTTCTTGGAGGCTTTGTTTATTTCTTTTTACTCTTTTTCCTCTAATCTTGCCTTCGTGTTTTATTTCATTGAGTTGATATTCAATCTCTGATATCCTTTCTTCTGCTTGGTCGATTCAGCTATTGAAACTTGTGTATGCTTTGCTAAGTTCTCGTGCTGTGTTTTCCGCTCCATCAAGTCATTTATATTCTTCTCTAAGCTGTTTATTCTAGTTAGCATCTCATCTAACCTTTTTTCTAAGTTCTTAGTTTCTTTGCATTGGTTTAGCACAGGTTCTTTAGCTCAGAGAAGTTTGCTATTACCCAACTTCTGAACCATGTTTCTGTCAATTCATCCGATTCATTCTACATCCATCTTTGATCCCTAGCTGGTGAGGAGTTGTGATCCCTTGGAGGAGGAGAGGCGTTCTGATTTTGGTGTTTTCATTGTTTTTGCTCTGGTTTCTTCCCATCCTAGTGGCTTTATCTATCTGTGGTCTTTGTAGTTGGTAACTTTCGGATGGGGTCTCTGAGTGGATTTCCTTTTTGTTGATGTTGAAGCTATTTCTTTCTGCTTCTTAGTTTTCATTCTTAACAGTCAGACCCCTCTGCTGCAGGACTGCTGGAGCTCCACTCCAGACCCCACTCTTCTGGGGACTGCCTGTGGGGGCTGCAGAACAGCAAGGGTTGCAGCCAGTTTCTTCTTCCGCTATCCTCTTCCCAGAGGGGGTATCCGCCAGATGTCGGCCTGAGTTCTCCTTTATGAGGTGTCTCTTTGGGTATTGGGGGGTTGGGGGGTTGCTTAAGGAGACAGTCTGTCCCTTATAGGAGCTCAAGTGCTGAGCTGGGAGCTCCGTTGTTCCATGCAGAGCTGCTGGGCAAGTAACTTTAAGTCTGCTGCAGCTGAACTCATAACTGCCTCTTTTCCCAGGTGCTCTGTCCTAGGAAGGTCAGCTTTATTTAAAAGTTCCTGTCGTGCTGCTGCCTTTTTTCATAGATGCCCTGCCCTGCACGGAGTAGTCTAGTCACAGTCTGCCTGCAGAGATATTGCTGAACTGCTGCAGGCTCTGCCCAGCTGCTGTGTGAACTGCCTTGGTAATGGCGGACTGCCTCAATAGTGGGGGATGCCCTTCCCCCCGAATGAGCTGGACCGTCCTGGGTCCACATGCGCTTGCTGTGAAACTCTCAATCCAGAGCGTTTCAGATTGTTTGTTTTGTCGGGGGGAGTACCTGCTGAGCCAGATCCCTTGGCTCCCTGTCTCAGCCCCCTCCCTTTCAGTTGAATGGGCAGCTCTTTCCCCAGGCGTTCCAGGCTGCAGTCTAAACGGCCACCCAGACTTGTGTGAGTTCCTGTGTACCGATCTGGCACTGGGTGAAACCACAGCACTGAAAACTCATGGTGCTTTTCGGCCTGGGAATCTCCTGGTCTGTGGGCAGTGAAAACTTATTTCGAAATGCGATGAGCACTCACCCTCTGCACTGTTCTCACTGGGAATTGCACTCCAGAGCTGTTCCTATTTAGCCATCTTGGATCCTCCTCCCTAGTTGCTCGTTTAACAAATATTTAAAGTGCTTACTGGGCACTAATATTCAGCAGTGACAAATACAGGCAAAGCTCCTGTTCTGATGGTGCTTGAAGTTGCATGTGCTGGTGGTGGGTTCTGGGGGAGATGCAGAGAAAATAATAAGCAAACAAGTATATAATCTTTGAACCTGTGACATGTGCTGTGAAGAAAAATGAATCCAAGCAGGAAGATGGAAAGCGACAGTAAGGTGTGCTGGTGCAGGGAGGGCCTCTCTGGAAAGTTGACATTTGAGCAAAGGACTACATGAAGTAAGGCCTGAGCTATGCTAAAGTCTGGGGCAATAGTTTCTAAACTTGATACTTGAATGATGACTAGGAGTTTTCCAGTTACACAAATAAAACAGAAGAGGGAAAATCTTGCAGATAGAGGAAATACCTTGAGCCAAGTCCCCAAGGCAGGAAAGAACATAGCTCATCTAAGGACTGAAGGAAGTCTGGTTTGAAATGTAATGTAAGGGCAGTGAAAGATGAGCTTGAAGATCAGGAGGGGCCCAAACACCCAGCAGCCTTGTAAGTTCTGCTTAGAGTCTGGACTCCCACTTAGTGGCAGAGAGGACTCGTTGATGGTTTTAAGCAGGGTAGTAACAGGATCACATTTTTATTTTAGAGACTCCCTCGGTCTGCTGCAAGGAGACATGGTTGCAGTTGGAAGTAGACGAGAGGGGGAAGCAGGGAGACTACTTAGGAAGCTGTGTGGTGTTCAAGGAAGAGATTTTGGTGGCCCAAACCAGCTAGTGACAGCAAGAATCCAGGATGAGACAGATCAGGAGACGAACTTGAGATGGCAGTGAGGGAGGAGAATCTGAATGACACCCAAACCAAGGATGACATCTGGTGGATGGTGGTATATTCACCAAAGAGGAGAAACAGGTTTTGAGGTGAAAGAAGGGGTAGGGAAAAGGGAAGAGTTCAGTTACAGAGTTTAAATGAGTTCAGAATACATGTGGGCCACCAGGGGACAATGTCAAGCAATTTATGAGTATGAAAATTGGATGAGAGGTCAGATGAGATGGGCCAGATATCAATGTCTGTTCCAAAGTCCAAAAGGCTGATGAGACCTGGGTTTGGATCTCTGTTTACTTGCTTCTAAATGAGAATGTTAGATTAGATTTCACAGGTCTCTTTCAGCTTTAAAATCTCATGGACAAAGGTAGAAAATAAAGGCTAGACTTGTAAGAAGAGGTTTTGAAAGAACTGTCTGTACAAATGAATAATTTTCATTTTGAAGTTGATGAATAAACTTGAGGCTAAGCTGAGCATAACTGAGCATAAACTCCTTGAGGCTGATCTAGAAAGCCTGGACTATACTAACCTAAGTAGGTTCTTCCTTATCACCATCTCCTGGCTCCTAAGCAGTTGTGGCTGCCATGTGGTGTTATTTGTGAACAGATCATCAGCTTATCTTGTGGCAACAGAAATAGAAGCAGAGCATCAAGGGGCAAGGAGGGTCTTGGAGATGATCTATATACAAGTCACAAGAGCAAATGTAAGCACCAAAGGATACCACCAGGAGAAGGTGGTTGTGAAGGGAAGACAAAACGTCTGCTGTGAAATATGTTAGCAACATTTGATTAATGTTTTTGCAGTACAAAGGAGGGGAGAAAGAAGGAAGAAAAGAAAAAGAGGAAAAAGGTTGAGACTCATTCCCTTATGATAAAAGATCCTCGGAGGCAACAGAAATGCAAACACCTATGGGTATAATACGATGACAACAACAGTAAGAAAGGTTGTAAAAAAATCAAAATTGACCAGGAGAGGAAAAGAGCTTTCGAGAATAGCAAATAGTGGGACAGTGGATGGAGACAGAGATCGTTTGAGACTATGAGCAACTGATGTTAATGTTTCCAGAAATATTGTTGGTTTGCTTGATGATGCTAAGATGACTGTAAATATACATCATATTTATGGGCTTTACTGCCTGTGAGTATCAGATGTAATAACAGAGTTGTGAGTACTTGGAAGATTATAAAATTCTATACACACATAAGGAATGATTGCTACTTAAGCTTTTTCAGCTAAAAAGAAAAGTATTCCTTTTGATCAGGATACCTTACTTGTTCTTCCCCCACTTCATTCCACAAAGGGGTAGATCAGACAGGAAAAGGTGTGTTTTGCTTCTCACACAATTCCCAGAGAAAGAGACGTGTTCAAATGCTACAAGTGGGGAAATTGGACAATTTATTTTAGATAATTTAGGGCAATGATATTCCGGTTCCACTGCATGTCTTAGCTAGGTCTATAGGGAACCACCAGATCTGTCAATTCTGTTAAAGTCTCAGTCTGAAGATTGTTTCATTCCTGTGAGTGCCTTTGATAAATCAGCGAGTGCCTTAATGCTCTGTAGACATGAACAAATGTAATTTGAAGGGAAATAACACTGGAAGGTAGGGTTTGGGGAAGGTGTCATCCTCCTTTAGGGTTTTCCCAGCTGACATTGATTCAGGTCAATCAACTGAAAGAGAGCAAAGAGAGACATGGAGGGAGGGAGGGAAAGTGAGGGAGGGAGACTTGTTCACTGTATTCTCTGGAGGGCAAGCATATAATCACGTATATATATTTTTGTTAGACAATTAATAAGATTGTTCTCCTTAACTGAGTATAAACTCCTTGAGGCTGATCTAGAAAGCCTGTGAAACTATCCTGACCTATGTAGGTTCTCCCTTATCACCATCTCGTGGCTTCCAAGCATCTGTGGCTGCCATGTGGTGTGATTTATGAAGACAGGAAATCCTCTTCTCTCCTTCTAGGTTTTCCAACATAGATATCTCCTTGCTTTCACGTTGTTTTCTTCTATGCATTTTCACCCATATGTTTTGTTAACAATAGTGATGCCAATGTATTACTTTAAGGACATTTGTAAAAAATTGATACTTTTAGGGAATGCACACCCCCCCATGCCCCAATATGCTTTGGGAGGAAAACGTCCTTTCTTCTCTTCTTTCTGTGGTTTTGTTTTCTGTTTTCTTTCTTTTTTCTTCCCCATGCGTAGTTGGATGGTCAATATTGATCCCTGCTCCTCCCTTGGATCCATGAGTCAAATGTCTGGGCTGTAAGAATTTCTCTGGAGGGGCTGTCCTCCCTCTCCAAGGTAGCTGAGTAATATTCTACATATGGCAGGCACATGGCTGCACATTCTGTCTTGGTGTGGGATTGGATGTTGATTGACACAGCACAAATAGCAACTTTATTTTATATTCCCAAAGCTCAACTCAGCTGTACTTCTCACCACGTGGCAAAGGCTGGATCGAAAGCTGGGGGCAACTGGGAGTATCTGGGTGAGTTTGGATATTTAATTTTTCTCTGATCCATTGTGAGGCAGGGCAGGAAGACTGTGTGTGGCACAGAGTCTCTGGAGTGTAAGTGACACTCTGAAAGCATTCCCTTCTTCCTCCGCGGCTTCTCCTGGATCTCATAGAAACAGGGGGGCCACATAGAAAATGCCTAAGCTTTAAAGTCTAACTGGAACATTTAGGGAATTGAGGGAGGAGGGGAACTCTTCTAAACTAGTAGAAAGACCCCCAACATAGAAGTAAGAGAAAAGCCTTCAAAATATCTGAAGACAGATTAAAATAAATAGGGCTGCCTTGTGTTTCCCTTTCTGACAAGATTTTTCGTGTAACCACACAAGCATAATCACTGTGTCTGAAAGACTTGGGGCCTCCAGAAACACCTGATGGATTCAAGACAGAGGCTTGGAGGGCTGTGCTGATGGGGGCTGAAGCCCAGAGAAAGATTCTTGTGTAGCCCAATGTATTATAACCCCTCTGCATGTACCATATTTCATTGTATCTAAGGATCCATCCAGTGTAATACAGGCCATTATCTTATGCTTCACTAAGAAATAGAAATAGTTACCCATTAAGTTATGTTATGCCATTGATCGTAAGGTGCCTTTTGATTTTACAGATGTTAATACATGAACAACTTAAGAATAGGTGAGGTATAGTAGTGAAAGATCTACAAATCGTAGGAGGCGGCAGAAATGACCTGCCCTTCATCCAGTTCTCTTTACCAATACGCTAAGAGGTAAGCCCAGCCCTTCCTTGGGCCTTCTCGTTAGTGAGTTGAGGAGGCTTTCCTTGGTGTATCTCACCCAGCTGGCAATTAGGAGTGGCTCTGGCCTTCTCCATGTCTCCTAAGCATTTCGGAAAGTTAAATTTGTCTTCCAAGTTCCAAGATGAGCGAATTTGTAAAATGGATGGTATATGCTCTTCAGACATCTCCATCTTGTTGAATCAATTCGTTTTTGTGACACTCCACTTACAGTTCTCTCTAATACTGGTGGCTTCATACTCCATAATGTCTATCCAGGGTGTCCTGTGGAACCCAATCAGTGTGTTTATGTTGGGAAGGTTCTCCAAACTCCTTTTATTTCTTAGCTCTCCACATCAAAACTTAGCTGTCCTGGGTCCCATTCCCTTAAGTCCTTGCTAGGTAACTAGTAGTTACTCTGGAACTGAATGGTGATAAGCTAATAATTAGGCAATTCCTCCAAATAAATATATTTTAAAGTTAATTGGGACCTTGGTGAAGCTGTTTAATTCTAAAAGTAATGAGTAAGAGATCAAAATAATTAAGAAAACATTTGATCTGAAGAGCCATATTCTTCAAATCAGAGGATATACACAGTAACATGTTCTCAAGATTTTACCAGGTTAGTACACAGACTGATGGAAGGATCTAGAGGAGGTATATCAAATGCCAAAGCTGTTCCCCACCCGAGCCCATGGCATACACTATTATTTGATCACAACACATTTTCTTATTGAGTTTGGGCCCAACCTCAGAATCCCCCTTAACAGAACCCTCATACCAAGGAACTGGGGTTTACATATGAAATAAAGCCAATTTTCCATTTTCCAGCCCTAATATAATGTGTCTTAATGGGCAAGGATATTTATCAGTTTACGTACATTTTCTCAGTCTGAAGCACAGTCAGATCCTTTCTATTTGGGACCTCTGGATCCATTCAGCTAAGGTGAAAGAAATAGCAAGAAAGCATATGAAGTCATGTTTTCAGAAATATCTCAGTTTAAGTGAACCAGGGCATCTGTCATAACTGTCAACTGGAGAAGGCATTTTTGGAGAATAGTATGTGCTTGTCCTATGTGGAGCTTCCCCAGGCAACACAGACAGAGAGAACTTGGGAAGGCTCTGGCTCAAGAGATGAATAATTGTTGAAGAATGGATTTGCCTGGAAAGGAAGACCCTGATGGGTCACCTGAGAGTAGTCATCAAGTGCTAGGAGCATTATTGTGGAAAGAGTGTTTCCAGTTGTCTCTTCTGTCTTACTGAAGATGATGAACCTTACACCAGAAGGAAATACAGTTTTGCTTAAAGAAAGAGCTCCCAGGTAAGATCAAATACACTACCAAGTGCTTAAAATACACTAGATGTTCTTGTGTTGGGGATGACCATCTGTGATGGAGTTGAGGGGCTACAAATTTCCTGCTACCAAGCAGCTGACAACATGTAGGAGATACCCTCTTAACAGCAAATGCTTCCATAGTGCCCGTGTGGAGACTGTAGGCACTGCTCTCCATGCTTTACATATATTGATTTATTGTACCCATTTCACAGATGAAGAATTGAGGCCTGGAGAAGTTCTATAAGTAACCTGGAGTCACACCACAGGCAGAGATTTGTGATTTACTTAGCGCTAGGATTCACACCACACTGGATTCAGGCTCCAGAATCCATACCCTGAATCATAACCTTATGCTCTCTCTCCAATCACTATTCTACTTTGCAGAATGAATTAATCCCCCCCAGAAAAATATAAAGGAAAGAGAACCTTCATGGATTACTTAATCCCACTCACTGAGATACCCCAGTGGCCACTGAGTAAATTCTCTATGATAGATTGAGTGATTCTCTTCTGAACTCTGAGAGCAGCACAGTAGCCTCATCCAATTTGTATTCCAGTGAAAAGCATAGTCCTTGATATGAAGACAGAGTGAATGAATGAACGATGGTTTATGTATATGTGTATGTATGTCTATTCTTAGCATTAGTCTAGTTTTGGACAGTAAAGTAGGAGAGAGAAAAGAGCTGCTTCAGTCAAGGAGGGACATGTTATGCTCATGGTCTTAGGTAGTCTCAGTACTGCCATGGTCAGGATTCAGGACTGTATTCCTGCTAAGGAACTCAAAACTCACGTCTTATGAAGACCTTACCCATCACTTAATTTTCTCCACGAAGACCTCCCAGACTCAGTCCTTCCATACCAAACACTCCTTTCTTTGCTCTCTCCCAGCCTTTTTGAATGCGTTTCATATAACTTCCACATGGAATGGCATCTAATTCTAAGAAATTGTAATAAAGCATGAACTCTGGAAGTTTGCTCATGAGTTCTTCAGTAGAGGTGGCATGTTTTATTTCTTTCATTCCTTGCTCAGAGTTCTGGTTTGACCCAGAATGGGTGTTTGAGAAATACCATTTGCATTCAGCTGAGTTGAATATTTCCTCCCAATATCAAGCAGGTAAAGCAATGCCAGGCCCAGGAAGGGGACGAACGCACCGTACCAGGGTTACTGCAATACTTGCTGTTGATTTTCTTTGTTTAGAAAAAGAGACATCTGGATTTTGCTGCCATGAGATTTATCACCCATATAGTAATAATTACATTTATTAGCTCATTTTACAGCAGGAGAGATGAGGCCATCAATTTTTTTATTGGCGGATATGAAAATATAATCCGGCTATTGTTTCTTAGCCCAGTATTTGTTCCTCCGTAATTCTATTAGAGATAAGTCTAAGAAGTTCTGGTAAGTGAGAGAAGTTGCAAATAAACTTATTTGCATCTAATAAATTTGAGTCTTCAGGAAAAAGTATCCAGGGTAGTGGTTTTGATGATCTTGTCTGTGGGCCATGTGCCATGAGAAGCAGCTTGTGCTGTTACTTAAAATGCATAACTCAAGGCCGAGGCAGGAGGATTGCCTGAGCTCAAGAGTCCGAGGCCAGCCTGGGCAATGTGGTAAAACCTTGTCTCTACCAAAAATACAAAAAAAAAAAAAAAAAATTAGCCAGGTGTGGTGGCACATGCCTGTAGTCCCAGCTACCTGGGAGGCTGAGGCATGAGAATCACTTGAACTGGGAGGTGGATGTTGCAGTGAGCCAAGATCGTGCCACTGCACTCCAGACTGGGTAACAGAACAAGACTCTGTCTCAGAAAAAAAAAAAAAAAGCGTAACTCCTGGGATCCTCAAAACTACTGAATCAGATATCATGGCCCAGCCCAGGAATCTTCATGTTCCGTACATACCCCAGGTCATATTCATATCCCTGAATGTAATGGGCTAGCTGGTCAAATGCTTTCCTACAGTAGAAACGGTTTATCAGATAGACTTTTTGCATTAAAAAAAGGTCTTAGGAGATGATTTAGCTCCACTCCCTTTAGCTACTTGCTTACAGGGCTCTTCTTTTTGTATGTTTCTTTTCATCTTTCTGGGTATTTAAAATGTCATTAAAAAGAAAACAACAATACACTTTTAAAAACACTAGTTTCTGTGAACTTGCAGTCTGGTCTGAGCCAATCTGGTCTGTACATAAAAATTGTTTTCATATTTATATGAATCTAATTTGCTGGACTCTTACAGTTGTGATGTAAGTGTGTATGTGTGTGTATTTGTGTGTGTATGTGTGCAAAGGGGTCCTCTCTGGCAGCTGGCTCCCCTAAAATGGGTCATCCTGCATAGAAGTAATTTGGGAAAGAATGAGGCTTGGAGGAAACTCTGTCTGACTGAGTTTCCTTTCAAATGATGTTTTAATGCCCTTACTTTGCTACAGCCCCTCTTTCTCCCCCCAGGTTTTCCCAGACAGCTTTTCTTTTTCTTTCTTTTTGCTTTTCTTTTTCCTTCCTTCCTTCCCTTTCTTTTTTTTTTTTTTTTTTTTTTTTTTGTTGTTGTTGAGATGAAGTCTCACCCTGTTGCCCAGGCTGGAGTGCAATGGCGCCATCTCGGCTCACTGCAACCTTCACCTCCCGGGTTCAAGCGATTCTCCTGCCCCATCTTCCTGAGTAGCTGAGATTACAGGTATGTGCTACTATGCACAGCTATTTTTTTTTTAAATCTTTACTAGAGATGGGGGTTTCACCATGTTGGACAGGCTGGTGTCGAACTTCTGACCTCGTGATCTGCCCAGACAGGTTTTAATAGAATCCTGAGGTAGGATTCTCTCAGAGCAGGGTTAACAGAGAGACACCATAACTGAGTGCCAGGACTGGGACCTGAAGTGCCTGAACCTTTACACGGGTTTCCTCCTGACTTTCCTGCTGTGGCTCCCTGGGCCATGACACCTTCCTCTTCCTCATTTTCAGACCTGCCTTGATTTCAGGTGCATGAGAAGCTACTTATGACATCTCTCCAGGTCTGTATGTTGCTATCTGTAAAATTTGCACTCCATCAAAGCATCATCAAAGATGCTTCAAGGTTATTTATTTTTTTAAAGTGTACTTAGTTCCCTTGGATCAAGAGGTTAAATTTCTGCCAAGAAGGTGCTAATTGAGCCTGGCCTGCTACCCTATTGAAACTCAATTTTTTTTCTTAGAATTTTCAGATAGGATTAATATTGCAATCTCAAAACTTGAGGCTGTAGAATCTGAATATAATTTGATAAATCATCTGGTCTAGTGGGCACACAGAAGCCCAAAGAGGTAAGGATTTCCCAAAACCACACAGCAAGTCAGTGGCAGAGCTGGTGAATCCGATCTCCAGACTCCTGGTCCAGTATTCATCCCAGAGTGGGACCAGAAAAGGGCCTGTCTCTTCTATGCTAGATCTTTTCAGCATGCCAATTACAATGGCCTAGCAGTAGAGGAGGTCACATTTGGAGGATTCCTAAGCATCAATGATTTAGGTTGAGAGGATGACATCTCACAGGCAGAAATGCACATGGAGTCTTTGCTTTTGTTTTCAGGATACACAAGCATTTTTCACAGCAAAAATTGGTAATTTTACAAATCATATTTACCCACGGTCTTTGGAAATTGTATTAATGCTGAAAAATTACAATATAGAAGCAGTTTGTTTTTCGCTTATTCACATTGCTGTATGGTACCCCAATTAGAAAGAGACTAGGAGCCCTTCTAATATTTATCTGTGCAGTGTTGGTACAGCTACCTACTCTCTGTGTGTCACTTTGTTTTTGTCTTTAAAATGAGCCTGACAGGATCTGCCTTATGTAACTTCCAAGATAGTTGTATAAAAGAAATGAAGCTGGGCACAGTGGCTCACACCTGTAATCTCAGCACTTAGGGAGGCCAAGGCAGGTGGATCACTTGAGGTCAGGAGTTCAAGAACAACCTGACCAACAGGGTGAAACTCCATCTCTACTAAAAACATAAAAATTAGCCCACCTACTGGGAGGTTGAGGCAGGAGAATTGCTTGAACCCAGGAGGTGGAGGTTGCAGTGAGCCAAGATCACTCCACTGCACTCCAGCCTGGGCAACTTAGTGAGACTCTGTCTCAAAACAAACAAACATCAAAAACCTAAAACAAAAAGAAATCAGATAACGGTTACAATATTTTTTAAAATTAGAAGTGCTATATGAGATTGTATTAATCTGTTTTCACACTGCTATAAAGAAGTACCAAAGACTGGGTAATTTATAAAGAAAGAGGTTTAATTGACTCACAGTTCTGCATGGCTGGGGAGGCCTCAGGAAATTTACAATCATGGTGGAAGTCGAAGGAGAAGCAAGGTACATCTTACATGGTCCCAGGAGAGAGTGAGAGTAAGGGGAAAAGTGCCACACTTTGAAGCCATCATCTGTCATGAGAAGTCTATCATGGGAACAGCAAGGGGGAAGAGCATCCCCATGATCCAATCACTTTCCACCAGGGCCCTCCACTGACACATGGAGATTACAATTCAACATGAGATTTGGGTGGGAACACAGAGCCAAACCTTAACAGAGATTTCCTGAGATCTGATAAAACTGTTATATATTTCAAGAGTACCACAGCCACTGAATGAAAAATGAAAAAATTTTAAAACGATAGGAATCAGAGAGTGAGACTATCATTCATCCTCACCCTACAGCTTTAACACAGGCTGGCTGGCCACTTGGAGGTTGGCATTTAGGTGAATGGGTGGGTGACCCTGACCGTACCTCATTCTCAGTTATTTCTTGGCCTCCACTGGTCAGAATTTAAAGTATAACATTTCTCCAGGATATTTTGTTTCCCTTGTTTCCTGTGTCTTGAGTGGAAAGCTCCAGAAGGGTGCAGTGATTGCTCAATGACAGCAAGTTTTCCACAGAGTCAGAGAGCCAAAGTCCACCTGGTGAGAAAACAAATGAAGCAAATACTAAAATAACATTGAGGGCAGAGCCCCGCCGCTCCCCAACCCCCGAACCTGCCAAAAAGATATGAAGTTTGATTAGAATAATTATTTTAATTGAATTATCATTTAAAATCAATTAAAGGGAAGGAGTTCAATGGAAGAATGCCAAATCCTAGGCCTGGGATCCATTCGCTGGGCTGTGTGTTGGGAGCCTAAATAGTCCACGTGATGACTGGGTACACTCATGCCCTCTGTAATAAACACTCTCAAGACCTCTCACAATTGAGCTTCACACCCAGGGCTCCAGACCTGGGCTTTGCTGAGCTCTGTAATGGGATAACTCAGGGTGATTATGTGGCTTAGTAAATATCCATAAATTAAGGATAGTGTTTGAAGGCTGCCAATAACAACCTCAGTTTCCCAGTATCCCCCAGAGAAGTAAATTAATTCCTTTAAGAGTTCGGGGCAAAGGCAAGCCAGGACAGAGAAGATTAGCTCCTTCTATTTCTTCTCTCCTATAATTGGTTACCTTTCTGGTCCCTCCCAGAGCACTGGAAGTGTTTCATGCAATCCTTGGGTCTCGACAATAATGTACTTCGAAAAGGAGGCTGATTATGTTGACTGAAATCCATCCTGGCAAAAGGCTTTTGCTGCAGCTGGTTCCATTTACATTTTGTATTTTTGGAGCTTGTGCCTGTTTCAGGGAGGGATGGGATAATTGATTTAAATCAAATTATGAAATGTGATACTTTGAATTCCTAAAAACATGTTTCCTGGCACTGCCTGCAGCAATGGAACCCTTGCAGGTATAGTGGAATGGGATGGGTGCGGGAATACCTTTCTTGACCCGTGTGTGTGTGTGTGTGTGTGTGTGTGTGTGTGTGTGTGTGTGTGTGAGAGGGAGAGAGAGAGAGAGGGAGAGATCTCATATTCCTTCTTTAGAACCTGGGCCAGGATTTCTTTAGAACCTGAAGCCATTAAGAGAGTATGGTGTCCCCTTGTAGGTGAGGTGCAGCTATCAGATCGCCACCATTCCTCACGCCAAGCACAGCCATTGATTTTAATAGTGAGCTTCTCGAGTTTCATCTCTTTGATCACAGAACTGAAATTAAAGACTGTACATTGTGTAAATGACAAAGGAAATATATGGGGCTCAGCAAAAAGATGCTAATAACTTTAAGACTTCACTGCATCACACATTCATTTCGATTTGGAAAGACAATTTGCCTCTTAGATTTTAAAAGCTATTTTAGAACGGTTTCAAAATCAAGATCCTTAATGTTGCTTTGCTCCCATCTGTAGCCTAAATTATTTGTAATTAAGTTAAATAGCTTCATATAAATAGTAGACCTATGCAGTCGGGGAATGATTGTTTTACATACATCCATGCTTTGTGAATTGCCAGTAGCAATAACATCTTGGAAAAGCAGCCCCCGATTCTTTTCTGGTACAGAACTTTGATATGGAATTTAGGAAAATGATTCTTACTTCAAATATTATCACTGACTCTTTGTAGATTCTGGGTGCAGCCAGCTAGCTGGATTTAAACTGCACCTCTGTAACTTACTAGATTTGCAATCTTGGGTAAAATATTAACCTTCTCTGTGCCTCAGTTTCTATTTTTTGTAAAATGGAGATTATAATAATATCAACCACATGAGGTCACACGTAAAGCACTTAGAGCAGTTCCTAGGGCATAACGAGGCTATTATTTCTTTCTTCAATTATTATTGAAGAAATACTAAGAGTCATCCTAATTATACATAGTTCTTCAAGTATTTCCAGCCATTTATTTGAATGATATGTTGAGCCTTGCTATTTCTATCCTCCTCTGTTAGCACCACACAAAGTTTCACTTCTCTCCCCCTTCAGGCAACAAAGCCTACCCCAGAGTACAGATTGGGAGGGTTGAAAGGCCTCACAACCCTGCAAGCTACTTTAAGTTCTTTGGTTCTTAGGAGTTTAGCCCATTTGAGATGCAGGCCACTAAAAGGATGGATATTTTTGAAACCTTGACTTGAATGACCCATATATTTATTTATAGGTAAACATATACCCATATCCAGGTTTACCCATGTATTTATTTATGAGTAAATTTATGAACAAAGATGAAACTCTTAGACCAGGAGTTAATTTGAGAACACCAGCACTTGCTGTGTTGTCAGGCATTCTGATCCATCTAGAAAAGTGTGTGGCTTCTACACCTTCTCCCCAGCAACAATTCCAGGCTTGACTCTGTAAAGGGCTTATCTTTCAGATGAGTCAGACTTGATGATACCATTGAGCTTCCAGGGGATCCTGGATGCCTTGCTCAGTCCTGATGTACAGCCCCTGAATCTTGGGAATCCCAAGGCAGTTCAGGAGAGGGCTCAAGAGAGAGGGTGAGAAAGAATGTCTACAGCTCTGCCTTCTATGGTAGGAACTCAATGAAATGGGGGTGAAAACCCAACTTAGTGCCCAACTCTTAAGATAGAAATGTCAAATAAAACTAAGTGTTCAGAATCATCATTGAGATTCATTTTGATTTAAGTGATACATGCACATAATTAAAATCAAATGATACCAGATAACATAAAGAGAGCAGCTCCTTGCTTCCATTCTCATGACTACCTAGTTCCATTACCCAGAGAAAAAAATCTCTTTAATGCTCTAAACTGATTATTTTGGTGTATATCTCCATATTGTTAAAATAATAAACCTTAACTACTGTTTTTTGATTTATAAATTTTAGGCATTATCTGTAGGCACTTTTTTTTTGATAATTATTTTTTTTAAGAAAGAAAAAGAAAAGAAAAAGAGAGAAAGAAAGAAGGGAAAAAAGAGAATGAAAGAAAGGGAAAGAGAAGAAGAAAAAGAGGGAGAGAGAATAGGGATCTTGCTCTATTGCCCAGGCTAGAATGCAGTCTAAAAATGGGTATTGAAAAGCTATTTTATACTAATAATTGTGTTATACAATGGAGACAGGAAGGAATAAGGGAGAAAAATAACAAACAAACAGCCAACCATTATTTCATTTAAACCTATGAAATGCTATGCAATTGTTGGGGGAGTGATTTACTTTCAACCATGTGGTCACTTTTAGAATAGATGTGATGTGTTACTGAAGAAAATGTATGTTTTGTGGATTTGGAGTAGAGAGTTCTGTAAATGTTTATTAAGATTACTTGTTCGAGGTCTAAGTTCAAGTCTCGGGTATCCTTGTTATCCTTCTGTCTCATTGATCTGTCCAATATTGACAATGTAGTGTTAAAGTTTCCCACTATTATTGTGTGGGAGTCCAAGTCTCTTTGTAAGTTACCAAGAAGTTGCCCTATGTATCTGGGTGCTCCTGTATTGGGTATGCATAGACTTAGGATCGTTAGCTCTTCCTGTTACATTGATCCCTCTACTATTATATAATGTCCTTCTTATCTCTTTTGGTTTCTGTTACTTTAAAGTCTATTTTATCAGAGATGAGAATTGCAACTCCTGCTTTATTTATTTATTTTTTTTGCTCTCCATTTGGTTGGCAAATCTTCCTCCATCCCTTTGTTTTGAGTCTCTGTATATCCTTGCATGTGAGATGGGTCTGGATGCAGCTTACCAATGGGCTTTTTGGAATGGCTGATACTGATTGTTCCTTTCTGTATATAGTGCTTCTTTCAGAAGCTCTTGTAAAGCAGGCCTGGTGGTAATGAAAACTCTGAGTACTTGCTTCTTTGTAAAAAATTTTATTTTTCCTTCACTTATGAAACTTAGTTTGGCTGGATATGAAATTCTGGGTTGAAAGTTCTTTTCTTTAAGGATGTTGAATATTGGCCCCCACTCTCTTCTGGCTTGTAGGGTTTCTGCTGAGAGATCTGCTGTGAGTCTGATGGGCTTCCCCTTGTGGGTAACCTGACCTTCTCTCTGACTGCCCGTAGTGTTTTCTCCTTCATTTCAACCCTGGTGAATCTAATGATTATGTGCCTTGAGGTTGCTCTTTTTGAGGAATATCTTTGTGGTGTTCTCTGTATTACCTCGAGTTGAGTATTGTCCTGCCTTGCTAGGTTGGGAAAGTTTTCCTGGATAATATCCTGAAGAATCTTTTCCAGCTTGGATTCATTCTCTTTGTCACTTTCAGGTACACCTATCAAACGTAGATTAGGTCTTTTCACATAGTCCCATATTTCTTGGAGACTTTGCTCATTCCTTTTTACTCTTTTTCTCTAATCTCGTCTTCTCATTTTATTTCGTTAAGTTGGTCTTCGACCTCTGAAATCCTTTCTTCTGCTTGATAATTCGACTGTTAAAACTTGTGCATACTTCACGAAGTTCTTGTATTGTGTTTTTCAGCTCCATTAATTCACTTATGTTCCTCTTTAAATTGTCTATTCTCGGTAGCATTTCGTCAAACCTTTTTTCAAGGTTCTTAGTTTCTTTGCATTGGGTTAGAACATGTTCTTTTAGCTCACAGAAGTTTCTTATTATCCACCTTCTGAAGCCTGATTCTATCAATTCCTCACATTCATTCTCCATCAGGCCTTGTTCCCTTGGTGATGAGGAACTGCAATCCTCTATAGGAGGAGAGGCATTCTGATTTCGGGTGTTTTCAGCCTTTTTGCACTGGTTTCTTCCCATCTTTGTGGATTTATCCACCTGTCGTCTGTGTAATTGCTGACTTTCAGATTAGGTCTCTAAGTGGATGTCCAGCTTGTTGGTGGTAAAGTTTTTTCTGTTTTTTAGTTTTCCTTTGGTGGACGCCCCTCCCCTACAGAGCTGGACCTTCCCAGGTTCAGCTGTATTTGCTGTGAAACTCTCAATCCTCAGCAGTTCCAATTGCTGTTTTTTTTTGTGGGGGGACCAGCCTTCCGCTGTGGTGACCCATTACGCTGGCTGAAACAGCAGCATTAAGATTCGTGGCGCTTTTCAGTCAGGGAATCTCCCGGTCTGGTTCCCCGCTTCAGTCCACTTTTCAATCAGCTGAATGGGAGACTCTGCCTTCCCGGAGCTCCAACGCCAACTAAAAGGGCACTCAGTCCTGTATACTCCAGACTGAGACCCGCCACGCCGGGGCGCTGAAAAATGGCTGCGCCAGCCAAAAGAGTCACACTGGCAACCCGTGGGGCTACTCTACCAAGAATCTCCTGGTCCGTGGGCAATAAAAATTCGTCTGAAAATGTGGCATCCACTCACTCTCTGCACTTTCAGTGGGAGCTACAATCCTGAGCTGCTGCTAATCGGCCATCTTGGATCTCTCTCCTGTAGGCACTTTTTGATGATAGATAGTGAGTTTCTCTTTGATCACTACCATCCTTCTTCCCCCTCCAACCTCTCAGTATAGTAATGTACAAATCTTTTATTGAAATTAGTAGTCAGAGTTTTCATTATTACAATTATGTAAACATTATCAGGGTAAAAGCAGTAGTGTACTATGATTTTTTAAAATTTTACTTTAAGTAAGTTCCAAGATACATGTGCAGATGTGCAGGTTTGTTACAAAGGTATACATGTGCCATGGTGGTTTGCTGTTCCTATCAACCCATCATCTAGGTTTTAAACCCAGCATGCATTAGATATTTGTCCTAATGATTTTAACTATTGTCCTATTTTTACACATGGATTTCTGTGTACTTGTCAGGATGGGCTGGATTTTGTTTAGTAAAAAACAACCTCATTATCTTAGTGTCTTAAAACAGCAGAGGTTTATGTCTTGCACTGTAGGTTGACAAAGGGGGATGGGGAGGGATTCTGTTTATTGTGGTCCTAGGCTCTTAGAGGAACCATCATCTTGAACCTAGTCCGTTTTTGTGCCAGAAAGAAAAATACTCTGGAAAGCAACAAACCAGAATTTTAATGCTCTGGCCCAGAAGTGATATATATCACTTTTACTCACAATTTGTTGGCCAGAACCAGTTAAGTGGCTCCAGCATTCATAAGGTACCATTGAAGAGCAACTCTATCATGCATTTGAAAGGCAGGAGCTAAAAATATTTGTGAAAAGCATTTAAGATTATAATTGAATCTTTTCTTCATTTTCCCCAGTTGATCTATCAGATCTATTAAACATCTCCCAGTTCTCTGTTTTCCCCAAATTTGTGATTTTGTCATTTAATCGATTCCATTAAAAAAACAAAAGCAAAACTTGGTGGCCTCCTGCATCAGAACTGCACAGCTGCCACAAAGTACACTCCCTTTGCCATTCCTTTGGATTACCTTCCCTGCTTTCTACAACTCCTTAAATCCTTTTCTTTCTTGATTTTTTCCTTTTTAATAGTGAGGTGCCATTCCAGTATCTTCCTAAGAAGGGTACAGGCAGCTATAACGTGCAGGGAAGTTATATCTGATTTCTTCATAGCAGTCTTCCCTCCCGTACCTCCATCCGATTTTTAGTTTGGCTGGTGATATGATTTAGATGTTTGTCCCCTCTAAATTTCATGGTGAAATGTGATTCCTAATGTTGGAAGTGGGGCCTAGTGGGAGGTGATTGGATCGTGGGGGCAGATCCCTCATGAGTGGTTTAGCATCATCATCTTGGAGATAAGTGAGTTCTCACTCAGTTCACATAAGATCTGCTTGTTTAAAAGTCTAGGCCCATCCCACTTTGCTCCCACTCTTGCCATGTGACACACCTATTCCCCCTTCACCTTCTGTCATGATCATAAGCTTCCTGAGGCCTCACCAGAAGTAGTTGCCAGAACTATGCTTCTTGTACATCCCACAGGACCATGAGCCAAATAAACCTCTTTTCTTCATACATTACCCAGCCTTCAGTATTTCTTTAGAACAATGCAAAAAAGTCCTAATACAGCTGGATAAAGAATTCGGTGTTGAAAATAAGTTCTCATTGAGAATTTTAAAGAGATTATTTCATTGACATTCACAATTTTATTGCTGCTAAGACATCTTATGTTATTCTGATTATTATACCTTTGTACATGATGTGAAGTTTTTCAATGGAGTTTGTTTTAGAATTTTCACTATACTCTTAGTCTGAATTTTCACAGTGATGTACCTTAGTATGAGGTTTTTAAAAATGTTTTTTCTTCCTGGATATTCTGTGTTCACTTGGGATTGCGGTGTGGTGGTAGGGACTGGGGTAATAAAAAGATTTGTAACTGTCATTTAGAGACGTTTCCTTGTATTATATATTTGATAGCTTCTATGTCACCATTTTTTGGTTTTATTTATAAGGAACTTTTAATAAATTAGACATTGGAATAATCAGATTGATGCTCTATTGTCTCTTTGCTTCTCTCCTATTTCTCACTTCCCCATTGTTTGTTTTTTTTTTAAGGAAGTTTCCATGATCTGTTTTTCCAAATCTTCTACTGTTTTAAGGTTTATCTATCACAATTTTAGTTTTCAAGAACCTTTTCTTTTTCTCTGATTGTGCTTCCTCTGTGGCATCCAATTTTGTTTTATAGATGTAATAGTCTCTTATCTTTCTGAGACTATTTGTTATAGTTTGTAAAGCTTTCTTCTGTTTGTTTCTACATGATCTGTATTTCAACTGTGTCCCCTTTTCTCTGTTGTTTTATTCTTATCTCTTTTATTCTGGAGGCCTTTCTCAAGTCTGTTCATTGAATTTCTGTTTTTATTTAAGAATGAGGTTTTCTTAAAACTTTGTGGGCCTATCAAGTGATGGACTTCACTGTGTGGTCACTGGGCAGAGAGACATCTTCATTGGTTAGTGCTATACATGTCACACATGGTAGTCTGGGGCTGTTAGTGTCTCCAGCAAAGAATCTGACAGTAGGATCCCTGAAGTTGGGGCATGTACTTTGCTATATGTGTTTTTGGGACAGGACAAGTAAAGTAGGCTAGTTAGCAGGCCCACAAAGCTTTCTTAAGCCTCCAGTTTTAACCTCCTATGGTATCCCTTTCCCTTGCTATTCCTTGAGCCTCTCCATTTTATTCCTTTTAGAAGGACTATAGCCTTCTGCCTGGGGACTATGTGGTGTGAGGGAAGGGATTTAGAGATGCAACCACCTTATAGGCAGATCTTTACTATCACCCACCAAATCCCTATTGAGACATGAGCCTGACCCCTGCCTTGTGCAATATCCATAACTTTTAGTTTCTGAATCTCTTAGGAATTCTGTTAGGGATGATCACCCTCTTCCCACGGGTATCTTTTTCTGTAGGGACATTTGGTTCTAACTTTTCCTGAGCAGCTAGATTGGTCACTACTTGTTTTTCTTGATTTTTTTTTTCCTTCTAAGAATGTCTTAAAATTTTTATCTGCTCATTCCTCATCTGCTTCTTTAATTCGTGAGAACTTATATCCTTTTATTTCTTTCTCATCATTTTAGTGGACCTAAATAGAAGAAAAGATACATGTCTGTGGTTGGGCTGCTGTATTTAACTGAAAGTCTCTTTAATGAAAGATGTTACCTCATAGTTTTGATGACAGATTTCTCTCCTTCTCATATGGTTAGTTCTGTCTCTAAGCAGCAAGAACCCTGAACATGAAAGGTCAGCTCTTTCTCAAAAGCCCTACAAATTTTAGACTTGGGCCATAGAAAACTCCAGCATCCTGGCTTAGGAGTGCCATTGGCTAATGGTTTTAAAGCATAGGATTTTTTTTGAGAAGGCTTGAGTATGTGTTCCAGCTCCATTGCTTTCTACTGATGTGAACTTTGACAAGTTTCTTACTCTTCCTAAGTCTATTTTTCCAGTTATAAGATGTGGGTAATGATAGTGGCCATCTCCTAAGTTGATATGAGAATTAAAGAAGATAATAATAACTTGTAAAGTATGTATCATGGTACCTAACGCATAAAACTTGTGCAGTGATAGTAGTCATTACTATCCTTAATTGAAGCATTTAAATATTTCTAGTTTATAAACTTTTGAGTTCATTTCAAAACTCTCAAAAAATTGCAGCTGAAACTATGACTTTGGATCACTTCCAACAGACACTGCTCTTGAACTTGAGTTTAGCATAATTCCTAGAACCTATAGTCTGCCCTATTTAGATAGTGGGTTTATTCTCATTGGAAAGTTTAAATTAAAACAGCAATCTTTCAAGCTCAGAAGGGCCAAGCCATACCCTGAGAAGCTGAAGTTAGTTAAGGTCAAAAGTTTGTTGGCAAACTTTTTAAAAAGCCGAATAGTAAATATTTTAGGCTTTGTGGTCCATACAGTCTCTTTCTCAGCTACTTAACTTTGCCACTTGAGTGGAAAAGTTGCCATAGATAATACATAAATGAGTGGACCTGCCTGTGTTCCAGTAAAACTTTTATTTACAAAAAAAAAAAAATGGTACCAATTGGGCTTGGTCACTCATTGCAATTTGCCAACCCCTGGCTCAGGAAATAGGGAAAGAGAGGTCAAAAGGGAAGGGGGAAATGGAAATAACATAAATATATCCATGCGGAAAAAAGTTGTGCCTCTCAAAATGCAATTTAGTGATTTAGAGGAGGTTTAAGGGTGTTGACTGCCATGAAATCTCTCCCACTTCTCTATCTGGTAATTGTATAAGGGATGACTCTTGGGAAAAGTAGGATGAAAGAAACATTTTCGAGTTGCTATCCGAGGACCTTAATGTTCTGCTTTTTGCATTTACATTTTTCTTTGATCCTCCTTCCTTTGGCTAGTTAGTGACTTCAAACTTTTCCCCTAGTTCTTTGAGACCCCCTTAATACTAAAGGGTTAAGTTACCAATAGGGGTTTGTGTTTTTCCTCTTCCTGGAGGAATTTTTACTTTGGAAATAAAATAAAATAAACTGATATTTCCTCCTAATAAATATTTTTGTAATGTATACAATGAACACACCTCATTTCTGAGCCTCACCCCATTTGTGGTGTGGTTTAGAGATTGGGTGGGGATTGTGGTTTCTGTTGCAAATATACCTTGGTAATAAAAACAATGCTTCAGCAATTTGAGTTGTTTTGAAATGTTCACGTCAAACTGTCTTGTTTCATCAAAAACTGTAGCTTAACTTTATAACAAAATGATTTGACTGGATAACCAGTGGGGTATACTCTAATAGCAAAAAGAACTACAGAAAAAACCACTTAAACTGTTTTTTCAGTATTCAAATTTAGTAGTTTCAACATCAAATTATTGGTCATAGTGCTGATGTTGCTATCCTGCAGTTGTTGTGTGTTTGTATGGGATAATTCAGATGAGTATTTATTTTGATTTGCTTAGAATTGAGTTTTTCAGAGTGGTTTAAGAAAATAAAAGGTCAATGAGATAAAGGAAAAATCCAGTATTCTTGAATTTAAATGGAAATAATTTGTGTGACTTCATAATATTCTTTTAAAAAAGATGCATTTTTATATTTTATTCTCAAAAAAGTCTTAAATATAATGACTATACCAGTACCAGTGTGTACTCTATCTCTGGATTCTGTTTATTAAATATTAATCCCATTTCCTATCAAGAGACTATAGCTCCTCAGAAAAAGAGGTAATTCCATGTATGGAGAAGAAGTGTACAAGATGAGTTGAGAACATCTTTTAATAAAGTTCTTGGTCATATCGGGATTATTTCAAAAAGACTCGAGATAAATAAGTTTCCACTTAGAAAATATGGGATTATTTTGGCATGTATAAGAATTGAGTATAATGAATTTGAGTCTAACAAATATATTTAAATCCATAGGTTCATAATGATACTTTAAAACAAAATGAACAAATAAAAACAAAAAAAAATCCCTACCCCCCCCCAAAAAAAAAAACCTCACAATACCTCATTGGTCACCTTTGGAGGAATACTAGGAAACAGCCTCATTTTAAAAACTGGTAAGTAGAGAAAAATAATTTTTCATGTTTCCTGATTTTCCTACATGTTCTGTACTTCAGAAAACCAAATAATTTTATGAAAAGTTTCTTATTATAAGAATTATTTGAATTAATGAAAAAGGAGAAATGATAGGATTAGAAAATCACTATTTTGTACTCTTGATGAGCCTAGATCAGGGGTCAATAAACTTTATCTGTAAATGATCAGATAGTACATATTTTTGACTTTACAGGACATTCAGTCTATGTTACAGATACTGAAGTCTGCAGTTGGAATGTGAAGGCAGCCATGGGCATACTGTGTTCCAATAAAACTTTATTTACAAAAAACATGATTGGATTTTGCCTATAAGCTATAGTTTGCTGACCCCTGACCTAAATAATGATCATCAGTGTCTGCTTTTAAAGATATATATATCCTTTTAATCATATTCATGTATGTCATATTAATATATCTATACATATATGTGATATATGTATATATATGAATATTTTCACATATGATATATGGAATTTGCTTCAAAATTATACATAGAGGAAGAAGTTGGTGGAATAGAGATAAAATAACATTAGCTTTATATTCATAATTATTGAAGTTGAATGGTGAGTACATGGTGGTTTATTATATAATCTCTCTACTACTGTATTTGAGAATTTCCATAATCAAAGGCAATAAATTTAAAACAAAGCACTAGCTTAAAGAACTTATGTTCTAAGGGTGAAATTCCAGCCATTTTGCAGCAAGAAGTAGAAGAGTTAAATATTTGAGTAACACAGCCTTCCTGACCATCTCAAAAAAATACTATGAAGATAAACATCTGCTTAGCAAGACCACCACTTCTGCTTAAATTATGATCCTTAGGGTTAATTTTGGGTATTAATTATGTCTAGAAAACTAATGTTAAAATTCATTTTTTAAACAACTGATGACGTATTAGCTTATTTTTATCTGTTTTTATATAAGACAGTGCATTGTAAATCCCTTTCTTTTTCAACTAACTGAGGAAATTTCTGTCAAGTCATTTAGCTATTTTAAATCTCAGCTCTGTTGGCATCAATTGGGAATTTTCATGCTTTACTTAATGATGACATCAGACCTGAGACAAACTAGTGATTCCCATAGGAAGTGGCCAGAGAATAGGCCATAGGAGGCAACTGTCTCAACCCTTGGTCTTGTAGAACTGAAAAATACCTAGGACATTCTCAGAAGAATCTGTCTCTTTCTAGAGAGATGGAAATGGATAATCAGAGAATTTTAGTGACTTGGGTACTATTATGGGCTGAATTATGTCCCCCATGTCATTTATATGCCAAAATCCTAACCCCTATAGGCCTTTAAAAAGATAATGCAATATGACTGCTATCTTTATAAGAAGAGATTAGAACACAGATGCACAGAGAGAAGCCCAGGTGAAGACACAGAGAGAGGGGAACCAGTTACAGGTCAAGGGGAGGGGTCTCAGAAGACATCAACCCTATTGACAACTTGATTTTGGACTTCTGACCTTCAGAATTGTGACAAAATATATTTCTGTTGCTGAAGCTACCTAGTCTATGGTACTTAGTTATATCAGCCCCAGCAAACTCCTACAAGAGACTTATATGGGTCAGCAAAGGAACTTTTCTTGAAGTCATACCAGCCTAAAGAATTGTGATTCTCAACAAAAGGAAGGCTCTGATGGAATGAGAGTTAAGCCAAATGACGGGAGGAGCTAGAAGGCAGTAAGAGTCAAACAGAAAGGGCAAAAGCAAAATAAAACAAAAGGAGCAGAGTAGTACAAATGAAGCCCTGGTACTCACCAGAATTCTTGAGGAAGGTACTGAGAGGTACTGCCAAAAATGCAAATATCAGCTTTGTATACCAAAGAGGCTTGAAGGTCTGAACTGTACATTTATGTTGCACATGTAGGATGAGAATTGCTCGATATAACCTCAAGAAGTGAGGTATGGTTACATTAAGAGTAATTACAGCTAGCTAATAATCATATCTGAATTAGCTTAATTCTAGGGTAAGCAACTATAATCAGCCCTCCGTATCCTTGGTTTCCACATCTGCAGATTCAACCAACTGCAAATAGAAAATACTTGGGAAAAAGGAGGATGGTTGCATCCATACTGAACATATTCAGAATTCTTTTCTTGGTCATTATTCCCTAAACAACCCAGCATATTAACTATTTACATAGCATTTACATTGTATTATATAGTAGTCTGTTCTCAGGCTGCTAATAAAAACATACCCAGGACTGGATAATTTATAAAGAAAAAGAGGACTCACAGTTTCACATGGCTGGACTCACAGTTTCACATGGCTGGAGAGTCCTCATAATCATAGCGGAAGGTGAGGGGAGGAGCAAAGGCACGTCTTACATGGTGGCAGGCAAGAGAACAAGTGCAGGGGAACTGCCCTTTTATAAAACCATGATATCTCGAGAGACTTACTATCATGAGAACAGCACAGGAAAAGCTACCCCCATGATTCAGTTACTTCCCACTAGGTCTCTCTCGTGACATATGGGGATTATGGGAGCTATAATTCAAGATGTGGGGGACACAGCCATATCATACTAGGTATCATAAATAATTTAGAGATGATTTTAAGTATATGGAAGAATGTGCATAGGTTATATGTAAATTCTATATCATTTTATATCAGGCACTTGAGCACCTGTGGATTTTGGTATCCAAGAGGGTCCTGGGACCAATCCCCTAGGGATACTGTGGGATGACTGTATTTCAGAGAGAAAACTAAATGATTATACCTTTAAAACAAAAATTCTTTAACATGAAAAGTGTGTGTAGAGGTATCAATTACTTATATTTCAAGTTTTAAGAGGATGAAAAGTATATGTAGAGGTATCAATTACTTATATTTAGAGTTTTAAAAGGATGAAAAGTATGTGTAGAGGTATCAATTACTTAGAGTTTTAAAAGGAATGGGAGCAGTCTATGAAGAAATGTGAGTAGGTAAATTTAATATCAGTTTTCACTATCTACATTTACGTTTTTTAGCTTACTCTGTCTCTGGAATTAACCATGTTTGAAATGCTTCTCAAACTTTCAGGCCAAGCTCAAAGTATCCATCCCCCATGCAGCAGTCATGGAAGCTCCTTAAATACATAGCAAATACAAATATAACAATATGATAAGAAAGTACAGAGAAAGAATCTTCATGCCTTTTATGTTTTCTAGTTCATTATTCATGTGTGTTTTTCCTTCATTAGGGGTTGAAAGCACCTTGAGGTCAAGAATTGTCTTGATTTTTTTGTTTAGTATAAAAATGTTTGTTGAACACCTAGTAAGTGCTAGTCAACATTCTGAGAGTCCTGGAGTATAATAGTGAACATGACAGGATAGAATTGACTTGGTTTTTGTAGCGCCATATTGCCTAGCAGAGTATATATTATATACCAAGCCTCAATAAATATATAAACTTACTTATTATTAGATTGTATCTTGTCTCACCTTTAGAGCCTTCAGGAATTAAGAAGCAACCCTAGTCTGGTTCTGGTATGGTAAAATTAAAAAGCTCTCAAAAGGCTTTAGACTATTTTATCAGAATGAATCACTACCACCCTTATATCCCTCTTTCTACAAACTAGTGATAAAGATTCTCTCCTTTGACAAATTTTAGCCAGGCTCCTCTGAATCTTTTTTTCAATATACCTTCACTTTTAGGCTTGTATGTTCATCCTTGTATTGTCCAATTTTAGCAAGAATCCTACTAAGTTTAGCCAGAATCCCCCCATTCTGGATTTCTGACCCCCTCCATATCTGACCAGGTTCTTCACCCTCCACTGCCTGCCAGGTGATGTCTGGTCACCCTACCTGCCTTCAGCAAGAGTCCTGTTAGGTTTGTTAAGCCAGAGTCCCCCTTCCCTTCATGTTTGCTCTTAGGAATTTTCTATTCATATCCCCCTACTTCCCCTAACCCACTCCTTGGCCACAAATTCCCACTTTTCTTTATTGTGCTCAGAATTGAGCCTAGTTCTGTACTGAGATCTCTTTTCACTCATTGCAATAATTTTTCTGGATAAAATCTCATTTTAGCACTTCTAGTTCTGTTATTTTATTTTATTTTATTTTTGGTATCAGAAGGTATTTAGGGTCTGCTAAGCATGCTGGGTGCTTCCATCTGTTCCTACCCATCCTATCTCGGGGTGTCTAGCTCATTGCCACCCCTTGCTCCTGCTCTTGGTCAGGTCAGGAAACCCCATCAAACATGGAGCAAAACCAAATAACATCTTATTTTCACACTCTGTGATCTCAAGTTTCTACTAATTTATTGCCACTAAGCTAGGAGCTATGAACTTCTCCCTTTTACACTGTTCATTTTTGTACTTTATTTCTGCTTTTTTTTTTAAAGCTGTCATTTCAGTTTCTTTTTCTTTAGTGTCCTAAGGTTTTTGCATTTCTCTACTTGCCACAGATTTTAGCATAAAAAGGTCTGACTATTTTCTTTAACATTTTAAAAAATTTTTATGCACATATTTATGGAGTACATTAGATTGACTTTTTTTCTTTTGCAAACTTTCTGAAATGTTTCTGACTGTAATATAATAGACCAGTAATTAAATACTGATTTAGGGAGTGATTTTCTTTTGTCTCATTTCATCACCAGGGGGAAGAAAACAGGGCCATCAGTCTGTGGGGCCCTGTGGTGTTCATATAAAGTTTTGACTAGAAACGTTTTATCCTCCATTCTCAAACCATTTTATCAGCTCTTGGAATTTTCTCTAGTTTTGCCAAGGCTTCCCAGGGGAATCCCCACCGTGTTTTAATGGCATGGAGACAGACAGGATAATACCACACTACTCCGGGTTTCCTAACATCCTCCTCACATGTTCGCTCTTTGCATAGCCTCTGGGTCCAGGTAAAATGCTGGCTCGGGTGGCTGGTTTGAAACATGAACCTCCCCACACATCTGCTGAGGACACTGACTATGGCAGGGAAAGTGACTCTCCAAGTTTTATTTGGGTTGTAAAAATTCGTGCTGCGCACCGCCTCTTTAAGAATCTGTGCCATTAAATGCGGCTAGGTCTAGAGTACATATGCTCTGGAGGAAGCCAGAAAGGACATTAAAATGCTTAGTCTATGACACACTTCCTTATTTTTGTCATTTTGACATTTATGTGTTGTTTCATTAGGGATTTTTAAGGGAAGACCCTTTTTCAGCAAGAGGTTTTCCCCAGATCACCATAAGAATCAACAGTTTATAATCAGACAGCTGTCTGGTTTGCATTTCAACTGAGCTGGACCACCTGCCGGCTGTTAACCTCTGGAAGGTTATTATGATACAATTGTTGTTGTTGTTTGTTTAAAAAGTTTCAGAGCTCAAGGAAAATATTGGTAATAAGTTACTTAACCTGCAAGTGTTTACTGTTCCCACTCAACTTGCAGATGGTGTTCCAGTGACCAGTGAGAGGGAGGACTCATCTGAGACCAACACTATTTTGCACTTGTTTTGGAGACAACCATAAAAATAGGCTTGGCAATGAGAAGTCTGCCTGCACGGGAGGAGGGGCAGACAGCATTCAAAGGAAACACAACCGTTTCTGAGGGTTGAGGTTACAAGGCAACATCTCAACATAACCCTTAGATTCAGCTTGGTAGCGTTAAGCTGAGGTCTGGTAGAGCAGCTCATTTTTTGAGCACGTGTGGTTCAGATGGTATTTTGAAGCTTGCCTGCCATCTGCTTTCTTCCCTTACCTCCACATCCCCCTGACTAACAGAAATGATAGCTGCAGGTTCTCTCAAATAGCCGTAGGGGTACAATTTTCTAGGCCCTATAAAAATTCAGCCCCTGGACATCATTTGTGGATGCTCTGTTTACAGGGCAGCTTGTCTCTCTTCGGGACCTGGGGGCGGGGAAAACATGATTGCCATTTGCAGAGGTGGGAAAGGCTCCCTATGAGTGAGTGTGTGTGTGTGTGTGTGTGTGTGTGTGTGTGTCTGGGGTTAGGGGGTGGTAGAGGGAGGGTACTGTAACAAGAGTAGGGACCACTGAGGACAGTGCTGACTGGAATAGGCGTCCTATGAGGACTGAGATTTTTTTCTGTTTTATTTCATTCTTCATCCTCAATGCCCACAACAGTGACCAGCATGTGGTGAGCACTTTCTAAATATTGGATGAATGAAAGAAAGAATTAATGATCTTTTCTTTTTTCTGTACACCTCCTTGTTTATTCCCCAAGTAACAATGAATAGTATTCAGTTAAGTGTGGCTAGTTGACTCTCAGCGCTGGTACCAAAAAAAACTGCCGAAATTCTTTCTGGCCACAAATTTCAGAATACTTAGTGTTGAAGATTTAGGCAGGAGAACATTCAGGGACTGATTTGGGATGATTTGTGAGGCAGAATAGAATGGGAGAAAGAATTCAGACTTGGGTTTGGAGCTTCAGTGTATCTCTTTCTTGCTCTGGGAACTTGAGTAAATTAATTAGGCTCTTTAATTCTCAGTTTCTTCATGTATAAAATGGAATAATAATAGGTATTCTACAGGTTTTTGTATTAGAGATTATATAGGTAAAACCTGTATAGAATAGAGGGGCAGTAAATGATTATAATTATTGATAGTATATTATCATTTCTATACTATCAATATTATTATACTATATAATATCATTATACTATTATAGTATATTGATATAATTGATTCAAGTGTTGATACTATTATACTATAAATATAATTATATATTATATAATTGTATCAATATTATACTATAAAATGTCATTACTTCTATTATACTATATATAATTATACACAATTGTATAATTGTATCAATACTATCATGCTATATAATGTCATTACTTCTCTTCTTTTTCACACTCACTGACCACCAAGGAATTAACTTCCTCTAGGCTACAGCATTTTGTGACAGAAACTGTCCAGGATTCTGTGGGTTCTAGGTCTATCTCCATGGGTGACTAATTGTATAATTCAGAGCAAGTTGCTTAACTTTTGAAACTCACTTTTGCATATATAAAGTGTAGAAAATAATTATGCTGATTCTAACAGGTAGAGAGCATTCAACAAAGTAGAGCTATGCAAATGATTACTTTGCAAAGTTTATGTAACCCTGGGATATTTAATGTGAAGCTACTTGGTCAACTGTTAAATATCATGCAAATGTCAGTTGTGTGGTTCAGTTTGTTTCAGCTCAACACATTTTTATTGACTGTCTACTATGTACCAGATGCTGCGCTGAGTGCAGTGTTAGGTACAGAGAAATAAGACAGGACACCTATTTTTGAGGCACTCTTAATCTGGTGGAGGAGATATTCACACAAACAGACCACAGTTATCCCTGTGACAGTGAAGTTCATGTTTGTTCTCTTTGTTCACTCTTCCATGCTGGCACTTCAAAGAAAGCATTTGGTGGAGATGGAAGCGGGGACACCTGGTGTGGAGTTTCCCCTTCCTCTTGCCTTTGTGCAGACACAGCAGTAGGTTGTGCTACCTTGTTTCTTGGATGGCAATAGAATCATTGCAGGATACTCATGAAGTCAGCACCTTCACCATCTCATGTCTTTGCTTGGGAACCTGACAGTGAACTGTGATCTCTTCTCGGAAGTCTCCCAACAGTCTTTGCTTCCACCATGATGTCATGGGGAGATTACTCTTAAAGAACTCCAATATGGCCTATGACGAATGGATGAAGAGTGCCTTGAGGACAGAGTCCACGTCTTCTCCATTTATATGTCCCTAGCACCAACTACGTGTATACCAAAGGCTTGAATTCACAACTATTTGTTGAATGAGTAAGTGATATAAACTGAATTGACACATCCTCTCCAGAATTCCCTCTTTCCAAAACCTTTCCACTTTGCCTTCTGTTCACCTCCTTGTTTATCCCCCCAGGTAATAATGAATAGTAGTCAGTTAACGTATCCCCTTTGGAGATAAGTTCTTTCTTTTATAGTCTCAATCTTTTCTCTAAACTGGCATCCACTTTCGAATCCAGCTAAAAAACCAAGCTTTTCCCTGAACACATGGCTTTCTGCAGCTAGTTTCCATCACCCCCCACATAATAGGACTCTGGTCTGGGAGGTACTTTGACAATGACATTTCCATTATCATTATATATACAAAATTGTCTTTTCTTCTCTGACAATCATGCCATTCAATTAAAGTGCCTTCTGCCTTTCCTTGTGATGTTTCACCTTCTGCATGATTCTTTCTGTTTCACTGAAGCCTTCTTCAGTCTTCTTCTCTATCCCTAAGCCAAAACCTTCCATCATCCGCATTGAAAACATCATCCACGTGATGACCCATTATTACTTTGGCCACTCAGTTCCTTTATCACTTCAGCTCCTAATTTTAGCTTCTTCTTGGTTTTATCTATCTATTCCTGTGGCTATCTTTGACCTTGGTTTTACCCACTACTGTTTTGCTGATGAAACCACTGCCCTGTTACAATCTAACCATGTCTTCCTCTCCTTCTGGGGCTCTCGGAGTCCTTGTTATTTAGGTGGCTTGGCATTTTCTAGTCCTCCAGCTCTCTGGTTCCTCTTGTCTTCACTTTCTTCCCTCATCATCCTAGTTTCATGGTCCATTTAAAACCACACTGTTGCAAGCCTCTTCAACTCCTTGGGTTCATTATTCTTGGATCACGTATGCCAAGTAAAACTCTCAACTGTGGATTATTGACCCACTATCTGTCATCTCCATGCCAGGCTGCTGAGTAAATGGGCTGCTAAAAATTCAAGGTCTACAATCTCAATGTGCTTGACAGTCCTTTGTATTTTCTTAATCAGCTCTATATCTCTTTATCCTATTTTTCATAACAGCTATGACAAAGGTCCTCCACCTAGCCAGCCATCTTCTCATTTAGTAGATGGCATGGTATCTGACCTCACAGAAAAAATAGAAGGTGCAAGATAGTATCTGTCTATCTTCCTGCAACTGAATGGACTTACCTGCCTGTATCCATGCTTATCTTGCCCCCCACCAAGCCAGCCTCCTCACTGCTGAGGGAAATTTTTTGTAAAGTTCATATATGACCACATTGCTCCCTGCCTAATACTCCAGATCTAAATGGTTCTTAGTGATCTATTTCCTGTTTGCCTTTCTATCTTCATTTATGGCTAACTCACTACCTGTACCACAGCCTCTACTTTCTAACTGAACAGCTTTTGAAATTCTGCCTACACTCTTACCTCCTGGCCGTTGTATATGATATATCTTATACCTCTCTCTTGTCTTCCTCACCACCTGTGTTCAGCTAACTCCTACTCATCTTTGATGTTGCAACTAAGATCTCACTTTCTCAAGAAACCTTCTTTGACTGCATGAAGCCACCAAGTGTTATGTGTACTTCATCTGCTCCTCTTCTTCTGAATTCAGCACTTAATTGTGTATTTTCATTGCCTGCATGTCTTTCAAATACAGTAAGATCCTTGAAGGCAGGGGCTGTTACTTGTTTTCCTTTGCCTCCCTAGCACCTAGAAGAGCACTTGCTCCATGGCTGACACTCAATAAATATTTGCAGGATCAAGACTGAATGAATAAGATAATGTCTTAGCTATATCCGGAAAGATTGCAATTTGAAAGATAGCAGCATGAAGAACCATGGAAAGGGCATGCCTGGCAGAAGAAATTGAGTGAGCAAGGTAACTCAAGGGACTATGTCTCAGGAGAGGACAGAAATTTAGTGAGATGGATGAATAGAAGCCTGGAGAATTTTTGAGATTTATAAGATTTGAGTTTTTAGATGCCACTGAGCAGAATTAAACTACCATTTCAGTGGACCAAGAGCAGATGGTTGACTGAATTGATGAGTTGTCTAATTAATGGGTCAGTTCAGTGATATAGTACAATTGGCTGGGAACCTTAGATTATAAAACTCAGTGATGGTCCAACAAACGTCCCATCAATATTCTTAAGGAATAGCTAAGGAGCAGAGTATTAAATCTCTCTCACCAAGTCTTTCTTTAATTCTGTAAAATTCTCTGATTGTCTCTCTATATATAGCTTCTATGGCATTTCCTTCCTTCTTTCTGAAACTGAGATATTAGGGCAGAGATTTGAAAACATTTCTGTAAATGGCTGGATAAATAGGCTGTGTCACCCATTTTGTTCTTGTAGCAACTGTTCAACCCTACCATTGTAGTTTAAAGTAGTGATAAACAATATGTAAACAGACCAATGTTTTATTATTTTATTTTTATTTATTTATAATAATAATAAAACTTTATTCTCATAAAGTTTTATTTATGAATACCAAAATTAACTTTTCATATAATTTTCATGTGTCATAACATATTATTATTTTGAGTTTTTTCCAACCATTAAAAACTGTAAACATCACTTAGCTCACAGGCTGCACAAAAACAGGCAGAGGGCTGAGTTTGGCCTGTGCATCACAGTTCACTAATCCCAGCGTTAGAGCATCTCAGTCTATAACCTGTATCTCTTTGCTGTTCTCCCCTGTTGTTCCCTGGATTTCTCTGGGCTTTGTTTTAGATGAATTCCTCAATAATATTTTCCAGTTCCAGAATTCTGCACTTTATCTTGTCCAGTCTAGATTTTAACTTGCCTTACAAGTTTCTTTTATACTTTCTGTGATTTTATTTTTCATTTCCAAGATTTTAATTGGTTCTTTTCAGACTTAACGTGATCTTATATTATTTCTGCCTGTTCTAGTTTCACACTTTCTTGTCCCTAATTATTTTTTTTTGTGTGTGTTTTTGAGACAGAGTCTTACTCTGTCACCCAGGCTGGAATGCAATAGCATGATCACAGCTTATTGCAGACTAAACCTCCCAGACTCAGGCCATCCCCCCACCTCAGCCTCTCAAGCAGCTGGGACTATAGGCACACACCACCATGCCCGGCTAATTTTTGTATTTTTTGTAGAGATGCTGCCTAGGCTAGTCTCAAAACTCCTGGGCTCAAGCGATCTACCTGCCTTGGCCTCCCAGAGTGCTAAGATTATAGTCATGAACCACCATGCCCAGCCTCTTTTCTCTTAAATAAAGACTATCACTTAGTTTCTAATTGAGTACCTTAATTATACTTATTTTAAAGTCTTTGTTATGCTGTTCTATAAAATTAATTTTATCTGGCTGAATTTATATTCCTATTGCTAATTTTTAGATACATTTCTTAGCACTAGATTATCTCATATAGTTTGGAATTTTGTTATAGGGGCTCATTTTGAGTGGACTCTTCCCTCTCCTCTCCATACCACAGACACAGATACACAGACACACAGACACACACACACACACAGACACACACACACACACACACACACACACACACACACACACACACACACACACACTTCTCTCCTTTAGTGATCGCCTTTCCTTGTCTAGTGGGTTTGTGGTTTCTGCCTTACCCTTTCCTCCCTCTGTCCTAAGTTTAGGATCAGATCTTGTAATAACAGCATTTTAGACTTCTCCTTAAGATAATATTAAGAGTGTGGCAGGGCCAGGCACTAAGCCAATGGATGGATGGCTTAGCTCCTTTCTTGTCTGTGAAGCTGATTATACCTCTGTCTAGCTCCATGGGCCCATATCCCTAATGCTAGGCATAATATTGCAGTAGTGTCCCTCCCCCAACTTTAAGTTTCATTTTGTCTGTAGGACAGCCTCATACTAGTCCCTAACTTCAACCTCTCATTCGATACGGAGCTGGGTTCCTGGCTCCAATGCTTGCTTCCAGACCTGGAGCCCTGTTGGCCAGTTGCTACAGCCAAGCCCACCACATTGCATTTCTGGCCCAAGAATATTTATCTTCCTACTGAGCTCAGTTATGTCTTTGTATGATTTCTAAAGATTTGGAGAAAGGGACTGCATCAAAATATTCTCACTCTATATTATCTTGACCAGAAAAAAATTACTGGTTTAACTGCCAGAATGTAAGCATCTTGACAGTAGAGGGTCTGTCTGTCTGTTAGCCACTATATTGCTGGTATTAAGCACAGAATAGCTGCTAAATTAATTTTTCTATAAAGGATGACAAATATAGATAATTAATGAACAATCTATATATATTGAAATCAAATCTTATTCTTTATGCAAGTTGCATTTTTTAAAAATGACAAGCATAATTAGAACCATACTTACTCATCCATTCATTCCATGTATTCAGTGCTTGTGGGAGATATTTGTGAAAGTAGAGCATGGCCATGTATTCATAAGTTAATCTTCTGCCTCCTATTAGCATTAGTCTTTGCACCTGTGAAAGAAAATAAGTAGAACAATATAAATAAAAAGCGTTATCACTTTTATTACATTATTATGCTACCAGTAAGGTAAAAATAAAGGGAGCTGAAGCAATGACAGAGGCATTTCTTGATGTTCAATTACCTGTTCTTCCCGTATTGGAGGTATATATCAATACAGCAATGGAAATATTCACTGGAGTTCTATCATTTCTGTGCCTTATAAAGTTGCCTACTGTTTTAGTTCAAAAGCATTTATGTAACATGCATAACCAGGCCCTGAAACCCATGTCAAGACCTCTGTGAGTGTAGCAGTCCTAACTGTCCACTTGGGTAAATGGTCTCCAGCTATCTCCAGTGGTATATTAGCCTTGATGGATTCTAGAGACTAGAAGCCTGGTAGACTGGCAAGAGAAGACCCCATATCAATAAGTCTAAGACCTTCTGTGGTCCCTTGTTTGTTTAATTTGATAAGCTTCCAGAAACAAGAGCTGCTGCTCTGAATTCTACTCTTATTGGGTCCCAGAGAGTAAGGAGTTGCCACTTCTGTTGAGAACTTCCCAACACTTTGAAAGACAGCTGCACTTCTTGGGAAAGGGGTACAGTCCATCTACTGTTTGTGTCTCTCTTAGGTGTGGGTGGAGCTTGTTGAGTCCATCACAGGGGAGATTTATCTAGCAGAGATGCAGCAAATATTTGTTAGGTATTATTATTAAGAGCTAGTTTGCTCCAATTCCAAGCCATGCTAAGTACTGAAGAACAATTTATATTGCCAGCTACAATAGTAATATTGGGAGCTTACTGAGATGACAGAGTAATCTTGTTAGCTAGACTACTTTTCTATATTGAAAATATAAAGTATTCTGCATCAAATCATATAATCTACATTTTCCCTCTCTTTAATTTGATTATGAACTATTACCGTGCTTTGCCATAAAATATGAAAGTTTTACATTTTGATAGTTTTTCAAACACTGATTTTACTTTCTGTGCAAATACTTCATATCTTTCCAGCATAATTATTTAGCAGCCTTTTCGGGTTAATTATTGTCATTAACAATATGAGTCCTATGAGGGAATATCAATTAAAATATGCACAGCTGAACTTTCAAATGAGTAAATAATTTAGTTTTGGAAAATGACTGGAAACAGCAGGGTAACAGTCAAAAGGGGAACAATTATTTTAATGCTTATTTGACAAATGAGTCATTTTTACAGCAAATTAGATTCTTATCATAGCACCCCTACTGGTTACCACAGGAAAGCTGTTAACATGAGTTTTTGAAATAAAAGCTGTTAAGTTATGCATGCAAAGTTAAGGAAATCATTTGTATGAAGAAAAGGTGATTAGGATATGCATTGTTAGCTGATGGAATACTGCCACTGGGATCTAATTAGGGCCATAAATCACACAAAATGATGTGTGTATATAGGGCTTGAAACATCAGAGTGATGCCTGCCGTTGACAGTGAGATGGATGATTTCCCCCACCTCCGACTTTCATGGCTGTCTTTGTCTTTGTGCTGGCCAGACCCTAAAGTCCTACTTGTAGTAGGATGGAGTAAGAGACTGAGCCATGGGAGTTTACCACTTGTAAAGGATGCTGGGAAGGTCTCCAAGATGGACTGTCATTTCTTCCCATTAGGAAAAAGCTCAGGAAAAACAGAACGGTGGTGCCTTTCAGTATAATAGCTTTGAGATGAGTTCCAACTTGTGCTTTGCCAATTTAATTTAATTTTTGAAATTTATTTTTGACTGAGTAATTTTTAGAAGGAAAGAAGAAAGGAAAAAAGGATGGGAGAAAAGGAGGATGAAGGAAGGAAGAAGGAAAGGAAGGAGGGAGGGAAGGAAGGAAACATGGAAGAAAGGAAAGAAGGAGAAAAGGAAAGAGGAAAGAAAAGAAGAAAGTAAGAAAAGAAGGAAGGAGGGATAGAAGGAAGGAAAAAGGCAGGCATTTGCAGAACCCATGTATTACGTCCAAGATATTAATAGTATTTACTCTAGGCCCCATATCTTGAGTTCAACCCAGAGTTGAGGCAAAGCCTATTTGTAGAGCTTTTGGAGTTCTGAAAGCATATACACACATGTATCCTTTTCTGGCTCTTGTTCATGTGTTTGAATTGCTTACTCGCTCATGCCATGGACGTCATTCTGTGTCAAAGATTGAAACCACTTTCCTCAACCTGTGTGGGAAGTTGAATGGAGTAAATTGAACAAAGGCTGCCTACTAGTCATAAAAATCAGACTCCAAGAAATGACCTAGGGAACTGGAGCCCCACCCCCTCAAGATCTGTAGTGTCAGCATCACCACAGGACTTGTTAGGAATACCGTTTCAGGCCCCACTCCAGATCTACTGAGTCAGAATCTCTGGGGTTGGGGCCCAGCTGTCTGTGTTTTCACAGATTCTTTAGGTGATCCTGATGCGTGCTCAAGTTTGAGAAGCACTGATCTAAGCTAGTCCCTGGAAGATCTAAACTGACACTAATTCTTTCATATGATTATAAAAATGATTCCAAGACCTCACCAGTACTTAAGTGCCCTTATGAGACATCACCCCTAATATACTTCACTTCCTTCTACTATTTACTATTAACTATAGGTGTGACCATACATCTTTAGCTTAATGTTTTGGGTCTAAATTCTTCATGGGGAACGAGGGTGAAACTTTGCCTATAGGGAGGCAGGGTTTTGGACTGATTAACTTGCAACCCTGTTACAAGTTAAAAGTTCTTGATTTGTCATTTGGAATATGGTTGGGAAGATTAAAACTTAGCGATAATACACATCAAGAGACACTTTCATTACAGTTTTTTTTTAACTCTCTAAAATTGTCACGTCTGACTTATTTCCCTTTTGTGTATTTTCTGTAGAGAGACCTTAACTTTAGGCTCTGAGCTTTGCTTGGTAAACATCTACACTTCAAGTTTGAAGAGTCTACTTTCAGGGAGGACACACTTATATCAGCTTTTTGAGAGCTCTCAGCCTTGGAACTAAGTAGCTCTGTCCCTCCCTCCTCACATTGCCCTACCCAGTGGGATCTAACTTCATCCCTTTCTCATCATTGAGAAATATGATGTTTGTGTCTGTCTTGAAATTCCATCCAAATCACGTTCTTTTATTGTGAGCCTTTGCCTCCCACCTAATGCTAGACTTGAGTGGTTTCTGTGAACTATTTGGTGTTGATGGAATGAACTTCCCCACCCAACAATTTCACTAAACCAGTTCTGCAGAAGCTCCTGGCTCACTGAGATGGGGTTGGGAGATGAGGATGAGTGAATGGAGGGGTCAAGTGAGGTGGATAAAACTTGTAGCAGCTGCTGACCTGGGAAAGGCAGGAAGCAGGAGAGAACATTAAGGGCACAGCAGAAGAAGGTGGACCTGGGGCAACATTTTGGAAGTGCTTCTTTCTGGGAGCAAAGTTTAGGAGTGTCTAACTCATGTCTGATTGTGCCTTGAGGAAGGTCATCAAGATCATCTTTATTTGAGCTTCCAAGAGGTGTCACTTCCCTCACATGACCTCTCTATGGCTACCTACTATTTTCCCCAACATCTTAAAAAGAAAAAGTATTTTCCATAAGAATCAATGTGTTTCTAGTTAGCTAGCATAGCATCAACTAGTCAAAGAGTTTTATTTCACAGATGGGGAACTAGACAAAATGAAGGCCACGTGGCTGGGCATAAACTAGGCTATCTGACTTGTGGCCCAGTGTATCTATCACAGGGGCTTCCAGCACCTGGCAAGACCCTGTGGTCACAATCTGTATTAGTCAGTGTTCTTCAGAGAAATAAGCAGTGGGATAAAGAGAGATACATATTAGAAGAGATTTATTACAAGAATTGGCTCATTCAGTTATGGAGGCTAAGAAACCTCACAATCTGCTGTCTGCAAGCTAGAAAACCAGGAAAGCTGGTGGTGTTATTCAATCTTAGCTGGGTGCAGAAACCTGAGAACCAGGAATGCCGATGCCTGAGAGCAGGAGGAGATGGATATCCCGGCTCAAGAGAAAGCAAATTCAACCTCCCTCCATCTTTCTGCTTAGTCAGGTCTTCACTGGATGGATGATGCCCATCCATATTAGTAAAAGCAATCTTCTTTACTCTTAATAAGTATCTTAAGTATCACACAATCATAATAAGTATCATTTAGATGATTGAATCCCTTGAACAGCCCTTATAAGGTAGTTCTAACCACACAGAAGAGGAACTGAGGTTTAGCCATCTTTTTTTTTTTGAGACGGAATCTTACTCTGTCGCCCAGCCTGGAGTGCAGTAGTACTATCTTGGCTCACTGCAACCTCCACCTTCCCGGTTTAAGCAATTCTCCTGCCTTAGCCTCCAGAGTTGTTGGGACTACAGGCATGAATCACCACACCCAGCTAATTTTTGTATTTTTAGTAGAGACAGAGTTTCACCATGTTGGCCAGGCTGGTCTTGAACTCCTGACCTCATGATCCGCATCCACCTGCCTCAGCCTCCCAAAGTGGGTTTAGCTATCTTATAGAATTTTCCCTTTGTCACACAGCTGGTGGACTAGAGCCTGGATTTGACCCCCTCTATTGACCCTAAAGCCTGTTCATGGAACTGCTTCATCAACTGGATCATGGCTTCTAGATAAAATGAGCACCGCAATTCATTTTCTCAATTTTATTGTTAATTTCTAGGTGTCATACTTTAGAATGTATGTGCTTGATAATGACTGTAGCAGAATGTGAAGGAACTGTTTTAAGGACAAAAGTTGTAGAAATTCATACAATTAAAGATTAGTACAGTTAGAACTCCTTGTTGTACATAAATAAAGGTAATTTTAAAGACTAAGTTCTTCCTCATCCCCCAGGAGATTTCCTTCACAGAAAGGTCTTAGACTTATTGATATGGGGTCTTCTCTTGCCAGTCTACCAGGCTTCTAGTCTCTAGAATCCATCAAGGTCCACTTGGTTGGCCTTTCTCTTAGGGTCTGTGGCAGGTCCAGCCATACAGTGGTGTTCAAGGTAGGAGGGGGGTCAGAGGAGAGGAGACACATTGGCACCATTGATCAGAAGAGTAAAAACAGGAAGGAGCCTCCACCTCCCACACAGCAGGGTCCCAACCTTCAGTCCAGACCTGGGCACACAGTCACCCTGCCTTCAGTGAAGGTTGAGAAAATGAGTCCTTTTCTCTTTCCAAGCTTCATAGAGGGAAGTGGCAAGGAAGAAGGAATGGGAAACAACTTCTGAGTTGCTAAATATTAGCGTCTGCCTTACCAATCAGGCTCAATAAACTAGAGCAGTGATTTTCAATCTTGGCTGCACATTTGAATCAGCCAAGGGAGCTTTAAAAATCCTAAAGCATGAACCACACCCCAGACAAATTTCATTCCAGTCTCTGGGGATGGGATACATGCTATTTTTTAAAGTTCTTTAGTAAGTTCAGTGTGCAGTGAAGGTTGAGAACCTCTGGTCTAGCCCACCCCCAAGGGTAATTTTTAACATGTTCTCCAGATAATAGTAGTGCAGGTGATCTATATCGCCTTTTGAAAAACATTGTTAAGCTCTCATTCACTGACAAATTTATTTATTAATTCAGACATACATACTGAATGCTTTCCATGTTTGTGGCTACCGAAGAAGAGTAGGAACAGATTTATGTTTTATGCTCTTCAATTACCTCCAATATCTTCGGATTGTATAGGGCTTTACAATGAAAAGAAAACACTTTTTAAAATATACTATCTCATTTAAACTGCAGAGCAAGGCTATGAGGCATTATGATTTCAGTTTAAGAGCTGAAGAAACTTGATACTCAAGGAGGTGGAATGAGCTGCTCCAAGTCACTTGGCTTTGAGTTGATGTGTGAAGGAGGTGTCACTGGGAAAGGGGTTTTCAGACTCCACATTCAATGCTCTATCCACTAGAAGACAAAACCTATGCATATGCTACAGTTAAGTTACTGCACAAACTGAAATATATTTTGCAAATACACCAAAGTTAGTGAGGTAGGAATATGAAAGATAGCAAACGTTGATTGACCAAGTACTATCTAAAAACAACGTTCTCAGTGCTATGTTATATGAATTCACTCATTGGAACTTCATAACAAGTCTGTTGGAGAAGTACATTATTTCTACTTTACTTACAAGGAAACTGAATGTTTAATTACTTGTCCAAGGTCACAGTGTTAGTAAGAAGAGGAGATAGGATTTGAAACCATGCATCTTGTTTCAAACCTTCACTCTTAACTCAGAGCTGCCTTGTACAGTTGAGCAGGTTTTTCACTGCCTAAAGAGGTTCAGCTTAGAGGGCTAGTGGTAACTGAAATTCAGCTCAAGCTCAGTTCATCAAGTTTCTACCCTGGTACAGGTATATTTGCTATTATAGGAACCATATTTGTGTAATTCTCGTGTAGACAAACTATGGACTATGTAATTTCCAGGCTTCACCATTACCTGTGTTGTCCTTCTTAACGTGACTTGATTTTATTCGTTCCTCAAGTCTCTCAGCCACTGACTCATTCACAAATATCTATAGGGAGCTTTTAGGGTTTATGTCCAGTTCTAGGAAATCTCTAGGAGATAATGACCAATACAGACTCCAGGCCTTTCCTGCTTATATATGTGAATCATACTCCTTAGATTTTATTTGCCAATGGTCATAAATCAATATATACACATAGCAAGAAATCAGATCATTCAGAATTATGTTGAAAAGCAGCAGTCTCCCACCCTGCACCTGCACCCTCAGCCCTACCATGGAGGTTCCTTCAACTGTGGATTTAGACTTGCTAATTCACAAAACATCCTGTACCTCAAAGATGCTCTCAGGCTGTCTACCCAAGTCCTGTTTGGCCAAGAAATTTCAATGGGGTTTAACCAGAATGCATAGTTCTAGTTTCCCCTGTGCAGATAGGGCCTCAGAAACTTTAAAAGACTAAAATATCCTATTACTTTCTATCTGTCTTTTTCTTCACCCTATCTCTCCCTCTCTCCTTTTCTCTATCACTGCTGTATAGTTTGCACCTAGGATGGCATTGAGCATATGGTAGGCATTTAATAAACATTTGTGAATGAGTAAATGCATGGCTAAATGTTTATGTAGCACCCAATGTTCGGAGTGCTTTTCATATAGCTAATCTCATTCAATTTTAATAACAAGCTATGAACTTAATATTATTACTAATTTGAATCCATCATGTGTATATATGCAAATTGTGTTTCAGTGATATAAAATAACTTTACCAGATGGTAAAATGGTAGGCAAAATGCCTGAACTGATCCTTCACTGGAAACCACAAAATTTACAGAATAAAATTTTAAGAAATATTTCTGTAATTTTTCCACGAGCTTGCAAGAAAGTAAGGAATACTCAGACCAAAAATTGGGGGAAAATAGGAGCCCAGAGAGGTAGCGAAGTCCAGTTACTGACATGAGGTCACCTTTCTGGGTAATACTGAGCATAGTTTTCTTGAGGCCTCATGGGGCTTAGGAATTGGAAGACAAAGCTCACAACCAGCCAGAAGTAGGAATCTAATAGAAGACCCTTTGTAACGCTGGGGCTCTATGAGGCTATACTCTTAGTGCCAGAATACACTAAAAGTAAGACAAATAACCTCTCAGCCCACTCAAGGGACCTCAAAAAAAAAAACTGCCTCAAACCTTGGCACTGAACTAATAAGGGGAAATTTTTCCTTGAAAACTGATAACCATAAGCTATCTCTTACGAAGCTTTACAGATCAAATTGATATTATCTCAATGACCTAAAAACTCTCAAGCTGATGAGATTAAAAAAAAAAATTCCAGTAGTGGTAATGTTTCCATTCACTGAGAGGACAAATATAAATCATTATTTGAAAATTTCTTCTTAATTCTAGGCTTCAAAATTTTTTCGCAGGTAAAATTTTGAGAGTAATTAGCTGTTTAAAGTCAAAAATTGGTAAGTAAAGTTTACAAAGAAATAAGACATGAGCAAGAGCCAGCAGAAACAACATATAGCACAATAAGACCTTTAAAAAACCTTCAGATTTTGAAAAGATCCACCACAGAATACAGAATAATATCTTTTATAAGATGGAATAAAATATTACTAAAGAGCAAGCAGATTGGTAAAAAAGAATTTCTAGAAGTAAAAAATATAATAATATTCTAATGACCATTTTACATTGAATGTCATAATTAACACATTTTTTATACCATTTCTGTTATAAGGTCTTAATTTGTGTGTAACATTCTGTTGGTATGATATTTAGTTAAGGCAAATCCGTTTTTTAAGCTATCGTTTCCATTTAGCTATAAATTCATATATGAACATGACACTCTCCAACCACAGTGAGAACTATGCATGATCTCGGTTAATGACTTGATGATTTTTCCTGGGAGGTAATTCACCTTCACAGTTTTGTTCTGAGTAGAGTACAGTGATCAAGACTTTGCATACTGGAGTCAGACCAACTGAGCTCATATTCTGTCTCTACTACTTACTAGCTGTGTGACCTTGAGCAAGTTTTAAAATATCTCTGTGCCTTTGGTTCCCTTATTTGCAAAAAAGGGGATAATGATAGTACATGCCTCATAATGTTGTTGAAGGGCCAAGTGAGATAATGAATAAAAAGTGCTTTGAGGTGGCCAGCACACAATAGAAGTTCATGGCTATTGAGATTATATAGAATATGTGGTGCCTGGAACTTACAGGCAGTCCAAAAATGATATTCTATCATATGTTATTATTCTTAATCAGACATTGTTGGAATTTATTTTGTTAAGGATGCATCTATTAATTTTAAGCTGGAGGGTTTCCTTTAGTTTAATTAGTCTAATTGCCTAACTTCACAGGCAAAAAAACTCCAGAGAGGTTGAGTTTGTATCAGGAACAGTCTTCTTGGCTTCTAGGTCTGTGGAAATGGCAATGAAGGAGAGAGGACAAAATAAGAATTTTAAACATTGGTAGGTGAATCAAACCTTTATTCTTCTGCAACTAAAAGACAAATTTGTGTCTCATTGGATTTTTTTTCTTATGGGGCAGGACTGTCAATGGGACTGGCTGGAATTGCTGGGAAAAGGCAGAGATTTTAGAGGTGCTGAATATAAGAGCTGCTCTCAACTGGGGAGTATGACTGAAAGGCGGCTGGATATTGAGCCTACTCCAAAGAATTGCAGGCAAAGCTGGGCTTTGAGAAAAGATTAAACACAGAAAGAAGAGGTTGTTGAGAGACTGGGGAAAAGGAGGTAGAGGAGGAAGGGCAAGGTGGTGGAGAACGGAGAGAATGTAGAAGAGAAATAAAAAGATTTAGACATTTTATGTTAGACAAAGATTACCTCTGTAGATAATTTATTGATACTACTTTCTAAGTCATCCCATTTTCACTTTCTTCTAGAGACTGAGCATATAGTTGTTTTGAGTTTGAATGGATTGTAAAATATATCCCAAAGCAATATGGAAAACTCCTCTACCGTGAAACAATTTAAGTCTCTGCTCCAAAAATTGATATAACTTTTCTTTGTAGAAGATATCTGCTCTGGTTAAGGGTTATAAATGCCTCCAGAAAACAGTTTTTTAGGTTTTTGTTTTAAAAAAAAGTGTCACTAAGACAGTTCACAAGGCTGAGAGATCTAAGTATTTTGTTAAGGTAGATGGAGAGCTTTATGTAACTAATTAAGTCCTCTACAGAAATTAGTTTTAGCAAGTTCTGCCAGATGCCCTTATTGGATATGGCTGAATGGGGATTTGGAAAGTTGGGACAAAAATGAATAAAGTGAAAACTTAGCTACTTATAGTTGTAGAGAAATTAAAAAAAAAGAAAAAGAACAAGCTTGTGTACTCTCTATTGTCACATGAAAAAAAAAAGGAGGCTTTGAGCACTGAGTTCATTCCATCAGCTTGAATGAGATGCCTAGAATATCTGTTAATGGTACAGAAAGAGAATATATGGGTGTTAGCAAAGCCCACAGGGCTATTTGAATTCAAGGAAACTCTGAAGTTTTCAACAAATTGCTGAGAAGGGATTTTGGTGCCAAGCTTAGCAATTCAGACAAGGCAATTTAAAGAAAGCTGAGAATTTGTGGAGAAGGTACTTAGTTGTACTTTAGGTGTTCACTTCTTTAAAAGTTGATATAAAATATAATCTGAGATGATTCATTTAAACATGGCTATTTGTATCTCACATATGGAAGACAGTTCTGAAGAAATTTATAGTAGAGGACAAAAAAATGTATTATTAGGCAACTGCAAGTGTAGCTATTTTTGATGTGTCCATGGCAGGGAAATAAGTTACTAAAGAGGCCTAATAAGTCTCCAAAGAGAAAGGTGTTAGTAGAGATCTACTTTTGAATGACAGGCAAAGCCAAAGGGTTTTTTATTCAGATCAGGTGACTGTAGCAGGACTGCCACTTGGTGGCAGCATACTAAAAATCTGCCTACAAATTTTTGAGTTGGGGTGATGAATAAAGTTCTTTTAAAAATTGAAACTGTGAAATAAAGGTTATGAAGTGACAAAAACATTATAGCAGTAGTGCTTGGATGGCTTAAACACAGCCAAGAAAATATAAAGTATTTCTTGTACTACTAAGAACGAACATGGGGCTAAAAGAGATTTTCTTGCTATATTCCGTCTAGATCTTTAAATTGTGTCTGTTTACTTTGGGGTTTTGCCTCAAATTTTTAATTTGGCATATGTATAGTTCTTACTTTTGAGTTACTTAAAAAGTTGTCACTTTTCTTCCCTTTATAGAGAGGTAGAGAGAAAATAAAACTTGAGTTATGATTAATCAACCTTTGTGGACCAGGGGAAATTCTTCTCTCTTTGGCAGTTTATCCTTGGATAACAGAATTTAAGTGAAGAAAAAACATGAATATTTACTTTGCTCTAGAGAAGAAAAATATTTCAATGTTGCTTGTTTTTGTTTGTTTTTAACATGGAAATCCATGAGTTTAGCTAAATAAACTACTAGCTTGTTTTAGGCTTAGCTCAAAGCATATTTTGTTGTTTCATACGTTTCTGGTTCAATAATATGGGAAAAATATATAAAGTCATTACTGACTGAATCAATTTATGGCACTGGGCCTAAATTTTGGAGAAAAAAAATTTCAGTTGGTGACTTCACTGAAAATGTAATATTTGTGTTTGCTGTATTTTGTCCTAGCTTGTATTCTTAGTTTGATAGACTTAAGTTCATTGTAAGAAATAACAGGAATGTTGAAAATACAAATATAGAGCTATAAATACATCTTTAATTTACTGTGTCCTGAAATATGTGATTTTATTTTCGCTGGTATTTATCAGAACGTACTTAGTGCCTCTCAGCATTTTTGTCCATTGTACCATATGATGACTTGTCCTCCCAAGTTTCCTGGGCTCACCTAGTTCCTCCTCACCCTTTAACGAAGGTGAGCCTGAGGTGCAGAGTTTCAACGCCTGGCTCGCAGACAGACACCTCCTTCCTGTGGTAACAGGGTCAGGTTGAAAAATTCTGTTCACAAATCAAGCATGGAATTATTATGTAGAGAAAATAGTTGGATGATGATTTGTTATGAGAATCTACCATACCATATAAGTATCTCACAATAGAGTAAAAGCCTGAAAATTCTCTGTCATCTTTTGAGTTCAAGACATTGTGCCTCAGTGACAAATGCTCTCTAAAATAGTGGGGGGGGAAATGATTATTTAAAGCCAGTGCTGGCTTTGGCCTCTTCTGTCTTTTGAGAGGGGTGGCTTAATTCCCCTAGCTGAGCCTGACTGGAAGAGAAGGAAGGGGAAGGCCTGGAGCAGATTTTACAGAATATGCAGAGATTTGGGGTCTGATGGGGCCTGGCATAGGGGCAGGGGCTACGGACAGTGGAGTTATTCTGCAAAATAAAATGAAAGGATTCTGGGGGTTGCTAGAGATAGGGGAGACTTGAAGGAGAGAGGAGAGTAAAGCATCATGACAGGGTGGCCAGAAAACCTTCAAGCAGTGGGGGGTCTCACGTTCAACTGTGTTATTTGCAACTCTGAGCTATAAACATCCTGTATCACTACAGATCTTCAGTAAAATCTGCAATAGATGCAAAATCTCTGTATGCATGCTTTTTGTTTAAGCTTTGCAGGAATCAAGAACAGTGCTGAATTCCCTACCAGGGTCAATACAAAGGGTGGAGAAGGAGCCAGCTATAGACTCAGGGCTGGTGTGAGAGTGAGGGTGATCAGCTCATAGGAGAAGGCACTCAGGTCAGCAGTGCTCATGTAAACCCCAGGGAATGTGCAGTTATCTTGGGGGGTGGGGGTGGGGAGACAAGAAATAGAAGCTCTAAGCCTCAGGTTTCTCGTGTGTGTGTGTGTGTGTGTGTGTGTGTGTGTGTGTGTGTGTGTGTGTGTAGATGGCTGGATACATAGGGATGGAAAATTTCCACCACTATGTAACTGTTATGTGTTAATTAAGAGCCCTCACTGTCCTTAGTCCCATGTTAGGTACCAGGTAATGGCATAAAAAGTATAATATAATATTTGGACCTTTTCCAGAAGAGACCATGAGCCAAGATGAGAAAATTGATTTATCACATGTGATATGGTAGTAATAGCACTTTATATTTTCTTATATAGTAAAAACAGAAAGTGCCGAAACAAAAACAGCTTGAAAAAAAAAAAATTGACGCAGTAGTATCTTTGTGGCTTTCCTCTAAGTAGAGTTAGAGTCAGCAAAATCATGGAAAACTTTGTTCAGGGTCATGAATGAGGCTTTGCATCTCTGTAGGACTTGCTTTTTTGCTCGCATTTCCTTAGCAAACTCTAGCAAAGAATTAGAATTAGCAATAGTTTCAGACTGAGGAATGATGACTTAGAGTATCATCTGATACCAACCCAGTGATAACACAGAAAGCTCACCTTTGCTTGGAGCTTGATTATCTAAACATATTGCAATTATTAAAATGCATTTAATTTTCACAAAAGCACCCATGAAACAAGTACCACTCTTTCCTCATTTTACAGACTAGGAAGCTCCAAGAGGTTCAGCAAATCATCTAGGGACAGCTGAAAACTAAAGTGTAGTGGTTCCTTTGTTTGGTCAACCTATGTCAGTGGTTCTTACCAGAGGTGGCACCACCCTCCAAGGGACCTTTGGAATTTTTCAGGAACGCTTTCTGGTTGTCACAGTGATCAGCAGCCAGGAGCAGCCTGCAATGTGAAGACAGTCTTATAAGACAGTCCTGGGCTACAGGAAACTGTTCTGCATCCTGCATGTCTTATAAACGTCCTACTGGATGTTGATGTTTGTAAATGAAACATTTGTTCACGATTATATTTGAGTTGCTAACCAACATATCTGTATCACTGCATTTGTAGCTGTTGCGTCCTCAGTAGTTGCTCTACCGGGGCAAGCATCTGACAACCTCACTGTGTTTTCCAGGATGGTTGTGTCCCAGCATTTACATGCTGAAATACATATATTTTTAGTATAAAGTACCCATCTTTACTTCTCCTTTACATTATAGCTAGAAGATTATATTTAAATTTTTGAATTAGGTGTTTAGATAGGGTATTCTATTCATAAATTTTAGCTTCTGATGGGGGAGGAAGCTGTTTCAAAATATGTGTTAAGAAAGGGGGCACTGCTGATGTCTGAGACCAAATTAATAGTGCCACCGAGGCCACCACTCTCAGGCGAGAGGTTGCCAACAGATGGCTCCCAGGCCCAATTCAACCCACAGACATGGTTGGTGTGGGCTCCAGAATATTCTGAAAGGAATTCAGATGTGCTGCCAACATTCAGAACTAGAGATTCTTCAGAAAACGTCTACGTTTCTGACTTCTTGGAAATTCTGACAACCCAGAAATATAGGGCCTATAATGGTCTTGGTCCCATCCCCTTTGGAGGGACAGCAGCTCTCCAATCCAGCATGGTCTTAACCTAGCCAACTTGACCCACTGAAGTGTCTGTCTGGGGCCCATGGATATTTACCTTTGTGACCCTTAGACACAGGGTGACCTGTTGGTAAAGGTGACCTTGCTGCCAGTCATCTCTCTTTATTCTGCATGGTATAAGTTGTGCTAAGAAGTCTAGAACCCAACTTCCTTTATCCACAACGTAAATGGTCCACTACAAGCCTCTCTCTCCTACCTAATAAACCCAACTACTCCAAGTGGCTTCTGTCCATGGAGATTTGGCCTCATACTTGTGGTTCAGACATGAGAGGTGTTGCTATCTGTGACTAGCCTCCTGAGTCATCCTCTCCCCTAGAGCCCCATAGTTAATACAATTCATAACTACTTGTCCCCTTTACTAATTTGGTGTTTGGATTTGAAGTTAGCCTCAAAAGAAACAAAGCCTAATAGTTAAGAATTATTCTTTAAGCAAGAGGAAAAACACTGCTGAGAAAGCAGGGAGCATGAGAGATACCATAAAATCATTTGCCATAATTTTCTCCTGCACAGGTTTCAGTGATTGTATTTTCTGACCATATGGATGATGAAATAATTAAGGTCTAAAAAGAAAGTGGACTGTCTAGAAGGAATTACCAATGTTACCTGTCTGCCGTGAAACTATGTACATTCTGAAATCAAATTCTCCGAGTGTAGTACAATAAGAGGCTCTGAAAGTTTGTGATAAGGCAAATTATTTTTTGTTATTTTCTTTCCCAGGCCCCAAACTGGTCTTTGGCCTCTTGTGATGTTTTGTGTCCTTGGAGGCAGGGTTAGTTGGGGACAGTCTCTCCACTGGTGGAATCCTACACACATCAACCGACAGGCTTGTGGAGATCCTTTCTCTCTGGCCTAAGGAGAGACCTGGTTGGTGTGGTTGCCAGCACCTCCTGGTTTGTCTATAATGATCAGGTGGTTTAGTCATCCCTGGAGCACACACTCTACCTGAAAATATAGGAAAGGGTAAAAGCATGCTGTTAGAGATGAAGTTAAAACCCCGTTTCAATAAACGCCACGGCAGCTCCCACATTCCATGGGATCTCCCTCACTGACCAGGTCTGTTGATCAATAAATCATTTGTTGTGAGCACACTGTCTTTCTAGGGCCTGTATCAACTGAGGGGCTTTCAGAAAAGAAGCACTTGGTAAAATCTGTGCAAGGAATGAATGGGCAATTGAATTTTGGTTCACTTGAATCTATTCTCAAGATATTCATTTCTTTTTTTCACAGCTTCATTCACTCACTCGTTTATTTATCCATTCAACAAATATGTGCTAACCATCCAGTCCATGCCGGGCGTTGTTCTGGCTGCTGGGGGATAGCGTGGTGGATAGGACAGGTTTGTCATCTCACAGTCCTATAGGTTAGGGGAGAGAGACAGACAACATACCAGGAAGCAAATACACAGAGCAAATACAGATACGGAGAGGTGCACAGAGGAATGTAAGACAAGGGGTATGGGAGCAAGTGCCTGGAGATGGTGCTAATTTAGATTGGGGGGGTGGGGCTCAGGGAAAGCTGCAGAGGTGATATGAATGAAATTTGAGAAGATTTGAGTAAAAAGAAAGGGTCAAGAATGCAAATATCTGGGTAGGGTGGTCCAGAGAGGAATACCAGGGAGTGTCCTGAGGTAAAAGTGGGTTTGATGTGTTCAAAACCCAGAGAGAGCCAGAGAATCAAGGGGACTGGGATGAAATGAGGTGGGAGACAGACAGCGTGGACCAAGGGGAAGAGTCTAGACTTACCACAACTTCAGCAGGGAACGGTGGAGACTCCAGGCAGGGAACATGATGGTGAAATTTATCCTTGTTTAAAATCCATCTAGATTTTAAGTGGATAAAGAAATTATGGTGTATCCATAGAATGGAATATATGTAGTAGAGAAAACAAATGGGCCATAAATCTGTACTCATAGCAATATGGATAAATCTTAAAAACATATCCTTCAGTGAAAGATATAAGTCACAGAAGAACCAGGCCAGGCGCAGTGGCTCATGCCTGTAATCCCAGCACTTTGGGAGGCAGAGGCAGGTAGATTGCTCGAGGCCAGGAGTTTGAGACCAGCCTGGCCAACATGGCAAAACCCCATCTGTACTAAAAGTTACAAAAAAAAAAAAAAAAAAAAGTTAACCAGGCATGGCGGCATGCACCTATAATTCCAGCCAGTGAAGGATGAGGCAGGAGAATCGTTTGAACCCAGAAGGCAGAGGTGACAGGTAGCTGAGATCATGCCACTGCACTCCATCCTGGCGACAGAGTAAGATTCTGTCTCAAAATAAATAAACACATAAATAAATAAATAAAGTCACAGAACATACACAGCGTTATCTCATTTTATTCTTTTATCTTATTATAACTTTTGAACTTTTATATGTAAAGTTCAAAAGCAGACTGAGGTAAACTATACATTTTGGGGGAGCAATTGGGGTTCACTAAAACATGACAATAAATAGTATCCTTCTTTATTACATCCATGTGATATAAATGCAGAGCAAAGGGACTATGCTGATAAGAAAAGACCTTAAAACTTACGAGAGTGGGCACTGCAGATGAAGGTAATGGAATGAGGTGGGAGGGGAGAAGACTGTTGGAGGTATTTGAATATCATCTATGATTTTTCAATTTTATATTGATAATGCATGTATTAGTTTCCTGTGGTTGTTATAACAAATAACTACAACTTGTTGGCTTGAAACAGTACATATTTATTTTCTCTCAGCTCTGGAGGCCAGAGGACTGAGATCAGTTTCATGGGGCTGAAGGCAAGGTGCTGGCAGGGAAATCCATTCCTCATCTCTTCCAGCTTCCTGTGGCTGTCAGCATTCTTGGCTTGGGTCTGTATCACCCCAATCTCTACCTCTGTGGTCAGGCTGCTGCTTCCTCTTATGTGTATGTAGCATTCCCCTGCTCCTCTCTTATCAGAACACTTGTGATGCCATTTCAGGCCCTCCAGGTAATCCAGGGTTATCCCTCCAATACAAGATCCTTAATCACATCTGCAAAGACCCTTTTTCCAAATCAGATCACATTTACAGGCGCAGGGGTTAAGATGTGGATTATCTTTCAGGGGCTTATTTTCAGCCTACCACAGTGCATTTATGTGCTTATTGTATAGTTAAAAGAAAAAGTACTTTTTGAAGGGTGAGTGGAAAACAACGCCCCGGCTGTTGGGTGAAGACCATGTTGGAGGTGATTGGATTTTTCTAGGTGAGAAGTGGCAGCAGCCTGGATTAGGGAGGTGGCAATAGAGATGACAAGAGTGGATGGAATCAAGATACAGTCTGGAGATGGTTTTTAGGAGTGGCTGGTGGGTCAGATGTAGAGAAAGTGGGTCAAGGGAAGAGACAAGAATGTCTTTTAGGTTTCCGGCTTGAGAAGCGAAGAGGTGCCATACGCTGAGCTGAGAAACTCACAGGGGACTTCAGCTACATCATACATGCCAAATGCTAAATATATTTTCTGCCTCTTGAAAAATGAGCCAAAATTACTAAACCAAGAGTGTTTAGAATGTTAATAATTGAGTGGTTTCTCATTGGGGGCTATCAAGGTCTGGGAAAGAGATTTGGTAGGATCACAAGGAAGATGAAATGTTTGGTCTGTGGTTTGCAGAGCACCCAGCTCCTTCAGCAAATTGTGTGACACAAGGAAGCATTAGAGACAATGACTGCCTGAATGACAGCAAATGGAAATGAGCTGAATTGGGTTCTGAGGTCTGGGTACGTGGGTGTAGCTCCCCTGCACCTGACCGCTGATATTTGCTGTCTCCATAGAGACTGGAGCTCTTATATGATAGCTTCCACCTGTGTACACAACTATAAGACAAAAGAATATTCTATATGCATCTTTTCACTTTTCCTCCAAATAGCAACAACACTCTTTATGGAAAACTGTTTTATTTTACAAATACTGAACTGCTCTTTGGCCTACCAGGGACTTGGAGTCAGAAGACACAGGTTGCAGGTCTGCCACTTGCCATGTGACCCTGGGCATGTTACTCAATCTCTCCAGGTCTTTGTTTCCTCCTGGGATTGTGGTGAAGGTCAGAGTATGTGCTCAGTAAATGGTATTATTACTATTACCAGCTTGGTTTCATAGCCTTTGAATGTCTCCTGGTATTTTACTTTTATTTGGAAATGTTAAAATATAACATTTCCTTTATATTAAAAACAAGCCAAAAATAGTTATCCTTTTTTCCCTCTGCCCTAGGTAGAGTCTGCCTTTAAAGATTGCTTATAAGTTAACAATTGTAATATTCTTTCAAAGTCCTTAAAACAGAATTCAACACTTCGTGTTCTAATAGGTATTTTTTAGTTCTGTCCAGATATACTCAGCTACATTTATTTGGAAAATTATTGCAAAACAACCCACCTGCCTTTGCCAGAGTTCTCTGGATCCCTGAGGCAAAATGGGGACAATTAGGGGGATTGTACTCAGGGGGATTTTCAGGGAACAGTGATATCATTACTTAACTCTTTGCTAGGAATCCTAGCGCAGACTTTGCAAACAAATCAGCAGAAAACCTGTCAAATTCCATGTGGTTTGAGATCTCTTTGTTTCTAAAGCTAAATAATGTCCTGATAATCTCTTTGGCACCCATCCCCATCACCACCCCCAAAATGTTTGCAAAGAAAACAAATTCAGCAAACAAATTACATGCAACCATTGCTGCCGTATGAATTACCAAGCAAGATCTGGCCAGTGTCTGCAAAGGAAGACAATCCAAACTAAATTTGGAAACTTCATTTTTATATCATATTTGAAAAAGTTAAGTGGCTGAAATACATAACTAAGAGTTGTTTAAGGACAAAAGACATGGTCACAGAAGGGCTTGAGCCAGAGCCATATTAATTTATTATTTCTGTTTTTTGTTTGTTGATTTTCTCCCTTCTAGTGAGATGAGATTGTATTTCCTCATGAATTTGATAGCTTTAACAATTTGGTTTCCTTAGCTCCCATCCAGGTACTAACAGAGCTACCAAACTACTTCCCCTCTCAGTTACAAGCACTATCCTTCCCCTAGCCATGTGGTTTGGGGGCTTACAATGCAAGCAGGCTCCTCTAACAGGATTGCTTCTTTAAATGAACTCTAGATTTGGCCTTGGAGAGACTTAGCCCTGCCCCGTTTCCTCTTGACAGTTATCCTAAGACAGCCCTGATGGAGCCTAAGAATTCAAAGTCCTTCAGGTTATAATTTTACCATGTCTAAGGAAACAGAAGTCGTAGATTTAGTTCATGGGTTCTCTAAATGCAGTCCCTAGACCACTAGCATCAGTATCACCTGGGAACTTATGAGAAAGGCACATTGTTGGGTGTACCCCAGATCTCCTGAAACAGAAATCCTAGAGCTGGGGCCAGACCATCTGTGAGCCCAGTGCATAGTGATGTTTGAGAGCTATAGGTCTAGTTCGAGCTTGTCCGACCCACAGCCCATGGGCCATATGCAGGACGGCTTTGAATTCGACCCAACACAAATTTGTAAACTTTCTTAAAATATGAGTCTTTTTGTTTTTGCTTTTGTTTTTTTAGCTCATCAGCTGTTTTTAGCGTATTTTATGTGTGGCCCAAGACAATTGTTCTTCTTCCAGTGTGGCCAGGGAAGCCAAAACACTGGACAGCTACGGTCTAGTTCTTCCAAAAATTCAGATAAATTTAATCAAAAGTTACGTGTTCTCTCACCTCCTCTCAGTTCTATTTTAGAGATGGTTAAATCAGCCAAGTTGAGTCAAATGTCAACCAAAATGCTTGATTCTGGCAGGTATCTCACAAGACTGTCAGAAATGCCCCTCTTGGGGTCCAACCTCAAAACAAGACAAATATCTGGAACCTTTACTTTTGTATCTTCAGCCTGGGGTTATGGGTGGCAGAGGGGGAAAGTAACGATCATTTTTCTGATGGAAAATATTTAGCTTGAGTGATGTGAAGATTTCAGTAGATCTGTGACAAGATCAAAGACCATAAATTATTTAACAGTGGTTCTACTTTTGTGGGATTGTTTCAAGTATCGTGATTGCAATTCAGTTTCCCAGCTTTCATTTTTGAGTCTGGAATTCTGCTGGGAGCTGTCATAATCACTGAAGAGTATAATATTACAGGCTGGGTATAAAAATATCTTTTTGATGACTAGCAAATTAGTGAAATGCCTTGACTTGGGTGGGGAATAAATAGAAGTCGCTGTTTTTATGAAGGAGGGGCGGAAGACTAAATTGTCACCACATTGTTATTCTTGTTGAATTCTCCACTCCTTAAAATGTCAGTTGATTAGATAGAATTTGTAACACAGTACATCAGTATAAGTGATGAAGGGCTTTGTGGCAGGCAGAGGTGTCTTGGAACTTCTGCAGTTGTGTTTTGGTTTTAATTTCAGCAGGCACAGGCTGAAAATTAACATCAGGTGAGTCATTATATTGATCCCATGTGTACAGTCCTAAGGGCTCTTCTCACCTGACCAGGACAGTAGGAATAGGGCTTGTAGACCAAAAAACTTTAAAAAATTAAAAATAAGCTTTCTACAATACCAGGTGAGTGGGGCCCCATTATGGTATTCCACTGTAAATCAAACAATTACTTGCTGCACATATTTTCCAGTTTGTTATAACTTCTCTAACATTTAACCTAAGGAGTCATAAATTCAGCTGTGTGGATCAAAATCACGGTCTGCTTGTGTAGATTTATATTTTAAAATCGCACATGTTCTGTTCACAGCAAAGGCAGAGCAGGTTCTGCCAAGTTTGTAACCTCACAGGTTTAGAGTTTTTGAAAACCCAAATTGAAATTCTTGTGGTATCAAGTCCATTTTCAAAAGGAGCTTAGAGTCTGAAGAGATGGCTCTTGACATCAATTAACTCTTTTTGAACCAGGATCTTAGTGAATTAATTTAAAACCCCACCACAGATGTAGCATAGTTCTTTTCTAATACACGAGCATTCAAAAGTGCAGGGTCAAACACACCTAATTAACTCATGCAGTGCATTTGAAGGTTTATTGACTCTGCGTTCACTTTATAAAACATCAAAAATAATATATACAAAACATGTCTCATGTTCAGTGAGTCAAGGACAAGCAAGTAAGAATTTATTGTAAAGCTCACACAATGCTGCCTGTGTGAACTTTTAACCCACGATGCCTATGCCTTGTGACTATTTATTCAAGGAAGAGACTCTGTGTTTACAGCAAGGACATTCTGTTAATTTTCCTCCCAAAATCTAATGTTGTTGTGCAAATGGGTAGTTTTCTTTCTTTAACCATTTAGTGTCTTTAGCTCCCATCCAGATACTAACTGAACTTCCAGGCTACTTCCCCTCTCAGTTAAGAGCACTCTCCTTCCCCTAGCCATGTGGGTTGGGGATTTACTATGCAAGAAGGCTCCCCTAACAGGATTGCTTCTGAGAAGACTGCCCCACACCTGCCTTGGACCTGCAGACACCCCTTCTCTGACAATAAAGAAGACCGCACCTCCCTGCCCTCTCTTTTCCTTGTTAAGCAAGCAGTAACTCCTCTGTTATCCTCAGCTGGCCCCAGGAATACAGGTACAGGTGGGTCTTGTTTATCCTGAGTCAGTCACATGCTTCTCACACTCATATAGCATGATCCTTGGGTCCCAGGAGAGGAGGGGCCTGGGAGTTCACCCAGTTCACTCGGTTCATTTAAACTGGCTCACAGAGATTATCCAGAGAGCCTTAGAAAGCCTTTGGTGACTCATTCCGAAGGAAGGACTTGCTTTCCCCCTTACCCATTATACAAGAGTAGCTCTGTACTAAGGCATCTAAACCCGCATCATCTCAATTAATCCTTTTATTGACATATTTCAACCGACTAATGGAGACCAGATTTAGAACTAGAGACTCTGATTCTAAATTTCTCTTCCATGTTCTGCTGCCTCTTAATAGGGTGTTAATAATAGCAATTACTATTTCGAGTGTGCCTCCAAGTTCCCCAGCACTTTCTTGTATATGGAACCTGATGTGACCCTCCCAACAGCCCCATCAGGTGGGTGCACTAACTTTGTTTTACAGATTAGGAATTGGAGATCTGAGAGGTTGAATTACTTGAACGAGGTCACTCAGCTATAAGGTGGAGTTAGGATTTGAACCCAGCTTATTCTTGTGGCAGTTGCAAAAGCCATTTTTCTTCTTATGCTTACACAGATCTCTTGATGCCTAACCCAAAGCTCTCCTGCATTGTTGTTTATTCTTGTCCTTTCTTGTGTGAATTCAAAATGTGCTCAGGGTGGAAGCTTTGGGGGCTGAGTGTCCACCACTTGTTCATTTACTACTTTTATTTCCTAACTGAGTGAATTAAATCTATTTAATCATGTATATCAGTTCATTAAATATATATTACATGTATAAAATGGGTTAATACATTTACGTGCTTAGAACAATGCCTGGTGCATATTATATACTCAATAAATGTGAGTTATTTTGAGCCACTTATTCATACATCATTTATTGAGTTCTTGCCCTGTGCCCATAACTGAGCAACCTCTACTGGGGGGAACGAAAATAAATAATGTATGTCACCTTCTACTGTCCTAACATTGCACTTGTCCGTCTTTGCTGACTAGATTGCAGCCTTTATGGGGTCAGGACATATCTGTATCATTTACCTTTGTATCTCCAGTGTTTAGCACAGAGCCTGATGTATCTTTGGTACATAAAAAGTATTTATTGAACAAATAGATGAATGCTTGGACACTGGAGATTTCATAAGTTTTCAAAATCATCTCAATTTAGAAATTCAATCATATTATTCAGCTTGGGTTGTTATTATTATTTTCTTTGTTTTGTTGGCTGTCTGGATGGCATCTAGTCATAAGGTATCTGGTGGACATCCTCTTCCTTCTGTGCTGTAGAGGTGCAGACACACCCTTGGCAATGTCCAGGGAGGTGGCCTTGGCCCAAATCTCTTAAAAGCAATGACAGTCATGGGGAATCCAGGGGTCCTTGTGTAAATGCAGCCTCAGGAGGTCTACTCAGGGATGGAAGAGTGCTTGGGAATCATCTGGAGTTTTCAACCTCTCCCTGAGAGGAGGATGCTGTACCTCCTTCCCCATTTCTGAGGCTTGAGCTCCGTTTTTCAACTCTTCCAACATACTGCCTTATAGCTCTAGGCCAACAACCCAGATCTCCAGGACTTCCCTGTTTGCCCTCTTGGGAGGGGTGGCAGTGCTCCCACTCCTTGTAGCTTGGTGGGAAAGTGTAGCATGTGCAAGGAAGATATATTTCGGACCGCTTTGTCATACTAGGTACCTGACTGAAGGGCAAATTGCTGTTGCTGGTTGGTTGTCGTCAAGGCTAGGGTCTGGCTCCAGCTCATGTACTGCAGTCTTTGCCAGCAGGGATCCAACTTGCAAATATGGTGCATTGCTGCATAACTGCCACGTAACACAGATTACAAAGGCCAAAATTTATCCAGGGATTCCTCCCAAAATGCAGCATATCACAGTGAGCATGGTTTAAGTGAGCAAAGGAGGTGCAAGTGCCCTCCTTACAGTCAGGATCTGTGGTGCAGGGAGGATGACTTGTCCACTGTGGTTCAGTCCTGGGAGAAAGCCTAGGAACACACTCTCTAATCTCATCATTACAAAAGCTACCATTTTTGAGTACCTACTGCATGCCACGCCCCTTACACTTCCGTGTCATTTAAATTAATCATTTTTGCCAGTCTTGTGGAGTTTGAATTAAAATCCCTTCCCCCTCTCCCCCCATGCATTTTTTAAAGTTCAGTTAATTAAACTTGGTGGAACGAAGCATTTTTCCTGCAGATAATAAAGAAGAGCTGGAATCTGAACCCAGGTTTGACCCCAAAGCCTGAGTTCTTAACCACTTTAACGTCCCACTTCATTTTCCATGCTGCTCCCCAGTCCAGCACCATCACATTGAAAGCGAATATTGCTTTCAAAGAGTTGAGGACAGACATCTTCATAATTACCTTATTTTTCCACGACTTCCTTCCTAAAAAAAAAACTGATGCTGGCTATGCACCCAATGTTGCACAGTCTGCAAATGGCAGAGAGGAGTTGTCATCTTTTATGTTTTCTCTGGATTGGCTTCCAACAGGTCTCCATAGGAAGTCCTATTGTGTACATGAGAAACAAAACGAATACCTTTCTCCCCTCCACCACCTCTCAGCCTCCAAAAAGTTAAGACAAAAAAGTGAGAGCAGAAACAATATCAAATGTGTTTCTCTGGATGGTCAGTGCAAAAAACACTTGAATTCCAAGTGGAGTTCTGACCGGAAACTGGGTTTGATATAAAAGATCTCCAGATTTCCTCATGCCACTCCAGCTAATCAGAAACTGATATCAACTCTCTTCTCATGGTTTAGCCATTGTACCCTCATAATGTCAACTTCACCTCCTGCACTGCAAACTTGGAGGAAAATTAGAAAGCACTTAATCTTGTTTTTTTCAAGAAAGAAAATTCTGGTTACAGTTGAGCAGATTGGAAAATGATCACACAACCAGAAGATAATGTCAAATGTAAAATATCACCTTCTCTTTATAGTTGGTTTAGCTTCCAGGTAGTATTAATGCAAGGAGTTGAATAAAATAAAAATTCAATTCCTGGAGCAAGGAATTGAATTTTTTATTAGGACAATACAAGATAGAAGAAATTCCAAAATGTCTAGAGTTGATGTGAGACTCCATTCCAAGGGTCAGATGACATACTGAAGAAATGGAAACTATGTATGTCTTCAGAGCCAGGCCTGGGGACAGAGGGACAGAGTTTACTTTTGCTATTTTCTACCTGCTGCATAATGTGAAATTAATTAAATTCTCAGAGCTTCAGTTTCTTTATCTGCAGAATGGAAGTGATACCTTCTTGGTAGGATTTTGATGAGGATCAAATGATGTAACATAACAGTGCAAAACTTTGGAATAAAGTATATTTTCAAGCAATGTTAGATCCTTCCTGATATGGTTTGGATCTGTGTCCATGCCCAAATTTCATGTGAAATTGTAATCCTCAATGTTGGAGGTGGGGCCTTGCAGGAGGTGATTGGATGATAGGGGTGGATTTCCCCGTTGGTGCTGTTCTCATGTTAGTGAGTGAGTTCTTGTGAGATCTGTTTGTTTAAAAGTGTGTAGGACCTCCCTTCTCGCTCTCTTCCTCCCATTCCGGCCATGTGAGATGTTCCTGCTTACCCTTCACTTGCCATCATGATTATAGGTTTCCTGAGGCCTCCCCAGAAGTTGATACCGCCATGTTTCCTATACAGCCTATAGAACCGCAGTCAATTCAACCTCTTTTCTTTATAAATTACCCCATCTCAATTATTTCTTCATAGCAGTGCGAGAATGGCCTAATACACTTCCCCTCGTTGCCTTTCCTCTCTCCTATAAAATAACCCGTATCTCTCAGTTAGAAAATAACCCCTCAGAGTGTATTGGTTTGTGAGCACTGCCACAAAAATGTTTCACAAACTGAATGGCTTAAACAACAGATTTGACCCATGGTTCTGGAGGCTAGAAATCTAAGACCAAGGTGTCAGCAGGGTTGGCTCCTTCTTAGCCATTTTACCACCACACTGATAACTTCACCTTCCTCATGGTGAGAAAGAATTTACTTCAGGCCTCTTCCCAAGCTTCTGGTAGTTTGCTGACAATCTTTAGTATTCCTTGGCTTATAGAAATATCAACTCGATCTCTGCCTTCATCTTTTTTTTAAAGATATCAGATTGTTTTATTAATTAATTTATTATTTTACATTTTTAACTTTTTTTTTATTTCAATAGGTTTTTGGGAAACAGGTGGTGTTTGGTTACATGAATAAGTTCTTTAGTAGTGATTTCTGAGATTTTGGTGTACCTCTTACCTGAGCAGTGTACACCGTACCCAGTGTTTAGTCTTTTATCCCTCACCATCCCCTGCCCCTTCCCTCTAGTCCCCAAAGTCCAGTGTATCATTCTTATGCCTTTGCATCCTCATAGCTTAGCTCCCACATATGAGTCAGAACACATGATGTTTGGTTTTCCATTCCTGAGTTACTTCACTTAGAATAACAGTCTCCAGTTCCATCCAGGTTGCTGCGAATGTCATTATTTTGTTCCTTTTTATGACTGAGTATTTTTCCATGGTTTATATATACCACATTTTCTTTATCCACACGCTGATTGATGGGCAGCCATTTGGGCTGATTCCATATTTTTGCAATTGCACGTTGTGCTGCTATAAACATGCATGTGCAAGTATCTTTTTCGTATAATGACTTCTTTTCCTCTGGGTAGATACCTAGGAATGGGATTGCTGGATCAAATGGTAGATCTACTTTTAGTTCTTTAAGGAATCTCTATGCTGTTTTCCATGGTGGTTGTACTAGTTTACTTTCCCACCAACAGCGTAAAAGTGTTCCCTTTTCACTGCATCCATGCCAGCGTCTATTATATTTTTTGATTACGGTCATTCTTGCAAGAGTGAGATGGTATCATATTGTGGTTTTGTTTTGCATTTCCCAGATAATTAGTGATGTTGAGCCTTTTCCATATGCTTGTTAGCCATTTGTGTATTTTTTTTTTTTTTTTTTTTTTTTTTGATGCTTTGAGTTCCTTATAGATTCTGGATATTAGTCCATTGTTAGATTATAGATTGTGAATATTTTCCCCTACTCTATGGGCTGTATGTTAACTCAGCTGATTATTATTATTTTTGCAGTGCAGAAGCTTTTTAGTTGAAGCCCCATTCATTTATCTTTGTTTCTGTTGCCTTTGTTTTGGGGTTCTTGGTCATGAAGTCTTTGCCTAAGCCAATGTCTAAAAGGGTTTTTCTGATGTTATCTTACAGAATTTCTAAGGTTTCAGATCTTAGATTTAAGTCTTTGATCCATCTTGAGTTGATTTTTATATAGGGTAAGAGGTGAGGACCCAGTTTCATTCTTTTACATGTGGCTAGCCAATTATCCCAGCACCGTTTGTTGAACAGAGTGTCCCTTCTCTACTGTATGTTTTTGTTTTGTTGAAGATCAGTTGGCCGTAAGTATTTGGGCTTATTTCTGGGTTCTCTGTTCTGTTCCATTGGTCTATGTGCCTATGTCTATTTTTATACCAGCACTGTGCTGTTTTGGTAACTATGGCCTTGTATTATAGTTTGAAGTCAGATAATGTGATACCTCCAGATTTGTTCTTTTTGCTTTCTGCCTTTATCTTAATGCTGTGTTCCTCCTGTGTGTCTGTCTCCAAATTTTCACTTTTTATAAGGATGTCATTCATTATTTAATTAGAGCCCACCCTAATGACCTTTTTTTTTTAATTAATAGCCCCTATATAGATGTTATCTCCAAATAAGCTCATGTTCTGAAGTATGGGGAGTTAGGACTTCCACATATGGATTTGGTGGGGGGAGTACAGTTCAACCCATAACACAGGGCTAGTGGGTATGACACTGATTGAAGAAGGAATGATATATAATGGGTTGGAATTTGAATGTTCATCTGGGGATTTTGTCTGCTAGATGCAGGCTGATTTAGCTACATAGTGACTTCCTTTGTATCATGGCCCCTTTGGGAAAAATAGAGTTACTGAAACAACAGCAGGAAATAAGTTTCTGGTGAGCCATAGGGACAAGCCTCATCCCTGCAATCGGAGTATTAAGGCTGACTTCATATACACACTGTAAGATGGGGCAGCCAGAATAGATATTGCTTGCATGGCTCAAGAAAAGGTTTGCAGGTACAAAATTATGCCTCCAGATAGAAGAGAAGTTGAAAACAATTGGTTTTGGCAGAAAATTTTGGTTGGCATCATATGGTTATTTCCAATTCAGTAGTAAAATTAAGGCATTTTATAGTTGGTACTTTTTAATTGCTCACCATTTGACAAGGACATGTATGTTATGTTGTTTGATTCCTAAAACAAGTTGTAAAGTAGCTTTTCATATGCCCACTTTACAAATAATAAAACTGATGTGCAGAGAGGTTAGGAGACTTGTGGGTTTGGGGACTCTGGCTTCCAGCACTCTTTCTTCTTTCGTCTTTGCCCTCATGGAGGGACTTTACCCCTGAAAGTCCAGGAACAACATATTCAAACACAGTAGCACTGGGATTTAGCAGCCACCTCTGCCTTGACAAAAATTACAGGGCCTTTTGCATGTGGCAGTTTAGCCTACTGGAGACCATTCCATTTGCAACTAAGCCAATCTTATCATCCATGGTTTGTCTACACAGTAGCACAATTGGCAGAAACACAGGAGTATTGGTTACTCTGCTTACAGTGACTTTGGGGACCATGACTGATCAGTTTAGACCAAAATTCCAACCACAGTCATTCTGGAAACTTGCACTGCTGTGGCGAATGTAAAAATAGTCACAGTTAGAAATTGTATCCACCACACAGACATTTTGTTTATGATTGGAACCTGAATGGACTGGTGGTTTTGACGTTCCACAGTTATCATTACACCTAAGGCGAGAGTTCCAGCCTGCTGCAGAGTGAAAACATTCCTTTGAGGGCCTTAAAGCCATGACATGGTCTTGAAATATGACTATCAGTGATAGGCGTAATAGGTCTCCTTTAGATTTCTAATTGAGGTGGTGGAGGAAGAGATCTCCCTTGTCCTAATACTTAGTGAACAAGGTTGCTGCTGAGGACTTTTCCATTGTTCCTTTCTAGAGCTTTCTAGATTTCTCCATTGTTTGGAGACTTAAATGTATGAGGTTTCCTTGAGAAGTCTCTATTGTCTTGAAAGGAGAATCCTACAAAGATTGTCAACTGAGGTTTGAGAAGCTGGATGACTGAGTGCTGCTGTGCTGAATATAGCCCACCATGTTAATGTCTCTGCATAGAAGAAGAAAGGGTATTAGACATAGTCAAGTACACCTCAAGCTTTTTTCTTTTCTTAGATTTTAAGTTTCAAAAAGAACAAATGCCTCTAAGCTTGGATATAGCCACAAAACTTATTCAGAGCCACAGGGACAATTTTTTTATTGTTTATTCCCCAAACATGGCACTTTGGCAATTTGTGACGTAGTTATGGCTCCGGTGTATATTATATCCTTTGAGATTTGACAAAGTATGGGGTAGGAGTGGCCACATGGGGTGGCTCAGGTACACAGAAATACTGCCATTTCACCTTTCCTTGACTCGATTTCAGAGTTAGGCTGACATTCCTAGCCACATGGGGTCCTTGCAGCAGCTACAGAGTCCAGATGTCCAGCTGGAGAAATGTGGCCCATGTCCTGTTAATTTGACAGACATGTGAGTCTGGAACAGGGGGAAGCTGGCAGCTGGGTTGTCGCTCCTCATATTCCTTTGAGTTGGTCAGGAGTGGGAATGTTGGGAGTTTCCAACCTGTTTCTTTCACACTCAGGAAGATGCAATAGGGAAGAATAGAAATGAATATTTATACCCAGACGTAATTTGGGGTAGTACACTAGGTGTTTTCTATTGCAGTGATGGTTAAGGATGAAAAGCAGATATGATGTAACTTCCTCAAAATTAATTGGCTGTCCAAATGAAAAAGAACAGCATTTGAGTTAGTAAGAAAAGCAAATCTAACAAATAAATATGATGTGAGCCAGAAAGGAAAATGTAGGCAGTAAATCTGTATATTTGGAACTGATCAATGATTTAAAATATTTCTTTATGAAGTAAGTTAAAGACTTGAACTCTAGTTCATGCAAAAAGAGACTCACAGTTCTAGAAACCAGAGTCCCCCAAAGGCTGAACATGTTTTCAACATTTGAGGCCTAATGGGACCCTTTCACTCTACCAAATTTCACTGCCTTCCCAGATTTTTATGTGCAGCAAATAAGAGGACATTTTTCATTTATACAAAATTTATCCAGATGAATTTTGTAACATATTTTTTTAGATCTTTATTGATTTGTGAGTCTGTCCATATCCCTATCAGTTACATTGAAATCTTTTTTCCTTAAACAGGTTTTAGTGACGACGTAACAGCAAGGAGAATATAAAACTTAAGGTTATGATTTAGGATTGCATTATCTGACATAGTAGCCACTAGAAATATATGGCTATTTAAATTAAAACTAATTAAAATTAAATTAAAAATTCAGTTCAAGTGTATTGTACAGCTTAGATATAAAACTTTACCATCACTGCAGGAAATTCTACTGGACAGCTCTGCTCTAGAAAGCTTCTTTGCTCTTTTGAATGTAGAATCTTTGGAAAAAAGCTACCTTCCTTTAGTAGCCAGATTATTATTATTATTATTTTTGAGACAGAATCTTTCTCTGTCACCCAGGATGGACTGCAGTGGTGCGATCTCGGCTCACTGCAACCTCTGACCACCTGGTTCAAGTGATTCTCCTGCCTCAGCCTCCCAAGTAGCTGAGATTACAAGTATGTGCCACCACACCCAGTTAATTTTTGTATTTTTTAGAAGAGACAGGGTTTCACCATGTTGGCCAGGATGGCCTCGATCTGCTAACCTCGTGATCTGCCTGCCTGAGTCTCCCAAGGTGCTGGGATTACAGGCGTGAGCCATTGCGCCCTGCCATAGCTAGAATTTTTAAGAACAGTGCTCCCTACTTTGTCCAACAATAACTAAAAAATAAGTCTGTATAGTCACATAATCTTTTTCTTGTGGAAAACATGATTCTCCATTGTGACACAGTGTTTGAATGGTTTGGTAACAATTAGTGTGTTCCAGTATGCATTAATATTGAGAACTGGCATCTGTGAATCTTTTAGGGACTATCAGTGGACTTTTCTCTAAAGTGGGTAGATAGTAAATATTTTAAGTTTTGTAGGCTATACTAGCTCTGTTGCAAATCCTAAACTTTGCCACTGGAGTCCAAAAGCAGCCCTTAACAACAGGTAAACAGATGCAGGTATGTCTTAATAAAACTTTATTGACAAAATAGAAGATGTAGGTATGTCTCAATAAAATTTTATTGACAAAATAGATGTAGTGATAGTTTACTCACCCCCTGTCCTAGAATACATTTAATGACTCCCTCAAGTCTCAAATTTTGATCAACAAGGCAGTTAATATATTGAATAAGATTAATGCTTTCCCATTATGGTGGTGTGATTATAATGTGGATAGCAACTACTTTCAATTTGTCTCCTTTGGGATCTGCCCAGATAAATACATACTGTTAACTTCCTTACAATATTAGATAAACTGTTTTATTATTGCTTGTGCATATGTCTTAGAATGCCCACCTCAGAATAGCAAAAATCATAGAAAAAAATGGGCCTTGGAGAGTGTGCATAGGTATCAGGGTGAGGAGGGTTTAAAACATTTTATATATATATATATTTTTTTTTTGAGACTGATTCTCCCCCTATCACCCAGGCTGGAGTGCAGGTGCATTATCTCAGCTTACTGCAGCCTCTGCCTCCCAGGTTCAAGCGATTCTCCAGCCTCCTTAGCAGCTAGGATTACAGTCATGTGCTATCACACCCACTAAGTTTTGTATTTTTAGTAGAGATGGAGACGGGGTTTCACTATGTTGGCCAGGCTGGTCTCGAACTCCTGACCTCAAGTGATCTGCCCTCCTTGGCCTCCCAAAGTGCTGGGATTACAGACATGAGCTACTGCGCCTGGCCGGTTGTTTCTATTTTTTGCTTCTGGTTTTGTTGTTACACCAAGGCCGACATTACATGATGATGGTACTTCAACTAGTAGGACTAATCCTAATTAAAGATGTTTTTTAGATAAATGGGCTACTGCTCCACAATAGCCCCTATAATGCTTTTTTTTTTTTTTTTTCAACTTGGATTTTTCATTTTATTTTTTTTTTTTTTTTTTTTTTTATTTTTTATTGCATTTTAGGTTTGGGGGTACATGTGAAGAACATGGAAGATTGTTGCATAGGTACACACATGGCAGTGTGATTTGCTGCCTTCCTCCCCATCACCTATATCTGGCATTTCTCCCCATGCTATCCCTCCCCAACTCCCCCACCCCCACTATCCCTCCCCTTTTCCCCCACAGACCCCAGTGTGTGATACTCCCCCTCCCTGTGTCCATGTGTTCCCATTGTTCAACACCCCGCCTATGAGTGAGAACATGCGGTGTTTGATTTTCTGTTCCTGTGTCAGTTTGCTGAGAATGATGGTTTCCAGGTTCATCCATGTCCCTACAAAGGACACGAACTCATCGTTTTTGATGGCTGCATAATATTCCATGGTGTATATGTGCCACATTTTCCCTGTCCAGTCTATGATCGATGGGCATTTGGGTTGGTTCCAGGTCTTTGCTATTGTAAACTGTGCTGCAATGAACATTCGTGTGCATGTGTCCCTATAGTAGAACGATTTATAGTCTTTTGGATATATACCCAGTAATGGGATTGCTGGATCAAATGGAATTTCTATTTCTAGGTCCTTGAGGAGATCGCCACACCGTCTTCCACAATGGTTGAACTAATTTACACTCCCACCAACAGTGTAAAAGCGTTCCTATTTCTCCACAACCTCTCCAGCATCTGTTGTCTCCAGATTTTTTAATGATCGCCATTCTAACTGGCGTGAGATGGTATCTCAATGTGGTTTTGATTTGCAGAATTTGATATACTTTATAATAAAAGTAATGAATACAAAAGGCCAGGGGTGGTGGTTTATGCCTGCAATCCCAGCACTTTGGGAGGCTGAAGGAGACAGATAGCTTGAACTTAGGAGTTCAAGACCAGCCTGGGCAACATGGCATAAACCCTGTCTCTAGAAAAAAATACAAAAATTAGCTGTGCGTGGGGAATGTGCCTATAGTCCCAGCTACTTGGGAAGCTGAGGTGGTAGGATTGCTTGAGCCCAGGAGGCAGAGGTTGAGTGAGCTGAGATCACACCACTGCACTCCAGCCTGGGTGACAGAGCGAGATTCCCTCTCAAAATAAATAAACAGCAAAAACAAAACAACAATAATGAAAAAGCTTTTTCTTTTTTCTAAGCACCTAGAAGAAAGTACAGCAAACTTTGGTGATGTTGAAAAAAAGTTATTTGACAGGTGTTTTTTCTTCCTTTGACTCTTGTTGGGACTGGTGTTGGGACTGGTGTTCTGTATGGTCAGCCTCTGGATATGTCTTCTTTGTCCAGAAACAAGATACATATCCAGGGGACTATGTCCATGCCCTGAAGCGGAGATTATTTTCCATCTGGTTACAACTAAGCCACAACTTTGGCCATTTCTGTAAGATTCCTTTAGTGTGTGGGACTAGATGGCTTGTAAGGCTCACTTCCCAGCCCTAAAGATGCTAATTCTATTCTCTCTCAAATGGTTTGACTTCAGCCTCCCTGCATTTCTGACCATTGCAATATCCTGAAGTCTTTACTACCAGAATCAGGTCACTGATGGAGCCTCTAAAGTAGGGAGATGGCCTCTAGTTTATTTCTTCTACATTAGAAAAAAAAAAACTCGACCAGGAGCAGTGACTCACACCTGTAATCTCAGCACTCTGGGAGGCTGAGGTGAGTGGATCACCTCAGGTCAGGAGTTCGAGACCAGCCTGGCCAACATGGTGAAATCCCATCTCTACCAAAACTACAAAGATTACCTGGGTGTGGTGATGGGCACCTCCCAGCTACTCAGGAGGCAGAGGCAGGAGAATCACTTGAACCCAAGAGGCCGAGGTTGCAGTGAGCTGAGATCGTGCCATTGCACTCCAACCTGGGTGACAGAGTGGGACTCGGTCTCAAAAAAATAAATAAAAAGGAAAGAAAAAAGTAAAACCCACTGCCACCAGTCACTGGTTAGTTGTCTCTTAAGTAGTGTTGCCAGATTTAGCAAATAAAAATTCTTAGTGCTAAATTTGAACTTTAGATAAAGAAGGAATAATTTCTTAGTGTAAGTATGTCCTATGCAACACTTAGGACATACTTATGCTAAATAAGTATTCCTTGGTTGTCTGAAATTCAAATTTCACTGGAAATTCTGCATTTTATCTTTCAGTCCTATTCTAGAGGAGTCCCATTTTGACTGTACCCCAGGGCAATGTGGATCAGAGATTTCATTTTATTCCCTGTGGGTTTGTCTCCCAAGTCATTTTCCCATGACAACATTTCAGCTTCCTCCTGCTCCACAGAGATGTCTGGAATCGCTGCTGTTCCCCTATCTTGACTTACACTTTCTTGCTTGCCAGTGACTGCCTAGGCTTCACCTCTACCTGGAATGTTTCCATGACCAATTTTTGTTCTTTCTTAATTTTTCCTGAGTACTGTGAGCATTTCAGAGCATCAAATATTCTGTGTTGTGAAAAGGGGCTGTACATGTAAATACCTTCAGGAGCCATTAGACGATGTTAATGTTTGAAGCAGGCCTGGTGACACTGGCCAACAGCAGAGTACAGGCTCTTCCTAAAGACATTGCCAAAAACTTTATCCATCACTGTGCTGGCCAAACAAGGCAGGTCTGCAGCATATGCACTGTCATCTCGCATCTCCTGGTTTAGGGCAGAGTGCTTCCCAAACACTTTTCCTTTGGAACACTTGGGTCTTGCAAAATATTGAAATCAGTCTGATGAACATTGAGTATCGCTCTTGAAAAGTGTCCATGCCACACTCACTAACTAGACTTGAGTAAGCTCCAAGAAGGCAGGAACCATGTCTGTTATGTTCATTGCTTTAACTTCAGAGCCTAGGCTACAGAAGGCTCTCAATCTGTATTTCTTGAGTAAATAAATGAGGAATGAAGTCTTAGTCATTTGCTATCTTCTGTCTTATTCATCATGAGAATCCAATATTTAAAGTATGAATTTTGGATGAAAACCAAGCTGTACAAGATAGTTAATGATTCTTGTGGTTGAGAAATTAATGTGACATAACACAAGACACCTAAACTTTAAACCTGAGCCTTGCTAGCTGAATCTGGCCCTGGGATGTATTTTATTTGGCTAACGCAGTGTTTTGGAAACATGTGAACGCTTATGCCTTGAGACAGACATGAGTTGATAGCTCACCAGTGTCTTCACTACTCCCTATTGTCTCATTAGCTCTCTCCCTTACATCACTTACTTTGCCTCTAGAGGCATTTGAGTTTCAGTGTCTACTAGGGGATGATTCATCAACTTTAAGAACACAGATTTTGATGTAAGACAGTTTCAGATGTGAATCCTCGGTCTCCCACTTACTAACTGTAAGTAATAACTTTAGACAAGTTAGTAACCTCTTGGAGCCTCAAGTTGTTAATCATTTGTAAGAAAAAAATTGCTGATAATAATAGTACTTACTTCATAGAGCTGTTAAGAGTATCAGATGATATGATAAATGTAAACTGCTTAGCACATACCTGGCACACAGTAATGTCCAAAAAATGCTGTCTACTCTCTGCTTAATAATAATAATAGTTGTTATTATTTTTGTTTTAGTTTCACATGTATAAAGACCAGGTTTTGAAATTAGCAGAGTGGCTTTCAAGAAATTCAGAAATCAGAAGATATCAATCTCCTCTGCACAAAATCTAGAGAGAAGACATCTGATGAATGGATATTTTTCAGTCCATTTGCATTGCTATAATAAAAATATAAATTTTTTAAAAATATAACTTACCTGAGAGTGGGTAATTTATAAACAACAGAAATTTATTTCACACAGTATGAGAGATTGGTAAGTCCAAGATTAAAGTGCCAGGAGAATTGGTGTCTGGGAAAGGCATACCTCCTACTTTCAAGATGGTGGCTTGTTGCTATGTCCTCACGTGATGAACAGGAAAAGGACAAAAAAGAAAGAGTGCTCTCTTCAACCTCTTTATAAGGTCATTAATTACATTAATGAGGGCTCTGCCCTCATGACTTAATCACCTCCTAAAGGCTCCACATCTGAATACTTTCACATTTGTGATTAAGTTTCATCATACAAATTGTGGGGATACATTCAGACCATAGCAATATACTTGCTTATTATTTTGTTTTGCTCACTGATATGTTTCTAGCACCTAGAAAAGTGCTTCACATACAGTAAAGCCTCCATAAGTATTTAGTCAAATTAATGAATGAACTGTAGACTTCTGGATGGCTCTCATTGTGGTCATACCTCATGATGAATGTAAGTGGTTTGTCTTTTTCTAATGAATCCCTACACTTGGGCAATCAACTGTCTGTGTGAAGATAGTGCACAGCCTTCCAACTGGTATTGAAGTTGAGGGCTATCTATAAAATACCCAGTAAAGCCTTTAAGATGACCTCCATGGATTCTTGTGACCCCTTTGCAACCCCTCTACTTTAAATCAGGGCTGGTTGATGTGACCAATAGAATACGGCAGGTATAACAGTATGTGACTTCCAAGGCCCAGTCTTAAAAAAAAAAGAAAGAAATCGTATTCAAGTTTATGCCTTGGGGTCTCTAATATTGCTTCATCTGGAGGATGCCGGTCACCATGTTGTGAAGATATCCTTGCAGTTCTATAGAGAAGACCCTGGGGAGAGGAACTGAGGCCTTCTGACATTAGACATCACCACTTGCCAGCCATGTAGATGAGTTACCTTGGGATCAAATCCACTAGTTCCAGTTAAGCCTAGACTGATGCAACCTCCAGAGGGATCCTGAGGAGAATTGCTCAGCCAGGCCACACCTGAATTTCTGACCCCTAGAAGCTACAAGCAATGTCCAGAAAAACAATTATTTTTTGTAAGCCACTAAATTTTGGAATAATTTGTTATGCAGCAATAGATAACTAATACACAAGGAATTTGACTCTGATTGGTGTTTCAGAGTGTATTCCTGATAGATTATCATTGAAATACAATAAGTACTGATATAAAATAGTTTTATGTGCTTTATTGATGAGTATTTCATAGACCTTAGCATTTATCATTTTTCAAAGACCTTTATTTTCACAGACCTTGTTACATTTATCACTACCCTCAAGAGGTCCTTAGATGCACATGGCTTATAGGGAGCAGCCCGACCATGCTGATCCCAGCTCCTCAAGCCTGTCCTTTGAAAATGTAGAGCATATGAAGAGTTCCAAGGAAAAATGAGAACAGAATATTCCTGGTCTGGGCACGGTGGATCACATCTGTAATCCCAGCACTTTGGGAGGCTGAAAGGGGAGCATCACTTGAATCCAGGAGTTTGAGACCAACCTGGGCAACATAGCAAGACTGTCCATCTACAAAAGTCGGAAAATAATCAGCCAGGTGTGGTGACACGTGCCTGTAATCCCAGCTACTTGGGAGTCTGAGGTGGGAGGATATTTTGAGCCCAGGAGTTGGTGGCTACAGTGAGCTATGATGGCACCACCACACTGGAGCCTGGGCAACAGAGTGAGACTCTCTCTAAAACAGAAAGAATATCCCTGAACAAATGAGTCAGGTGATCAAGAAATACCACTGAGCACTGAGCATCTTCTATTTGCAATTCAGTGCGAAATAAAAAAGTGATGAGTCATTTAGAATCCAGAATCTCCCAGAATCTTCCAGAATCTGGTGAGGGGACATAAGACGTACATGAGGAGTTAATTGACAATTCATGGTGTTCAGTGGCCAGCTCACATCTGCAGTACTGTGGTCCATTCTGCCTGTGACATATGTAGAAGGTCATTGGCAAGTAAGAAGACAGCCTGAGGACATTCTCTGTGAGCAAATAGGGGCATTGAGCAGCAAGGAGGGAAGTCCAAGTGAAATGGAAATGACTGCCTTCAAATATCTAAAGGCTACCACAAGGAAGATGGATGAACATGCTCTGAATTGCTCTTGAGCACAGAGCAAAGACCAGTAAGTGAACTTACAGGACGATCGACCACAGCTGGTCAGCACAGCAGAGAAAACTGCCATCACTGATGGGTTGCAAGCAGTGGGTGGTGGCCTTGGCTCAGAGATGCTGCAGATGGGTTTGCCATATGGTGTAAAAGATCATCTGACCTCTGCATTTCCTCCTCACTCTATGTGAAGAGGCTATGGCTGGAGATGGAAGGATAAAATCTCTCAGGCAACATAGAAAAAGCATGGGCTTCAGGGTCAGACAAAAGGGGTGTAACTCCTTAATCCACCATGAAATGTTTTGTGAACCCAGGTAAGAAACTGAGGACAGGAGAGAGATCCAAGATGGCCGATTAGCAGCAGCTCAGGATTGTGGCTCCCAGTGAAAGTGCAGAGAGTGAGTGGACGCCACATCTTCAGATGAATTTTTATTGCCCACGGAGCAGGAGATTCCCGGGAGGAGCCCCACAGGTCACCAGCACGACTCTTTTGGCTGGTGTGGCCGTTTTGCTGGCGCCCAGGTGCGGCGGTTCTCAGTCCAGAGTATACGGGACTGAGTGCCCTTTTAGTTGGCGTTGGAGCTCTGGGAAGGCAGAGTCTCCCATTCAGCTGATTGAAAAGTGGACTGAAGTGGGGGAACCAGACCGGGAGATTCCCTGACTGAAAAGCGCCACAAATCTCAATGCCACTGTTTTAGCCGGTGTAGTGGGTGGCTCGCAGGGGAAGGCTGGTCCCCCCGCAACAGAAAGGAAGGAGCAGCAGTTGGAACTGCTCAGGATTGAGAGTTTCACAGCAAATGCAGCTGAACCCGGGAAGGTCCAGCTCTGTGGGGGGAGGGGCGTCTGCCAAAGGACAACTAGGAAACAGAGAAAACTTCACCGCCAAAAAGCTGGGCGTCCACTCTGAGACCTAGTCTGAAGGTCAGCAATTACACAGATGACAGGTGGATAAATCCACAAAGATGGGAAGAAACCAGCGCAAGAAGGCTGAAAACACTCGAGATCAGAATGCCTCTCCTCCTACAGAGGATTGCAGTTCCTCATCACCAAGGGAACAAGGCCTGGTGGAGAATGAATGTGAGGAATTAACAGAATCAGGCTTCAGAAGGTGGATGATAAGAAACTTCTGTGAGCTAAAAGAACATGTTCTAACTCAATGCAAAGAAACTAAGAACCTCGAAAAAAGGTTTCACGAAATGCTACCAAGAATAGACAATTTAAAGAGGAACATAAGTGAATTAATGGAGCTGAAAAACACAATACAAGAAGTTCGTGAAGTATGCACAAGTTTTAACAGTTGAATTGATCAAGCAGAAGAAAGGATTTCAGAGGTTGAAGACCAACTTAACAAAATAAAATGAGAAGACGAGATTAGAGAAAAAAGAGTAAAAAGGAATGAGCAAAGTCTTCAAGAAATATGGGACTATGTGAAAAGACCTAATCTATGTTTGATAGGTGTACCTGAAAGTGACAAAGAGAATGAATCCAAGCTGGAAAAGATTCTTCAGGATATTATCTAGGAAAACTTTCCCAACCTAGCAAGGCAGGACAATACTCAACTCGAGGTAATACAGAGAACACCACAAAGATATTCCTCAAAAAGAGCAATCCCAAGGCACATAATCATCAGATTCACCAGGGTTGAAATGAAGGAGAAAATACTAAGGGCAGCCAGAGAGGAAGGTCAGGTTACCCACAAGGGGAAGCCTATTAGACTCATGGCAGATCTCTCAGCAGAAACCCTACAAGCCAGAAGAGAGTGGGGGCCAATATTCAACATCCTTAAAGGAAAGAACTTTCAACCCAGAATTTCATATCCAGCCAAACTAAGTTTCATAAGTGAAGGAAAAATAAAATTTTTTACAAACAAGCAAGTACTCAGAGATTTCATTACCACCAGGCCTGCTTTACAAGAGCTTCTGAAAGAAGCACTATATATAGAAAGGAAGTACCAGTACCAGCCATTCCAAAAAAACCCATCGGTAAGCTGCATCCAGACCCATCTCACATGCAAGGATATACAGAGACTCAAAACAAAGGGATGGAGGAAGATTTGCCAACCAAATGGAGAGCAAAAAAAAAAAAAAAAAAAGCAGGAGTTGCAATTCTCATCTCTGATAAAATAGACTTTAAAGTATCAGAAACCAAAAGAGACAAGAAGGACATTGCATAATGGTAGAGGGATCAATGTAACGGGAAGAGCTAATGATCCTAAGTGTATGTGCACCCAATACAGGAGCACCCAGATACATAGGGCAAGTTCTTGGTGACTTACAAAGAGACTTGAACTCCCACACAATAATAGTGGGAGACTTTAACACTACATTGTCAATATTGGACATATCAATGAGACAGAAGGTTAACAAGGATACCCAGGACTTGAACTCAGACCTGGAACAAGTAAACTTAATAAACATTTACAGAACTTTCTACTCCAAATCCACAAAACATACATTTTTTTCAGTAACACATCACATCTATTCTAAAAGTGACCACATAATTGGAAGTAAGTCACTCCCCAGCAATTGCATAGCGTTTCATAGGTTTAAATGAAATATTGGTTGGCTGTTTGTTATTTTCCTCCCTTATTCCTTCCTGTCTCCATTCTATAACACAATTATTAGTATAAAAGAGGTTTTCAATACCCATTTTAGACTGCATTCTAGCCTGGGCAATAGAGCAAGATTCCCGGTCTCTCTCCCTCTTTTCTTCTTCTTCCTCCCTTTCTTTCATTCTCTTTTTGTTTCCTTCTTTCTCTCTTTCTCTCTTTCTTTTCTTTCTAAAAAAAAAAAATCTGAGCACAGTTTCCTCAGTTTCCCCATCTGTAAAATGAGGTATAACAATGCTTGCTCCATTAGCTCATTGTCAAAGGTAGTGAGAGATAGTGAGAGTGTCAGAGATAGTGAGATCGCACATGTCAAGTATGTAGTACACATACAGAGCTCACCCAATCCAATCTGGGCGGTGTCCTTTTAAGGAAAGAAAATTTGGACACAGGAGAGACACTAGGGATGGTGAGTACACAGAGGAAAGACAACATGAGGAAAGAGCAAGAAGGCAGCCCTCTACAAACAAAGGAGAGAGGCCTCAGAAGAAACCAGTCCTGATGACTGCACCTTGATGTCAGACTTCCTGCCTCCAGAACTGTTAAAAAAAATCACTTTCTGTTATTTACACCTCCCAAGTTGGTAGCATTTTGTTTGGGTAGCCTGAGCAGACTAGGACAGGAGGGGGATGGCCTTTATGCTCTGTCTTAGCTCCAGCTCTCAGGAGCAAGTCTTCTATGGGTGAAACAGGCGTCATCATCAGATCCAGCGGCAGGCTTGACCTGCACATAGTAAAGATAAGCCAAGAGGTCAGAATCTGGGCCAGGTGCACCTGGGCACTCTGTCCTTGGGTTAAAAAGAGAGTACAGTGGCATAGGAGATGTTGTTGATGAAAGCCCTGAATATTTTTTCTTGTGTCAAAATGCTTTTATCTGAGCTGCTTGCCATTGTACCTAGTGTTCAGCTGTCATCCCAGAGTCCCCCTTCATCCTCTTCCTAAACCCTCTTGTTGAGAACTTATGGGATCCACTTTCTACCCCTGCTGTTCTGAAATTTTCCAGTGATGTACCTTGATGTGGACCTGCTTCTCCCAATGTACCATGGACTTAATGAGCCTGTTAGTCTCACAACTCATATCCTGTAGTTATGAATTGTATATTGTGATTATTTTGTTGATGATTTCCTCTCGTCTATTTTATTTCTCCTCTCTTTCTGAAACTCTCATTGTTAATGTGTTCAATTTCCAGAATTGGCCTGTGATTGTCTTTTGTCTGTTTTCCAATCCTTGCTCTGTTTGAGTTCTTCAACTTTATATTCCAACCTTTACTTTGAATTTTAAAAATTTCTGCTCATATATTTTTAATTTTCAAGAACCTTTGTTAAATTTTATAAATGTTCTTTTCTTTATAGCTTTCTAGTTTTGCTTCATAGGTACAATATATTGTCTTATCTGTCTGAGGATATTATTGATTTTTTTTGTAGTTTCTTCAACAGGCTAGTGTGTGTGTGTGTGTGTGTGTGTGTGTGTGTGTGTGTCCACCTTTCATATTAAAAGCTTTTTTTAGATACTTGGTAATTCATGTCTGTCTGCCCATGCCTAAGACTGGGGAGCTAAACAGATGATAAAAATTCTGAGCATGTGGGTGTGGTTTGTGCACTTTGAGTTTGACTGTAGAGTAATTTGGCCTGTTCTTTGGGGAAAGGCCTGAAGTCAGTATCTGTAGATCTTTGTTTTTGGGCTGATCCAATTCCCTAGAGAGGATTTTCTAATTTCCTGCATGGAGGATGAGAGTTTGGCCCCCAGCTTCTGGGATCCAGTGGGAAAAGAAGCCTAGATCTCAGCAGCAGCACTGATGTGGTTCTATTGGCACAGCGCACATGCCCTCAGCTGCCATGGCAGCCTGCAATCCAGAGACCCTCTGTTACTCCTTCCCAGGAGACTATCGTCCGGTGTGTCTCACCAGTCGGGGAAGGGGACCTTACAGCATCTTGGAGTATTGGAAAGAAATTAAAGATTATAATGCAACTCAAAAAAGAAAACAAAAAAAATTTCATCAAACAGCTTTTTCTCAGTCTTCCTTACGTTAACCTTCTCTCTGTCCTCAGTTCCAGAGGGACCTGGTGCTGCACTTTGCCGAATATTTAGATGATTTTGCAGTATAAATGGGGGTTGGGTCTCAGCCTTCTCCTCTGCCAGTTTTAGGTCTGCTCAATCGCTTACTGGTTTTCTAGCTTTCAAAGTTCAGTTGTCATTGTCTCCTCTTCCTTTACATCCTTCACAAAACATATTCCTTTACTATGGTTTAGGGTTTCTGAAAGGAGGGAAATCAGATGTGCATTCAACTCACTATATAAGCTCGGTAGGCTCCCTGTTTCCTGTCTGTGTTCTCTCCTCACCTGGATTATTTTGCTCTACCTTTGGTCATTTAAATCTCAGCTATTAAAAAGTCAGCTTAAATGACACTTCTCCATAAAGTGGTCCAAAGTGTGGGAAACCTTGCTATTTTTCTCTTCTCGTGGCACTTACCTTACTCTCTGTGATACCCTTCTCCTGTATGCTAACACACACATGCACACACCCACTACAGGGTGGTAGGTAAAAAATAATAAATGACATATTAATATTACATTAAGATACATGATCAAATTACATATGTTTCTAGATCTTTTAGTCACTCTCTGGATTATAAATTCTGGGTCTCATGGGTAGAGCATGGGGATTGGGTCTGGATCCCAGCTCTGGCAGTTTCTGTCTGTGAGTCCTTGGGCATGTCATTTTGTCCTCAAAACAGAATCAGCAAAATTAGGAGATGAAAACCAGAACCTATAGAACTAGTCATAATGGTTGAGTGAAACAACATGTGGAAAGCCTGCCTTCCATATAGTTTACCTACTGCTATTATTATTCCCTTTCTCCCTCATGGTGCTCTTTTGAAGCTCAAGGATTTTACTGAATGTGGCAGGCATCATGTAAATGTAATGTACTGTGAGATATCAGTGGGTATTTTTGTGACTCATCTGGGTGTTCCCTGAAGAGCCCAGCAGAGTGCCTTTCACGTAGTAAGTGTCTCAGGAATATCTGTTGAAATGAGCAAAACATGTCAATATTTAGGGAGATGAACTATATGAAGGCACAGATGCACAGTCATGCATGTGTGTTTTGGTCACTGGATAGGTGAGTATGCTCCATTTGTTCCAGGATATTGAAAAAAAAAAAACAATTATTCTGGCAGATTAGCCTGCTTCTTCTAAAGGCCCCATGATTGTATGCTTTTGGCTAAATGTTGTCATCCTCCAAATCTAGATAAAGCAAAAAGCAAGGGTTGGTAAAATCATGTGCAAAGGTAGGATAATATGTCCTCTCATTGTTTTAGAAGTTTTATAAGTCTAGAAGCATTAAAGACCAGTTGCAGCTTTGAAAAACCCCGTGCAATCACAACGATCTTAAACTCTTTCTCGCCCTCCCCCTTTTCTTGTGTGTATGTGTGTGTGTGTGTGTGTGTGTGTGTGTGTAATGCTTAGTATTTATGTTTGCCTGTTCACTTAGGTCATTTATATGAACACCAGGGGCTTTGCTGTTTAAGAGCACATCAGCTCTTGCTGCTAACCCTTCACCTGCAATCTTAATTCTCAGTTTATGAAATCATAGTCATTTGCCAGGGAGGCAATCATGATGTCACAAGCCAAACATAATGACTTCAGGTGGGTAATCAACTGAAGGAGCAGATTGACTTCTAAGCAACAAGGATCCCATTATCATGTAAATGTTCTTAGTAACCAAAATTACAGAAGGAGAGACATACAGTGTAAGACACTAGCACATCAGCCTCCCCTGTGCTGCTCAATGCCATCATGCTCCAAGCTTTCCAAGAAAGGTGTGTCTCGTAAACACAGCTGGTAAGAGGTAGAAGAGGAAACCACAACAAAATGATTTTTCTTTTTAAGCAGTGAAATCCAAACACACTCTTTTAAAGGGTCTGATTAGTGATTTTATAAAATATCTAAACCTCTTGAGTTGTTAAATTTTAACACTTGGTTTTGTTTCTCCCTGTAGGGCCTTGAATCAGTGCTTTTCAAACTTAAATGTACATTTGAGTCACCTGGGAGTGTTGTTAAAAATACAGCTTCTGAGTCAGCAGGTCTGGTGTGGGGCAGGATTCTTTTGTTGTTGCTGTTGTTGAGACAGGGTGTCACTCTGTCATCCAGGCTGAAGTGCAGTGGCAAGATCATAGCTCACTCCAGCCTTGAATTCCTGGGCTTAAGTGATCCTTCTGCCTCAGCCTCCTGAATAGCTGGGACCACAGGCAAGCGCCACCACACCTAACAAAAGGATTCTGCATTTCTGACAAACTCCCAGGGAATGCAAGGCTGTCAGTCCTTGGACCTCACTGAGTGATAAGCTTGTTTTGTTTTGTTTTTGAGACAGGGTCTTGTTCTGTCGCCGAGGCTGAAGTGCAGTGGCACAACCTTAGCTCACTGCAGCCACAACCTCCTGGGCTGAAGCAATCCTCCCATTTCAGCCTCCTGAGTAGCTGGAACTATAGCACTGCCACAGTTGGCTAATTTTTAAATTTTTTGTAGAGTCAGGGTTTCACCATGCTGCCCAGGCTATTCTCAAACTCTTGGGCTCAAGTGATCCTCCCGCCTCCGCCTCCCAAAGTGCTGGAATTACAAGGATGAGTCATCATGCCTGGCCAAACCTTTAAAGTCAGAATCCCAATTTTAAGTTAAAATAAGAATATTATGGCAGAAAAGGTGTTGGGGACATTTACCCTCTGTGTACCAATATTAATACTGTATTTCTCAAATTCTAAGCCATATGTTTCTTTGCATTTTATCTTTTCCGAAATTGGTGTGTAGCAATCATACTAAAAAATTCTCTAGTTGGTAAGCAAAAGATTAAGTTGTGACATCTGAGCTGTTGCCTGAAGATGTGTGAAATGTGTGGTCTGTACAATTTGTTTATCCATTTGTCACCTCAGTTGTCAATACTGGGGTACCACATGGAGGTAAAATTTCTTTACTAATACTTTCATAAAACACTTTGTTCCACATTGAATTCATCAGGAAAGTTTTAATAAATGTTGGTGCCTAGGTCTCACCCCCAGAGATTCTGATGCAATTGTTCTCCCCAGATGATTCTAATGTTCAACAAACCTTGAGAATCACTGTGTGCCAGTATCTTCACAATGATCATAAATTACAGACCACAGAGAAATACATTAATGTGTACATATCAGACAATGTAAAGGAGACATCATCACATGTCTTAGGAGACATCATAGACTTATCAAAGCTTGGAAAAGTAATTTACCTGGTCTCTGGGTTGAATAGGAGTCTCAGCCAGGTAACGACTGTCTCTCAATGAAGAGCTTCCTAACTACACTCCAGAGATGTTTTACATCCAGTGAAATATCAAACCATGAGTTTAGCCAAGTCACAAATGCAGATGAAATCTTGGTTTCACTTGGTTTTCCTCCAATTCCTGCCAAGCCTGAGGATGCAGAGGTCAAAGACACGAGCATGGGTTAGGAAAGCCCCATGTCATTGCGATACTAAGCATGGCTGCACATGGCCGAGAGTGAGTCCCAACATTTATTTCATTCCTAATGTGAAAAAATTTTTGTGCTGAAACTTGAATTACACTACTAATGTTATGTGTCATTTTCAAGAAATACATATACTAATATTTGTTAATAAAATAGAGCATTTACTTTTTGTTAAATCAGTCATGTGCCCTTAGACCCCTTGCATCTTTGATTTGAGGATAGAACAACAAGGAGCACAACCCAACAGCACCATGTATTCTGTATCAGGAACCAAGCTCTGATTTTATGTTACAGTATCTAACTTGATTCTCATAATATCCCTGCTGTGCAGGTAACATCCCCATTTTATAGAAGCAAAAATGAGGGCTCTGGGGGATCTATTCACATCTTATATTAAGTCTCCAGAAGCAAGCCCTGCAGAAAGTGTCTTTCTGGGTGGCTGGGATCTACCAGCTGATAGCTAAGAATCTCTCTGTAATAAAATGACTAAATTCGGGCTCTACACATCATGTTTCCTAGAACCCTAAGATTTAGAAGAGGCCTCAAGGACACAGAGAAAGGGCACATGGGGCAGAGAAGGGCATCATTGCAAATAGATAGAGGAGAGCTTGCTTGCAAACACTTGCAAGCCACTGACTTAATAACTTAATAACTCCAGTCAGACAGTGATCAGTCCTCAAACACCTATAGGTTTTTATTCAAAATCCAAGGAAATTGATGCCTGGCATCTGTTAGCACTTTAATTATTTTGAATATAACCAGTTAAACTTACTGGATGTAAGAAAGATAATTGTGGAATAATAGTTACTTATAAAATTAATACAAATACTTATAAAAATAACCAAAATTTACTTATAAAATTAATACAAATAATAAATGATTGTTAAAAAAATTAACCTTAGAGATTATAGAGTCAAGAGATATTCAAGCTTATTTTGAAGTGGAATGCCTTTTGCAAATAAATCTGATGTAGCATCCTAATAGACAAAAGACATAAACTTGATGAGATGCACAACTCTGCCAGATTCCCCCCCTTGCGTTCTGCTGCCATTTAAGATAGAGAATGGGATCCCTGTCCAAAACACGGGCCTCCTCTCCTCATTCTTGCTAGGCTCCTGGTGCTTAAAATCGAACCATTTTCACTCCTTCATGAAGCAAAGGTAACCCTACATCCACCTGACATTCAGTGACAAAGATCGTATTGCTTTTCACCAAAGAGCTCTTGTAAAAGGCATGCTTTGTGAGTCAGCTGGAGATGAGGTTTCAGTTGTCTCAAGCATTCCTGATCCCTGTCTGTGTCCCTGTGACACCATCTTTGACAATCTGGTATTTGCTGATCTCAACAATCACAACTGGTTTCTTTGGGTGGGCCGGGTGTTAGTTCTTACAGAATAGGAATGGCAGATACTAAATGTTTCTTGGCCAAGGATTCCATGGTCAGTCTAAGCCTGTGATACAGGTGCCCTACCAGTCATTAGGCTGGGGTGTCTGTGTGTGTGTGTGTGTGTGTGTATCTTTCTACTGTTACAAATCTAGCTCAAGCCATCATCATCTTCTTCCTAAATAATAGCAATAGCTTTCTAGTTACTCTCCCTGCCTCTTCCTTTGTCCCTGCTTTGCTTTTCTCCATTTACAGTCAATGGGATCTTTCTAAAACATAAATCAGACCCATATACACACACACACGTATATATATACACATATACACGTATATGTGTGTGTGTGTGCGTGTGTGTATGATATATATTCATATATTAGGAAGAAACAAACTGGTTTTAGGATCTCATTCTACACACACACGCACACACACATACGCAGGCACACACGCACACCCTTGGAAGGAGGGATAGTTCTGGAAGGGGGAGGTCATGGAATTAACCTGTTTGCAAGTTAGGCCATGGGAAGAATAAAAGCAGCTGAAGGGAGGGATATTGGGGAGATTCCCCCAAAGAAGGGGAGAGTTCTTGGTTTGGCCAGGTTCGAATCACTGAGGCCCACAGTCAACTCCTCTGCCCTGACTATGACCGAGGGCTAATGGACTTCAAAGTGGAACTGGTACATAGAGACTAGCAGGGCTAGGCCAGAGATGCAGGGGTTTCAGCCTCAGCAAAGACCTATATAAGGAGATGCTGTGGATGTACTGCCCCAGATGACTTAAGCCCACCTCTGGGTTTGCCTGTAGCCACTTTGGTCAGTTCGCATAAACACTGACAAGCTCCCATCTCAAGTGCCTGATCTCATCTAAGGCCAGCTTCTCCTCCTGTGCATTTTATCAGCCATCTACTCAGAGGTTTCAATTCTGCAATTACAGTTGGCCTTTAAACAATGCAGAGGTTAGGAGCACAGTCAAAAATCCACATGTATTTTTGACTTCCCCAAAACTTAACTACAAATAGCCTACTTAGTCCATTTTGTGTTGCTGTAAAAGAATACTTGAGGCCAAGTAACTTATAAAGAAAACAGGTTTATTTGGCTCATGGTTCTGCAGGCTGTATAAGAAGCATGATGCCAGCTTCTGGTAAGAGCTTCCAGCTGCTTCCATCCATGGCAGAAGGCATAGGGGAGCCAGCATGGAGAGAGGGGGAGGGCAAGGAGAGGGGGAGGTGCCAGGCTTTTTTAAACAGCCAGTTCTCATGAGAACAAAGAACTCACTCTCCCCCCTTCCAGGGAGGGCATTAATCTGTTCATGAAGGATGCATCTCCATGACCCAAACACCTCCCACCAGGTCCCCACCTCCAACATTGGGATCAAATTTCAACATGAGGTTTGGGGGACAAACAATATCGCCACTTAGATCCCTACTGGGCATCTCAGAATTAATATGGCCCAAATCTCTTGTGACCTCTAAAAGTACTCCACCTCATCATACTCCCACTCAAGGCTTTTCTATCTTGGTAAATAGAACCACCAAACTCTCTAAAATCTCAAAGCTAAAATCTAGCTTAACTCCCTTATTCTCTCACACCTCCCAGAAAAACAGCTCATCAGCTTTACCTCAATACATCTCCCAAATCAGAACATTTCACATCATCCCTACTGTTACAAATCTAGCTCAAGGCATCATTGTCTTCTTAAATAATTGCAATAGCTTCCTAGTTGCTCTCCCCTGCCTCTTCCTTTGACCCTTCTTCACTTTTCTTCTTTTATAGCCAAAGAGATCTTTCTAAAACATAAGTCAGACCTACGTGACTTCTTTCCTTTAAATCCTTCAATGCTTTTCCATGGCCTTTAAGCCCTATACAACCTAAGTTTCTTGTTATAACTTACAAGACTTTACATAATCTGGTTTTTACCTCTTAATTTTTGTTTTTGTCTCTGTATTTGGAGACTGTTTTTTAAATAAAACCTTCTCCTGTTCTACTTGTAAAATTTTTGTACCATTATATTTTAGGTGGGTCTCTTGAAGATGGCATATGACTGGATTTTGTTCTTTTTTAAAAAAATTCAATCTGACCAAGTCTATTAAAAATTGATTCATTTATTCTACTTCTTTTCATTATAAATGTATGTAGATTAATTTATACCATCTTATATTTTGCTTTTTATATGTCCAAATTTTTCTATGCATATTTTTTCTTAGATTGTTTGAGCTGTTTTTGCTTATTTGTTTGTTGCATTTTTCCCCTTTTTCTTGTTTGGGGAAGCTATCTACTCTATGTCTGGTCACCTTAACATGTTCTGAAAGTAAAGCTTATTATGGTGCAATTCACTGTTTTTAAGTATACAATTCTATGAATTGTCATATAAAGTCATGTAAGCTCTACCACAATAATGCTGTAAACTACAACTCGCTACAACTAATCAGTTATCCTGTACCTATAATTTTGCCTATTCCAAAATATGACTTAAAATGGAATCAGAATGTTACCTTTTCAGTTTGGCTTCTTTCACTTAGCATAATACATTCGAGATTTATTCCTTTACGTCTTTGCATACAAGTATTCCATTGTATAGATGTACTACTGCTATGGGTTGAATCTTTGTGATCCCTCCCCAAATTCATATGTTGACATCCTAATTGCCAAACTCATGATATTAAGAGGTGGGGCCTTTGGAAGTTTATTAGGTGGAGGTTTGAGGATGGAGCCCTCATGAATGGGCTTAATGCTCTTATAAAAGGAGTCTGAGGGACACCCATTATCCCTTCCTCCATGTGAGAACACAGTGAAAAGTAGGCTCTCCCTAGGCACTGAATATGTGCCTTTCTAGGACTTCGCAGCATTCAGGACTTTCAGAATAAATTTTTGTTGTTTATAAGCTACATAGTTTATGGATTTTGTTATAGCAGTCTGAACAGACTAAGATAAACAGTTTGTTTATTCACTTACCAGCTAATGGACATTCAGGTTGTTTCCAGTTTTTGGTGATTATGAATAAAGCTGATATAAAACATTTGCATACAGATTTATATGTGTACATACATTTTATTTCTCCTGGGTAAGTAAATAATTAGGAGTAAGATTGCTGGGTTGTATAGTAAGTACATGTTTAAGGTTATAAGAAACTTCCAAATTGTTTTCCAAAGTGGCTGTAATATTTTGCATTTCCACCCCCAAAGACTGAGAGGTTCCAGTGCTCTGCATCCTTGACAACACTTAGTATTTTCAGGACTTTATTTTTTTAGCCATCCCAATAGTTGACTAGGGATGTCTCGTTATAGTTTTAACTTGCAAATCCCTGATTAATGATATTGAGCATCTTTTCATGGGGTTCATTGCCATCCCTATATCTTTTCTGGTAAAGCGCATCTCAGAAATTTTCATATATTGTGTTTTCATTTAATTTAATTTTGAATATTTTCTAGTTTCCCCTTGTGACTTTTGAAACATGAGTTATTATTATTATTATTATTTGAGACGGAGTCTCACTCTCTCTCCTAGGCTGGAGTGCAATGGGGCAATCTCGGCTCACTGCAACCTCTGCCTATCAGGTTCAAGCAGTTCTCCTGCCTCAGCCTGCCGAGTAGCTGGGATTACAGGCGCCTGCCACTATGCCCAGCTAATTCTTGTATTTTTAGTAGAGATGGGGTTTCACCAAGTTATTCAGGCTGGTCTTGAACTCCTGACCTCAGGTGATCTGCCGGCCTCAACCTTGCAAAGTGCTGGGATTACAGGCATGAGCCACTATGCCCAGCCTGCATGAGTTATTTAGAAGTGTATTGTTTAATGCTCAAACACTAGGAGTTTTACAAATATCTTTTTTCTATTGGTTTCTAGTTAAATTTCACTGTGGTCAGAGAACATACATCATACAATTTCAATTGTATGATTAAGTTTGTTCAAGTTTGTTTATTGCCCAGAAAATGGTTTATAATGGTGAATGTTCCATATTCATTTGAAGAGAATGTTTATTCTTCTTATATTTGGAGATTCGTTTCTGCCATTCATCTTAGAAAATTTTCTCTTCAAAAATTTATTCTCTCACATCCACTAGGATAGCTTTAATCAAAAAGTCTGGTAATAATAAGTATTGGCAAGGATATGAAAAAACTGGAATCCTACACACCGCTGGTGGGAATGTAAATTGGTACAGCCGCTATGGAAAACAGTTGGGCAGTTCCTCAAATGAAACACAGAGTTACCACTCCTAAGTATATTGCCAAGAGAAATTAAATCATACATCCACTCAAAAACTTATATATGAATGTTTATAGGAGCACTATTCATAATAGCCAAAAAATGAAAATAACTGAAATGCCCATCAACTGATGAATAGATAAATGACATCTGGTATACCCAAACAATAAGATATTATTTGACCATAAAAAAAGAACGAATACTGACGCATGATACAGTATGAAAGAACTTTGAAATTAATCTATAAAGATGGAAAGTAGATTAATGGTTGCTTAGGGTTGGTGGGGGAGGTATTAGAAGGACAGGGAGATGATAGCTAAATAATAGGAAGTTTCTTTTTGAGGTGATGAAAGTGGTTTAAAATTGGCTGTGATGATGGTTGTGTATATCTGTGAATATACTAAAAAAAGATTGCATGCTTAAATGAGTGAATTTTATAGTCTGCAAGTTATATCTCTATAAAGCTATCACAGAAAATTATTTTCTCCCTTTCTCTTTAGTTTCTTCTTCTGGGACTACACATTGATATATAAAAAATTGTTTACAACATCTTACTGGTTACATCATCCAATAAGAACACGAAGAACAACTTAATACTTTAATTTATAGTCATTCTTATTTCATCAATTGTCAATAAAATGTTTTTGTAGCACTTTTTAAAACCAGAATCTAATCAAGGTTCTCAAATTGCATTTGGTTATCGTGTCTTTTTAGACTCTTTTAATCTGAAACATTCCTCTCTCCTTTTATTGATTTTTTTGTGTGTGATACTGGCCTTTTTAAAAAATTATCCAGGTGACTTTTTCATGAAAAATCATCCATTGAGTTTTTAATATTATTATATTTTTCATTTCTGGAACTTCTGTTTTATTTATTTTTCCAAATTGACCATTTGAAATGTTTGTTCTTTGCTCATGTTTTTCTACTCTATTTTTACTTTGCTTAAATATTTTACACACAGTTAGTGCATATTCTCTATCTAAGAATTCCGTTATCTGCAGTTCATAGAGGTCTAAATATTTGTTGTTTCTGATGGCTCTTACAGTAGCTTGCTTTCTTACAAACTCAGTAATTTTTAATCAAGATCTCCTATTTCACTGAAGTAAGATCCGGATAGACCTGCAAAGAAGGTACATTGCTCTAGGAGAATTTGTGTTTCCTTTTAAAGGGATCTGAGTGCACAATTGAGGACCGTTTTAGTTTCATTTCTTAGTTTGAGCTTTCCTTACACTCCAGGATAGAATAACTTCTCCGACAGGAATTGGAATTGCAGAATACAAATTTTTATAGTGGCTGCTTTTCTAGCCTGTTGTTTCACTGAATTTTGGGGCCTCATCTTGTGTGTCTTCCCCCAACATTATGTGTTCACAGTGTAGTCTCCTGTGCCCCTGTGAATACGAATCCCCCAAAGCACTAGACTCCTAACAGTCTCCTCAGGGCAGACCCAGCTTCACCATTAGCTTACCAGGTGAACCCATCAGCTCACCAGGTGGCTTTTCACTCATGTGGATCTCCCCCTATTTTCAGGCAACTTCAGCTGTGCATTAAAAAATATGTTGCAATTGATTCTGCACCAGGGGTTCTGCAGCAGGAGGATTTTCAGAGTAGCTGATCTGCCACACCACTGGAAGCGAAATCCCCTGCCTAACTTTATGACCTCATCTCCCTTGAGTCTCAGCTTCTTCACTTCACTCCAGCCACACTGGACTTCTTTCTACAACTCAAACACGTAAAAGCTCACAGCTGTCTCAGAGCCTTTTCACCTGTTATTTGTTTTCTTTCAAAGGCACTTTTCTTCAATTCTTCACATGGTTGCACTTTATCACCATTCAAGTCTTAAATCTTCCACCTCCAGATTCTTCCCTGGTCACTCTCAGTTGTTAATACTTTCTCTTATCTCAGCTAAATATTTCTATGTAGTACTTCCCAGAACCTAAAGTTATTTTGTTTATTGATTTGTTTATGTGTTATTCTCTAGAATGTAACTGTTTAAGGGCAGGGATCCTGTTCTAGAAAAGTGCTTGGCACACATAGATACTCTAAAAGTAAATATTTGTGATTGGTTGGGTAATAACTCTGTTCTTTATCTCCCGCTGAAATACCTTTCCGTTCTCTCTTGCAGGCCGGAAACAGGGCCATGTTCATAGTCACAATAGTTAGCCTACTATAGCAAGGTCACCGCTAAAATGCCATCCTATGTGTTCTTACAGGGAAATACTCAACCTGTGTTTATGTGTGTGTGTCATTTAGATGCATGCATACAACTGTGTTGTAAGTTTAGAAAATATATAGCTGTACAAACCACACCCACACCCCCTGAATTAATGAACAAACAAAAGCCATGATTTAATCCCTCCCTTGGCACCGCAGGGAAACCAGAGGGAAGGGATACAGTGGAATGATCTCTTTTTAAATTTATAGTTCAATGCCATTAGATAGTTTTTAAAGAATTCTATCAGCATGGCTGCAAGGGAATCTCCAAATGTCCTTTGTGTGTATGTGCGTGTTAAGAAATATTAGTTTTATTTAACCAGTTTTCACAGCTGAATATGTATACTATAAAAACTTTATAGATAATATGGTTTACATATAGTTTAAACTACTGAATGAAAAGGCAGGTCGCACAGATGCAAAAATACCGTACCAATCAATCCAAGGCAGAGGCAGATATACACACTGTGCAGCTCTCCAAGTGGCCGGGGAGGTGGTCAGTTCTAAGTATAAACTTCAAAACTGTACAAAACTAAGGATTTTATTTTATTTTGCTCTTTATACATTCAATATGGTCGAAAGCTCAGAAGCCTAACTAATAATAGATATCTGTAGTATGGAATCAGTACCCACTCCTGGAAGGAATGCCTGTGTCTATCCACACAGGGCACTCTTGGACGCTATATTGAACTCAGTATATTATATAGATGTAAAAGCAGAGACCAAACATTAAATGTTGAATATAAAGTAGTTATTTTTTTGTTTTGAAAGGAGATTTTGCATTTAACAGTGTGCCCAAAGAATTTTAACTTATTTAAATAAAATATATTCTAAGTGAACATAAAAGTTATACTTTATAAATATAAAAATATTTTGATGTAATGCATCAATCATATCTACAAATAGAAAAACAAAACTGTCTACAAAGTAGTATTTGTCACCCAGCAACAAGAAGCACTTATGTAGTTATTTTTCAAAAGGGTCAGAAAAACTATTTAAAACCCACTAAAGATTAACTTATTACTTAGATAGTTATACTTAAGCTATTCAGTGATTTCACTAATACTACAAAACAAGCTTCTTCTAGAGACAGTGGCTTCTTCATGTTAATTGGGTAAGAACTGGACATATTTAAAAAAGAAGGGGAAACCAACTGTTTCCCTGTCAATGCTCAAAACATTGGCAAGGGTCTTTCTGGCTGTAGGGAAGCAATGAACTCACTGATGGAAGTCTCTTTGAAACGTACATGTTTGGTTTTTCATTATGAATGAATAAATGATTACCCTTTTACAGAAAGTGCCAAATATTTTTGCAAGTTGTAATATGACAGCAATGATGTTGATGATCAAAAGACTACTTAAGCATCCAAGATTTTCGAGTCAGGATAGATGTGTGATTCATGTCTTATACAGGGGCGATATTAAAAATATTTAACAACCACCATGGCATAGATGCCAGCCATAGCACAGGACATGGAGCCTCTTGTCGTGTCAGGTCAGGTTGGTGGGGAGGCATCAGTGGACTCAAAGCAGCAGCTGTTCAAAACTGATATGGGAGTACTTCAATATTTTAACAACCAGTATGTAATTGCCATATATCAGCTTTGATCATTATGGGACTATGGCTGGTCTGAGCTTCCAAGAGCCCGTAGAAAGCATCTCGTCCTGAAGTTTCTGTGTTTATTCTTAACCTACGGAATCTAATAAGCTATAGCTTATTTGTAAACTAGTCTTAAACTTCTTGAACAATGCCTCTTGGTCCCTTTCCCACATATTAGAATTGGTTTTATCCATATGTAATCATGAATTTCAGCAAGTGTAGCTGTTATAAACGGCTTTCTTAGAAGCCTGTTTGCTCTCAGAAATCTCTGAAAAATGACTGCTCATGGAGAACCATCTCTGCAGAGAATGTCCCATCTATTAAGTGAACAAATATAACCTTTCTATTTCCCCATTATGGGGGAACACAAGGCACAGTTAATTGAGAAGCCTCATTTGGCCGTAAGTTTCTGTTTGGCCCTAGGCTTCTTCAAGTCTTTTACCAGAACTGCACATAAATTCATGTGAGGGTCACCCTCTTTCTTCCTTCCTCTTGACCACCTGGGACAGGGGTTGCTGTGATATAATGGGAAAAGGTTGACTTTTAGAATCTGGAGACTTTTGGAGAAGACAAATTAGGCAGTTCCTAGCAAATACCTACAACATACAATAGTTGCTCAAAAATGTCTGCTGAACCTGAGGTTTTTAGTGGGCAGGGAAAGTTCAGCCAAGAGAAAATGAAAGAAGACATAAGAGCCTGTTAATTCACAGTCTGGATAATCGGACACAATACTCAAATGTCCCCAAATTCACTCAGTCTTTCCATGGAACACAGGCACATGGTGGGCTTACTGTTGTACCATACATATCTTATCTGAATATAAAATTGAGACACCCTTCCTAGGGACCTTCTGGAGATCTTCTCCAAAATATTTTAAGACTTTAATTATAGCTTTTCCAAAATTTTGGCCAACATGGGAATTGTTTAGGAATCATATCAAGGGGAAATATAAATAACTTTTTAATAATATAACTAGACATTCCATTTTTTAAAAAGTGATCTTTTCACTTCATCAAGGGCAAACTGTGTCATGAGAAGAAGAGATGGTGATAGATTTGGCATTTGGCAACAGGGGAAAGAAAACAATGAACAAAAATACTGCATTTGTGGTAAGAGGAACAACAGTTGAAGTTTGGAAATTATTGGGAGGGGGTTTACTAACAAAAGGGCAGGAAAGAAAAACTCTTTTAAAAATGAGATTTCTTAGCTTCCAGAAATAGAGAAAGTAGTTTACATACTCCTGCACATTTGTATAGACTTGCAAGATGTGCTTTGCTTAATTCTTATGTTGTGCTGTTTATGCTGTTGGTATGCGGAAGACCAATGCCGTTTTAATATTTATGCTATTAACAAATTCCTCCAGTCAGCCCTTGCTTATCATGGTGGATAGAGACAAGCACTAGAATTTCAAAGATGTTGAGTTTAGAGTCTGAAGGGACATTAAATATCAACTTCTATTCTTTGGGGTAAAAAAAAATATGTATTTTTTCTAATCGCAGTGTAAAATGCTTCTTATTTTCTAAGACATGTCAGGAATAGGGTCACAAACCATATTGAAGGGAAAATTCTCTATTTGAAACTACAAAATTCTGAACTCTGGGCTTAGATATTCAGATCCAAATATATTGCCAGGTTATTATAAGTATGTTCCGTGTGAGAAAATATCTCCTCCCAGATGGAATGTACCTCTTAGATTTTTCCCATGTTGTTTTTGCTATTGTTGCCTTTTTCAAAGGTTCCAAATATTGCAGACTTTTCAAATTCTTATTGTGTTTCTTCCCCCCCCCTTCAGGATGTCTTGATTGGGGAGTCATGTTCAAGTACTTGTACACATTCATCTGTCATTACTTTCTGCTCACTGGAGGGTTCGTTGTTCCACATCTTTCTTGCCAATCATAAAAAATCCTTTCTCTTGTCCTGGAGTTTCTGTGATAGCAAAGCTGGATTACCTGTCCACTGCTCCTGTGCATCCAGGACCCTCCTTGGGAATGAAGAGCCTCCCATGGTTGCTCCTGTCAACCCATCTCCTCCACCATTCTATTATCCAACCAACTGTAGACCTCTCTAAATGTGGAACGCTGCATAGGCAATGCCTCCGCTCTATTCAAAAGAGGACTTTACCCCCTTTTGGAGTTTTTCTGTGATTTATTATGATGTAGCTAGACCTCCCATTTCATATGAAATTAACTTTTGTTAAAAAGGAAAATATGCTGAATCACTTAATGCATTTACCAGTTCATTTTAATTTTGATTCAACAATTATCTACAATACTATAATGAGCCCATATTATCTTTAAAGATGTGTGTGTGTGTGTGTGTGTGTGTGTGTGTGCATGTGTGCAGTGAAAGGTTGTTTCTAGGTGTGAAGAGCTGAGGACATGAGCAGCACTCATCAACTCCAGGCTGCATTTGAGGCTGGGGTACCAGTTGGGGCCAGAGACACACACTGCCTCATTTGCATGGCCTGAATTCTATTTCACACATTTCTGAAGGGTACACATTTCTACAGAGTTCCTCTTGAATCCAGATTCCCTTTTCCCCCGTGATCTCCTGTTGGTGCTTTATCTGTAATAGATAGAAGAAGGCAACCATGTGTTTCTTTGTTTCTTTTTCTTTTTTCTTTCTTTCTTTTTTATTGAGGTGGAGTCTCAGCCCAGGCTGGAGTGCAGTGGTAAAATCTTGACTCACTGCAACCTGTGCATCCCAGATTCAAGGGATTCTCCTGCCTCAACCTCCCTAGTAGCTGGGATTACAGGTGCGCACCACCAAGCCTGGCTATCTTTTTCCTTTTCTTTCCTCCTTTTCACTCTTATCTTATTTTCCACTCCCTTTGTTATCACTTTCTCTTACCTCTTAACTTCTTCCTCTGTTTGGAATGGAAAACCCTATGGGGTAGTGAAAGCCCATTCCAGGAGTCTGGGAGGGAAGCAAGAAGCTGAGTTGAGAGGGTTATATCACTGGCCTTGCATCCCCATAGGGCTCAGGTTCAGAGATTATCCCCAGACAAGGTCAAATACATGTCACAGAGATACACAAAAGGACTGAAAGAAGGTGTCTTAGTTGCTTATAAGGAATCCCTGAAACTGGGTAATTTATAAAGAAAAGGAATTTATTTCTTACAGTCATGGAGAAATCTAAGGTCAAGGGAGCACATTTGATGAGAGCCTTCTTGCTGGTGGGGACCCTGTTCAGAGTCCCAGGTGGCACATGGTATCACACAGCGAGACAGCTGAGCATGCTAGCTCAGGTCTCTCTCCCCCTTCTTATAAAGCCACCAGTCCCACTTCATGATAACCCATTAATCCATTAATCTGTGAATGGATGAATTCATTCATGATGGTAGAGCCCTTGCAGCTGACCCAATCATCTCTTAAAGGTCCCATCTCTCAATACTACCACATGGGGGGTTAAATTTCAACTAGTTTTGGAGAGGATAAATATTCAAACCACAGCAGAAGGCATGACTATATATGGTCCTGCTCAGAGTGTGTTATGCCTTATTTAAAAAAAAAAAAAATCTACATATTTTGTAAAAAGCACAATTTAAATACAAATGTATAAAATATATAAAATTTTCTTTAAACTGATTTCAGCATTTCTTCCTTTATGTAATATATTCCAAGCTCCTTGCACCCCCTCCCACCAAAAGTAGAAGAAAATAAAGGAAGAAAAGAAAGGGAGAAGGAAGGAAGAAAAGAAGGAAAGAATAAAAGAAAGAGAGAAGGGTAGCCATAGACTGCCCCTCTCTCCATTCTGAGAGGCCCTAGCTATGCAGCAAAGGGAAGAGAGAGAGTTGGCTGACTCAGTGGTCCTCCTGGCTCCACCACTTACCAGCCTGGGACTGTGTAGATACCCCTCTCTGAGCCTCACTGTGCTCAGTTCTGATTGAGGTGATAGACTGGAGGTTTTCATGTTCTCCCCGAGGCAGCCACTTTCCACAATTCTGATGGACCCTTTGAATATGCAACATGTTTAAAGTTAGGTAGGGCTTTACACTCCAGATTTTGTGTGAAGAAGGGGAAAAAAATAACCTGAACCTGATTATCTTTCCCTGCCTTGCCCTAGAGACCCTTAGAGAGAAAGCACTTGTCAAACATCACTTGGAGCAGCCAGGTTTAGCAATATGGCTAAGTCAGGCTACCAGGAGTGAAGCCAAGCAAGGGATTGAGGACTTAACTAAATTCTCCAGCAGAGGCCTGGGAGACTCGGTCTTTTGAGAAGCAGTGACTGTATCAGGAATCGAAATGAGCTGGAGAGGCTGGTGAAAGCAGGATTTCTCATGACAAATGCAGATGTGACCAGCAAGGGGGTGTGCCTACAGGAAGAATACAGAAGCAGGTCCTTGGGGATACATCCATCATACCCACAAATACTTCCTTAAAAGCTACCTTTAAGTAATGGAAAATGCATTTCAATGTATGGAGACAATGAGAGCTCAGGATAGGCCTAGAGTATGTAGTGTAGCAAGTGAGCCTCAGTGTCTGTTGAGAGACCAGATGTCTTCACAGGCTGAAGCTGACTGTGAAATCCGGCCTGCTTCTCACTTTGTCCATCGCAGCAACTCTAACAGTAAATAATTTCCCTTTCCCCCGTTCAGGGCTTGCCAATTCTACACTCTTTATACCTTCAACCAATAGTGGGTTTCAGCATCTAATAAGTGGTCCTCACCATCCATGTGAGTTAACCAGCATGCCCTGGGATCCAGGCTGTGGGAGGCAAATAGGTTTAAGCAAAGGGATACAGCAGTAGATGGGATGGTATCATTTGAAATGCAAACCCTTGTGCCACATATTCCAGTAGCATTTATACTGATGTTTTACTAAATTAAGTTGCATAATTTAGTGCATCCACAAATCTGAAAGTCAGAACAAAATGTTGATAAAATAAAAAACAATTAGCACCTGAGCATGAATGACTGTTGTAGTTGTAATCACATTAAGGAGGGTATCCTGCCTGTTTGGAAAGCAAGAGCTGAACCTGAAGATAATCTGTAGTCCTTTAAGAATGACGATTTAAGCATTGACCTCTACTCCTTAGGCCAGCCAGTGCAGACAGAGGAAAAATTATATTTCTGTTTCACTTATCTAGGGCTTTCTATGTACCAGGCACTTCACCCACTTTATCCCCCTCATTCCTCAGAATAGCTCTATAAGGCATATGCAGTTATTCTCTCCATCTGGCAAGTGACAGTACTGAAGGTTTGTCACTTAGCTGGCAGGGGAAGATGCAACACTGAAATTCAGGCCTGACTACAGAACTCTTGCTCCAACCTTTGTATACTACTACTCCAACCTTGAATCCTGGCATTCCTTCAGTGTTAAAAGATGGAGAATGAGAAGAGGTTGGCTGAATGACCGAAATATATGCTTGTAGAATATAACAAGTAATGAAAGGTCTGTTGAATTAGAGGTTATTGTGTCAGAAAGTGTTCATATTGAGTGGAAGACAAAAGCCTGCATGACTATATCCCACTTATCCTGTGCCTGGTAGGAGTAGGATTCTATAATTCTAAGGTTGAAGGAGCTTTTTCTGTTTTTTTTTTTTTTTTTTTTTTTTGAGATAGAGTCTCCCGCTGTCACCCAGGCTGGAGTGCAGTGGTGCAGTCTTGCCTCATTGCAACCTCCACCTCCTAGGCTTAAGTGATTCTCCTGCCTCAGCCTCCTAAGTAGCTGGGACTATAGGTGTGTGCCACCACGCCAGGCTAATTTTGCCATAGTGGCCAGACTGGTCTTGAATTCCTGACCTCAAGTGATCCATCCACGTTGGCCTCCCAAAGTGCTGGGATTACAGGCATGAGCCACCGCACCCAGCCTGAAGGAGTGTTATAGTATTTAATTGAACACCCTCATTTTTAACAAGGAGAAAATTAAAACCCAGAGAGGTTGGCTTGCCTAGTTTACCACCTCAGTGAAGCATAAGTTGCACTTTCTCCTTCCTCACCCATTCTTTCCTCCAGACATCACCAACACAGGAACATAGGCTAATAGCATCCTTGACAACCCTGGTTATTTCCTGGATTGGGCTCTCCCTCATCAAGGCACAGCCCTCATAGAAGGGAATTTCCAAAAGGCTGCCTGAGGCTGCTGATCAACAATTCATTTTTAGCATTTCTTTTTAAATAGCTCTAAGTTGTTGCACCTGGGTCACAGTGACAGCTGAATAAGGGGGCTGAGCTGAGCGGCAACGTTGTTCTGGGCACCAGGTTGGTGAGCCCCCCTCTGCCATGTATATGCATGAGCTCTCCATTTGCATAAAGTGCAAAAGCATCACTCCCATTAATCACTGCATTCATCTTAATAATTAGTGGCAATAATGTTGAAGAGCAGTGGTCTCCACATCGATTTCTGAGGCACCATGGGCTATTTCTGTTGCAGATGAATGATCATCAAGAGTGACATGTTGATGTCTTTGGATCGACCACCCCAATTCCACGTGCTTTACAGCCTGGCAGCTGGTCAGGGAGCTCTGGTGATCTGTAGGGCTAATGCTGTCCCTCTAACAAAACCAGTAAAAAGGAGTGATGTGACACCTGGGATGGGGCTTAGGAAAAAGTCCCTGACCACTTTAAGGGGCGCTCTCTCAGCGATATGCATAGTAAACTAGCTGTAACTGCAAAGCAAGAGGCTATCTGTCATCGAGATTATGACTCCATGGTTAAGTACTTGAAAGGCTACCACTTGCTCTCAGACCTTCTCCATAAAAGATTGGCTTGGGGTCTGTAATTTGCCAATACTTCTGGGTCAAGAGAAAGCCATTTCAGATCAGAAATGTAATAGAATGTTTTAAGGCTTGTGGTACAGTGCCAAAGAGAATGGAAGTATTAATAATTTTCATGGTTTTTTTTTTTTTAAAGCCTTATCAGGTAAAAAAAAAAAAAAACAGAAGTCACAAAGGAATCCACTTGAAGATTTGAAAAGAAACTACAAAGGACTTCATTAATACAAAAGGAAAGATTAGTCAGAGAACAAAAGAATAAGGAAGGAGGAAGCGAATGGAAAGGCAGGGAAGGAATTATAATAATGTCAGATGGGGGAGGCTTGTGAGGAAAAACTAAGGAGGAATTAAAACAAAGACTCCTCAACTTTCTACCATGAGATCATCCTGGATATTTCCCCTCTTTGAGGAGATGAAGACGAAGTGTGAGTGACAGAGAAATTTGGATGTGAGGTGTAAATGTTTTTAAAATGTAATAACAATTAAATTTCTCCTGCACTCTGGGTTAGCAGAGAGCCATCAGCACAGCTTCAGGTTGATTTGGGAAATTTGATAATAGTATTCTTTTGCCTTCTCGGCTTATATTCACCGGTAAATGACAGACCCTACTTTTGTGATCTCTGTTTTCTTCAGAAGGTGAGGTTTATATTATTAATGAAAAATTGATGAAAAATCTCCTAAAGAGAGTGCAGTTGTTTCCAGTGGCTATTTATTTTTTCTATGAGTATATTCAAATACAACTGTCCTTCCCACAACGTGACATAAAGAGAAGTCTCTGCATCCCCCCCCCCCCCCCCCACTGCTTATTGACGGTCTGTACTAACAACTTCTCTACGAGAGGGACAGCACATTGAATCCAGTTGGTGTCTGCACATAAGTCATCCTGAAGAAAGGTTTAAGTTACTTAAGCAATTGGGTATTTTGTACACAACCAGTTGATCTCAACAATTATCTTTCCAAGATGTATCTGTGGGGTGTGTGTGTGCATGCGTGTGTGTCATAAACAGCTCTGTGTGAAACACAGCGAACTAAACTTTCAGGACAAGATAATGACTCTCAAACCGAGCACTCTGAGAATTTGTGTTTGTTGCTATACCTCCTTTTCTCTTCTTTGCAGCATTATCTGTTCTTGGTATCTACAGAGAGGCTTTGTTACACCTCTTGCCAGGTTCTGAAGGGAAGGATACGAATAAACATACATGCAAGTAAACACTAGGGCTGACCCTAGTCCTCCGAAATGAAGTCCATAAAGATCAAGTCTTGCATGATCCTCCAAACCAGTTCCTTCCTGGAGATAAATAGTGCTGAAAAGAAAGGGTATCTTACATACAGGTCTGGAGATAGGGCAAGGATGCTGGGATGTGAACAATAGCATCCCCCAAGGAGTCCTTACAATGTGGTAGCTGGAGGGCAAAGGAGGGGTGCTAAGTCATATAGGATCTGGTCTTCTTTGACCCCAGGAATTACAGCATTTGAACCAACAAAGGAGGAGCACAACAGGCCTCTACCTGAGGGTCTAGCTTGCCTATTCTGACCTTAGAGTAGGTTGACCTGATCAGACAAAATGGCCACATGCCTAGGATGTGGAGTGCTTGCAGTGAAGTGTTTGTTTGTCTTGCATTATCTGGGTAAGGTCTGGGCATTTTTCAAAGCTAGGTTTTCCCTCTGCACCCTTCTCCCCCGCTATGTCTTGCTGTGCCTGGTTTCTTTGCGCTGTCGCTCAGTGCTTGGCATGTGTACGGGTGTTTTTAATTGGATCCTCTGAAATGCATTTCTGACACTAATTTGGTTATATTCTATTCTATTCTGTTATCAAACAAATTTGCTGCCAAACAAAAGATCAATGTTATTGTAATGTCCTACTTGATGGATTAAATAGGGTATTATTCAACTCTTATTAAACAATCAAGAAAAACACACTGGGACATGCTTTCATTCACAGCTGCTAACAAATACAGTATATCTGATCTGTGATTAAGAAACAGAGCAGGAGTAGTTATTTTCAGATTAATTAAACAAACAAGTAGGATTTAGGGACCAGGATTTTTAAAACCCAGTACAATTCCTTGAAACATGTTTGAAAAAGGACATAATTTACTTTAACTACATGAGTGAACACTTAAGAATATAAAATCTTTCAGTGACGCAATTCTGGATTAATTGCCCAGAACTATCGTGGTGCCATAAACAAAACTGTTCCAGGGACAGACCTTTCAGAAGATTTTTTTTTTTCTTGTGAGTAAATGTCCATTTAGAGAGCATTTCTAAATTTAGAAGCAACATTCATCAATCATTTATAATAAGCACCGAATAACTGCGCTTGCCTGCCTGAGACGCAGCCCCCTGGTGAAGAGTGGTCCCTGACCAGTGCTGCGTTACTGGACCAGCACCCACTCCATTACCAGCGTCTGACCTTTGTGTTTCTCCGACTTCGCTCTCGAGATGCCCAGAGAAAGTAAATATTAAATCAGTAGAAATATCCCTCTTATCTCAGGCTTCCTGGCTCTATATTATCTTCAGACTCTCTCCTCCCCACCCCACCACCCGGCTTTACATACAGTTGGCTACATTTTGGCTCCTTCTGTCTGATGCTGTTTCCGCTAATGGCTGAAGAAATGGAACATTACACCATTTAACGTGTGTGGGTCACATTAATCACAGAAAATTCTTTTAATGTCTCAGAAGTAACTGTCAAACTGGACATACTGAATCTATTTAAACTAAAGCATGCCATTTTTTATCTACAGTGATCTTTAATTCCCATAAAAGGGTCAAGAAAATGTGATTAAGTGACAGTTTTAAAATGTACTATAATATTAAATAGCTTGATTAAGTGACAACTATAAAATGTAATACAATATTAAGTATCTGGCTATGTCCCAAAAGAACTTTAAAGTATTTTTGAACGGTTTGGGAATTCACTAACCCATAATGGGTTACGAAGGAATTTTTTTTCTTTTGGTGGGGGACATAAAAACAGTTGAACTTAAAACACATACTAAAAACAAGGAGAAAGAGCCCTCAGCCTTTACAGAAAATATAGAATTGCAGAGTCTCTCTTTGGAGGGCCAGACTGGGTTTTTGGTAATATGGAGATTAAGATCATTTGAAGATTCTGAATTTACCAGTGCTTGACCAGACTTGTAATGCCTGTGATACAAATAATAGAATCAAAGAGAGTTGTATGGTAGGGGGACTTTGCAGCTGAATGGAAAGGCTGCAGACTACTCAGTGACGTACCGGGTGACCTCCAAGGGGCTGACCATCAGCACCCCATATTCCTGACTTACCTTGTGTATTACATCTCAGTTCCCATCAGGGACAGCATGGAAAACACCAACCTGGCTTGGTCCTCCAGCTTAGTCTCCAGTAGAGTAAGGCATTGGAGACACCAAAGTACCTCACAATATCAGGACTGTAATGGGATCAGTCATGGAGTTCCCACTAGGAGGCTGAGTTTGGAAGGAGACAATTCTATGGAATTCCTAGGAGAAACGTCTGGATCAGGTGCCTAGGCCAAATAACCACAGACATTTGTGCCATTAATCAGACAAGGTACTAACTCTTCTCCTCCAATCATTTGATCACATTTTAGGCTGGGCTCCCCCAGAAAGTGTAACTTGAAGTCAAAGTTGTTGTGCTGTTATTCTGCTAGAAGGTCTAGTCTCAGGGAGCAGGGGTGAAGGGAAAGGGAAGGAGAGAGAGCTAGTATAAGGATGTCTTAGCCCTCTGGCTGCCACTGACTAATTGCTTGCTCTTGCAGGACTGTACCCCTAGGAAGCCACACAAACTGTGTGACCAGACAGTCTATCTGGGAGGAGAAGGAAAGAATGTATCTACCAGCTCCTTATCTCTCATGGGCCAAATTCTTCCCCACTGTACATTAACTCCTTATCACTTTCAGATTACATAAGGTGGGTGTTTGGTTGGCTCTTGGGCATCCTGCTTCTCTGTAGCAACAGGGAAGCCCTGAGACAGGAGGCCAGGTGGGTCAGGTGGAGTCTGCAGGGTGTCAGGTGGAGCCCAGGCAGAACAGGTTGCTACAGGAGTGCTTGATACAAGGAGAATCTGGGAGGATCTGAAGGAGCACATCAGAGCTTTTCTCTGGTCAGAATCAGATGGAGGCACTCAGTAGCTAGTATAATTCACCAGAAGGTTTCCATATGCCCCTGCTGACAGAACATCAATGGAATCTTGATGTATCCTGGCTTTTCTCCCAAGCATAAGCTCCTCTCCATCCCCAGGGAGATTTTGGACTGGGTACCACGGACAAGTGCATTCTGTCTCCTCTAAAAACTGTAAAGTAGATATAAGTTTTGGTGACATTTAGCAAGTAGCTAAGCCTAGACTTGCAGACATGTGCTACCCGCCCTTTAAGAGCCTCTCAGAGCCCCCCCCCCCCCCCCCCCCCATAGAGATCTCAGAAAAGTGTCGACTCTGACTTTTAAGGACACTCGTCAAGAGAAAGATAGAAAGCCAAGCTAGGTATCACGACTGGTCCCACAGCGACAGAGACGAATGGCCATGGCACATTTATGTAGGCTCACTTTTTCTCTGGGTGAGGATGAAGCCTCATTTGGAAGATATGCTCATCTGTCTAATAAATCAGTGCAGAAAGTTTCCCTGATATTTACTCAGGACTTTCTTTCCCATCTTCATTTCATTCCATGCCTCTGATTGCTCATCCTCAGACCAGGCTACATAAATCTCTTCTCTTTCTTCTGCCCCTTTGTCAACCATTAGCCTGCTCCCCCCTCTGTCATTGTTTCACCAGACTATAGATGTAACTCTTCTAATCTGCCCTGATAAATCAGGCTCTCAGAATCGCTCCTTGTTGCTCCCTCAAACTCCCTAGAGCTGGGATATAGGGCTCCGAGGGCCTGGCGCAGACGTTTCTTTTATAATGGGCCCTGAAAGGTTGTCAGCTGCAGATAATTAGGATCTCACTTCCCGCCATCCAGCTGCATATATCTTCCATGCAAAGAACCCCCATCACCTTCAAAAGAATTAACACATGCAGAGGAGATATACGAGGGGCTGGCTGACCGGAGGATGGGGCCAGCTCTTCTGAAGGCCAAAACTCTTCATGTTTCATGCGAGAGAGAGTCATTCTCTCAGGAGAGGAGCCTCACCCTCCTCACAGTTCTTCACGGTAAAAGCCTCATGCCGTGTGTCTGGACTGTGCATCATGGAGTAGTGAGAATAATATCTTTTAAGCTAAATTATTTTATAATAGTGCTGTCCCTTTATGCTCTACCCTATTCTCTCTTTCTCTCTGTTGAGATAAAGGTTAGTCTTGCACTGAGAGCTCAAGTATATTTTGTTTGCTGTTTTTATTTTCTAACTCTGATAATAATTGGCTCGTATCACTTGTAGACACAAGATTCAGTGTTTTCTTTTTTTTTTTTTTTTTTTTTTGTTTTTGGAGACAGGGTCACACTCTGTTGCCCAGGTTGCAGCACAGTGGTGCAGCCTTGGCTCACTGCAACCTCTACCTCCCAGGCTCAAGCAATTCTCCTGCCTCAGCCGCCTGAGAAGCTGGGATAACAGGCACGTGCCACTACTGCCAGCTAATTTTTGTATTTTTAGAGACAGGGTTTCACCAGGTTGGCCAGGCTGGTCTTGAACTCCTGACCTCATATGATCCACCTGCCTTGGCCTCCCAAAGTGCTGTGATTACAGGCATGAGCCACCATACCTGGCCCATGATTCAGTTTTTCTTTAATGGTTTCTCAGAACTATCAGGGATATAGCTTCAGGAAAACTGGGTAGGCTGTCAAATGGATATGACATCAGAACACAACATTGCCCCCCAAAGTTAGCCTGGCACAGAGAAATTCTTCTCAGGCAAGTGATCCATGAGACCTCAGAGTCTAGCATAGTTGGGGTTGGAGATGATACCTGGAGGGGAGGAAGAAAAGTGGCATGGGTTGGAGGCTCTCCTTCCACAAGGAGAAGAGCAGGTTTATTTTTACCCATGTTATATATTAAGATTCCATCTAAGATTTTATATTTTTTAAAAGGGAAAAAAAAGCTTGAAAACTGCTACTGCCATCACCTTGCACCTGAGCAAAGAGGCCCAGAGATATGACACATGGCTTGCTAGTGCTAAGCCAAATTTAGAATCCACAATCTCTAGAACCTTGGTTTTTCATTGTTCTTCACCAGCCGGCTGCAACATAATCTTCACAATAATGTTCTTGAGTATTGCCTTGGAATCATTAGGAAACAGACAGGCCTATATATTCCCAGGGACTAGTGTTGATGATAAAGTGCTCTTTGTGGTCTGAGATGCTCCTACTGACCTGTGCACTTGGAGTAATTTTTCTGGTAGTGGAGACAGATGGGCACTGAGTCACCGTCATGATCACCATCCTTTAGGAGGTGATTGGTGAGTCTCCAGGGTTGTGATCTTTGACCATGAACCTCAGCAAAGGGAACTGACACCTTAAGGGAGAAAGCACAATGTGGCTTGGATCTCATCAGGGTCACTGTGGGGGCTGACCATAGACTTTCAGAGCTAGATTGGGTCATAGCTGTCTCCCAGCCTAGTCCCCTTTTTTAAAGCTGAAGACATCAAGGCCCACAAAGGTCAAGTGATTTTCCCACACAGAGGAGGAGGGTGTTCAGAACTAGTGGGCAGCAGGCATTGGTTCTTGTTTCTTGGCTGGATGGAGCTTAATTAGTCTATTCTTCTACTGCCCTTTCCACCCGGACCAGTTTAAGACAGGGTTGTGGATAAAAGTATCTGCTCTGCAGACTAAAACTTCCTTGAGTCAACTGTTCCCAGGTCTAAATAGGAGAGAGAAAAGGACATGCAGGAAGTCATCAGGGCTGCTTGGTTCTCACCCTTCCCCTGGGTCTTTTCAGCAATAAGGATGGTAGTTGAGCCTCTGAATATTAACTGGTTTTTCTTATTTCATTTGATTCGGTACTTAGGGGGAGGAAGAAAAATATTATTTATTGAGTGCCTTCATACTTCACGTCTTAACATTCTACTTTCTGGAACTTATATTAACAGCATCTGCCTGCTGGCACCTCCAGGAATCTTAGCCAATTTCCCCGTGGAGAATGGAGCCTGTTGGAGTTGTTCTTAATAAGAATCCTAGTGGTTGGCATCATTCCTTGAAGTGGGTGAAGACCAAAGTCACAGTGGGTTTTGACTGAGATTCCTTTTCTAAGAAGGGTTTTTATAAACATTTTTAAAGAGTAAAACTTGAAACAAATGGAAGGCCTTGTTCCCACCAGGACTTCAAATACCAACATATGTATCAAGGAATCTATTCTATTTGATAAGCCAGTTCAAAGTGACCAGGAAATAGCAACAAGGAGCCAGGCAGGAAAACCAGCGTTGGTGTTCAGTGAACATTACACAGCATCTGTACATGGGTTGCTCTCCAAAATCCTCAAGTTCTGAAACATCTCTCTTCCTTTTCTGTTTTTTTTTTTTCCTTTTTTTTGTCAGATGTTTGTCTACTTTTAGAGATTCAGAGGACTTTTTCTGATTAGGTCAGGGTATCACAGGAAAAAAAGCCACACACACACACACACACACACACACACACACAGAGAGAGAGAGAGAGAGACAGAGAGAGACAGAGAGAAGAGAGACAGAGAGAGAGAGACAGAGAGAGAGAGAGACAGAGAGAGAGAGAGAGAGAGAGAGAGACAGGGAAGGAGGTCCTGGAGGTCACGAGAGAGTAAGCAATTAATCAGAAGGTCAAGGGTCTCTTGGAGAACACCATGGTGCTATGCAAAAAGAGTCACTTATTATTGAGAAAGGCAATGATTTAAAATGAGCTTCCTCATCTGCAAGGATGCGAGTAATACCTCGTAGAGTATTATCTTGGTTAACATGAGATAATCATGCTTAACGCTTATGAACTGAAAAACGCTGTGAAATACAACACAGGATTAAGAGAGGTTTTATGAAAGCCTGAAAACCACACGGACTCCTGAAAGAGTGGAAACTAGATGCATGGCATGTTGTTGAGTATTCTGTTAACTGATTTGCTAGGGGCTTCTCAGTCTGCCTTCCTCTTTGTACTTCACAGGAAGTGCAAAGCACCAGTACAGCCTGCTCCAAGAGCAGGCATCAGTTCTGAGTGGCTCTGTTATCTTAAAAAAAAAAAAAAAAAAAATTTCTGGCCTTGCGAGGTGGCTTATGCCTGTAATCCCAGAACTTTGGGAGGCCAAGGCAGGTGGATCACCTGAGGTTGGGAGTTTGAGACCAGCCTGACCAACAAGGAGAAACCCCATCTCTACTAAAAATACAAAAATAGCCAGGCATGGTGGTGCATGCCTGTAATTCCAGCTACTTGGGAGGCTGAGGCAGGAGAATGGCTTGAACCTAGGAGGCAGAAGTTGTGATGAGCTGAGACCATGTCATTGCACTTCAGCCTGGGCAACAGGAATGAAACTCCATCTCAAAAAAAGAAAAGAAAAACAAAAAAAGACACTTTCTAAGAGCAAATAATGTATCTGCCCCCCATTCATTACATAGTACCTAACCTTCCTCCACCCTCCCAGGAGCATCTCTTTAGGGCCCTAGAAGATGGGAAGGATTCTTCACAAATGCAAATGATTGGAAGGCAGCCAACACCTACAGTGTTGAGGTTTCTGTCCAGCCAAGGGAAATCTAGAGGGTAAGCATTGCGTGGTGCAGGAAATGAATGAGGAAGATTTGACTTTAATGGTACTCATATCAGATCAGAGGGGTGCTGGCGGGGAATGTTAATTTTTTGCCTACAGACTAAAAATGATATCAGTTATCAGTGAATTAAAATATTCTTAACCTTTAACAGAGAAAGGGCATCTCCCAGAATGCAAATGCTTTTTCACTCCACCAACATTTATTGAGCATCTAGTATGTGTTGATCTCTCTGATGGGACCTGGGAAGACACAGCTGTGAAGAAGGGCAAGAATCCCTGTGGACCTATTTCTTAGCAGGATGACAAGAAGCCAGGCACTGTCTCAAACCAGGGCATGACTCTCCCACAGACTCTAAAGGCAGCTGGTCAGTGATTCTTTTAAGCAGCATAATCCGTATGACTTGATTCTGTCATCTAAGACAGGTAAGATTTTTCATATTTTGCCTGTCATGCTGTTTGTTCTTTGTGTGTGTGTGTGTGTGTGTGTTTTAATAAACAAATTGTTTACTTTCCAGTGTCATTTTAACTTGGTACTGGTGAGCATCTGGCCTGGGTATTTTCCATTAGCATGAAAATTCAGAAGGCTACAGAAAGAAATACCTATAACCTAGCAGTGAGAGAGTCATTTCGTTCTGTGGCCAGGCAATATGCCTTGCATTTCTCTAGTGTAAATAAAATGATGATTCAAAGAATGGTTCCCATTAATGAGTATCTGATTTAAAATAAAATAAAATCCATGCTGGGAAGTTGATGAGCTTGATTTTGCTGAATTGCTTTGAGCATGCAGCTTATATTTATTGGTTCTTTCCTTTCGACAATTGTCACCAGTTGTCTGCTGTTCTTTCTGCTGAGCAGAAAGGGAAAGGGCTTGAAGGTTGATTTTAGTTCCCTGTAACTGGAGGTGACATGTGAAAGCTCAAAGCTATTGAAAAGGTAGGTGATTATTAAAATGTAATGTGTTTCTGTTTTCCTGATTATGACCTCCCAGTCTTGCAATTTGCTGCCAAGCACGTGCCAAAGCTGGAGCACAGGTGGTGATGTGTCTTTAAGGCTTTGGGAGAGTTTTAGATCATATTAACTACTGACTTGTTCCTTTTTTCCTAATCCTTTTCAATAATAGACATGCTGAAAAATTAATATACAGGGAGAAAGAGATGCAAGGTTATCTATGGTGCTTTTAATGAAGAGCGAGAAGGAAATGGGGAGAGAGGAGAAAAAGAAAGGGAGGGGGAAAAAAACATGGAGTGGGGGATGGGGGGTGAGAGAGAAGATAGCACATAATTAATCAGCAATAACACTTCAAAACAATTGGTGTGGAAGGGTATTTCCCAGAAAAGCAATAGAGCCCTTTCTGAGCACATGCTCCACTTGCATTAACTATGCATTAAAATTAGTGGCAATTCACTTCTTCACCTTCTCTGTTGGTTCCCTGTTAGGCTCCAACTCACCACTCCAATGTGCTTGATCAGATGAGAATGACTGGAGTAGGGGACTCTGGAAATCCTGGACGCCTTGTCTTATAAAAAGCAGGAATCATAGTCAAGTGAGAAAACAGTTTCACTGGAGGTAAATGCTGGGTGCTCTACACAGGGGACCGGGACTCATGATCATTAGGGCACAGACATGATGCCTTCAAGAGAGCTGATGGAAGGGAACAGTTAGTTTTCTAGCAAGACTGTTAGAATTAGGCAAGTTGGGTCAATTAGCAGGTGCTCTTCTGTAGCTAGTTAGTTGTGTGAAGGACTTTTTTTTTTGGCTTGCAGAAGCCTCTGTTTTCTCATCTATAAAGTGGGATTAATACCTGTGTCTAAGGAATAAGCAATGCCCCTATGCAGCCACAGTAATTCCTAGCATACTGTGTGTATCTGTTATGGAAAACTGGAACTTAACTAGCTCTGAGGTCTCTCCAAAACACTGCCCTTTGATATTTCATCAATAGATAATATAGACATTTACATTAGGGTAGACTCCAAGAGGGAACATATTCTGTTACATGTAGGCTGTGTTCATAGGAATAAAAAGAATTCATATCCCAAACCTCCTGCCTTTATGACTGTTTTCTATTCTTATTCATGTGATGACTAACTTATATTCATAAATCTCAGACCAACCACCCCTTTTCTACACCCCCTGCAAAGCAATATTGAATTAAAAGCTACCAAATTATTATCCCTTCTTCTGAACTGGGGAAGGTATACAAAAACATAGGCTCTTTACTTAAATGCACATAGAAACCAAGGTGAAAATGACACCACACTTAGTCCACATTACTTCCTCCCATTTCAGGGGGTAAAAGTCCTCTTCACACACAAAGGACACCAGTCCCTTAGGAGGCTCTTGTGCAGATCTGGGGTGGGGGAGTGTGGGGGTCTTCGCAGTTTTCATGGTCATCTGCCTGGACTGCTCAGACCTCCCCCTGCTACACATCGTAATCATGTAGCAGGCTGGGTCAGAAATCCCAGGAAAGGAGCATCATGCAGAGCTCCAGGAGGGGACAGGCGCACAACAAAAGCTACCCTGTCCATGAAATCAGATTCATCTCTGCCCCTGGGGGGCCCAGTGGCAGTTGAACATGCTTATGGATGGCATAAATCACTTGCAGAACCTCAAGAAATAATTAACTCAGATTGAAAGTAGCTGCTAAGGTTTCACTGCCTTGCATGTTTATGTCCTTTGTTTCAGCTTTTGGTCTTAAAAGGGGGAGGATTAAAATTGTTTCAAGGGCCAAGTTGCAAGGAAGAACCAGTACAGCTAAGTCAGCTGTACTTAGCTGTACTGGCCCTTAGCTGTGGCATCTGTTTCACATTCTAAGCAGTTTGAATACTCACAGGTTTGCCTTCTTAAAATAAATGTACACACCCACGCTACCCTACCCAACTCCAAGAAACACTAGAAATTAATTGATCCTTCTGAGAGGTCACCCTGACAGTTTAGAGTGGGTCAGTAGGCTTCGATATAGAGAAAATGACAATTCTGTAGTTACATAATTAGGTAAGTAAGTGGATGGATGGATGGATGGATAGATACATACGTAAGAGATCCTAAAAATATCTTGTAGAAGAAACCAGGCTACCAACAGAGAAGACTTTCGATGTCTGTTTGGAGCCACATGGTTTTTCAGAGATGGAGTCCTGCCATGTTGCTCAGGGCAGTCTCAAACTCCTGGGCTCAAGTAATCATCCTGTCTTGGCCTCCCAAGTAGCTGGGACTACAGGCGTGAACTACCAAGCCTCTCTCCGCTCCTCCACTTTAAATATGATGAGGCATCACTCCATCATGCAGCCATTGCCTAATGCAGGAAGAGCTCATGGAAATGCTGAGGGATAGAGAATGCTTCCATTTGTAAAGAACTATGCTAAGAGCCATTGCCTTCATTTTGGGAAGAGTACTTGTTTATTTTTCTAATTATAAAAGCAATGTAAGTTTATGGGAAAAAAACTTGGAAAATATGAGAAGTATTTTAAGACATTAAAATTATCACCAGGTCTACTCCCTGATATTTTGATGCATTTCTTTCCAGCTGCAAAGGCTTCCACACACAGCTGCAGTAGGAGGGCGTAGGAAGTGCGTCAACACTTTTGGAGGACTGGGTGAAGTTCAGGATCCTGAAGCCCTACTTTTGGTCACCCAGGTGAGATGTTTCAAGGCTGGACCTAGGGGGAGACCTCTGCTCTGTGCATTTTTCATACAGAGGAGGATGCTTAGACTACATTCTTCCCATAGTTCCAGTCCTCAAGTTCTGAAAGTTTTTAATCAGTAGCTGCAATTGTCTTTATGCAGTGGTGTTTATAAGCAGTTGCAGTTGCCCCAGAGGTAGGGGAAAACTAAATCAATATTTAATCTTTTTTATTGCTTTGTTTTCCTCTCTTGGAATCCTGTAGGCAGCTCTCTATACTCTTTCTATACTCCTTTTTTTCTTTTGAGACGCAGTCTCACTCAGTCACCCAGGCTGGGCTGCAGTGGCACTATCTCAGCTCAGCTCATGGCAACCTCTGCCTCCTGAGTTCAAGCAATTCTCCTGTCTCAGCCTCCCAAATAGCTGGGATTATAGGTGTGCACCACTACACCCGGCTGATTTTTTATGTTTTTGGTAAAGACAGGGTTTCTCCATGTTGGCCAGGCTGGTCTCAACCTCCTGACTTCAAGTGATGCGCCCACCTCGGCCTCCCAAAGTGCTTGGATTACAGGTATGAGCCACTGTGCCCAGCCCTTATATAACAGTTGTACATATTTTATGGGGTACATGTGATATTTTGATACCTGTATACAAGGTGTAATGACCAAATCAGTAACTGGTATACACATCATTTCAAACATTTGTCTTTGTTTTGGGACAATTATAAATCTTCCCTTCTAGCTATTTTTTTTTCCTTTTTTAAAAAATTGTACTATAGGTTATGGGGTACATGTGCAGATCTTGCAGGATCGTTGCATAGGTACATACATGGCAAGGTGGTTTGCTGCCTCCATCCCCCTGTCACCTATATCTGGCATTTCTCCCCATGTTATCCCTCCCCAACCTCCCCCACCCCCACTGTCCCTCCCCTAGCCCCCCACAACAGACCCCAGTGTGTGATGCTCCCCTCCCTGTGTCCATGTGTTTTCATTGTTCAACACCTGCCTATGAGTGAGAACATGCGGTATTTGATTTTCTGATCTTGTGTCAGTCTCCAGATTTTTTAATGATCGCCATTCTAACTGGCATGAGGTGGTATCTCAATGTAGTTTTGATTTGCATTTCTCTAATGACCAGTGATCATGAGCATTTTTTCATATGTTTGTTGGCTTCATGTATGTCTTCTTTTGTAAAGTGTCTGCTCATATCCTTTGCCCACTTTTGAATGGGCTTGTTTTTTTCTTGTAAATCTGTTTTAGTTCTTTGTAGATTCTGGATATCAGCCCTTGGTCAGATGGGTAGACTGCAAAATTTTTTTCTCATTCCGTTGGTTGCCGATTCACTCTAATGACGGTTTCTTTTGCTGTGCAGAAGCTGTGGAGTTTGATTAGGTCCCATTTGTCTATTTTGGCTTTTGTTGCCAATGCTTTTGGTGTTTTGGTCATGAAGTCCTGGCCTACGCCTATGTCCTGAATGGTTTTGCCTAGATTTTCTTCTAAGGTTTTTATGGTGTTAGGTCTTATGTTTAAGTCTTTATTCCATCTGGAGTTAATTTTACTGTAAAGTGTCAGGAAGGGGTCCAGTTTCTGCTTCCTGCACATGGCTAGCCAGTTTTACCAACACCACTTATTAAACAGGGACTCATTTCCACATTGCTTGTTTTTGTCAGGTTTGTCAAAGATTGGATGGTTGTAGATGTGTTGTGTTGCCTCGGAGGCCTCTGTTCTGTTCCATTGGTCTATATCTCTGTTTTGGTACCAGTACCATGCTGTTTTGATTACTGTAGCTTTGTAGTATAGTTTGAAGTCCGGTAGTGTGATGCCTCCAGCTTTGTTCTTTTTGCTTAGAATTGACTTGGCTATGCGGGCTCTCTTTTGCTTCCATATGAAGTTTAAGGTGGTTTTTTCCAGTTCTGCAAAGAAGGTCATTGGTAGCTTGATAGGGATAGTGTTGAATCTGTGAATTACTTTGAGCAGTATGGCCATTTTCACGATATTGATTCTTCCTAGCCATGAACATGGAATGTTTCTCCATCTGTTTGTGTCCTCTCTTATTTCATTGAGCAGTGGTTTATAGTTCTCCTTGAAGAGGTCCTTTACATTCCTTGTTAGTTGTATTCCTAGGTATTTTATTCTCTTTGTAGCAATTGTGAATGTCAGTTGGTTCTTGATTTGGCTGTCTTTAAGTCTGTTATTGGTGTATAGGAATGCTTGTGATTTTTGCACATTGATTTTGTATCCTGAGACTTTGCTGAAGTTGCTTATCAGTTTCAGGAGATTTTGGGCTGAGACGATGGGTCTTCTAGATATACAATCATGTCGTCTGCAAACAGAGAAAATTTGACTTCCTCCTTTCCTATTCAAATACCCTTTATTTCTTTTTCTTGCCTGATTGCTCTGGCTAGAACTTCCAGTACTATATTGAATAGGAGTGGTGAGAGAGGACATCCTTGACTAGTGCCAGATTTCAAAGGGAATGCTTCTAGTTTTTGCCCATTCAGTATGATATTGGCTGTGGGTTTGTCGTAAATAGCTTTTATTGTTTTGAGATACGTTCCGTCAGTACCTAGTTTATTGAGGGTTTTTAGCATAAAGGGCTGTTGAATTTTGTCAAAGGCCTTCTCTGCATCAATTGAGATAATCATGTGGTTTTTGTCTTTGGTTCTGTTTATGTGGTGAATTATGTTTATAGATTTGCGTATGTTGAACCAGCCTTGCATCCCCCAGGATGAAGCCTACTTGATCATGGTGGATAAGCTTTTTGATGTGCTGTTGCAGTCGGTTTGCTAGTATTTTATTGAAGATTTTTGCATCTATGTTCATCATGGATATTGGCCTGAAGTTTTCTTTTCTTGCTGAGTCTCTGCCAGGTTTTGGTATCAGGATGATGTTGGTCTCATAAAATGATTTGGGAAGGATTCCCTCTTTTTGGATTGTTTAGAATAGTTTCAAAAGGAATGGTACCAGCTCCTCTTTGTATGTCTGGTAGAATTCGGCTGTGAACCCATCTGGACCTGGGCTTTTTTTGGGTGGTAGGCTCTTAATTGCTGCCTCAACTTCAGACCTTGTTATTGGTCTATTCAGGGTTTCGACTTCTTCCTGGTTTAGGCTTGGGAGGATGCAAGTGTCCAGGAATTTATCCATTTCTTCCAGGTTTACTAGTTTATGTGCATAGAGTTGTTTGTAATAATCTCTGATGATGGTTTGAATTTCTGTGGAATCTGTGGTGATACCCCTTTATCGTTTTTTATTGCATCTATTTGATTATTCTGTCTTTTCTATTAATCTGGCTAGTGGTCTATTTTGTTGATCTTTTCAAAAAAGAAGCTCCTGGATTTATTGATTTTTTGAAGGGTTTTTTGTGTCTATCTCCTTCAGTTCTCCTCTGATCTTAGTTATTTCTTGTCTTCTGCTAGGTTTTGAGTTTTTTTGATCTTGCTTCTTTAGCTCTTTCAATTTTGATGATAGGGTGTCAATTTTAGATCTCTCCTTGCTTCTCATGTGGGCATTTATTGCTATATGTTTTCCTCTAGAGACTGCTTTAAATGTGTCTCAGAGATTCTGGTATGTTGTGTCTTCGTTCTCGTTGGTTTCAAAGAACATCTTTATTTCTGCCTTCATTTCATTGTTTATCCAGTCAACATTCAAGAGCCAGTTGTTCAGTTTCCATGAAGCTGTGTAGTTCTGAGTTACTTTCTGAATTCTGAGTTCTAACTTGATTGCACTGTGGTCTGAGAGACTGTTTATGATTTCCGTTATTTTGCATTTGCTGAGGAGTGATTTACTTCCAATTTTGTGGTCAATTTTACAGTAAGTGCAATGTGGTGCTGAGAAGAATGTATATTCTGTGGATTTGGGGTGGAGAGTTCTGTAAATGTCTATTAGGTTTGCTTGGTCCAGGTCTGAGTTCAAGTCCTGGATATCCTTGTTAATTTTCTGTCTCGTTGATCTGTCTAATATTGACAATGGGGTGTTCAAGTCTCCCACTATTATTGTGTGGGAGTCTAAGTCTCTTTGTAAGTCATTAAGAACTTGCCTTATGTATCTGGGTGCTCCTGTATTGGGTGCGTATATATTTAGGATCGTTAGCTCTTCTTGTTGCATTGATCCTTTTACCATTATGTAATGTCCTTCTTTGTCTCTTTTGATCTTTGTTGGTTTAAAGTCTATTTTATCAGAGATGAGAATTGCAACTCCTGCTTTATTTTGCTCTCCATTTGCTTAGTAAATCTTCCTCCATCCCTTTATTTTGAGCCTTTGTGTATCTTTGCATGTGAGATGGGTTTCCTGGATACAGCACACTGACGGGTTTTGGCTTTTTATCCAGTTTGCCAGTCTATGTCTTTTGATGGGGCATTTAGCCCATTTACATTTAGGGTTAATATTGTTATGTGTGAATTTGATCCTGCCATTTTGATGCTAGCTGGCTGTTTTGCCCATTAGTTGATGCAGTTTCTTCATTGTGTTGATGCTCTTTACCATTTGGTATGTTTTTGGAGTGGCTGGTACTGGTTGTTCCTTTCTATGTTTAGTGCCTCTTTCAGGAGCTCTTGTACAGCAGGCCTGGTGGTGATGAAATCTCTGAGTACTTGCTTGTTCGCAAAGGATTTTATTTTTCCTTCACTTATGAAGCTTAGTTTGGCTGGATATGAAATTCTGGGTTGAAAGTTCTTTTCTTTAAGGATGTTGAATATTGGCCCCCACTCTCTTCTGGCTTGTAGGGTTTCTGCTGAGAGATCTGCTGTGAGTCTGATGGGCTTCCCTTTGTGGGTAACCCAACCTTTCTCTCTGGCTGCCCTTAGCATTTTCTCCTTCATTTCAGCCCTGGTGAATCTGATGATTATGTGCCTTGGGGTTGCTCTCTTGAGGAATATCTTTGTGGTGTTCTCTGTATTTCCTGGACTTGAATATTGGCCTGCCTTGCTAGGTTGGGGAAGTTTTCCTGGATAATATCCTGAAGAGTATTTTCCAGCTTGGATTCATTCTCTCCGTCACATTCAGGTACACCTATCAAATGTAGATTAGGTCTTTTCACATAGTCCCATATTTCTTGGAGACTTTGTTCATTCCTTTTTACCCTTTTTCTCTACTCTTGCCTTCTCATTTTATTTCATTGAGTTGATCTTCGACCTCTGATATCCTTTCTTCTGCTTGGTCGATTCGGCTGTTGAAACTTGTGTATGCTTCGCGAAGTTCTTGTGTTGTGTTTTTAGCTCCATCAATTCACTTATATTCCTCTCTAAGTTGGTTATTCTTGTTAGCATTTCGTCAAACCTTTTTAAGGTTCTTAGTTTCTTTGCATTGGGTTAGAACATGTTCTTTTAGCTCACAGAAGTTTCTTATTACCCACCTTCTGAAGCCTGATTCTGTCATTTCATCACACTCATTGTCCATCCAGCCTTGTTCTCTTGCTGGTGAGGAGTTGTGATCCCTTGTAGGAGGAGAGGCGTTCTGGTTTTGGGTGTTTTCCTCCTTTTTGCACTGGTTTCTTCCCATCTTTGTGGATTTATCTATGTGTGGTCTTTGTGGTTGGTGATTTTCAGATGGGGTCTCTAAGTGGATGTCCAGTTTGTTGATGATGAAGTTATTTCTTTCTGTTTCTTAGTTTTCCTTCTAATAGTCTGGGCCCCTCTGCTGTAGGACTGCTGAGGTCCATTCCCGGCCCTGCTTGTCTGGGGATCACCTGCAGCGGCTGCAGAACAGTAAGGGTTGCTGCCAGTTTCTTCTTCTGCTATCTTTGCCCCAGAAGGATACCCGCCAGACGTCAGTCTGAGCTCTCCTTTATGAGGTGACTCGTTGGATATACAGGGGTCAGGGAGCTGCTTGAGTGGACAGTCTGTCCTTTATAGGAGCTCAAGTGCTGCACTGTGAGCTCCGTTGTTCATTCAGAGTTGCTAGGCAGGTATGTTTAAGTCTGCTGCAGCAGAACTCTTAAACCCCCTTTTTCCCCAGGTGCTCTGTCCCGGGGAGTTAGGGCTTTATGAGTTTCCCTTGTGCTGCTGCCTTTTTCTCAGGGCTGCCTTGCCCAGCGAGGAGGCAGCCTAGTCACTGTCTGCCTGCAGAGGCTTTGCTGAGCTGCTGTGGGCTCCGCCCAGCTGCCGTGTGAATTTCCCTGCAGTCCTGTTTATACCAGTGTAGTTAGAACTGCCTCGGCAATGGTGGGCTGCCTCTGCAATGGCAAACTACCTCCGTAGTGGTGGATTGCCTCAGTAATGGCCGACGCCCCTCCCCCACAGAGCTGGACCGTCCCGGGTTCAGCTGTGCTTGCTGTGAAACTCTCAATCCAGAGTGTTTCTGATTGCTGTTTTTTTGTGGGGGTGGGCCAGCCAGCCGACACGTGGCTCCCTGCCTCCGCCTTTTTTTTTAGTTGAATGGTCGACTGTCTCCCAGGTGTTCCAGTCACCTGTTGAAAAGGCGCCAGGATCTGTGTGATTTCCCATGCGGCGACCCACTGCACTGGCTGAAACAGTGGGTGCTGAGATTTGTGGCGTTTTGCCCGGGAAATCTCCTGGCCTGGCTGCCTGTTTCAGTCCCCTTTTTTATTCAGATGAATGGGCGACTCTGCCTTCCCAGAGCTCCAATTGCCAGCTAAAACGGCACCTGGACCCATGTATTTTGTTTGGGGAACCGCTGCACCAGGGTGCCGGCCAAACAGCAGCACCGGCCAGACCAGCCACGCTGGCGACCCGTGGGGCTCCTCCCCCAGGGAATCTCCTGGTCTGTGGGTAATAAAAATCCATCTGGCAATGTGGCGTCCACTCACCCTCCGCGCTTTCACTGGGAGCTGCAATCCTGAGCTGCTCCTAATTGGCCATCTTGGATCCTCCCCCTCTCTCCATTTTTATTAATCTGGTTACCAGTCTATTTTGTTGATCTTGTCAAAAAACTACCTCATGGATTTACTGATTTTTTTGAAGGGTTTGTTTTTTTTTTTTTTTTGTATCTCTATGTCCTTCATTTCTGCTCTGATCTATTTCTTGTCTTCTGCTAGCTTTTTAGTTTCTTTGACTTTACTCCTTTAGCTCTTTCAATTTTGATGATAGGGTGTCAATCTTAGATCTTTCCTTGCTTCTCATGTGGGCATTTGTTGCTATCAGTTTCCCTGTAGACACTGTTTTAAATGTGTCCCAGAGATTCTGGTACATTGTGTCTTCATTCTTCTTGGTTTTGAAGAACATCTTTATTTCTGTCTTCATTTCATTGTTTATTCAGTGAACATTCAGGAGCCATTTGTTCAGTTTCCATGAAGTTGTGTGGTTCTGAGTTGTTTCTTAATCCTGAGTTCTAACTTGATTGCATTGTGGTCTCAGACATTTGTTATGATTTCCGTTCTTTTGCATTTGCTGAGGAGTGATTTACTTCCAATTATGTGGTCAATTTTTGAGTAAATGTGATGTGGTGCTGAGAAGAATGTATATTCTGTGATTTAGGGTGGAGAGTTCTGTAGATATGTTAGGTTTGCTTGGTCCAGATCTGAGTTCCAGTCCTGTATAACCTTGTTAATTTTCTGTCTCGTTGATCTTTCTAACAATGATAGTGGAGTGTTGAAGTCTCTCACTATTATTGTGTGTGAGTCTAAGTCTCTTTGTAGGTTGTTAAGAACTTGCTTTATGTATCTGGATGCTCCTATATTGAGTCTGTATATATTTAGGGTCGTTAGCTCTTCGTGTTGCATTGATCCTTTTACCATTATGTAATGTCCTTCTCTTTGTCTCTTTTGATTTTTGTTGGTTTAAAGTCTGTTTTATCAGAGACTAAGACTGCAAATCCTGCTTTATTTTGCTCTCCATTTGCTTGGTAAATCTTCCTCCATCCCTTTATTTTGAGCCTATGTGTGTCCTTGCACGTGAGATGGGTTTCCTGGATACAGCGCACTGATGGTTCTTGACTTTTTATCCAATTTGCCAGTCTGTGTCTTTTGATTGGGGCATTTAGCCCATTTACATTTAAGGTTAATATTGTTATGGTTGAACTTGATCCTGCCATTTTGATGCTAGCTGGTTTTTCCCCATTAGTTGACTCAGTTTTTTTTTGTTTTTTTTTTTTTTTTTGAGATGAAGTCTCACTCTGTCACCCAGACTATAGTGCAGTGGCATGATCTTGGCTCACTGCAACCTCCCCTTCCCAGGTTCAGGCAATTCTCCTGCCTCAGCCTCCTGAGTACCTGGGATTACAGGCGTGTGCCACCACGCCAAGCTAATTTTTGTATTTTTAGTAGAGACGGGGTTTCACCATATTGGTCAGGCCTGTCTCAAACTCCTGACCTTGTGATCCACCCGTCTCGGCCTCCCAAAGTGTTGGGATTACAGGCATGAGCCACTGCGCCCAGCCGACTCAGTTTCTTAATCATGTTGATAGTCTTTACCATTTGGTATGTTTTTGGCGTGGCTGGTACTGGTTGTTCCTTTCCATGTTTAGTGTTTCAGGAGCTCTTGTAAGGAAGGTCTGGTGCTGGTAGATCTCTCAGCTATTGCTTGTTTATAAAGGATTTTATTTCTCCTTTGCTTAGGAAGCTTAGTTTGGCTGGATATGAAATTCTAGGTTGAAAGTTCTTTTCTTTAAGGATGTGAATATTGGCCCCCACTGTATTCTGGCTTGTAGGGTTTCTGCCAAGAGATCTGCTGTGAATCTGATGGGCTTCTCTTTTGGGTAACCTGACCTTTCTCTCTGGCTGCCCTTAGCATTTCTTCTTTCATTTCAACCCTGGTGAATCTGATGATTATGTGCCTTGGGGTTGCTTTTCTTGAGGAATATCTTTGTGGTCTCTGTATTTCCTGTACTTGAATGAGGCCTGTCTTGCTAGGTTGGGGGAAGTTCTCCTGGGTAATAGCCTAAAGAGTGCTTTCCAGCTTGGATTCATTCTCTCCGTCACATTCAAGTACACCTATCAAACATAGATTAGGCCTTTTCACATAATCCCATGTTTCTTGGAGGCTTTGTTCATTTCTTTTTACCCTTTTTTCTTAATTTTGCCTTCTCATTTTGTGTCATTGAGTTGATCTTCAATCTCTGATATCATTTCTTCTGCTTGGTCGATTTTGCTATTGAAACTTGTGTATGCTTCATGAAGTTCTTGTGCTGTTTTTCAGCTCCATCAAGTCATTTATGTTCTTCTCTAAGCTGATTTTACTAGCTAGCATTTCATCTAACCTTTTTTCCAAGGTTCTTGGTTTCTTTGCATTGGGTTAGAACATATTCTTTTCGCTCAGAAAAGTTTGTTATTACCCACCTTCTGAAGTCTGCTTCTGTCAATTCATCAGACTCATTCTCCATCTTGCTTTGTTCCCCTGCTGGTGAGGAGTTGTGATCCCTTGCAGGAGGAGAGGCATTCCGGTTTTGGGTGTTTTCATCTTTTTTCGCTGGTTTCTTCCCATCTTTGTGGATTTATCTACCTGTGGTCTTTGAAGTTGGCGACTTTTGGATGGGGTCTCTCAGTGGAGATTCTTTTTGTTGATGTTGAAGTTATTTCTTTCTGTTATTAAATTTTCCTTCTAACAGTCAGGCCCCTCTGCTGCAGGACTGCTGGAGGTCCACTCCACACACTGCTTTCCTGGGAATCACTTGTGGGGCTGCAGAACAGTAAGGGCTGCTGCCAGTTTCTTCTTCTGTTATCTTCATCCCAGAAGGGTAGACACCAGATGTCAGCAGAACTGTCCTTTATGTGGTGCCTCTGGATATACTGGGGTTGGGAAGCCACTTGAGGAGACAGTCTCTTCCTTGTCAGAGCTCATGTGCTGTGCTGGGAACTCTGTTGTTCCATTCAGAGCTGCTGGGCAGGTACAGTTAAGTCTGCTGAAGTGGAACTCATAACCACCTCTTTTCCCAGGTTTCTGTCCTGGCAAGTTGGGGCTTTATTTATAAGTCCCTTACATGCTGCTGCCTTTTTTCAGAGATGCCCTGCCCAGCAAGGAGGAAGTCTAGTCGCAGTCTGCCAGCAGATGTATTGCTGAGCTGCCTCGGGCTCTGCCCAGCTGCTATGTTAACTTCCTTACAGTTTTGTTTACAGAGTTACAGTTAGAACTGCCTCAGTAATGGCGGACTCCCTCAGTAAAGGCAGATTGCCGTGGTAATGGCGGACTTCCTCTGTATTGGCAGACTGCCTAAGTGGTGGTGGACTGCCTGGGTAATAGCAGATGACCTTCCCCCCACAGAGCTCAGCTGTCCCAGGTCAAGCTCAAATTGCTATGCTTGCAATATTCTCAATCCAGAGCCTTTCAGATTGCTGATCTTCATGGGTGTGGGACCTGCCAAGCCAGATCACCTGGTTCCCTACTTTCAGTTCTCTCTTTTTCAGTTGAGTGGGCAGCTCTGTCTCCCAGGTGTTCCAGGCACCAGTTGAAACAGCCACCCAGCTTAGTGTGAATTTTTGTGTGGAAACCCGGGTGCTGGCTGAAACAGCCATGCTGGAAACTCGTGGAACTTTTCGGCCTGGGATTCTCCTGGTCTGTGGGTGGTAAAAACTGCAGGAGAAGTGCAGTATCTGATCTGTAGTGCTGGAGTGGCTGGAAAACCCCCGATGGCCTCCGTTGGGTAAGGGGGGGAGTCCTCCGAGGATTACACTTCCTGGGTGAGGCAGTGCCCCACCCTGCCTCAGCTTGCCCTTCTTGGGCTTCACCCACTGTGCAACCAGTCTCATCGAGATGCACCTGGTACCTCATTTGAAAATGCTGAAATCACTCACCGTCTGTGTTGCTCTCACTGGTAACTGCAATCCAGAGCTGTTCTTATTTGGCCATCTTGCTTTGTCTTCCCTCTTCTAGCTATTTTGAAATATAAATTATTGTTAGCTCTGATTTACCTACTATACTATCAAATACTAGAACTCATTCCATGTCTCTAAATGTATTTTTATACCCCTTAACTAAGTTCTCTTCATCCTTCCTCCACCCTTTCTTCCCAGCCTCTGGTATCCACCCTCTTACTCTCTACATTTATGAAATCCACTTTTTTAGCTCTCACATTCAAGTAAGAATGTGCAATATTTGTCTATTTGGCATTACTAAAAGCCTCTGTCTTACAATGGGAGAAATGCTTTGGCAGAAAAACAGAACTGGGATTCAGGAGACCTGGGTTCCTTCTACCCCACACTTGGTTGTATGATCTTGGGTAAACTGTATCCTTTCTGGAGATGGGGGCTGGGGCAGTGAGTAGAAACTAAGTCAATGGCTCTTGCATGGGAATGCGAGGACAGCTGCACAGCACAGTCACCTCGGGAGCTTTTTCTAAATTGAAAAGACAAGAAGATCTATAAAACCTCTCCCTAGTCAAGCCCTTTGTGACTCACTAGGGGTATGGAGGTAGTGAAGAGAGTAGGTAGCAGCAGGTGGGGGGCATGGATGTGGGGACCAGGAGGCCATAAGCTTCAGGGGAGGAGGCTCTTTCTTTCTTCTGTTTCTGTTGAGCAGCTGTGTCACCCAGGCAACATTCAGCACCAGCCATCTGAGAGACTGGAGGGAGAAAAAGAGCAAAGATCTTCTGTGAACCAATTAAGTGGAGGGGGGTGGTGGAAAGCAACTCTTATTCTGTTTTCTGTTTCTGTGCCATGTTTTGCCTGGAGACAATGATCATGAGGAAAGAAAGGAGTCCTTTCCTCTGGCTTTAGTGTCCATCAAGACAAATTATTTCTCTCCTCTGGTTTTTGAATTTCCCAGAAAGAAAGGAAAGCATGTCTGTCTCTGGAGTTAGATTATTACTGTTCTTATCATTTCCCTGTGCTCTTCTAACTTTTTAAATCTTTTCCTCTTCGACAGAGTTGGTGGGACCTAAGTTGTAGGGACCCTCCATAATAAGCCAGATTAAAATCTATGGATAGCATGTGGGATGTAAGAAAACCAGGAACAAATCCACCTTTCCCCACATTATTTTGGGGCCCTGTTATAAAAGTCTAGGCCAGTTTGGGTTTAGCAGTTAGTTTTCCACTCAAAAAAATGAAATGCATTCTATGCTCTTGCAAGACATAACCCTGTTACTTCCACTAAAATAAGACAGTGTTAAATAACTTTACCATTTAGGAGGTTGATAAAGAGGGGAAAAACTTTGGAAATTGTCACAGTTCATTGGGTTAAATAAAGGAAAGAATAATTGGAGAAATAGAGCTTACAGATTATTTTGATTTTCATGGGCATTTACACTTTTCTTCTCTGAATGAGAAGAGTTTTTATTCTTTGGTCTCCTCAATAAGAAATTGGGCACCTAGTGGCTGCTTAGTGATATTTATATCCTGAAGTTTTATATTTAAATAAGAAAATCTTTGATGTAGTTACTCAGTTATGCTTCATGTAATTGAAAACCCCCAAACCAGTAATTGGCAGCAACACTTCTACAGATTTGGACATCAAATTGTGATGGAAACCTGTGAGTGACTTCAAGCTCACTCCGAGCCAAGGTGTGAAGGCAACGTGAATGGGTCCAGTGAATGAATGAATGAGTCGTAACCTTGGACTTAGCAGACTATTGACTTGAAAAACGGCATTACTAAATCCTCATCAGGTTACAGCATCAGATATTCCAAAAGAAAAAAAAAAAAAGGAGGAGGTGTAATTAATCAAAGAACAGTCAATTCAGTACGGGGGACTCCAAGCCCAGGTCTCTCCCTGTGTGAACTTGAGCAGGTTATCCATTTTGCTTGAGACTTTTATGCTTCCTATAAAGTGGTAATACCTACATTAAGAATTGTCCTGAAGGTAAAATGATATGACCTATCTTCTGCATTTAACCTCAAGGCTGGTCAGTGAATGCTCAAGCAAGGTGACTATTATTACTGCTGCTGCTATTACTAGTATAAGTGCAGCTGGCATTCCTTATTCCCAAAGTAGTTACTAATCATGGTAGACTTACTTCAGAGAACTTTAAGAGCTTCAAGTCTTCCCAGGGTGATATAGTTTTCATCCTGCATTTTCATCTACAAATGCAACCCCTCCACAGACTGCTAAAAACCAAATGCAAGTAAGTCGCAGATGCTGTGCTTCCCAGGAGGATAATGTCAAGTAGGTTTTGACTTCTGAGTCTGTGTGAGTGCATTATGACATGCTGAAACCCCCTCATTTTTATCATTTTATTTTACAGGGGGAGAGCTGAATGTAGGCTCCAACTGGAAAATGGCATTGAAGCCTGATTGCTCGCTACTACTCAGAATGCCATCTACAAATACACACAAACAAACACACACACATATATAAAGCAATAAAGAACCCCTTTCTGTTCTTGCAAGAGTGTTTCATAATAACTCTCTGTGATGTCATCTCTATGGGTTGAACCTCTATAGTAAGTTTGTGTTTTTGTTTGGGTGTTTTGACTTACTTAAGAAAAAGCTTGCCTTTTTTATTATTATCACCACATGTTGGATCGTTAGGGGTCTCTTTTTCATTAATAAACTTCACATCTGTCCTTAATTGGAATGGACATGATGGTTGTTCTTATAGATTTTAAGTACACTTAAGAGAAATAAATAAGAAATCTTCAAGTATCCATATAAGTTCTTCAAGGTATCTTGGAAAAAACATATTTTTTGGTAAAGCTCCTTTACAGAATGGCTTAAAGAGCTTCTAGTTGCTTCACATTGAGCCTGGAGTAGACTTTTGCTCAAGGTAGATTTGCATTGATGTCATAAATTAGAAATTTGCATTTATGTCATTGGATTTAGGAACCTTATCTGAGTTGTCACAACCTTACTCATGACCCTCAATAAGATGAACAATTTAAAGGGGAAAAAAGGAAGCAGAAAAAGTGGTGGATAGGAGGCAGGACTAACCTGCAGCTCCCACTCAAAGGACAGAGCAGAGTGTGGAGGCCCACAATTGGAACATTTTCTCCAGGAACTACCACAGGAACATGCCAGGAAAGCCAAGAGAATCCACAGAACCTTTGGAGGAGGTGGGTTGCCACTGCAGGCTCTGTGGGAAAACTGAAGAACCATGAGTCTGTTTGCTTTCTCAGCTGGGAGGTTTGTAGCCTGGGGAAAGTTCTCAGCCCTGCTCACCAGCTGACTGGAAATAAACTCAGTGCTGTTGAGCAGGGGGATGAAGGGTCCTGAATCTAAACAGTGGGATTGAGACCAACCTTTCGGGCTGCAGGCTTTGTGAGAGCTGGTTGAGGCCTGTTGCTGCCTGCTTTCTCCCACTTCCCTGGTGACCTGTCTGAGCAGCAGAGGCAGCCATAATTCCCTAGGAACATAATTCCATTGGCCTCAGAACCACTTCCATCCCCCCAAAGCAGCCACAGCAAGACCTGCCTAAGGAGAGTTTGAGCTCAGACATTCCTATCCCTGCCTCCACCTGGTGGTCTTTGCCTACCCACCTTGGTAGCCAAAACATCTCATGGGAACTCTATGGCCCTGCCCACTGCATGAGAAACCTGAATACTTATCCAAAGATAACCCTAGAATAAGCTTGTATCCTCCCTATATGACCATCACTAAAGTGCTCTTAATAGTGCTACCTGGCTGAAGGCCAACCAGCACAAAACCAGCACACTTAAAAACAATACAACCAAGGACCCTCACAGAGTCCACTTCACTCCCTAGCTACATCCACCAGAGTAGGTGCTGGTCTTCATGACTAGAGACCTAAAGACAGACCACAACATAGAACTCTTTGCAGACACATCCCAGTACTAGCCCAGAGACTTGTAGCTCCACTGGGATGCTAGACCCAGAAGAGAAATGACAATCACAGCAGTTTTGCTCTCAGGAAGCCCCATCCCTAAGTGAAAGGAGAGAGCACCACATCAAGGGAACACCCCTGGGACAAAAGAATCTGAATAGCAGCCTTTGAGTCCCAGGTCTTTCCTCTGACATAGTCTACTCAAATTCTGGTAATATGACAAAACAAGGTTTTTTAACAACCCCAAAAGATCATACCAGCTTACCAGTAATGGATCCAAACCAAGATGAAATCTCTCAATTGCCAGAAAAAAATTCAGAAAGTTGATCATTAAGCTAATCAAGGAGGCATCAGAGAAAGGTGAAGTCCAACTTAAAAAAATGTTTAAAAAGATATGGATGGAAAAATGTTTAGTGAAATAGACAGCATAAATAAAAAAACAGTCACAACTTCTGGAAACCAAGGATACACTTAGAGAAATGCAAAGTGAACTGGAAAGTCTCAGCAATAGAATTGAACAAGTAAAATAAAGAAAACTTCAGAGCTTGAAAACAAGGCTTTTGAATTAACCCAATCCAACAGAGACAAAAAAAAAATTATTTAAAAAATAAAGCCTCCAAGAAGTTTGGGATTATGTAAAATGACAAAACCTAAGAACAATTAATGTTCCTGAGGAAGAAGAGAAATCTAAAAGTTTGGAAAATATATTTGAGGGAATAATTGAGAAAATCTTCCCTGGCCTTGCTAGAAATCTAGACCTTCAAATACAAGAAGCTCAAAAAACACCTAGGAAATTCATCACAAAAAGATCATCACCTGTATACATAGTCATCAGGTTATCTAAAATCAAGATAAAGGAAAGAATCTTAAGAGCTATGAGGCAAAAGCATCAGGTAACCTATAAAGGAAAACCTATTAGATTAACAGCAGATTTCTCAGCAGAAATCCTACAAGCTAGAAGGGACTGGGTATTATATTTAGCCTTCTTAATCAACACAATTATCAGCCGAGAGTTTTGTATCCAGCAAAACTAAGCTTCATAAATGAAGAACAGATACAGTCTTTTTCAGAAAAATAAATGCTAGAGAATCTGCCACTACAAAGCCATCACTACAAGAACTATTAAAGTTCCTTTTAAATCTTGAAACAAGTCCTCAGAATACACCAAAATATAATCTCCTTAAAGCATACATTTTGCAGGCCCTATAAAACAGTAACACAATGGGAAAAAAGATATTCAGGCAACAGATAGCATGATGAATAGAATAGTACCTCACATCTCAATCCTAGTGTTGAATGTAAATGGCCTAAATTTCACTTAAAAGATACAGAATGGCAGAATGGTTAAGAACTCACCAACTTAGTATCTGTTGTCTCCAAGAGACTCATCTGACACATAAGGACTTACATAAACTTAAGGTAAATGGGTGGAAAAAGATACTCCCTGCAAATGGACATTAAAACCAAGCAGGGTAGCTATTCTTATATCAGAAAAAACAAACTTTAAAGCAACAGCAGTTTAAAAAGACAAAGAGGGACATTATGTAATGATAAAAGGACTAGTCCAACAGGAAAATATCACAATCCTAAATATATACGCACCTTACACAAGAGCTCCCAAATTTACAAAACAATTATTATTAGACCTAAGAAATGAGATAAACAGCAACACAATAATAGTGGGGGACCCAAGTACTCCACTGACAGCACTAGACAGGTCAAGACAGAAGGTCAACAAAAAAATAATGGACTAAAACTATACCCTAGAACAAATAGACTTAACAGATATTTACAGAATATTCTACCCAACAACTGTGGAATATACATTCTATTTATCAGCACATAAAATATTCTCCAATATAAACCATATGATAGGATACAAAACAAGTCCCAAGAAATTTAAGAAAATTAAAATTATATTAAGTACTCTTTAGACCACAGTGGAATAAAATTGGAAATCAACTCCAAAAGGAACCCTCAAAACCATGCAAATACATGGAAATTAAATAACCTTCTCCTGAATGATCACTGGAATCAAGAGAGAAATTAAAAAATTATTTGAACTGAATAATAGTGACACAACCTATCAAAACTTGTGGGGTACAGCAAAAGCAGTGCTAAGAGGAAAGTTCATAACATTAGATGCCTACATCAAAAAGTCAAAAAGAGTGCAAATAGACAATATAAAATCACACCTCAAGGAACTAGAGAAACAAGAACCAGACCCAAATGCAGCAGAAGAGAAAAAATAAATCAAGATCGAGTAGAACGAAATGAAATAGAAACAAACAAACACAAAAGATAAATGAAATGAAAAAGTGGTTGTTTGAAAAGATAAAATTGATAGACCATTAGTGAGGTTAATCAAGAAAAGATCCAAATAAGTGCAATTAGGAGTGAAACAGTAGATATTACAACCAATACCACAAAAATGCAAAAGATCATTCAAGGCTACTATGAACACCATTATGTGCATAAACTAGAAAACCTAGAGGAAATGGATAAATTCCTGTAAATATACAACCCTCCTAGATTAAACCAGGAAGAAATAGGAACTCTGAAGAGTCCAAAAACAAGCAGCAATATTGAAATGGTAATTTAAAAGTTACCAAAAACAACAAAAAAGCCAGGTCCAGTCAATTCACAGCTGAATTCTAAGACATTGAAAGAATTGGTACCAATCCTATTGACACAATTCCAAAAGACAGAGAAAGAGGGAATCCTCCTATATCTCTCTATGAAGCCAGTATCACCCTAATACCAAAACCAGGAAAGGACACGGCAAAAACAAAACAAAACAAAACAAAAAAAACTACAGGCCAGTGTTCCTGATGCACGTAGTTGCAAAATCCTGAACAAAATGCTAGCTAACAGAATCCAACAGCATATCAAAAAGATAATCCACCATGATCAAGTGGGTTTCATACCAAGGATGCAGGGATGGTTTAACATTCACAAGTCAATAAATGATACACTATATAAACAGAATTAAAAACAAAATCATATGATCATCTCAGTAGATGCAGAAACAGCATTTGACTAAATCCAGCATTGCTTTATGATTAAAATCCACATCAAAACTGGCATAGAAGGGACATATTTTAAGGTAATAAAAGCCATCTATGACAAACCCACAGCCAACATTATACTGAGCAGAGAAAAGTTGAAAGCATTCTCCCTGAGAACTGGAACAAGACAAGTATATCCATTTTTATCACTTCTATGCAATATAGTACTGGAAGTCCCAGCCAGAGCAATCAAACAAGAGAAAGAAATAAAAGGCATCCAAATTGGTAATGAGGAAGTCAAACTGTCACTGTTTGCTGATGTGATTGCATATTTAGAAAACCCTAAAGACTCCTCCAAAAAGCTCCTAGAACTGGTAAAGCAATTCAGCACAATTTAGAATACAGAATTAATGTATACAAATCGGTAGCTTTGCTATATACTAACAGCAACCAAGTTGAGAATCAAATCAAGAACTCCGTCTCTTTTAGAATAGCTGCAAATAAATATAAATAAATAAGTAAGTAAGATACTTAGAAATATACTTAACCGAGGAGGTGAAAGACCTCTACAAGGTAAACCACAAAACACTGCTGAAAGGAATCATAGACAACACAAACAAATGGAAACAGTCATGCTTTTGGATGAGTGGAATCAATATTGTTAAAATGACCACACTGCCAAAGGCAATCTACAAATGCAATGCAATTCCCATCAAAATACCACCAACATTCTTCACAGAACTAGAAAAAACAATCCTAAAACTCATATGGAACCAAAAGAGAGCCCGCATAGCCAAAGCAAAGACTAAGCAAAAAGAACAACTCTGGAGGCATTACATTACCCGACTTCAAACTATGCTACAAGACCATAGCCACCAAAACAGTTTGGTACTGGTATAAAAATGTCATATAGACCAATGGAACAGAATAGAGAACCCAGAAGAAAAAGCTAAATACTTCCAGCCAAGTGATCTTTGACAAAGCAAACAAAAACATAAAGTGGGGTAAGGACACCCTAGACAACAGCTGGTGTTGGGATAATTGGCAAGCCACATGTCAAAGAATGAAACTGGGTCCTCATCTCTCACCCTATACCAAAATCAACTTGATATGGATTGAAGACCTAAATCTAAGACCTGAAACCATATAAATTCTAGAATATAACATTGGAAAAATGCTTTTAGACATTGGCTTAGGCAAAGTCTTCATAACCAAGAACCCAAAAGCAAATGCAACAAAAACAAAGATAAATAGCTGGGACTTAATTAAACTAAAAAGCTTCTGCACAGCAAAAGAAATAATCAGCAGAGTAAACAGACAACCCATGGAGTGCAAGAAAATCTTCACAATCTATACATCCAACAAAGAACTAATATTCAGAATCTACAAGGTACTCAAACAAATCAGCAAGAACAACACAAAGAATGACATCAAAAAGTGGGCCAAGGACATGAAAAGGCAATTTTCCAAGAGAAGATATTCAAATGGCCAAAAAACGTATGAAAAAATGTTCAACATCACTAATCATCAGGGAAATGCAAATCAAAACCACAATGTAATGCCACCTCCTGCAAGAATGGCCATAATCTAAAAAACCAAAAAATAATAGATGCTGATGTGGATGTGGTGAAAAGGAAATACTTTTACACTGTTGGTTGGAAAGTGAACTAGTACAACCACTATGAAAAACAGCGTGGAGATTCCTTAAAGAACTAAAAGTAGATCTACCATTTGATTCACCAATTCCACTCCTGGTATTCCACAAAACTGCAAGGAGGTTCACACAGCAGCTGGGCAGAGCCTGAGGCAGCCCAGCAACACCTCTGCTGGCAGACTGTGACCAGACTACCTCCTTGCTGGGCAGGGCATCTCTGAAAAAAGGCAGCAGCATATCAGGAACTTATAAATAAAGCACCACCTTACAAGGACAGAGCACATGGGGCAAAAGGTGGTTATGAGTTCTGCTGCAGAAGACTTAAACATACCTGCCCAGCAGCTCTGAATGGAACAACAGAGCTCCCAGCTCAGCACTTGAGCTCTTAAAAGGGATAGACTGTCTCCTCAAGCAGCTCCCCAACTCCTGTATATCCAAAGAGACACCTCATAAAGGAGAGCTCAGCCTGACATCTGGTAGGTACTCTTCTGGGATGAAGATAACAGAAGAAACTGGCAGCAACCCTTACTGGTCTGCGGCTGCTGCAGGTGATCACCAATCAAGCAAAGTCTGGAGTGGACCTCCAGTAATCCTACAGCAGTGAGGACTGTTAGAAGGAAAACTAAAAAACAGAAAGAAATAACTTCAACATCAACAAATAGGACATTCACCCAGAGACCCCACCCGAAAGTCACCAAATTCAAAGACCACAGGTAGATAAATCCATGAAGATAGGAAGAAACCAGCACAAAAAGGATGAAAACACCCAAAACCAGAATGTTTCTCCTCCTCCAAGGGATCAAACTCCTCACAAGCAAGGCAACAAAGCTGGATGGAGAATGAGTCTGATGAACTGATAGACACAGGCTTCAGAAGGTGAGTAATAACAAACTTCTCTAAGCTAAAAGAACATGTTCTAACCCAGTGCAAAGAAACTAAGAACCTTGAAAAAAGGGTAGACTAAATACTAATAAGAATAAACAGGTTAGAGAAGAGTATAAATGACTTAATGGAGCTGAAAAACACAACACGAGAACTTCACATAGCATACACAAGTTTCAATAGCTGAATCAACCAAGCGGAAGAAAGGATATCAGAGATTGAAGATGAACTCAATGAAATAAAATGAGAAGGCAACATTAGAGAAGAAAGAGTGAAAAGAAATAAACAAAGCCTCCAGGAAATATGGGATTATGTGAAAAACCTAATCTATATTTGGTAGGTGTACCTGAATGTGACGGAGATAATGAATCCAAGCTGGAAAGCACTCTTCAGGCTATTACCCAGGAGAACTTCCCCAACCTAGCAAGATAGGCCTCATTCAAGTACAGGAAATACAGAGAACACCACAAAGATATTCCTCAAGAAGAGCAAACCCAAGGCACATAATCGTCTGATTCACCAGGGTTGAAATGAAGGAAAAAATGCTAAGGGCAGCCAGAGAGAAAGGTCGGGTTACCCACAAAGGGAAGCCCATCAGATTCACAGTGGATCTCTTGGCAGTAACCCTACCAGCCAGAATAGAGTGGGGGCCAATATTCAACATCCTTAAAGAAAAAAACTTTCAACCTAGAATTTCATATCCAGCCAAACTAAGCTTCCTAAGCAAAGGAGAAAAAAATCCTTTATGAAAAAGCAATTGCTGAGAGATTTTGTCAACACCAGGCCTGCCTTACAAGAGCTCCTGAAAGAAGCACTAAACAAAGAAAGGAACAACCAGTACCAGCCACACCAAAAATGTACCAAATGATAAAGACCATTGACACAATGAAGAAAATGAGTCAACTAATGGGAAAAACAACCAGCTAGCATCAAAATGGCAGGATCAAGTTCACACATAACAGTATTAATCTTAAATATAAATGGATTAAATGCCCCAATAAGAAGACACAGACTGACAAATTGGATAAAAAAGTCAAAACTTATTGGTATGCTTTATTCAGGAAACCCATCTCATGTGCAAGCACACATAGGCTCAAAATAAAGGGATGGAGGAAGATTGACCAAGCAAATGGAGAGCAAAAAAAAAAAAAGCAGGAGTTGCAATCCTAGTGTCTGATAAAATAGACTTTAAAGCCACAAAGATCAAAGAGACAAAGAAGGGCATTATATAATGGCAAAAGGATCAATGCAACAAGAAGAGCTAACAATCCTAAATATATATGCACCCAATACAGGAGGCACCCAGGTACATAAAGCAAGTTCTTAATGACCTACAAAGAGACTTAGACTCCCACACAATAATAATGGGAGAACTTTAGCACTCCACTGTCAATATTAGAAAGATCAACAAGGCAGAAAATTAACAAGGATATCCAGGACTTGAACTCAGATCTGGACCAAGCAAACCTAATAGATATCTACAGAAGTCTCCACTCCAAATCTGCAGAATATATATTCTTCTTAGCACCACATCGCACCTACTCTAAAATTGACCACATAGTTGGAAGTAGATCACTCCTTAGCAAATGCAAAAGAATGGAAATCAACAAACAGTCTCTCAGACCAGAGTGCAACCAAATTAGAACTCAGGATTAAGAAACTAACTCAGAACCAAACAACTTCATGGAAACTGAACAAATGTCTCTTGAATGTTGACTGATAGACAATGAAATGAAGACAGAAATGAAGTCTTCAGGGAGAGATCCAAGATGGCCAATTAGACACAACTCCAGCGCACAACACCCAGTAAGAGAGACGCAGAAATCCAGAGATTTCTCAGCTCCAACCGAGGTACCAGGTGCATTTCAACGGGTCTGGTCTGATGGTGAGCAAAGCCCACTCAGGGCAAGACCGAGGCGGGGGAGAGGTGCTGCTTCACCCAGAAAGTGCATCTGACCGGCGAGTCAGAGGCTCCACCTCTGGGGCTCCGGTCCAGATGCAGCACTTCCCCCAAAGCCTCAGCAATACACAGAACAGGGGGGTCTTTGCCAGTCAAGTGCCGGGAATTACAAGTGCGGAGTTGAGTTAGAGCCTGCGGACTGAGCTCTTGCCCCTCCCTCTGCCCGGAGAGAGGGAGCTGTAAGTGGGAGCACCTGGGCGGGCCCCTACCCCATGACTGGAAAGAGAGGAAGCTGAAAGGGGAAGATGACTGGGTGCAGCTGGGCGGGTCCCTACCCTCCCCCGATAAACCCCAGAGGGCTGAAGCTCTGACCCTAGTGGGTTGTGCAGCCAGTGCCACAGTCTGAGATGAACCCTGAATGATCCCAGCCCAGTGGAGGAGGGGCACAACCCACCACTAGAGGGGGTGGGACTGGGGCTACATGTTTTAACAAAAAACACAGGAAGCCTACGTAGCAACGGGGTGGCATTCTTGACAACCCAGCAGCCCCTACAGGTCAGTGGGAGAGTCAGGCCTAATCTCCCAGTATAAACAAAAAAGACACAGGAAGCTTCCCTAGTAACCTGAAGGAGTCCCTAGAAACCCAGTAGCACCTCCACAGGCAGACAAGTGACCTCATCAAGCAGCTCCCTGATAACACAGCCAGGTAAATCCACAAAGATGGAAAAAACCAGTGCAAAAAAGATGAAACTATCAAAGACCACAACACCTCTTCTCCTTCAAGGGATCACAACTCAGCAACACAGGATCACAACTTTTTTTTTTTATTGCATTTTAGGTTTGGGGGTACATGTGAAGAACATGGAAGATTGTTGCATAGGTACACACATGGCAGTGTGATTTGCTGCCTTCCTCCCCCATCACCTATATCTGGCATTTCTCCCCATGCTATCCCTCCCCAACTCCCCACCCCCCACTATCCCTCCCCCTTTTTCCCCGGACAGACCCCAGTGTGTGATACTCCCCTCCCTGTGTCCATGTGTTTGCATTGTTCAACACCCGCCTATGAGTGAGAACATGTGGTGTTTGATCTTTCTGTCTTTGTGTCAGTTTGCTAAGAATGATGGTTTCTAGGTTCATTCATGTCCCTACAAAGGACACGAACTCATCGTTTTTGATGGCTGCATAATATTCCATGGTGTATATGTGCCACATTTTCCCTGTCCAGTCTATCATCGATGGGCATTTGGGTTGGTTCCAGGTCTTTGCTATTGTAAACTGTGCTGCAATGAACATTCATGTGCATGTGTCCTTATAGTAGAACGATTTATAGTCTTTTGGATATATACCCAGTAATGGGATTGCTGGATCAAATGGAATTTCTATTTCTAGGTCCTTGAGGAATGGCCACACTGTCTTCCACAATGGTTGAACTAATTTACACACCCACCAACAGTGTAAAAGCGTTCCTATTTCTCCACATCCTCTCCAGCATCTGTTGTCTCCAGATTTTTTAATGATCGCCATTCTAATTGGCGTGAGAAGGATCACAACTTTCTGAGGAGTGTGACAAATTGACAGAAACAGGCTTCAGAAGGTGGATAATAACAAACTTTTCTGAGCTAAAGGAACACATTCTAACTCAATGCAAAGAAACCAAAAATCTTGAAAAAAGATTAGACGAAATGCTAACTAGAATAACCAGCTTAGAGAAGAACATAAATAACTTGATGGTGTTGAAAAACACAGCACGAGAACTACGTGAAGCAAACACAAGTTTTAATAGCCAAATTGATCAAGCAGAAGAAAGGATACCAAAGACTGAAGATCAACTCAATGAAATAAAAAGAGAAGGCAAGACAAGAGAAAAAAGAGTGGAAAAAAAATGAACAAAGCCTCCAAGAATTATGGGATTATGTGAAAAGACCTAATCTATGTTTGATCAGTGTACCTGAATATGATGGGGAAAATGAATCAAGCTGGAAAACACACTCCAGGATATTATCCAGGTGAACTTCCCAAGCCTAGCAAGGCAGTCCAAATTTCAAATTCAAGAAATACAGAGAACTCCACAAAGATATTCCTCAGGAAGAGCAACCCCAAGGCACATAATCATCATATTCACCAGGGTTTAAATGCAGGAAAAATTGCTAAGTGCAGCCAGAGAGAGAAAAGGTCAGGTCAGCCACAACTCACAGCAGATTTCTTGGCAGAAACCCTACAAGCCAGAAGAGAGTGGGGGCCAATATTCAACATCCTTAAAGAAAAGAACTTTCAACCCAGAATCTCATATCCAGCCAAACTAAGCTTCATAAGTGAAGGAGAAATAAAATCCTTTAGGGACAAGCAATTATTGAGAGATTTTGTCACCACCAGACCTGCCCTACAAGAGCTCCTGAAAGAAACACTAAGCACGGAAAGGAACAAGACCAGATATGGCAAAAGCAAACCAGTTGGCAAAGACCAAAAATGCTATGAAGAAAATGAGTCAACTAATGGGAAAGAAAACCAGCCAGTAACACAATGGCAGGATCAAATTCACACATAACAATATTAACATTGAATGTAAATGGCCTAAATGCCCAATCAAAAGACACAGACTGGCAAACTGGATAAAAAGTCAGAACCCATCGGTGTGCTGTATTCAGGAAACCCATCTCACATACAAAGACACACATAGACTCGAAACAAAGGGATGGAAGATTTACCAAGCAAATGGAGAACAAAAAAAGCAGGGGTTGCAATCCTAGTCTCTGATAAAATGGACTTCAAACCAACAAAGATCAAAAGAGACAAAAAAGGACACTACATAATGGTAAAAGGACCAATCCAACAGGAAGAGCTAACTATCCTAAATATATATGCCCCCAACACAGGAGAACCCAGATACATAAAGCAAGTTCTTAACAACCTAAAACGAGATTTAGACTCCCACACAATAATAGTGAGAGACTTTAACACTCCACTGTCAATATTAGATCAACAAGACAGAAAATTAACAAGGATATCCAGGACTTGAATGCAGAGCTGGACCAAGCAGACCTAATAGATATATATAGAATTCTCCACCCCAAGTCCACAGAATATACATTTTTCTCAGCACCACATTGTACTTACTCTAAAATTGACCACATCATTGGAAGCAAATCACTTCTCAGGAAATACAGAAGAACAGAAATCATAACAAACAGTCTATCAGATCACAGCGCAATCAGACTAGAACTCAGGATGAAGAAACACACTCAAACCCACACAACCACTTGGAAACTGAACAACTTGCTTCTGAGTGTCGACTGGATAAACAATGAAATAAAGGTAGAAATGAAGATGTTCTTCGAAACCAACCAGAATGAAGACACAACTTACCAGAATCTCTGGGACAACGTTTAAAGCAGTGTTGAGAGGGAAATTTATAGCAATAAGTGCCCACCAGAGAAGAGAAGAAAGATCTAAATCAACACCCTATTGTCAAAATTGAAAGAGCTAGAGGAGCAAGATCAAAAAAACTCAAAAACTAGCAGAAGACAAGAAATAACTAAGATCAGAGCCGAACTGACGGAGACAGAGACACAAAAAACTCTTCAAAAAATCAATAAATCCAGGAGCTAGTTTTTGAAAAGATCAACAAAATAGACCTCTAGCCAGATTAATGAAAAAGAAAAGGGAAAAGAATCAAATAGATGCAATAAAAAAACGATAAAGGGGGATATCACCGCTGATCCCCACAGAAATACAAACTACCATCAGAGATTACTACAAACAGTCCTACTCACATAAACCAGTAAACCAGGAAGAAACTGATAAATTCCTAGACACTTGTGCTCTACCAAGACTAAACCAGGAGGAAGTTGAAACCCTGAATAGACCAATAACAAGGGCTGAAGTAGAGGCAGCAATCAATAGCCTACCAACCAAAAAAAGTCCAGGTCCAGGCGGATTCACAGCCAAATTCTACCAGACGTACAAAGAGGAGCTGCTTCCATTCCTTCTGAAACTGTATCAAACAATACAAAAGGAGGGAATCCTCCCTAACTCATTTTATGAGACCAACATCATACTGATACCAAAACCAGGCAGAGACTCAACTAAAAAAACTTCAGGCCAATATCCATGATGAACATCGATGCAAAAATCTTCAATAAAATACTGGCAAATAGATTGCAACAGCACATCAAGAAGCTTATCCATCACAACTTTTTATCCCAGGGATGCAAGGCTGGTTCAACATAAGCAAATCCATAAATGTAATCCATCACATAAATGGAACCAGAGACAAAAACCACATGATTATCTCAATAGATGCAGAGAAGGCCTTGATAAAATTCAACAGCACTTCATGCTAAAACTCTCAATAAACTAGGTATTGATGGAACATATCACAGAATGATAAAAGCTATATATGACAGACCTACAGCCAATATCATACTGAATGGGCAAAAGCTGGAAGAATTCCCTTTGAAATCAGGCACTAGACAAGGATGCCCTCCTCTCACCACTGCTATTCAACATAGTATTGGAAGTTCTAGCCAGAGCAATCAGGCAAGAAAAAGAAATAAAGGGTATTCAGTTAGGAAAGGAGCAAGTCAAATTGTCTTTATTTGCAGATGACGTGATTGTGTATCTAGAAGACCCCATCGTCTCAGCCCAAAATCTGAAACTGTTACACAACTTCAGCAAAGTCTCAGGATACAAAATCAATGTGCAGAAATCACAAGCATTCCTATATACCAGTAACAGACAAACAGAGAGCCAAATCAGAACTAACTCCCATTCACAATTACTACAAAGTGAATAAAATATGTAGGAATACAACTAATAAAGGATGTAAAGGACCTCTTCAAGGAGAACTACAAACCATTGCTCAATGAAATAAGAGAGGACACAAACAGATGGATCAACATTCCAGGCTCATGGTTAGGAAGAATCAATATCGTGAAAATGGTCATACTGCCCAAAATAATCTATAGATTCAATGCTATCCCCATCAAGCTACCAATGACCTTCTTCACAGAACTGGAAAAAAACACTTTAAACTTCATATGGAATCACAAAAGACCCTGCATAGCCAAGACAATCCTAAGCAAAAAGAACAAAGCCGGAGGCATCACACTGCCAGATTTCAAACTATACTACAAGTCTACAGTAATCAAAACAGCATGGTAGTGGTACCAAAACAGAGACATAGACCAATGGAAAAGAACAGAGACCCCAGAAAAAAACACCACACATCTACAACCATCTGATATTTGACAAACCTGGTAAAAACAAGCATTGGGGAAAGGACTCCATGTTTAATAAATGGTGTTAGGAAAACTGACTAGTAATGTGCAGAAAGCAGAAACTGGACCCCTTCCTGACACCACTAATTCCACGGAAATACAAACTACCATCAGAGATTACTACAAACAACTCTATGTGCATAAACCGGTAAACCCAGAAGAAATACATAAATTCCTGGACACTTGCATCCTCCCAAGACTAAATCAGGAAGAAACTGAAACCTTGAATAGATCAATAACAAGGATTCAAGTTGAGGCAGCAATTGATAGCCTACCAACCAAAAAAAAACTCAGGTCCAGATGGGTTCACAGCTGAATTCTACCAGACATACAAAGAGGAGCTTGTACTACTCCATCTGAAACTATTCCAAACAATACAAAAAAGGGAATCCTTCCAAAACAGCATGGTACCGGTACCAAAACAGAGATATAGACCAATGGAGCAGAACAGAGACCTCGGAGGCAATGACATACATCTACAACAATCTGATCTTTGACAAACCTGGCAAAAACAAGCAATGGGGAAAGGATTCCCTGTTTGATAAATAGTGTTGGGAAAACTGGCTAGCCATGTGCAGAAAGCAAAAACTGGACCCCTTCCTGACACCTTACACTAAAATTAACTCCAGATGGATTAAAGACTTAAACATAAGACCTAACACCATAAAAACCCTAGAAGAAAACCTAGGCAAAACCATTCAGAACATAGGCATGGACAAGGACTTCATGACTAAAACACCAAAAGCACTGGCAACAAAAGCCAAAATAGACAAATGGGATCCAATTAAACTCCACAGCTTCTGTACAGCAAAAGAAACAATCATTAGAGTGAACCAGCAACCAATAGAATGAGAAATATTTTGCAATCTACCCATCCGATAAAGGGCTAATATCTGGAATCTATGAAGAACTAAAACAGATTTACAAGAAAAAAAACAAAGCAAACCCATTCAAACTTGGGGAAGGACATGAACAGACACTTTTCTAAAGAAGACATATATGAGGCCAATAAACATATGAAAAAATGCTCATAATCATGGTCATTAGAGAAATGCAAATCAAAACCACATTGAGATACTGTCTCATGCCAGTTAGAATGGTTATCATTAAAAAATCAGGAGACAACAGATGCTGGATAGGATGTGGAGAAATAGGAACACTTTTACACTGTTGGTGGGAGTGGAAACTAGTTCAACCATTGTGGAAAACAGTGTGGCAATTCCTCAAGGATCTAGAAATAGAAATTACATTTGACTCAGCAATCCCATTACTGGGTATATACCCAAAGGATTATAAATCATTCTTTTATAAAGACACACCTACATGTGCGTTCACTGTGGCACTGTTTACAATAGCAAAGACCTAAAACCAACCCAAATGCCCATCAGTGATAGACTGGACAAGGAAAATGTGGCACATACACACCATGGAATACTATGCAGCCATAAAAAACGATGAGTTTGTGTCCTTTGTAGGGACATGGATGAATTTGGAAACCATTATTCTCAGCAAACTGACAGAAGAACAGAAAATCAAACATCGCATATTCTCACTCATAGGTGGGTGTTGAACAATGAGAACACATGGACACAGGGAGGGGAAGGATCATACACTGGGGTCTGTTGGGGGGGGGGACTAGGGGAGGGACATTTGGGGGTAGGGAGGTTGGAGGGGATATCATGGGGAGAAATGCCAGATATAGGTGACAGGGGGGATGGAGGCAGCAAACCACCTTGGCATGTATCTACCTATGCAACAATCCTGCAAGATCTGCACGTGTACCCCAGAACCTAAAGTACAATAAAAATATATATATAATAAAAAAATAAAAAACAAAGAATAAATGCCAAAAAAAAAAAAAAAAAATGAATGATGCAATGGACTTTGGGCCCTTGGGAAAAGGGTGGGGAGGAAAGTGAGGGACAAAAGACTATACATTGGAGACAGTGTACACTTCTCAGGTAAGAGATGTTTCAGAATCTCAGAAAGCACCACTAAATAACTTGTTTATGTAACCAAACACCACCTGTTTCCCAAAACCTATTGAAATAAAAAATATTTTTTTTTAAAAATGAAGGGTAAAAAGACCAACAATTAAATCCCAAAGTAGAGAGAATCTGATAAAAAAATTTTTGCAGTTTTTGGTCACCCAACATTCAAGTTTCCGTGAAAGAAATTAGTTCTGCTCTATTAACACTGGAGACATATTTCATGACTTCCCTTAGCCATCTCTCACCAGATAAGATGAGGATTCAATAAGCAAGAAAATAGTTTGTAGGACTGTTTTGAGTTTGTGTTATGTATTTTTAAAAATAATTTATTTTACTTTAGGTGCATACTATATCTGGCATTTCTCCCCATGTTATCCCTCCCTACCCTCCCCTCCCTCCCCACCCCCCATTGTCTCTTCCCTACCCCCACCAACTGTCCCCTGTGTGTGATGCTCCTCTCCCTGAGTCCACATGTTTTCGTTCAACACCCACCTGTAAGTGAGAACATACGCTGCTTGGCTTTCTGTTCTTGGGTCAGTTTGCTGAGAATGATGGTTTCCAGATTCATCCAAGTCCCTACAAAAGACACGAACTCATCGTTTTTTATGGCTACATAGTATTCCAATGGTGTATGTGTACCACATTTTCTTTGTCTAGTCTATCCTTGATGGACATTTGGGTTGGTTCCAGGTCTTTCCTATTGTACACAGGGCTGCAATGAACATACGTGTGCATGTGTCTTTATAGTAGAACGATTTATAGTTCTTTGGGTATATACCCAATAATGGGATTGCTGGGTCAAATGGAATTTCTATTTCTAGATCCCTGAGAAATCGCCACACTGTCTTCCACAATGGTTGAACTAATTTACACTCCCACCAACTGTGTAAGAGTGTTCCTATTTCTCCACATCCTCTCCAGCATCTGTTGTCTCCTGATTTTTTAATGATTGCCATTCTAACTGGCATGAGACAATATCTCAGTGTGGTTTTGATTTGAATTTCTCTAATGACCAGTGATGATGAGCATTTTTTCATGTTTGTTGGCCTCATATATAGGCAAAGACTTCATGACTAAAACACCAAAAGCAATGGCAATAAAAGCCAGGATAGACAAATGGGATCTAATTAAACTCCAGAGTTTCTGTACAACAAAAGAAACCATCATTAGAGTGAATTGGCAACCAACAGAATGGGAAAAATGTTTTGCAATCTACCCATCTGACAAAGGGCTAGTATACGGAATCTACAAAAAACTAAAACAGATATACAAGAAAAAAACAAACAACCCCATTCAGAAGTGGGCGAGGGATATGAACAGACATTTTTCAAAAGAGGATGTGTATTTTTTTTTAAAAAAAACACCACTAATCTATCAGACTAAGTTGGGTTTTGCCATTAGGAAATGACTAGGTCTGAGCCAGTTGGATTGAGAGAACAAGTTGGGTGGTGTGGCTTGTTCTCACTGATCAGCAACAAACACACTTTTCCCAAGGTGAGAGGGCAATCATACAGCCGTTAGATGCCACTCCTCTAGAGCCAACTGCCATGACTTATGCAACTATCTCCCCTGCCAGCTTTCCAGGGTCACAAAGAAAAGGAAACAGGAATTCTGATCTGACCCCCACAAATGCTCAAGTGCTGTCACCTGCTATTTTGACCAGAATTTGTCAAGTAGTTCTCAACATAAAAGTACCTCAGAATTTCCTGGGTTGCACGTTAGAGAAGGAGATTCAGAATAGGTTTTGACTGAGCAAGTCTGGGGTAGGGCCTAGAAGTCTTCAATTTTAATAAGAACCAGGAGTGGTTTCGATGCATGTGGTATCTGAACTAGACTTTTGGAAACATCAGCCTAGCACAGTGGTTTACAAACCTGAACATGCATCAGAACCATTTGGCTGAGTTGTTAAAACCCAGGTTACTGGGTCCAATCCTTGGAGTTTCTCATTTAAGTCTGAGGTAGGGTCCAGGAATTTGCATTTCTAGCAAGTTCCTAGGTGATCCTGCTGCTGCTGACAGGGGCCACACTTTGAGTACCAATGTCCCACTAAAACACAGAAAGGATACCTCTTTAAAGCACTGTTGGCTAAGAAAGTGGGATACTCCTTGAGAAAAAGCAAATGGACACTTACTGAATATCTGCTAGGAGAAGGTAACTGGAACAGTGAAATCATGTTTATTTTCCTGATCACCATTTTTTAAATGTTTTTACAAATGAGAAATCCACAGGTTGGAGCAGCTATGTCACCTTCTTAAAGGTCACATAGCCAACTAAAATATTTTAAACTATTTTTTTTTCCTTTGAGTTTCTATTATTACACATGCAGCAATTTAAGGTAGCTTTTTGCCCGGTGAGGTTGCTTTTGTTACTGCTCAACTCAGCCTAGACTTACCCTGTTTTACCCTGTGGAAGGAAAATGGCATTCCTGCCACAACATTCTGTGTGATAGAGGAACATCTCTTCTGGAAAGACGACTGGATTTCCTTGCTTACATTTACCATTGCAGGGGCCAAGAAGTTTATCCAGAATGAGAAACTATCATATGATTAGCAAGTCAAGTCATAAGGCACTGATTTCATTCATTTATTTATTTGTTCATTTATTAGTTCAGTTAAATATTTACCGAGAACAACTGTATTTGCTGGGGTATTGTGCAAGGCACTAATAATAACAGAAAGACTCCTGGAGTGAAGCCAGGAAATCAGAACTATGTGCTGTCCTCTCCACTTGTAAGCTTTGCTCCTGGGTAAGTTCCTTCAGCTTCTCCGGCTGTCAATTATCTCCCTATTAGCAAAAGCAGGAAGAGAGATGAGTCTTGGTGATTTCCAAGGCTCTTTTGTTTTTGTACACTCCTGAGTTTATACTTTAACTCTCACAATGTACCTTAGCTATAGGAAAGCTTGGGCGATGTAGAAAGCAGCAGCAGCAGAAGGAAGAATCAGAAGGAAGAGACCCTGTCTTTGGAAACGGAAAAGGTCAAAATATGCACATATGACATAATTGGAGAAACTTACAATTCAGCATCTAACCCCAAGGGAGCAAAGATAGTACAGTTTCTTATGGGAGGAGTGGTCAAGAATACGGGGATATAAATGAGGGGAGTGAGGAATGGTGAGGGGTGGGCTACAGGAATGGAGACATACAGGAGTGAATTCAGCAAGTGTAAACAGAAGCAGAAACCTTCCAGATTTCACTCCCCTTCACAGCTCAGGGTCCTCTTTTCTGTGTTTGCCACATCTTCAAATGCCTCTGGAGCTGGGTGAACAAGTTGGCTTGTGGGTAAGTTTGCTAGGTTTAGCACATAAAAATATAGGAAGCCCAGTGAAATTTGAATTTCAGATCAACAACATAATTTTTTAAGGATCAGTAAGTCCCAAATATTGCTAGGGGCATACTTACACTTTAAAATTATACCTTGTTGATCTGACATTCAAATTTAACTGAGTGTTCCTGTATTCTATATGGAAACTCTACACTATGGGGGAATCTCTCAGGACCTGGGCATAGACAATAAGGGGACAGTAGCCCCATCTTGTTATACTTTGGCTGTTCCCTGCTTCTTAACCAATGGCTCACTTAGAATGCCTAAATAGATTTTTTTTTCTGGCCAGAGAGTAGAAAGAACCCAGCTTCCCTTCCCTCTGCTGTGCACTCTTTCATCAGGCCGGGGTTAAAAGCAGAGAAACCCTTGGCATCCTCTTCTCTCATAAACCTGCTTACCACCCGGGTTAACATGAAGTCATCTGGAGCATTAGATTGCTCTGGAACTTCCTTCTCCAGGTCTGGGAAGCTCCTCAACACATACCCTAAATCTCTCTGCTTGTTGTCTCTTGCCTCACCGATATTCTCATCATTCTGCAGCTTGATGGTATAGAAACAACAGAAAGAGTGAGAACAGCTGGAAGAGGAGGTAGGGACTGGCTGGGCTATTTTTTCTAGTTAATTTTTTTCTGTTTTTGTTTTCTTAAGAAAAATGGTCTCTGGCTTTCCCCTCCTTCTAAGCCTACACACCACGTCTTTGGGTTGCTTTTTGTCTTTATTCCTCCCATCTCCCTGTGTACTCATCTTTGCCCTCACCTCCGGGTCCTTGAGTTCATTGCCAGAATGAATTTGGCTTTGCCTGCTGGATGGGCTGTCTTCAAGGATGCCAGCAATCCAGAGACTGACTGGGGGCTCTGTATTAGTCAGAGCTCTCCAGAGAAAGAGAACCAATAGGACACACACACAGAGAGACATATAAAATGATATTTGTTATAGAAATTGGCTCAGGCAAATATGGAGGCTGAGAAGTCTCACAGTCTGCTGTCTGAAGACTGGAGACCCAGGAAAGCCAGTGGCATAATCCAGTCTGAGCCTGAAGGCCCAAGAACCAGGGCATCTGATGGTATAACTCCCACTCCAAAACTGAAGGCCTGAGAACCAGCAGCTCTGATGTCTGAGGTCAGGAGTAGATGTATGTCCCAGCTCAAGAAGAGAGAGAAAGAGAACACGTTCACCCTTCTTATATTTTTTTTGTTCACTTCAGGCCCATGTTGGTGAGGGTAGACCTTCTTTACTCAGTCTACCCAATTCAAATGCTAATCTTTTCTGGAAAGACCCTACAGACACACCCAGAAATAATGTTTTACTAGCTATTTGGTCATACTTTAATCCTGATTAGTTGACCTGCAATTGTCCATCACAGGGCCTGAGCAGTGTCATCCCTGTACATATTCCATGCCATCTTATTCTGTGTATTGCAAGTTAAAAAAGATTTCTGGGAACACAAGGTAGTATATGCACTTTCCTTCTTATGAGATTAGGAGCTTCAGATGAGCAGACAAGCTCCATTCATTAATTTATCCCACCAACACCTCTTCAGTGCCTACTTCGTGTCACAGCAAATGTCTTCAAATGAAGCTCTGTGCATGATTACTCAGGAGATATCCACTCAAGCTTATTGTATTAGTCTATTCTCACGCTGCTGTGAAGAGATCCCTGACTTGTTATTTATAAATAAAAGAGGTTTAGTTGACTCACAGCTCTGCATGGCTGGGGAAACTTCAGGAAAATTAGAATCATGGTGGAAGGGGAAAGAAACACTTCTTTCTTCACATAGTGGCAGGAGAGAGAAGTGCTGAGCAAAGGGGGAAAAGCCCCTTATAACCATCAGATCTCATAAGAACTCACTATCAGGAGAACAGTATAAGGGTAACTGCCCCCATGATTTAATCACCCCCCACAGGATTCCTCTCATGACACATCGGGTTTATGGGAACTACAATTCAAGATGATATTTGGGTGGAGGCACAATCCTATCACCTATAATCTGCTGTCATGTGCATGGTATGATAGGGTGTGACCCAACTTATAGCAACCTGATAGGTTAGCCTGGAAAATGCCAGGACTGAACTTTGGCCTGCCTACTAGGAGGGACCAGGTGCTAGGAAGTACTGGTTGGTGGGCAAAATATGGCATCAGAAGAACAAGGTAACAGAGGATTGTGCCTGTTACAGCAAGATGTTAGGCAGACGAGACCCCACAATCCAGGGAAGTCTGTTAGCAACTCAGGTCCCCACTGTAGACCAGGAGCAGGACCTTTCCTGAGAGGAAGAAGAGAAGCCCACAGAGGAAGTCAGGGAGGCTTGGGCATAAGTATCAAGACAGAGGCTCAGTTACCTGGTTTATGGCACAAGAGGGTCTGGGTCTCAGAAACAAGAGAAATGTCCTCCCTTGGCAAAATAGGAACAAAAGTTGGGAGCCACAGTAGCAGCAAGTGATTGCGAGTAATCAAAGCCTGAAGTTAAAGTTGCTTAAAATCTACTTTTCCAAAATCAGAATTGTTCCTTTGGGTTCCATGAAACTGAGCCTGCATGTGCGGATTAAGCAGCTTTACAAGGGAGCCAGGTGGGATGGGTGGGAGCTGGACAGAGCCTGCCATCACTATCAGCCCTCATGTGTTTTCATGATCAGAGACATTTGATGAGTGTTTCAGGCATTGAAAAGAATTTCTATTAGGTGAACCAATGCAGTCAGACTAGATTCTTGGAAAATCTATATGGCAACAACTTTAAAACTTCATTCAGATTGGAGAAGCAGACAAAAGGCACTGATTTTTCTCTAGAAACAGGGGCTTGAGCTTGGTCGCTGGGGAAGGAAGGAAACCCTGAAAGAGGCCATCAAAACCTGTTACAAGCTGAGTTACGATCCCAGTGGGTGTTTGCCAACCTGCAGTGGAAACAGCTCTCCCTGGAAGGCCAAGCAATGGTCTTTGCACAGCCAAGGGCTGGAGACCCACCATGGGTGTGGCCCTGCAGATGAGTGAAGGGGAGATATTCCTGTCACAGGCCTATAGGCCAAGCAGGCAAGGCCCTCAAGTAGTGATGGAGCAAAATGCCAGCAGGTACTTCTCTCCCCTGAGCTCCTGGAGTCAGCATGTGACAAAGCCAGCTGTGTCTCTGGTGATAAGTGATTGTTATCAAGCTCTCGGGTGCACAGGGCCATTTGAGCAGAAAGATCCATCTACGGTCCAGTGCAGGTGAAGCAGAAATGCTGAGTGCCCAGTACTAGAAGGTCTGGGTTGAAGACGTGGAGGAGGCACGTGGAGGGGAACATCTGCAGCTTCCTCTAATGGGAGAGAGTCCAGTGGTGCTGGAGGAATCTCCACATATTTGGGGTCCATCAATGGTGAGAGTGCTCCACAGCATCTTTCCTGAGAGCAGGAATTTGTGGCAGTGACCGATGTTCCTCTGCCCTGCCTTCTTTATCCCAGAAAAGCCACACAACCAGCCCTGGGTTGAAAGATCTAAGCTATTACACACTCACAGAACCTGGGTCAATATTTTTGAAGTTCCTGGAGCAGATATTTATAGGTGAGGCTTCCCTTGGGGGCTGTGATTACAACTTATCTGGCTTCTAAAGATTCTAAAAATGTATCTTAAGTGTGCCATATATTTATCCACATTCTGGGACTAACAGCTCCACCAGGTAGACATCCTGGCCCAGCCCACAGCATACTGATGGCTGGGTTTGGCAGCTCTGGGATTTGAAGGCAGCAGATATCAGTGTCAAATTCTGAAAGGCAGGGTCACTGTTCTTTATTCTCTCATTCTGGACTATCTCAGTCCTCCAGGCTGGAAAGTTAATGCAGTGTCAAAAGAAGCCTGAATTAGGAGAAGATAGTAAGCTAATAATTCTGAACACCCACCTAGGTCATATATATGATATATATAATTTTAAGTTCTGGGGTACATGTGCAGATCATGCAGGATTGTTACCTATACACATGCCATGGTGGTTTGCTGCATGCATCCCCCCCCCCCCCCCCGTCATCTACATCAGGTATTTCTCCTGTTATCCCTCCCCAATCCCCTGACCCCCTGCTATCCCCCCCCAGCCCCCCCAACCCCCCAACTGGACCTGGTGTATGATGTTCCCCTCCCTGTGTCCATGTGTTCTCATTGTTCAGCATCCACTTATGAGTGAGAACATGTAGTGTTTGGTTTTCTGTTCTTGTATCAGTTTGCTGAGAATGATGGCTTTCAGCTTCATCCATGTCCCTGCAAAGGACATGAACTCATCCTTTTTCATCCTGCATAGTATTCTATAGTGTATATGTGCCACATTTTCTTTATCCAGTCTATCATCGATGGGCATTTGGGTTGGTTCCAAGTCTTTGCTATTGTAAACAGTGCCACAGTGAACATACGTGTGCATGTGTCTTTCCAATAGAACAATTTATAATTCTTTGGGTATATACTCAGTAATGGGATTGCTGGGTCAAATGGAATTTCTATTTCTAGATCCTTGAAGAATCATCACATTGTCTTCCACAATGGTTGAACTAATTCACACTCCCACCAACAGTGTAAAAGTGTTACAATTTCTCTACATCCTCTCCAGTATCTGTTGTCTCATGATTTTTTAATGATTGCCATTCTAACTGGCATGAGATGGTATCTCAATGTGGTTTTGATTTGCATTTCTTTAATGAGCAGTGATGATGAGCTTTTTTTCATATGTTTGTTGGCTGCATAAATGTCCTCTTTTGAAAAGTGTCTGTTTATATCCTTTGCCCACTTTTTGTTGGGGTTGTTTTTTCTTGTATATTTGTTTTAGTTCTTTGTAGATTCTGTATATTAGCCCTTTGTCAGATGGGTTGATTGCAAAACTTTTTTCCCATTCTGTTGGTTGCTGGTTTACTCTAATAATAGTTTCTTTTGCTGTGGAGAAGCTCTTAAGTTTAATTAGATCTCATTTGTCTATTTTGGCTTTTGTTTCCATTGCTTTTGGTGTTTTAGTCATGAAATCCTTGCCTATGCCTATGTCCTGAATGGTATTGCCTAGGTTTTCTTCTAGGGTTTTATGGTGATAAGTCTTATGTTTAAATCTGTAACCTATCTGGCCTTTTTAGAAATCTTAGGATAGCCAATTGTTCCACTTGAATCTCAAAACAATCTCATGGAAGTCAGTTCATTATTACCTGAACCATCTCAATGAAGGAACTGAGGCCCAGAGGGGTTAAGTGGCTTCCCCTGAGGTCACACAGCTAAAACAGTCTGGGGCTCTTCTCAACAACCATAGGGGCTCCCAAAATCAAAGGCATGTTTCAGATGCTTGATGGGTTGTTTGCTTGTTTCAATTGTGCTTTGCATTCTCTTCCATGATCATTAAAAAGAAGCGAGCATGGTTATTTGCCTCGTTGCAACATCTGAAACCTTCATGTTGATTATCTCCAAGAATTTTGGTCTCTGGTTGCGTCAACCCCAAGGATTTTGGTTCCTGGGTCTTGTCTTTACTTTTTCTCATTTCATTCATAGCTTTAATCCTAGGCAAGAACCTTACTGTGTATTTAAGCTCTTACTTTATATAAGGCAGTGTAATTAGTTCCTTACTAATTTAAATTATTTATTCCTTGTAATAACCCTGTGAAGGGAAAACTATCATCTCCACTTTCCCAGTATTGTAAACCAGGGCCAGGAACTTTAAGCAATTGTCCAAGATCACACAGCTAGGAAGTGGAAGAGGTAAGAGTTAAACTTGAGTCCTTGACAGCGTACCATCTTAATCACTGCACTGTGTCATCTCTTTTAATTTAGAGCAATGATTCTCCAACCACAGTGAGCATCAGGGTCCCTGGGGTGCTTGTTAAATCATGGCTTCCTCTCAGATTCTGATTCAGGTTTCGGGAAAGGCCTGAGAATTTGCCTTTCTAATAAGTGATGATGCCCATGCTTTGAGAACCACGAATTCAGGGGCTCCCAGTGTACTCGCTTGAGAATCAGCTGGGAAAGCTTTTGAATAATGAAGATTCCAGGACCCCTTCCTAGATATTTTGTTTCAACAGATTTTAGAAGAGCGCCTAGGAATCTGTAGCTTTACAAAGCTCTGCTAGGGATTCTAGTGTGTATCTGGGTATAGAGACTTCTGAATTAATTTCCTGATGACTCAGTTTCCCATCTAGAAATAGAAAATTAACATAAGAATTAGTCTGTCTATACAAGGCTGTTGACTAGCTCAAATGAGGAAACAGATGTAAAAGTACTTTGCAAAGATAAAAGATCTATTTGAAACAATTTTTTGGCCCACTACAGTGGCTCACATTTGTAATCCTATTACTTTAGGAGGCCAAGGTAGGAGGATCACTTGAGGACAGGAGTTTGAGAACAGCCTGGGCCACATAACCAGACCCTATCACTACAAAAAATAAAATATTAGATAAGCATGGTGATATGCACTGCCCAGCTACTGAGGAGGCTGAGGTGAGAGGTTTGCTTGAGCCCAAGAGGTCAAGGCTTCAGTGGGCCATGATTGTACCCATGCATTCCAGCCTGAGCAATACAGCAAGACCCTGTCTCAAAAAAAAAGAGGCAGTTTATTGTGGTTACTAAGCAGTTTACTGTGAGTTTTGGAGTAGGACCAGCCTGATTTTTATTCTAACTCCTCCATTTTCACCTTTAAATCCTAAAATGGAAATAATAAAAAATGGAAATAATTATAGTGTTGTCACAGCAGTTGTGAGGACTAGATGAAACAATTATTCTATTGTGTTTAGCACATAGTAAGTACTCAGTAGAGTATATTTTATGTGTTTTAAAAATTATGAATTATTTTTACTGTCCTTTCTTCCATGCTGACAGCTATACATATAAAGCTTGTGTGATTAATGCACCTCAATAGGCCTCTTCCTCTCTTCCTAAGGGCCCATCTGTTCCTTGAGGAGTCCAGCTCTTTCTTTATTTGCCTCCTTATATGCTGGCCAATTCTCTTGTAAACATCTATACACATCCATGTAGTCTACGACCTTAGGGTCTTATTCTTTTTTTTGCTTAATTTTGGATAAAATGATAAAGAACAATAGCTAACATTTGTGTCTCTGTTTAGAGTTTTACAGAACAATTTAATATACATTGGATACCAAGGAATAAAATGATGATGATGACAACAATAATGACAATAATGATGATTCTTTTTACAAGTGGAACAAAGAAATCATAGAGAGAAAAAGTGATTGTATTATATCCCCAAACTCTAAGTGTTCGAGACAGGACTCATGCCGTCTATGCTCCAATTCTATACTAGACTACAGAGAGAAATATTTCGTCTATTGGATGTTTTTTCTTTAGATGCATCTTGGCTTTTTACTCCTACTCATCTCCCCCTTCACAAAAAGTACTGCTGAAATTTTTAGTTTGAATTCCAGTAAGCTGATTAATTAATTTTTGTAGTATTGAAATTTTCTCCCCCAAGAACATAGTTTGCCTCACCAGTTCCCATCTTCCATGTTCTTTGGTTAAGCTCTGCAGTTTTCTTTATGTGTGTTATACATATTTCTTATTAAGCTTATTTTAGGTATTCTATACTTTTGCACTAATAAGATAAGCTCATTTGCTGTTTCATTTTTTTCTAGTTGATTATTGCTGACATTTAGGAAGTCTATTAATCTTATAAATCTATTGATTTTGATTACTGTTTTATAGTAGTTATGCCAGCCAAACTTGGTTAGAAGTAATCACTTTTTAAAAAATAATTTATTTATTTTACTTTAGGTGCATACTATATCTGGCATTTCTCCCCATGTTATCCCTCCCCACCCCCCTATTGTCTCTCCCCTACCCCCAGCAACTGTCCCCTGTGTGTGATGCTCCTCTCCCTGAGTCCACATGTTCTTGTTGTTCAACACCCACCTATGAGTGAGAACATATGGTGCTTGGCTTTCTGTTCTTGGGTCAGTTTGCTGAGAATGATGGTTTCCAGATTCATCCAAGTCCCTACAAAGGAAACGAACTTCATTTTTTATGGCTGCGTAGTATTCCATGGTGTATATGTACCACATTTTCTTTGTCTAGTCTATCCTTGATGGGCATTTGGGTTGGTTCCAGGTCTTTGCTATTGTACACAGGGCTGCAATGAACATACGTGTGCATGTGTCTTTATCGTAGAATGATTTATAGTTCTTTGGGTATATATCTAATAGTGGGATTGCTGGGTCAAATGGAATTCCTATTTCTAGATCCTTGAGAAATCGCCACACTGTCTTCCACAATGGTTGAACTAATTTACACTCCCACCAACTGTGTAAGAGTGTTCCTATTTCTCCACATCCTCTCCAGCATCTGTTGTCTCCTGATTTTTTTAATGATCACCATTCTAATTGGCATGAGATGATATCTCAGTGTGGTTTTGATTTGCATTTCTCTAATGATCAGTGATGATGAGCATTTTTTCATGTTTGTTGGCCTCATATATGTCCTCTTTTGAAAAGTGTCTGTTCATATCCTTCGCCCACTTTTGAATGGGGTTGTTTTTTCCTTGTATATCTGTTTTAGTTCTTTGTAGATTCTGGATATTAGCGCATTGTCAGATGGGTAGATTGCAAAATTTTTTTTGCCAGTCTGTGTCTTTTCATTGGGGTGTTTAGGCCATTTACATTCAATGTTAATATTGTTATGTGTGAATTTGATCCTGCCATTGTGTTACTGGCTGGTTTTCTTTCTCATTTTTTCTTCATTGCATTTTTGGTCTTTGCCAACTGGTTTGCTTTTGCACTGACTGGTACTTGTTCCTTTCCATGCTTAGTGTTTCTTTCAGGAGCTCTTATAGGACAGGTCTGGTGGTGACAAAATCTCTCAATAATTGCTTGTCCCTAAAGGATTTTATTTCTCCTTCACTTATGAAGCTTAGTTTGGCTGGATATGAGATTCTGGGTTGAAAGTTCTTTTCTCTGACACCACAGCCATGTAAATCCACAAAGATGGGAAAGAAACAGTGCAAAAAAGGTGAAACCACCAAAGACCAGAACACCTCTTCTCCTTCAAGGGATCACAACTTCTCAACAACACAGGATCACAACTTGACCGAGGAGTGCAAAGAATTGACGGAAACAGGATTCAGAAGGTGGATAATAACAAACTTCTCAGAGCTAAAGGAACACATTCTAACTCAATGCAAAGAAACCAAAAACCTTGAAAAAAGGTTAGACAAAATGCTAACTAGAATAACCAGCTTAAAGAAGAACATAAACGATTTGATGGAGTTGAAGAACACAGCACGAGAACTACGTGAAGCAAACACAAGTTTTAATAGCTGAATCAATCAAGCAGAAGAAAGGATATCAGAGATTGAAGATCAACTCAATGAAGTAAAAAGAGAAGGCAATACAAGAGAAAAAAGAGTGAAAAGAAATGAACAAAGCCTCCAAGAAATATGGGATTATGTGAAAAAACCTAATCTATGTTTGATCGGTGTACCTAAATATGATGGGGAGAATGAATCCAAGCTGGAAAACACACTCCAGGATATTATCCAGGAGAACTTCCCAAGCCTAGCAAGGCAGTCCAAATTTTAAATTCAAGAAATACAGAGAACTCCACAAAGATATTCCTCAAGAAGAGCAACCCCAAGGCACATAATCGTCAGATTCACCAGGGTTGAAATGAAGGAAAAAATGCTAAGGGTAGCCAGAAAGGTCAGGTCACCCACAGAGGGAAGCCAATCAGACTCACAGCAGATCTCTCAGCAGAAACTCTACAAGCCAGAAGAGAGTGGGGGCCAATATTCAGCATCCTTAAAGAAGTAATCATTTTTTTAAAAGGGGATATCACCACTGAAGCCACAGAAATACAAACCACCATCAGAGATTACTACAAACAAATCTATGCACATAAACCAGTAAATCTGGAAGAAATGGATAAATTCCTGGACACTTACACCCTCCTAAGACTAAACCAGGAAAAAGTTGAATCCCTGAATAGACCAATAACAAGATCTGAGGTTGAAACAGCAATTAATAGCCTACCAACCAAAAAAAGTCCAGGTCCAGATGGGTTTACAGCCAAATTCTACCAGACATACAAAGAGGAACTGGTACCATTCCTTCTGAAACTATTCCAAACAATACAAAAAAGATGGAATCCCCCCCCAACTCATTTTATGAGACCAACATCATCCTGATACCAAAACCGGCAGAGACTCAACTAAAACAGAAAACTTCAGGCCAATAATCATGATGAACATAGATGCAAAAATCTTCAATAAAATACTGGCAAACCAATTGCAACAGCACATCAAAAAGCTTTTTCATCATGATCAAGTAGGCTTCATCCCGGGGATGCAAGGCTGGTTCAACATACGCAAGGCTGGTTCAACTTATGCAAGTCTATAAATGTAATCCATCACATAAATAAAACCAAAAACAAAAATCACATGATCATTTCAATAGATGCAGAGAAGACCTTCACAAAATTCAACAGCCCTTTATGCTAAAAACCCTCAATAAACGAGGAATTGATAGAACGTATCTCAAAATAATAAAAGCTATTTATGACAAACCCACAGCCAATATCATACTGAATGGGCAAAACTGGAAGCATTCCCTTTGAAATCCAGCACTAGACAAGGATGTCCTCTCTTACCACTCCTATTCAATATAGTTTTGGAAGTTCTAGCCAGAGCAATCAGGCAAGGAAAAGAAATAACAGGGTATTCAGTTAGGAAAAAAGGAAGTCAAATTGTCTCTACTTGCAGATGACATGATTGTATATTTAGAAGTCCCCATTGTCTCAGCCCAAAAGCTCCTTAAACTGATAAGCAAATTCAGCAAAGTCTCAGGATACAAAACCAATGTGCAGAAATCACAAGCATTCCTGTACACCAATAACAGACTAAAAGAGAGCCAAAACAAGAGCAAATTCCCATTCAAAATTGCTACAAAAAGAATAAAATACCTAGGAATACAACTAAGAAAGGATGTAAAGGACCTCTTCAAGAACTGCAAACCACTGCTCAAGTAAATAAGAGAGAACACAAACAGATGGAAAAACATTCCATGTTCATGGTTAGGAGAATCAATATAGTAAAAATGGCCATACTGCCTGAAGTAATTTATAGATTCAATGCTATCCCCATCAAGCTACCATTGACCTTCTTCACAGAACTGGAAAAAACCACCTTAAACTTCATATGGAACCAAATGAGTGTCCGCATAGCCAAGACAATCCTAAGCAGTAAGAACAAAGCTGGAGGCATCATGCTATCTGACTTCAAACTATGCTACAAGGCTACTGTAATCAAAACAGCATGGTACTGGTACCAAAACAGAGATTATAGACCAATGAAACAGAACAGATGCCTTGGAAGAAATGTCACACATCTACAACCATTTGATCTTTGACAAACCTGACAAAAACAAGCAATGTGGAAAGGATTCCTTGTTTAATAAATGGTGTTGGGAAAACTGGCTAGCCCTATGCAGAAAGCTGAAATTGGACCTCTTTTTACTCCCTACACTAAAATAACTGATGGATTAAAGATTTAAACATAAAACCTACCATCATAAAAATCCTAGAAGAAAACCTAGGCAAAACCATTCAGGACGTAGACATAGGCAAGGATTTCATGACTAAAACACCAAAAGCAATGGCAAAAAAAGCCAAAATAGACAAATGGGATCTAATTAAACTTAAGAGCTTCTCCACAGCAAAAGAAACTATCATTAGAGTGAACAAGCAACCAACAGAATGGGAAAAAATTTTTGCAATCTACCCATCTGACAAAGGGCTAAAATTCAGAATCTACAAAGAACTAAAACAGATTTACAAGAAAAAAACAAACAAACCCATTCAAAAGTGGGTGAAGGATATGAACAGACACTTTTCAAAGAAGACATATATAAGGCCAACAAACATATGAACAAATGCTCATCATCATGGTCATTAGAGAAATGCAAATCAAAATCACATTGAGATACCATCTTATGCCAGTTAGAAAGGCAATCATTAAAAAATCTGGAGACAACAGATGCTGGAGCGGATGTGGAGAAATAGGAACACTTTTACACTATTGGTGGGAGTGTAAATTAGTTCAACCACAGTGGAAGACAGTGTGGCAATTCCTCAAGGATTTGGAAATAGAAATTTCATTTAACCCAGCAATCCCATTACTGGGTATATACCAAAAGGATTATAAATCATTGTAATATAAAGACACATGCACACGTATGTTCACTGAAGCACTGTTTATAATAGCAAAGACCTGGAACCAACCCAAATGCCCATTGATGATAGACTGGACAGGGAAAATGTGACACATGTTCACACTATGGAATACTACACAGTCATAAAAAAAGGATGAGTTCATGTTCTTTGTAGGGACATGGATGAATCTGGAAGCCATCATTCTCAGCAAACTGACACAAGAATAGAAAACCAAATACCACATGTTCTTGCTCATAGGCAGGTGTTGAACAACGAGAATGCATGGACACAGGGAGGGAGCATGACACACTGTGGTCTTTTGGGGGGGAACTAAGGGACAGACCATGGTGGGTGGGGGAGGTTGGGGGAGGGGATAACATGGGGGAGAAATGCCAGATATAGGTGACAAGGGGAAGGAGGCAGCAAACCACCTCACCCTGTATGTACATATGCAACAATCCTATATGATCTGCACACGTACCACAGAACCTAAAGTACAATTAAAATAATCATTTTTTCATGAGATAATTTTCTTAGGTTTTAAAAGCAGAAAAATTATACAATTATCAAATGATAGTTTTTTATTTTTTCCAACAGTGTAATCTATACTATTTTGTGTTAATATTGCTTTGGCATGGATACTTTTGTAGAATTAGAGACAATAAACAAGTTGGCTTAGGTTTACTTTTTATTGACAAGACTAAATATGCTCTGAAAATTAAGCCATGTAAATAAAGTAAAGCTCATGTCCTGTGACTATCTCTAGAGTAAGAACTTTTGAAAAGGTTCGCTTGCTTTGATAGGTTTCTTAAAATATAATTGGGTATATTCTTTAAGCTTATTCAACATTAAATAGGAAACAAAGAGGATGCAATTTTCACATTTAAGCACCCAGTCATTCACTGGCTTGACTGCAAGAAAGCAAACAAATGTTATTTCTGTTGCATTGAAATAAAATTCACTGGCTGAAATTAATTTACTAATTGAAAATAAATTCACTGACAGTGAATATGATCAAACTCACTATGTTTTGCATTGATAATAATTGGTATGTTTTTCTTTTTCTTTTTTTGCAGCATAATAAAGTATCAAGAAATAATACATTTTTCATAAAACAGAAAGGGAATGATTGTGTTTTCTGTGTTCCCTGGGACAGGACATATGATTGTCACACGGAAATAATAATTGTTTATAAGATAAAAATATTTAAATATGTAAATACTTAAAGTATAGAAAAGTAGAACTTTAAAACTTCAAAGGAGGTCAGAGTTTAAATGAGGAAACTGAGATCTAGAGATCTGAAATAACCTATAAAAGTTCACCCATGCAGCAGTGCTAGAAAAGAACTACAAGCCAGATTTCTTGACTCTACGTTCATCTTATATTCAGACAATTTTAAAAACATGCCTGATAGATAATTACCATTTTGTTTATTTAAAATACAACTAATTGCATTAATGGTCACTGATGATCCCGTCTCACCAAATCATCTTGACTTTAAATAGCCAGTAGTTCATAGATCATTGTACTTTGGATGTATATTTAAAGTTTCCAGGGTCATTCTTCCCACAGTAAACCTCAGCCCAGGTCCTCCAAAGACATCTCAGCACTTTACTAGCCCTCAAATTCTAGGAGATTTTCCAGGTCAGGTGAGGACCATTTGCACCATCTCACATTTGTCTGCATTTACTCTATGGATGAAGAAGATGCAGGAAGAATTGTCCCTATTGTTCTACACAGGGCAGTGTACAATGGTAGAAGAGGAGTCATGTCTTCTTTTCAAATCAAAATCAGAGAACCAACTATTAGATAGGTTCATCTTGTCTATCTTTTGTTGAAACACAATAGCATTACAAGGGTAGTTATTAGTTATCTTTAGAAACTTCAAATTACACTCTGAAAAACAAACCAAAGGTTTTCCCTCTCTACCTTAGTAGATCAAGAGGGGCTGCCAGACCTATATTTTATTTAATAATCCTTATAGCTGACAGTGTTGGTTGTCTAAATCATTACCCACTCCAATTTATTTAGCTGTTTCTTCCTGCTATACAGGTTGGAAAGCTAAAAGCTACATTTGCCAGACTCCCTTGCAGCTAGGATCTAGACAGAAAATCTTGGGTCCACCAATTACAGCCATCCCATTTGTGACTTGGAGAAATAAAAGGAAGTAGCTTTGTAGAGAAAAATTGTGTCTTCTGGATAAGAAGATCTTCTTGTGAGACAGCAGTGGCAAAGCTCTTGGAGTCCAATCTCGAGGGTGGTCAGTGCCTAGAGATGGGCAGTGGTAGTTCACTAACAGTCCTGGATTCCTGGATGCTTTGGTTCTACCCATCTAATGAACAAACCTGAGTGTCTGATTATCCTACAGAGTCTACATTCTTCTTAATATCCTTTAATATTACTTTCTGCTTAAATTGGCTAGACCTGACTTTCTTGTTGAACTAAGAGCAATAATGTATATAGTCTTAGTACTTCTACTTATAATCATAGACAATCATAACATAACAATGTATCTATGTAACATTTTTACATATACAAAATAATTGTCACACTATTGCGATGTTTTAACCTCCTATGTACCAGGTAGTTTTCTAAGCACTTTACACATATTAACTTATCTAATCTTACATTTTAATGATAAGGAAACACAAATATAGAAAGGATAAGATGCCTGAGATCACACAGCAAGCAAGAGAGAGAAACTCAAATGTAAACCTAGGCAATTTAGCTCTGTAGCCCACAACCTGAGTCCCAAGCTCTACTGCCTGACAATCTGATGAAAACGGTATTCTTATTACTATTTTACAGAAGCAGAGGTGAAGTACATTCAGAGACATTCAACGACAGCAGTAGTTCAGCCGATAAGTGACAAGGCATAGTGGATCCAAGATCTCCAAATTTCACATTCAAGGGTCTTTCTGCTATACCCCACTGCTAGTCAGACTTTTACCCTATTACTGATTTATCCATTCATTTATTGAGATTGTCCATTATTCGTGCATCTGTCCATTCATTCAGCTGTATTTTTCCTTTGAAAGTAGTATGGCTTTTCCATTTGTGGAAGACTATGGAGTTTGTGGTCCCAGGGCCTCTTTCTATAATGTGCTGAGACCTACACCTCATTTCCTTTGGGGTCCTGTAGAGGTGTATGGCCCATAAAAAACACCATCTCTGCTCATATCTCATGATTTTTGCAAATTAATGATCTAAGTAAAATGGGCCATTGCCTTTAAAAGTGTGCAATATAAAATGATAATAAATGCCAGGCTTAGGATCATAATGGAAAAACAACTGTTTGGGGTATTTTGCTATGGTACAGTTCTCCAGCCTGAGTGCTTTAAGTATAGATGGCTGCTTTTTTTTTTAAAGGTTCCACGTTCAGTGCCTCGAGTCTTCACACATGGCTGGGTGCAGAAAGAGAACTGCCTGTGAAGTCAGAAGAGGCTTAAATACGAGTCCTGCCAATAGGCGTATCAATTAGACAGTGACCCAGAAATTCTTGGAAGAGTGATTTTGAGCTCCCTTCTATCTCCTTAAAGGCTGCTTTTCTTCCATGACTCCTTAGTGGAAAGCTGGAAGAGCTGGGATTTTTGCCAAGGAAGGTTTAGGAAAACAAAAGTTAACTGCTGTAGCTTTGAGAAATAAATTGCTCTGTAAGGCAAAGGAAAATTCAAAGTTCTTGGGAGAAAAATTAAGCCACAGTTTCAATTATAACTGTTACCAGGTTTAGACCCAACTTTAGGCCAAAGTGTCATCCAGACAGATGTTCTTGTAATTTGGTTTCCATAATAAATGTTGTACTTGTGAAAATATTTTAATGACATCTCAGCACTTTACTAGCCCTCAAATTCTAGGAGGTTTTCCAGGTCAGGCGAGGACCATTTGCACCATCTCACCCAATGACCTCTCTCATTCTGCTGGGGCTCATGGAGAACATTAAACTTGCAGATGCAATTATCGCATAATAAAGTATTGATTTCCTAAGAAACCCTATAACATTTTCTTCTTCATAATTAGCATTTACAAGGAATAATCCAAGAACTTTTATAATAGATTAAGCACCTATTGCCACTTGAATGAGACATTTAGTACTTTAGTAAAAGAATAAACACCATTAGAAAATAACTTCAATTTGCAGAACGACAAATCAGATGCACATCAAATATGAGGATTCTCACAACGTCCTAGTTTAGATTTTAGAAGAGAGTTTTGATATATGATATAAGCCATTCTGAAAATGTCATTTAAAGACAAATTGAATATCTTCTCACAGCTAATACGGACATTAATTTTACTTGGTGATGGGATAACTTACTGACTCATCTCCTATGGATAGTTTTCACCCATTAAAGCATCAGAAATAAGAACAATGTACAGTTATAAAATGAAAGTTTACTTAAAGTCAAAGAAGTTTTTGAGTACAATTTAAAGATAACTTCTGAGCTGGGTGCAGTACCTCATGCCTATAATCCCAGCACTTTGAGAAGTGGAGGTAGGATTGCTTGAGGCCATGAGGATACTACCAGCCTGGGCATCATAGTGAGATCCCCATCTCTATAAAGAATTTAAAAACCAACCATGTGTGGTGGTACACACCTGTAGCTACTCGGGAGGCTAAGATGGAAGGATCACTGAGCTTAGGAGTTTGAGGTTACAGTGAGCTGCAACCACTACACTCCAGCCTGGGTGACAGCTCAAGTCACTGTTTCAAAAAATAAAAAAAGGTAATTTCTGCTATGTAGACAACTGAGGTTATTTAATACTCCAAGTGAACAAAGGCTATGATGACTTTAAATATCTTCAGGGAAGAAAGAGAAGATTTATAAATAAGTCATCAACACAAGGTGTTTTTTCACATGTTTCTGGTTTGCTCTTCTTGAAGTTAGAGGAGTGCTCTCATATCCTTTATATGTTCTGTTGAAGTTGTCTCCTCAATGTGTTGAAATTAGCTATGAGGAAACTTTAGACACCAGGGCTACTAGATCTTAAGAAATGGTATGCTAACTAACAGAGCTCCAGCCAACCTGCACTCCATTTCCAGTCATACCACTGATGAGATCTGCCACCTAAAAATATTCCCTGTCTTCAGCTCTGTGCTTCAACTTTGCTGACTGGGAAGTAACTTGGCATTGGCCTTGAAATCAGAGAGGCATGGTATCACTTACTCCTTCTGTATCTCTCAGGAAAAGACATTCACTCAATCAACCAAAAGATTTGTTGAGTTCCTGCTATGTCCTCAGTACTGTGTTGGAGGGAATGTGGAGGCAAGATTAGAAAGGAGACATAGCTCTTGTCCTCAGGTCACTCACAATGACAGTATGTCAAATACATGTGCACAATGACCAATCGTAGGTAACTGTTCCAGTAGAGCTTTTGCTCATGTTATCTTCTGTGCCTAAAATATCTTCCCTTTATTTCTTCAACCAACCAACTCTAATCATCTTTCAAGATGTAGCTAAAACACTCTTCCTCCCAGGAAGCTTTCACTAAACTTAAAGCTACTAGCTTCAGTATTTTTCAGATTACGTTAAAATTATCTTTTTGTGGTTCTGGCTTAGTTATTAGAATCTGGTTCCTCCAAACAAGAATGTTAAGTTACTCTTCAAATCCTAGGGCCTCTCTTTTGCTCACTTTTCTCATCTCCTACTGGTCATTCTAGTTGGCCAACCCCACCTAGAGGTCAGAAGATAAGGGAATCTCAGATACATTCTGTGAAAGTCACCATCTGGACCACAGAGCAGGGGAGAGAAAAACAATGAATGGATCTGGAGAGGAGGAAACAGAGAATAATCAGCATATTGCCCTCTGATCTGCTAAATTACAGAAAACATGTCCTCTGGATAGATATAGTTTTAAGAATGAGTAACTTAGTTAATGTACCCAGCTAGGGAACCACATATTCAGCCTAGGGGCTCATGACTTTGTGAGCACAGGATAGGCTGGATTTCAAACCCTACTCATCTCCTAGGCCGTGTGCCTTGGTGTCAAGGTAAACCTCACAATAGTATGCAGTAGTCCTGCCTATACCAATACTGACCCGCCATATATAACTATTAGCATAGAAAGCATGTAACCCCAAATATAGCAGTGATAGGAAGCTGGTATAAAGTGGGTCTTCAAGGAATCCTTGAAATAGCTGAGCTTTTGTCACTAGCAGAGTGAAATAATTTTGTTGTCTTGCCTCTATCTACCAAAACTCATTTCCCCAGACAAGCCCCTGTTGCCTTGGACTTCTCTGGAACCTGTGTGACTCCTTAAATGATGGCCAAAATTCCTGCATGCTAACTGGAACCAGACCCTCTATTTCTACCACAGATCACAGCTTCAAGCACCTCCAGCTATTGCGTGTAGATAGACATCAGGGAGGAGTCTTCATCTATCCCTACTAGTTTTGTACCTAAATCACATAAAAATTTCCCATAATCTGGAAATAAACAAATACATCTTTCTTCTGCTATTACAGGGTCATTGGTTTAAGAGGTTTAAAGAGGGAGGAGCCAAGTTTCCACCTACAAAATGATCATTTCCAATAGCTTTAAATTTTCAGTAATCTGCACAAACAAGACAGCCTTGCTGTTCTGGGAGTGATTGCATGCTTGCCTGTGTTCTCAGGTCCCAAGCCCTTTGAAAGGTAGGAGTGTCCCTACCTGTTTTTCTTTTCCTCATTTTTTCTGAAAGCTCTGTTCTTGGCTGGGCCTCTTTGGTATGCAGAACTATCTGGCTCAATTTCATTCTTTGCTCCCTGCCCTCAGCAAAAAACAAAAACAAAAGAAAAACAAAAAACAAACCCCAAAACCTAAAATGTTAATTGGGTAGCTGCATTGTGGACTATTTGCAAACATATATTTTTTGAGCATTATAATGACACTTATTTAACTATGTGTTAAACCCAGTGTGAATGAGTCTCTACCATGTACCAAGTACTGAGATTGCTGAAATAAAAACCAAGGTCTCTGTCCTCAGGAACACACAAAAAATACACCTTAAGTTCCAGATCCTTGAGCTGGGGAGAAGTTAAGAGTTCTAAATTGGGCTCTTACTTCTCAGCAGCTAGGCTGTTATCTCCATCTTGTAAATGACCCATGGAAGGGTCAGTGATATCGTTTGGTTGTGTTCCTACAAAATCTCATCTAGAATTGTAGTTCCTATAATCCCCACATGTCATAGGAGGGACCTGGTTGGAGGTAATTTAATCATGGAGGCGGTTACCCTCATGCTGTTCTCCTGATAGTGACTGAGTTCTCAGGAGATCTGATGGTTTTATAAGGGACTTTCCCCACTTCTACTCACTTCTCTTCCTGCCACTAGTTGAAGAAGGATGTGTTTGCTTACCATTATGACATGATTATAAGTATCCTGAGGCCTCCCCAGCCATGCTGAACTGTGAGTCAATTAAACCTCCTTCTTTTATAAATTACCCAATCTTGGGTATGTCTTTATTAGCAGCATGAGAACAGATTAATACAGTAAGAGAGTTAATAATTTAACTTCCCCAAGGCCTCATAACTGTTTAAAGGTAGAGAGGAAGCTAGAGCACCACCCTTTCTCCCTTATACGGTATCTTGGTTAGCAGAGGAAAGTATTACCCTTGGACGTGCTGAGAAATTCCCATTACTTGACTGGTAGTTACTAGAGACTATGTCACCTCATTCGCAAGTGGAACCATAAACAGGCTGTTCTTGTTAGATATTGCATTGGTTTGTAGCACTTCAATATTTAGTGGGAAAATCTGAGAATATAAACTAGATAGTGACCTCATTTTCAAAGCCAGCCCTAAGGGTTGCAGTGCAAGGTTTCTGGCTTACACATATTTCATAAACCTCACTCTTTGGACTGGAGGGGGAAATGGCTTTTGGTTCACTTGGTAGACCAGCTGTCTCTGGGCTGCTGGGCTTGGTTTACTTTCTGGTCAGGGGGGAAGCACCTGACAGTCTCTGGTCTAGAATGAGGTCTTGAGCTCAATGATTCAGTCCTTACTAAAGATGACCAAGAGGGCCTGGCCTCCCTACCTCACAGCCTTGTGCTTGTACCCTGGTGCCTCTGAAACAAGAACAGAATCCTGCTCCACAATCGTGTGGTTATACTTAGTTACATAGCAGTGTAATTAATGCCACTTAATGTAAAGTGAAAACAGAATTTCTGCAGCTGCCAACTTCCTCTGGCTCAGGCAGTACTATATGCTGACTTCATTTATAAGCATTATTTTCTTTTTCATCATGCTGATTGCAGAAAGAAAATCACTCCAAGAAAGAGAACCAGACATCAAACTTCAACTGACAACACACCAAATACAAAATTTAGATTACAGGTATTGATTTCCATCTAGCATCACACGAATTGCTACATAAAACTGAAGACCTCCTGACATCTTAGTCAATGGTCAATTTGAATGCATCAAGCCCACGACCTCTGGTGGATCCCATGTCAAGTTCTTAGCTGGTGTCACATTTCCTATTTCTTCCATTCATTCATTCCCTACCATCACCCCCAGATTATCTGCTAAATGTCTGAGAAAAGCTTCATACAAATAAACTTTCAGTTTTCTAGTTAGTCATTGCCATAATTTTATTAGCAAGGGCCTGGCTGCCCCTGTAGACATTTTCCTACATTTCATCTACTATGCTTGGTTGTGGGATCCATGAGTCAGAAGACATGGATGGAGCACACTCTGTTGTGCCATAGTAGAAGGCACTGCTGTCTGCAGAAATCTTTAGAGTTAAAGCAAAGACATTTAATGCTTGGAAAATAAGGGGTTTTCTTAAATATTCCTTACTGGTAGTAGAGGAGATATGAGTTTTTACATAAGCCTATGGTAATGGTGAATTTGATTTTTGTTCTCAGCCAAGCTGCTAACTAGTGTGTATGGGTTGGTATAGGAGAAGTGACAGGCAGAGGATTGCAAATCTGTAAGAGTGAACATGTTAATTGAAGTCAATACTGTCTCAGAAAATAGATGAAATCTGATGAGACATCGTGTTTAACAATGAAACACCCCTGCCAGTCAAAATTCCAGATCCCACTTTACCTCTTTTGAACAATTCTTAATACATCAATTGCCCAGAAGCAACTTGCTTTCTGCAGTGATGACACAGACTTAGGGAAGATGAAAAAACATCACCATGAATCATATCTGATTCCACCTTTCAGCATCTTTGTACTATTCTGTGTACCCTTTGAAGCCATTGGGAGCTTCCAAGGCAGAGCAAGTACATCAGGGTAGGAGGGTGGATTAGAAATCAGGCCATCCTTGGAAATGAAACACTACCAATAATTAAATTAAGCCCTTTGTCAATGCACATTTTCCAAAAGTACTGGAAATCTCTGAACAGTGCAATTAGAGAATTCTACTCTTCAACAATTGAATTTCCCACATGTTGCTTTAACTTTCAAGACATATGAAAATGCTAATGTCTATTGTTACACAGAGAGAATGATGGGAAAATGCCAAAGCAGGCTCCAGAAAACAACAAAAAATGGCCTCCACCCTCTCCTCCAGCCCCCTGCACCCTAATTAGAGCATCATTAGAGTTGCACAGTTACAGCCTCAGTAATCAATTACATTCTATCCTTCATCCTCTGGGGCCCCCACACCCGGGCAGGGCAGAGCCAAAGCAGACTTCTAGAGCAGCTGAGATTCATGCAGGGTGAGGCACAGATGTTCTTGCCAGCTATGGCCACATCAAAGGAGGATTTTCCTTGTCCTCTTAAATGGGTGCTGTATGATAGGCTTTAACTACACTCATGCAAAATCTAAAATGATGTCCTGCCCTAGGCAAAATAGACAAATTTCCTCTCCACACTCTCTCATCCTCTTGTGTATCATTCCTCCTTTCTTTCCTCACTGTTCCTCCAGCTTCATTTTGTTGGATTTTGTCTGATCCATATCTTATGCCTCCAAAAACATTCCCTCTGTGCTTTCTCCCTGGCCTACTCTCACCCCACAAAACATGTTTTTTCTTCTGTTTACTTGGTTTATCTCTTTAAGCTCATCTGACTGACTGACCTAAGCTAAAGTATTAATGGCTGAAAATGACTTAAAGTGGTAATTCAGCCAGATAACATACATGTAAGGTAGTGAAAATTTTGTCATTTTAGATGTTAACATAATCTCTCTTCTAGGAGAAGGAACTCTCCTATTGTTTGGGGAAAATAATTATTTAGCCATTTGGGGTAGAAAGTGAGACTCAGAGGATAACAGTTCCAACAGAATCACGTGGTTTTTTTGTTTTGTTTTTTGAGATGGAATTTCACTCTTGTTGCCCAGGCTGGAGTGCAACGGCATGATCTCAACTCACTGCAAACTCCACCTCCTGAGTTCAAGCAATTCTCCTGCATCAGCCTCCCAAGTAGCTGGGATTATAGCCACCTACCACCATGCCTGACTAATTTTTTGTGTTTTTAGTAGAGATGGGGTTTCACCATGTTGACCAGGCTGGTCTTGAACTCCTGACCTCAGGTGATCCACCTGCCTCAGCCTCCCAAAGTGCTGGGATTACAGGTGTGAGTCACGGCACCTGGCCAAATCACATCATTTTTAAAAGATCCATTAAGTGCTTTTCATGGGAAACTAAAAGAAATGTGTTTTGTTCCTGAGAGGATAAGGAGAGGAGAGAATAGACAGGTAGAAAGGTACAATGGAGGGAAGAGGGAATGGCATGAACTTGAGCTCTTTGTGAGATAAACTAGTGAAATTTCATGGGAATGGGCAAAGCAGATTTTAAGAATGAAAATGTCTAATATTTAAAATTGTGTTCATTGTTGTGATGCAAACTTTGTTTTCCAACTCCTTCTAAGCCTTCCTTTATATCTACTAAATGCACAAGGGCTTTTTGTGAGTGGATTTTTGTGTGCATGTGTAGCATTTTATATACTACAAAAGCAGTAAGAATACAAAAGCAGAGGCTTTCTCTAGAGTGGGGGTGTATGACTTGGAGACTGGATCACTAAGACACCTAGTGATAAACTTATGGGCATGAGACACCCTGAAATTGTGCACAAACATTGTGCATATGAACAAAAATGCTCTAACTTCCCTCTTATTCTCAAAGAGGCAGTCACTCCTCAAAAATTATAAACTCTGCTTCTAGAGCTCATGAAGGTGTGGAAGTATAGATAATCAGAACTGAGAAGAACACTGAGATTCCTCCGTCTAGGTGTAGACCTCTGGCCTTTTCTCTTCTGAGACTATTCTCTTTTCTTAAATGACTCTAGATCCATGGCTCCTTATGTGATCTGGGCATGTACTCCCATGATCCAGTAGCCAATGCCCTCCTTTGAAGCTCCACTTGAATGTGTCAACTCAGCTGGCACCAAGAGGAAATTTTGGATCTTTCCCTCACACCCAGTCCTGTTCAGGATCACAGTGTTCTTAGCTGTGCATAGCAGACCAAGAGTCATCCTTGATGTTTCACTCTCTACCATCATTCTTCCCCTTATCCGTTTCTTTACCAAATTTTATTATGTTTTCACTTCCTAAATGTCTTCTGAATCTGCTCACTCTCCCCATGTCTCTCTCTATCATCCTAGATCCAGATACTGCTGTCTTCAGTTTACTGCTAAATAGCCACTTACTTGGACTACCATGACCATCACTGGCCCCTCTTCGGATCATTCTCCATACTAGTTTCAGAGTGTCACAGGTTGGGTTTCCCAGGAAGCAGACTTGAGATGGAGATTAACAAGGAAGAAGTTGATTAGGGAGTGTTTCTTGTGGAAAGGAAGGGAAGTAAACTTGGGCAGAAGGAGAAGCTGAGCAGCAATAAAGTCTCAACTGAAGCCTTGTCCAACACTGTGAGCGTTTCTGAAGGTAGGATGACCTTTCAGAGCTATCTCAAGGTGGAAAGAGCAGGGGTAGGCCTTTCCACTCCTGCACTGATTGCACTGATTACAGCCCAAGGATGCAAACTTGGGCACGGCTATGCTACAGTTTAGGCAATTCCCAAAGGTATTTTACAGGTAAGGCTTTCTTCTGGCAGAATTCCCAGTGGTTGGGGTAATAGGTTTTTCTTTTTCTTTTTTTCTTTTTAGAGACATGGTCTCATTCTGTTGCCCAGGCTGGAGTGCTGTTGTACAAACATGGCTCACTGTAGCCTTGAATTCCTAGGCTCAAGCAATCCTCTTGCCTCAGCCTCCAAAATAGCTGGGACTACAGGCATGCACTACCATGCCCAGCTAATTTTTAAATTTTTTTGTAGAGATGGAGTTTCCCTATGCTGCCCAGGCTGATCTCAAACTCCTGGTCTCAAGCAATCCTCTCATCTTACTGTCCCAAAGTACTGGATTACAGGTGTGAGCCACTGTGCCTGGCCATATTTTTGATTTTTGAAATGAATAGTGACACAGTAATGTTTTCAGTTCTGATCATGTCACCCCTTTGTGTAAAACTCCTCAATGACCTTCCAGTGGCTCTTAGGAGAAGCCAGAACATAATCCTGCAAACTGTGCATGGTCTGATCCCTACTTGACCTTTCCAACTTCACCTCCATTACTACTCAGCTTTGCTCTCTGGACTCAGCCACATTGGGTGTTTATAGTCCCTCATATTTATCTTGCTTCTTCCTACCACCAGGCCTTCGCATGTGTTATTTCCTCTTTTGAAATTGTTCCCCCTACCTCCACTTCACCTAGTAGAGCCTTTAGATCTCACCTCAACACTTCTTCCTAACCTCCATGACTGGATCACTCCTTTATTATACACTCTAATGGCACATGTTTCTTTGTGCAGTAGCACATGTGTTGGCTGTAAGTTTTGCATTTGTTTATGTGGTTATTTCCTAGTAATCCTTACACTCCTCGAGAGGATGGAGCAGTGTCTATTTAACCCACCATTGAATTCCTAGGGTCCTTTACAGATCCATAATGAGGGCTCAAAAAATATTGGTTGAGTGAAAAGTGAATGAATGCCCTTATTTTGTGGATCAGGTCATCAAAGATTGAAGAGATTGCATGGAGTTGTCTAGAGTCAAACAGATGCTTACTGTCAGGGAAGGATATTTAAAGTCATAGTGTATTTTCATATTATATGGAGATTTTTGTGGACTACTCATAGTTAAGTTTACAGCTAAAATTTGATTACTGCTTCTGCTTCTGATCCTCTCTTGAACTGGACCACTGATTTTTCTTTCTTAGTACTTACCCACCTTGATTGTTGTCTTCACTCAAATAGTCACCAATTTAACTTTCAAGAAAAACTTCAAATGGATTGGTGGCTTAAATCCAACCAGACAAGACTATAAAAAATTCCACATGACACCAAATACTCAGTTTGACCAATTCTTTTGCTTTTCATCCAGTTGCTTTAAAATGATAGAGTGGCAGTCTTTATTTCAGCCAGATGCCCTGTTCCCCTACCCCATCCACACTGCATGGAAAAGAGAGTGAGAGAAACAAGGAGAAGGAGGTTGGCCCACAAGGTATATTTCTGGGCTCAAGTTTAGGGAACAATGATTTGGAATCTGGGTCATAATTCACCAATCAGGCTACACATGCAAATGAGAACATCCTGACTTGTTCAAAAGAGTTCCGTAAATAATGTTATTCATCTCCTAGAAGCAAGCCATATTTTTACTGGACTTTTTACTTCAGCCTTGAATTACTAATGAGAATATATATTTTTAAAACTCTTATTTATTTCCCTTCTGCTTAATATTTCAATCAAACATACATTTACTATATTAATCACAGGACATGATAGTTTTAAAACCTCAGAAATCATTTTAATTGAATACCTCATGTCTGTTTAATCTAAAGTTAATAAAACCTTTTTTTTTACATCATTTTATCCCATTTTAATTTCTTGCTGTAGGACATTCACCTCTCCCCTCTCTAAATTATTTTTAAAGTCAGTCTTCTAAAAAAATTTATATTTTAAAATCAAAGTTTGATTTTTATGTTAATATGCTAACTTGTTATTTACTAAAATCAGTGCAATAACTAATAAAGTGCAGAACTGTGTCTCAATAATAAAAATGTGTAATGTATTTACTGAAAGTACATTGTGAGATAAGAAAATCTCAGCTGTTATCAGTCATCTTCAGATATGAACAGAATTGGGTGAAGAGGAAATTTCTGTTATATAACCTTTAAGTATCTGTGCATTGGCAGGAGTACATGGGAGATAGTTGCATATGGCGCAAAATGGCATTTCTTAAATTACCTTGACTAGAAATTGCATGGGCACAACAATTACAGATTTGGATATTCAGGCAATAGAATTCATTGTGCCACAAATCTGCAGTGTTTCCAGTCCTTCCTATTTACTTCTCAGTTGCATGTTGTTCTTTATCTACATGTAATAGGTAATGAATGACACTTTAGCTCTTCCTTTGATCAGAATTCCCTGGCCCTATGTTCCTGTTGTAAAATGAAGAGAAATCTGAGTTGAGAAAATTTGTCTCAGGAACATTTGGCATCCGTTCCTTTAGGGCTTCATTTATTAGCTGAGTAAGTATTGACTCTTTTTATATGTTGTATCCAGTGTTGTCTAGCAGAGGGCTTCACTGTGGCTCTTCTTACATGAATACATGCTTTGCCTGACCAATCCTGTGCAAGGTCAACAAACCCATTCCTATTGGAAAGTAACATTCAAATATGATATAGCTAGGGTGACCATATAATTATTCTGCCAAACTAGGAAATATTTTAGTATAAAAAGGGAAGCACTATTGAGTCAGGGCAACAGGTGCAAATCTCAAGCATCCATGGAAAAACAGCACATGTGATCACTCTATAGTTTCTCTGGAGCACCAACCTCTTTCTCCTCCAGAAGAACTTACTTTCTATGAAACTTCCTTGCAAAGAATTTAATTCATGTTCTGTGCCTCATAAACACAGCCTGATGCAAGATTCTTAAAATCACTTGAATCTATCACATCATAGATCTGCTACGGGGGAAATTCTAAACTCCGAGAAATGACCAATCTGTATTAGATATTGAATCCATGTTAAAGTTCCTGTGTCATAGTTCTCATGGTTTCATAATCCCAAGATCCACAGCCCCAGGGAATAATGACAAAGGGTAATCAACTTTCTGCATGACTACGGAGCTCATCCAAGAACTAGATCACTATTTAACTAGTCACAATCCTATCCTTGCCCATCCTAGGTTGTTTTCTGATTTCCTGTTTATACCATCTCCAAAGATGCAAGGGTCCTAAGGAAGGATATCATAGAAAACTGCCAGATTTTTAATATTCTGATCTTTACTCCCTAAGAGAGTAACTATAAGCCCATTTAAGGAAGAACACAGCCAGCAGAGTTTGGGGATTACTCATCACATTGTAGACCATTCTGTTTTTGAAGAGACAGATTGAAAGCGAACAGACCTGCTCATCGCTGCCTTTCCTGGAGTTACACAATCTTGGTATCATACCCAGAAGTCAAATAAGAGAATCTTGATTTTCTTCTGAGGGAAATATTGTTTAGAAATTTATCTTCCTGAGAGAATTCTTTGTTTCGAAGTGGCCAGAAAGGATGAGCTATTGAACAACTCTTGTGTCATGATCTAATGAGCAAAGAGAAAGCAGTGCTCCAATTACCTATGGACATTCATGAAGACAAGTGCAATCAGTTGCAGATGATTAACCTGTTCATAATCCAAATACAAGAAACAAATCTCACCATTTTGGAGCCCTGGGGCAAAGGGAGTACATTTTCCAAACTAAGCTATATAAAAAAAATAATAAAGGTGGAGATTAGAGAGGAAACATCTTGGCCAGTATTATATATGATTCTTAACCCAAGGAAACTCAGCCCTCAAAAGGCTTTCTTCTTGTGACGCAGATTTATTCTGAGAGGAATAACAGAACCTTTGCAATATCAGACATTAGGTAATTAATTTGGTATGTCCCTGCACTACTTTTGAGCAATGGGTGCCAGGAGTGAGCTTAATGGTGTTACATAGGAGGTAATATGGTGCAATGCAGTGGGTGATCTTTTTCAGCTGGTACTTCAAGCAGCAAAAAATTCATACCATGAAAAGAGACTTAAAATGCTCCTCTCAATATCACGTAGCAAAGAGGACACTGAATAAGGTAGAAAGAAGACAGATTTAAAAAGCCAGGGTTTGAGAAATAGAGCTAAAGTATTTTGCTGCCATTTTTTTTTTTTTTTGGTCAGCGGCTCTTGAACCTTCAGCCACAGACTGAAGGCTGCACTCTCTGCTTCCCTAATTTGCTGCCATTTTTATTAACACGTAGTCAAGCTGTCACTAATCATTTGCCCGGTGCATTGGAGGGAAGTGGAATTTCTCATAGGTGTAAATTGGTAAAGTTTTTGTTCCTTGGAAGTGGCAAGTGTAGACAGACCATTATTATTTCTATGATTAGTAAGAGACTTGTAGTAAAAATGAGCCATCTCAATGCAGAAGACTTGAAACTGTAAGATCTGGACATGGAAAAGAGGCTAAAAGATAATTCCATTAATCACATTTTTAAAAGTTATCACTAGTTCTTCAATGAGTAGGAAGTAGAAGAGAGACTAGATTCAGCATTCTTGATGTAAATATTTGTATATTATCATCACTGGGTATTATTTAATTATTCTCAGATAACTATTTATTTTTAAGACATTGTTTTTTTAAATACTAGAGTACTTTTAGGTTTATAGCAAAGTCAAGATGAAGTTACAGAGATTTTTCATATACCCCCTGCCCTAACCTTTCCCATTATCCACATCCCCACCAAAGTGGTACATTTGTTACAACTAATTAACTTACACTGACATATCACAATCACCTAAAGTCTACAGTTTACTTTAGGGTTCACTCTGGTGTTGTATAGTCTTTGGGTTTGGAAAAAAATGTATAATGACCATCAGTATACTATCATATAGAGCATTTTTACTGCCCTAAAAATTCTGTGAGGTCCACTTATTTCTCTCTTCTCCATCCCTAACCTCTGGTAGCTATTGATATTTTTACTGTCTCCATAATTTCACCTTTTCCAGAATGTTATGTAGTTGGAGTCTATAGTATGTAGCATTTTCAGATTGGCTTCTTTCACTTAGTAATATGCATTCAAGGCTCCTCCGTGTTTTTTCATGACTTGAAAAGCAAATTTTTCGTTAGTAAATCCATTGTCTGGATGTAACTAGTTTAACCAATTCACTTACTGAAGGACATTTTGGTTGTTCTCAAGTTTTTGAAATTATACATACAACTGCTATAATCATCTGTGTGCAGGGTTTTGTGTCAACGTAAGTTTTCAACTTCTTTGGGTAAATGCCAAGGAATTTGATTATTTGATTGTATGGTAAGGATATATTTAGTTTTGTAAAGAAACTACTGAACTTTCTCCCAAAGTGACTGTACCATTTTTCATTTCTATCAGCAATGAATGAGAATTCCTGTTGCTCCACATTCTGGCCAGCATTTGGTATTGTCAGTGTTCTAGGTTTTGGCCATTCCAGGTGTGTACAGGTAGATGATTTTAGTTTTATCTTCACTGAGTTCTATGTTAAATTATTGCCTTAGTCTATTTCCTGCTTCTTTAACAGATTGCCTGAGTCTGAGTACTTTATAATGAACACAATTTTATTTGGTTCATGGCTCTGGGGACTGGGAAATCCAAGAGCATGACACTGGCATCTGGGGAATATCTTCATGCTGAGTCATCCTGTGGAAGAAGGTGGAAGGGCAAGCAACCATCCAAGACAGAGAGAGGGAGTTGGCCAAACTCACCTAGGAAACTGCTCTCACAATAACCAACCCACTTTCACTATAATGGCAATGAATACATTTGTGAGGATGGGACCTCACGTTCTAACCATCTCTTTTTAAATTTATTTTATTTGTATTTTTCAAATTTGAGATGGAGTCTCACTCTGTCACCAGGCTAGAGTGCAGTGGTGTGATCTTTGCTCACTGCAGCCTCCGTCTCTTGGGTTCAAGTGATTATTCCTGCCTCAGTCTGCCGAGTAACTGGGACTATAGGCACGCACCATCATGCCAAGCTAATTTTTGTATTTTTAGTAGGGACGGGGTTTCACCACTTTGGCCAGGATGATCTCCATCTCTTGACCTCATGATCCACCTGCCTTGGCCTTCCAAAGTGCTGGGATTACTGGCAAGAGCCACCATGCCTGGCCCTAACCATCTCTTAATGGTCCCATCTCTTAATACCATCACAATGGCAATTAGATTTCAACATGAATTTATGAGAGGACATTCAAATCATAGCAACTGTCAATCTAGATATTTCTGTTTTTCTGCAGATACCGGAAATGGAGAAATCCTATCTGATTTTGTGCCCAGAATATACGTAACTGGGTAGATAGTAGTCCTTAGAAAATTGAATCTATGTATACATTGCAAAGGCATCAAGTCCCTGAAATATAAGGTAATATGTTACATCCTTCTTCATTCCTACTTACACTCTCCATCCCACAGGCACAGAATTATAATGTGTGTGCTCACAAACACATAGAAATATAATTCAAATATGTTTGACCCAGGACAGTCATTCAGAAGTTTCAGTTTCCACCACACACACACACATACTTAATGCTAGCACGGATTCTAAAAAGACTTGGTAATATTTACACATTGATATAGAATTTAATTATTTTTAAATCCTTCACATATTTTGTGCTAACGTCAACCATCTGAGGTCAAAAAAAGCATCACAATCCCTGTTGAGTGGGGAACTAAAGCCTGTGGCAGCACAATGCCTTGTCCAGTATTTCCTGTCAAGGTAATGGCAGAATCAACACAAGAATTTAGGTCTCTTCACTCTCAGACATCTCTGTATGTCACACTGCCTACCCTGGTGCAATGGCAAGGTTTCTCTTTTGTTCCTGCTGCTGGAAGAAAGAGGTATGCAAAGCTATCATGAGTGATATGGAAAGCGAAGGAACTGATCAGCAAATACTGGTAGCCACATTAGATGAGCTTATGGAGATAAGACCTTCTGAGTCACATGGTGCGTTGCTTAGTGAGATTGTAAAACATTTCAAAAAAACAAAAGAAAAAAGTATTGGCATGGAAAATTATTCAGAGAATCAGTAAAGGGCAGTTAAAGACAGACATCAACAGCCAGTGGTGACAATGAGGTGGGGGTAGAGCAGGGCAGTACAGAGAAGACTGGAATGGGCTTGAGAAAACCTGGATTTTATTTGTAACTACATCACTTATTGTCTTCATGACCTTGCGCAAGGTATTTAATCTCTCCATGCATCAGTTTCCTTGTATGTTAACCTGCTTGTCACCACAAGGTTCATTCAGAATCAAATGATAAAATCAACGTAACTTTTACAGTTCTGAAGTGCTAAACAAAGGTAAGAAATTACAGAGCATGACATGTAGTAGGTACTTAGCAAACATGTATTGAACTAAAAAGGCTATTTCAACTGAAATTGAACACCAATATGCATGATGATGTCTAAGATTATATGCCAATAATTACTGCTTTAATGGAAGTAGTAAGTGAATTAACCTACTGCCAAAATTATGGATCCAATAACATTTTGGAAAATTGTTATTATTCCTCGGCTCTGAGATATCTGGGTATGTACTGCAGTAACAAATATGCCAATTCTGGCCAACAGCCTGGGTGTTTTTGCTACTTGATAAAACTGGAATGCTTGAATACAGTTTTTCCATTTGAAAGACACATTACAAAAATCTACCAAGACAAGTTAAGTAAGTGTCTCTGGCAGAGGAATTAAACAAATGCAGAGAGTGAGAAACATCAATGCAATGCTAGCTATTTTACTGCTCTATTATCACCCATGGAGATTCTTAATGTAGTATGAAAATTCCATGATTATAAACTCCCATAAATGGCCTAATAGGCTATCAGTATCTGTATTGTTAAGAACAGATTAATCTGAATTTTGAAAATTTACTAACCATCACAAAACTCCATTTAATATGTGTTATATACATATATACGCATGTGTATATTACATACATATATATTAATAAGAAACAACCACTATAGTAAAACGTAGTATTGCTCTTTGTGTAATCTTAGAATTTCACCAACAATGAAGTCTGTGCCAGAAAACATCTTGTCCATGAATGTCTTCCTGTGGATGCCAAATCGCTTTAACTTTAACCTCTGTGCAGTATACTTTGCACTATTGCTTTGTCAAGAAAAAAACAGGTGTCACCCATCATTGTTGCCCACTTAGATAAACTTTAGGGTCTTCTTGAAAACTTTCTTGGGAGAAATATCCTCTAAACATCTTTGCTCATGAAAAATATAAAAACTTTAATATACAAGTTGCCCCCTGGCCTGAGGTATGTCTATGTTTGAGAGGATTGTTTTGTTTCTCCAGGGACATGGCTAATTTTTAAAAAATAATCTCAAAGTGCATTTTTGTCACCCAGCATGGGTTAGGTTCTTGCAGCCTCTCTGAAGTAGTTTAGAGACTTTCTGATGAACAGACCCTGGGTAACTGGACTCAAGTCACCTAGGCTACACTCAAAGGCCTTCCTTCCTCTCTCTAAGACGTTGAATATTACTTTATCCTGTACGGTGGCTTTCAAATGCCAATCTGCACAACAAAATGAGAGAATAAAAGCAAAGGTGTAATTGTTTTATTGGGGCAAAATAAACATAACATGAAATCTATCGTTAAGTATGCAGTTCAGTGGCATTAAGTGTATTGACATTGCTGTGTGACCATCACTACCATCCTTCTCCAGAACTCTTTCATCATCCCATACGAAAACTCTATGCTCATTAAATGCTACCTCCTCCTTCCTTATCCCTTCATTCCCTGGCAACCACTATTATATTTTCTCTATGAATTTAACTACTCTAGGAAATTCATGTAAATTTAACTACTCTAGGAATCATTTAATATTTGGACTTTTGTAACTTATTTCACTTAGCATAAAAATGTCATCAAGTTTCATCCAAGTTATAGCATGTTACAGAATTTAAGAATGAATAGTAGTGCACTGTATGTATATATCACATTTTGTCTGTCCATTCATCTTAATGGGCTGTTTCCACCACATTTGAGATGTTGTGAATAAGCTGCTATGGTGACTTTTTTTTTGTTTTTTTTTTTTTTTTTGAGACAGAGTCCGACTCTGTCACCCAGGCTGGAGTGCAGTGGCATGGTCTCAGCTCACTGCAACCTCCACCTCCTGGGTTCAAGTGATGCTCCTGCCTCAGCCACCCAAGTAGTTGGGCTTACAGGTGTGTACCGTCATGCCTGGCAATTTTTGTATGTTTAGTAGAGACAGGATTTCACCATGTTGGCCAGGCTGATCTTGAACTCCTGACTTCAAGTGATTGGCCCTCCTCTGCCTCCCAAAGTGATGGAATTACAAGTGTGAGCCACTGTACCCAGCCAGCATGGTGAATATTTTTTATAAAGCTAAATGTGTTTAAAGATCTGTCCTTCTAGTTTTTTTCCTTAGCATGAATCCACCTTTTTGTTTATGAAATAATGTTGACAGCAGGTGCTATGTCTGAATGCTTGTATCTCCCCAAAATTGATATGTGAAAATATAATCCTCAGTGAAATAGGATTAAGATGTAGGGCCCTTATGAGGTAATTGGTCACCTAATCAGGGCAAGCCCTCAATAATGAGATTAGTTCATCAATGAAGAGGCTCAAGGGAGCTTGTTTGTCCTTCAGCTGTATGAGGACACAGCCAGAAGGTATCAACTATGAGCAATGGGCCCTTATCAGACACCAAATTTACCAGCACCTTGATCTTGGTCTTCTCAGACTCTGAAACTTTGAGAAATAAATTTCTGTTGTTTATAACCTACCCAGTTTACCTACTATTCTTGTTAGAGCAGCCCAAGCAGACCAAGACAGCAGGTGCTAGTTCCTTCTCCCTTACTTGGCAAAGTAAAATGTTGACAGTCTAAGTCAAAATCCCATTTAAAAATTTAACTCATCTGTGAAATACCAAAGTCTGGAAAACAGAAATTCTTCTTAAACTTAGGTGAGCTCCAGAATCATCTAAAAAGCATTGGGAAATGGAGTTCTCAGGAGCCCACACTAAACTAGTGAAACCAAATCTCCAGAGATGAAGGTCAGGCCGCAATATTATTTTAAAGCTCCTGAAGTGATTCTGGTGTATGGCTAAGTTGAGGAATTACTTATGGCTTTTCAGAACTATCCTACATGTCAATCAGGATGTACCAGTTTGGCCAGTGGCTATCCCTCTGTCATCACCAAACCTATCAGGTAAGCATCACAAAATTTCAAGCATATCCAGGATTACTAACGAGGAGATTGCCAGGTGGATTTCAGACTGCTTAAAGATTTAATCAATTGTCCACAGTGCAACTTCTATTTCCAAATCAAAGCTGGAATTTGTTTGTGTAGTTCCTCCACAGCTGTCTGCACCTGTTCCTTGGGGAAAGGAAGGAATCAGCTTCCATGATTTCTGTCTTTTCCTCCACCTCCTCAGGGTTCTTGAACTTGGCCAGACCGTGCTTCCAAACTGCATTTGATCCAAATCTTATAGTATCTAGTCTTCCTGCTTTTGCATTTTTCTGAAATGATAGCCCAGATTGAAGTAGATTTGCTTTCATTCACACATTTATTGATTTTCTCTTCACAAATATACAGCTATGGTGTCTATTATGTGTCCAAAGAGTCAATAAAGCACATAGAGAAGCATGTCAAAAATGACGAAGGAAGTTGAATCCAGCAAGAATCTTTCCAGTGCCATCCATAGAGCGAACTCATCCGCATTTACTGTTCACCTTCACTGCCTCCCAAATACCAAACATCAGTCGATGGCATGTGATTAGTGAGGGGAGCTCTGAGTTGATTAAGCGCGGTGACATTTTGAGAAAAGCAGGACATTCCTCATTATCCGCAAATCCGTGAGTATGAGAGAGCTCTCTCGTTCACATATTAGCATTTCCACATCCATCTCCTCTTCTCTGCAACCTCTAGCAAGACAGCTTGCCTTATTAGTAACATGTTTGGGATTAACAGCTTTGCTATTGTGTTAGCATCTCTGTCATTACCCAGGGAAGGAAACTGGCAAGTGCTAAGCCGGTTACTAACAGACCTGAACAGTGCCCAGGATGGAATTCACACAGAGCAACCAACCTCAAAGCCAAAACATCCCCCAACTACAAGGGAGGTGTATGCACCTTTAACAAAAATGGGCCTTATAATTAGCACAGGACAATTTTTAAACATGCTAAAACTCTCATGTTGCATTAAAAAGAAATGTTATTTAGGCATTTACAAAGTAATGGAATCTCATTTCCATCTGCTCCAGCCTCTTTTCAACACCTCTCCCCATAGCAGTGTCAAAAGAACAATTCTAGGCTACCAGCATGTACTACTTGAGAGCCAGCTTGCAGTGATGGATTGGGAGGGGCTAGACCCAGAAAATGGCTGGAAGTATTAGTGTCTGATGGTGCAGAGTGGAACCACAGATTCAGGAGTTTGTTACCTAGCTTTCTGCAGCCATGAAATCTGGCCAAAGTTCCCGGCCAGCACAGGGTGCAATGGAGGGAGCTCAAGAGTAGGGGGTGGGCCAGATGTGTGCACACCTCCAATCTTTCTGATGGGATGCAACCATTATGGGGACAGTCCCATCCCTGGATCACTTTCCCTTAAGCCACCTTTGACTGTGGAGTTGTAGAAGGAGACACAGGTGCTCTAGAGAAATTTACCCGTTACTGGGGGCACATACACATTGTCCCCATCTGACTTATCACATGGTGCTGCTCTGGAGTTGGTATAATTTGCAAAGAAAAGAATGAACACTTCCCAATGATAATTCTCTTCCCCTCTTAATGGTGACCGGTCACAGAGGCAGAAACTGAAAGTCTGGCCAAAAAAAGGAAAAAAAAAAAAAAAAAAAACCAAGGGGGTTTCCTAGACCACTCTGAGACTAAACTCAGGAATCAAGCAAGGGATTTGCTCTCTATTTCTAGCTGAAGGTTCCAGCTTCAAACAAGTATTCCTTCAGCCGGGGTTCTCAGGACCTTCCCAGCTGTTGCTGGAACGGATACTCACTCTGAGTCATGATTTCTCATGGGGCTGTGGATCTTTGGCCCCCATTTCTTCCACCACTTTCTCCATAGAGAAAAACATCCTTCTATTGTTAGATAACACCCCAATCTTAAAGCCAAGAAGAAACCCTGGATGGCTTCAAACACCTGTGTCAAAGAGTCTGCTATGAGGCTGGGATTCTTGGGGATCAGAATGGTCCAGGCAAGCAGGGATAAGAAAGGCCAGGCTCATAACTCAAAAAGCAACATTTACTGCAGAATTTTGCCTGGGGCAGGTCCTATTTCCAGTTTCTAGAGACCGAACTTTGTGAAGCAGAAATTTCAGCACTGGGGTTGGCAGGATTTTCTCTGATTTGTAGGCTTTCTCAGCTGAAAAGTCTTACAAAACAATAATAAACCAGCTTCACCAAGCAAAATATTTAACAAATCACTTTGGTAAAAATATTAAAAATGCATGACGTGGGGGCTGAACTTTCAATTCTAGGACATCCCTTTGCACTTTGGAACACAACGTGTGTGTCCAAGTGTGTGGGATCTGAGATTCTGCTCTCAGTTTACAGCCAGACCCGAAGGCAACTCACCTAGTGCTTCCCTAGCTCTCAGCTCTCACTCTTTTCACACCCCTATCCCTTCCCTGGAGTGCTTTCCCTAGGGAAAGGGTGAGAGGCGGTCCTTTCTGTGTTTGGGTAGATGTGGATCCATTTCAACACAGCCCCTCTGGGTCTCACCCCACTGCTTCTGGAAGTACATTCATCCATCCCCCTGCAACCCTACCACAAGCATTAATTTGCCTGGTTGGTATATTCATTTCTGAGCCCCAGAGAGTAACACTTTGTCTCATCTCCCTGCAGTGTAACTAGATGAGAAATCCCTAAATAGGTGGCTTCCTGCAGTTTGCAAACAGTGACCTGACCTCTAGCCTGAGCACACTTGCTGTCCAGGCCCTTCTCTGGACCCTTCCTCCTGTGCTTGAGAAGACAAAGAACTGAAAATCCCTCTGTGGTCAGGAGTCCAGGACAAGTCCCAGTTCTAAACTCACATTTCCAAACTCTCAATATTCATTTCACTAAAATAATTTGCCCAGTCAGAATTTGGTTTCAGAGAAAGACACTTAAGTAGATCAAAAACATTAATCAATCACAAAAGGCTCGAGTTGAAAAATAGTTAAATTGAAGCTACATTGGGTCTCATCCACGCTGCTTCCTTCCCTTCCTTTCTTCCTTCCTTCCTCCCTCCCTTTTTCTTCCTCTTTCCTTCTTTTCATTCCTCCCTCTCTCCCTTGCTTCCTTCCCCTTTCCCTCCCTCCTTCCTTAGTTCTTCCTTTTTTCCTTCTTTCCTTCATGAGTATCCCCCTTCTACATTTTACCCAAGGTGTGAAATGTGTCTTACAAACAAGTGTGTGTATGTGTATATTTCCATATGCATTCATCTGTCCCCTGGAGTCTTCCCACAGGTGGAAGCTGGCACAATTTAAGGCTGACACTGGCAAACTTTAACATACAGACCACTCAGAACACAGTGTCTGGGGCATGGGAGGATGCAGATCAGAAGCTGGTTACACTGCTCTCCAAACCCCACTGAGAAGAATGACTATGGCTCCAGCCCATCCTCCCTGGGCTTCTTCATTCCCCCTCTTTAGTGCTGGAGGGAAGAATTACAAGGGCAAAGAACTGAGAGTTCCAGGCAGAGAACTGAACCCTCCAGGAATTTGTTCACGTCTCCAAAGTGTTGTATTTCTTCTTCCCAGAAAATCATTGTCTCATGTAACCATCATCTAGGAGCAGGCCTCTCTGTGCAACCTTTCATCTACTGAGGAAAAGAAAATGTTTTGACTCTGGAAGGAAGAGGGTAGAGATGGCAGGGGCTCCCCTAGGGCCCCTCTGATGTCCAGGCCCTATCAACTGGTTTGGGGAAGCAATATCCGCCAGAGGGAAGCTCATGAGCAGGACGGGGTGTCCACAGATCACAGCCACTAAGACATTGAGTCTGGTCTGTGAACTGAACCTCTTATACTAAAAATATTATTGTTGTCTATCTGAAATTTAAATTTAACCAAGCATCCTGTGTTTTTATTTATTAAATTTGACACTAATTGGATGTCTGCAGGAAAACCAGAGAACATTTACACCTGTGGAGCAATGCTATCCTGTGCTGTTAGAGACCAGGAACGGCAGGGGTACAAAGACCAGGTCTAAAGGGCATTGAAGAACCTTCATGGAGCCATCAACAATACTGTTATTGTGCCTTGCTAGGGAAGATAATCATAGCCAAAGAAAAATTGAGGCATCTTCTCTCTTCTTTTCTTTTCACATCTGGTGAATATATCTTTAAGTATTCATATGTTCAAACAGAGACTTTTTTTCTTTTTTTTTAAATAATAAGTACACTGGGGCAAAAGGTGTAAACCAGAACAGTTCCAGGCAAACCACGTTGTCTGTTCACTCTAATTAACCACCAGATTCAGTATATGATGATGCATTATCTTTTTGAGCTATCAACTCCCTCAAGACGGGGATCTCTGAATTCTGTTAAACTAAACTGAAAATTACTTTACTCCTTCCCCATTGCCACCATGTGCCATCCCAGGTTTGTGGGTAATCAGAGGTTTATCTGTCCCTATGCAACTGAATTGTAGGCCAAACTTCCTTCAAGCCTGTAAGGATAACTGAAAAGAGTGGGACCGGAAGGAATCTACGCTAGCTTACTTAGTGTGGTGGCTTCTGTACCTGGAAACCCATTTCTGACACAAACAAAAGCATCTGAGGAACTGAGCATTTTAAAGCAGAGCAGCTGTTCTCAAGAGCTGAACTGTGTTAACTAGCCAGTGGCTCTGAGGGGCAGAAAACCACACACCCAAATAGCAGCAGGTGGTTGCACTGAGCCAAAAACTCACCCTTCTGGAGAAGGAAGAAGGAACCAGCTCAAGTTGGTCAATAAATGCTGTGTGACCCCCTTTACTAGCCCTGATCTGCAGTAATTTTACTTTTACTCCCAAACCACTTGTTTTATCTCCATAAATTTAATGTATTTAACAATCCAGTCCCTACAAATTTCTCCCCCTCAGGTGGGGGATTTTGAGGAGGAAATGGCAGGGAGTCATCACTGTTCTCCGATTTTGTTTTTATCAACTTCCATCATCCACTCTGCAGCGGAAACCTCTCCCACACCAAGGGGCAGGCTAGTTTCTCATGCAGACAGCCCTAGCACCCTGCTGATGTCCTAAAAGAGCATCATCAGCTTCCGGTTATACACACATGAACTTCTTTTTTTAAGCACTTTTCAGACAGATGGCATTTCCTTGTGGTTCTGTAAATAAAACCTGTAGAGCCAAGCACCTTGTCATCAGCTACCCAGTGGAGTGGGAAATTCACCTTTTCTTTTACAGTTTGTTTGAGACATAAGATCAGTGTAGGATCAACATTCAAAAGGTTCAGTTGGACCAAGTTATTGAACCCATTCTAACTTGGAAGAGTAAGTTGCCGTAAGAAGGATAAAGTTGCTAAGTTTCAAGGTGAAAATCTGAAGCAGGCAGAACAGAGAGACACCCAGAATGCTGATGAAGGCTGTAACTTGAAAGATGTATTCACCCTCTCAGCTTTTTTTCAGGTGTTTTAAACTCTAAAGATGTTACAGTCTATAGCAGAAAATTGTGTGCTTTGAGAAAGTCTGAATTTGATAATAATTTTAGCATTTTTTTTCCTCTGGCATAGTTTAGCTTTTTAAAATAGTGATATCAGAAGTAACTAGTCATATTGCACATTGAAGGTGGTAGTAACAGCTGTACATGGCTGAGAAGCAACCCTTTCTCAGGATAGTCAGAATTCATTTTATTGAAAATTAGTCTATGCTTATTTCCTTGAAGGTTTTCACGTGGAAGGGAAGGAGGGGATGAGGAAAGACTTGGTGATGGCTAGAGCAGGCAAATACCACCGTGTAATCCTGAGGACAGTCTCGGACATCTTATAAACAGTCACCCACACAAGGTTTTTTTGTTGTTGTTGTTTGATCTTGTTTTTTTCTTTTTTTCTTTTTTTTAGATGGAATCTTGCTCTGTCACCCAGGCTGGAGTGCAGTGGTGCAATCTGGGCTCACTGCAACCTCCACCTCCTGGGCTCAAATGATTCTCCTGCCTCAGCCTCTTGAGTAACTGACACTACAGATGCAAACCAACACACCTGGCTAATTTTTGTATTTTTAGTAGAGACAGGGTTTTACCCATGTTGGCCAGACTGGTCTTGAACTCCCGACCTCAGATGATCCACTCACTTGGCCGGCCTCCCAAAGTGTTGGGACTACAGACATGTGCCACTGCACCCAGCCTAATCTTGTTTTCTTAGTGAGTTAGTGGCTAACATTGAAAGGAGAATGCATTTTTGCATAAAAATACACATTTCTGTTATTTACCTTGAAAATACAAAAGATCTATTAACTGACACTAGGTAGGGGCTATGTCACTTTAATTGCTTCCTCCTCTCATTGCAAACTTGCCTAAACTATTTGCTGTCCACAAATGTTAAGTTTGACCGAATCTCTTCCATTCTCTATTACTTCTTAATGATGACACCAAATACCAGTTGCCAGTGACCGTACTCAAGCTAGTGGTTTTCTTAAACTTGGAATCTTCAGCTATTTATCTTTCCTGCCTGAGCCCTCCCTCTCCAATGAAGAGTGATTGGATTTGTCCCCAAATATCTGCCTCAGGTATGCGTGAAATTTTCCCATTACTACTCATCACTTTGGGTTATTTAATTCCTTATGTCATCCATCCTCTATGGAAATCAATGCAAATACTTCTGAGGGAGGAAATGTAGTGTTACTTTTCTAACATTAAATTGGTATGGATTTAATGAGATCACTCTCTGCCTACTTGTGTCCAAAAAGAAGCATTTCTCTTGTAAGAAACTGGGTTGGATGTCAGGGCACTGCCCAGAGCTATTCCAGGGCCTGTGGAACAACTCTGCACCTGTTTTTAGGGGAAGTGTCTCCAAGTAAATGCTTCAGGAGGCAGACCTGGAGCATGGTGGGGAGGGGTGGAGTAGGTACTACCTATAGCGTAGGAAGTGTCAAAGTGCTTGGGTTTTAGGGAACCCAAAGAATAACAGCTTTCTTCCTTGCCAGAATTCAGAATGAGATAAGAGGTAGTAGGCACAGAAGTTGGACAAGCAGAGATCCTACTATCAGATTTTTACTTATTAGAGCTGGATTAAAGAATATGGCCTAGATGTGGGGCCAGATGGGCTTGCTAACCCTCTGCTGCCATAAATCTGATGTCCCCCATGAAATCAGCAGCCTTGCCCCCCAGGGGCAGGTCTATATTCCATGGCCCACAAACAGACAGTCACGTCTTTCTGTGGGCAGGTGGGGTGAAGAGAAAAGGAAGAAGAGGAGCCTGAGCCAAGCATGCCCATTTATTCTTCCAAACTCTTGGTCAGTTAACTTACCAATTTTCAGGAGGTGAGTGCAGGGTTGATCAATGAATGATGAGGGGGAAGAAAACCACAGTACCCCTCAGATTTACTAGCATGGGAAATGAGTAGGTGCTTCTAATGACAACCTTTGGGTTGTGCAGTGCTGGAGCTACAGAAATAGAGACTTTGCCATCTGAACGTTCCTCTTGGCAAATGGAATCCCAGAGCACTGGTCCAGGTGAAATTCTAAAACAGGGAGAGTAAGCAGTGCTGGTCTGTGGCTACAGTATGTAGAGCCATTAAATTGAGAGATTCCAGATGGAAAACAAGACTTGGGAAAGAATATGAACATCAAGTATCTCCATAGGTACAAGCCATAGGAACAGCAGGAAAGATCCAGAGGATTCTAGAAGGTGAGGAGGAACAGGATGGAGCCTGTTACAAGAAGTACTTGAAACCTCTTGCTAGGACCCTCCAACATCTCCTCTGAGGAGCTGTCAAGGGGGAAGAGGACAACATCTGTTTTTATAACTTCCAAATGAACACAGTACTCTATTTTATACCTAATATGTGCTCATTAAATTATTTGGTAACTGAATTAAAGAGACTCTTCTAAAAATTACTAAAGCAAAGAAAAACATGCAAAAAATGAATAATCCATAGACTTAACCCTTCTAAGGAATGTCTGTTTTAAAAGAGGATCTGGTTACAGTAAATTCATGTGTAACTGATGGAATATACAGACATGTTTGGACCCAAAGGTCTTATGAGAAGTTTAAATTTCTTCCCAACATACACACATTTCCTAGAAGTCCAGGGTTAGCAATTTGGTGGCATACTTAGTCAAGTCCCTTCCATTGTTTGAATTTTATGGCTTCTTCTAGGGAAGACCAACTTGCTTCTCATTTTTGGCATTGGTCTGTATATTAAGATATATAGATCTTATTAGGTCTTAGAAATACATATTTATGACAGCAATTCCTATCTGAAGGATTTATTAGGAAATTTAATGTTTGCTATAGTAATAGAGATTAAAAGTAGGGCCACCACCTCAAACCTCAAATCTCCTTACAGAAATTATAGAATTCATATATCACAAAATCCACATAAATTGCAGAACTGTCATATACGCCAATTGTAAAGCCAATGGAATGTGATGCAGTAAAGATAGGTTTTATATTTATTTTGCCTTTTTATCAAGTAAGTGGAAAGTTGCTGATGTCAGGCAAATTTCTATTTGAGAATCCTAATCTACAGGCTCCTGATGAGTGGTGACCTTCTCAGCTAGGACTGACAACCACACGGGCTCCTACTTCACAACCAGGGTCACCCTGGGAGACATTCTTATTGGATCAGCTTATTGTAAGTATTAGGTTTCAGCCTTTGAGCATATATTGCTGGTTTTCAGTTACTTATAGCTTTAGAACATATGCTTTTTCATAGAAAAAAAAAAGGGAAAAGCAAGAAGAGGAAAGAAGAAAAAAATCTCTTAAGGAAGTGTTTAAAAGTTGAACTGATAGATTTGGCAATTTTCATTTGTGGCAGGGGTAACAGGCTTCACGGGGGCAGTATGACTCCAATATTAAAGAATAAACGCTTTGATATTGTTAAATACATCACAGCAGGTTTTATAGCAAACTTCACAATAAAGTTAGATGTTTTAGTATCAAAAAGTCACACACATTGCTTTAATGGTATCTACATGTTATGGATTGTAATGGCCTGTTATGACATCATCTGTTAGGAATTTACTATGAATGCTTGGGGAGGTGGTTCAAAAAGCTCCTTCTAATAAGATGCCATGGAATGTAACTATATCTAATGACAATTGGTCAGTTGTGAATAAAGCATTTTCAAAGAGGACTATTGCTTTAAGCTCTATTAAAACGTTAATGGAGCTTAGAAAGAAATCTCCTTCTTGCCTGCTGTTCTTTCATCTGAAAAGCCACAACCCTATGAGACTCTCCCCAGCTCCCAGAGACTACATAGTTTGGAAGGCATTTGGAGATCATTTTGGCTGCAGATAAGGTTTTCAATTCAGCAGCACAATCAACTTTGAAATTAATGTTGGACATAGAGGTGATTCAGATGGGCTGTGAGTTTTAAGCTCCTTCCTGCACATTCTATCCTGTTTGTCTCTCTCTGCTTTTAGATGCCATAGGAAGCATCTGATTGAAATGGAACTCACTGACCTAAAGCTCCTAAAAGAAAATTTTCTTGGTGACAGACAAGTTGGCTGCTTCAGAAAAGGTATTTACTGTGATTCTGGAGATGACACTGGGTCTCAAACTTGCTGCCTGTGAGTGCAATCCAGCCCACAGATTCATTTTGTGTGACAGGCACTGTGTTTAAACGATAAGAATTAGAGTGCCTTTAGGTGGGAAGTGCCTTCTCCAGTTTATAGCAAGCCTCATCATTTCCTATTGTCCTAGATTTAGCTGCATCACACATTACCTGCATACCTCCCAGGCCTCTAGAAACCTGAAACTCATGAGCTTCAGGCATTCTGTGCATGGTCCATCCCTGTGCCCTAGGTTCAACTTGAGGTTTCTCGCCGACGCCTCCCACAGCTGGACCTTGTTCCTCACAAAGAGTTTCTGGTGAAATCAGAGTCATAAAGACTGGATTAAGAGGAAAGTTCAAGGACTCCCAGGATCTAAAAGCTTACAGGAAAACTTAAGAGTTTGGGATCCTCCAAACCCTGATGAGCAACCTGAGACACAGAAAAGGGAAATGCCTTGGAAAGGTCAGCCCCAGAAGGAACAGAGGAGAGAGGGAAACCTAGGACTTGTGATTCTCCATCCTGTATGCTGCACCCACCACCCCACACAGCTGGCCTGAATTATTGGTATAGCCCTTCCCCACATTCCTAAAGAGCGTGTTCTTTATGAAGCCACCATCCACACCAGCTGTGCAGCCAACCCCTCTTACACTGGGCTGCTGTGTCTGGTGACATGAAAGTCAAGGCCAATGTGGTCACACTAAGCCCACCAAATCTTAAAGAAAAGTACTTCTCTAGCATTGGTAGAGAACTTTAGGCTAGAGACAGATTGAGGTTTAAAACAAATCCAAGGAATCAACTTTGTAGACAACACAGGTTACTTAGCCTCTGCTCCTTCTTTTTTAGAGTACAAGGAAACTTTCCTTCAGAGCTGACCCTGGAAGTAGGCAGAAAGGTTGCTGACTCTTTAAGTTGTCTTGAGCTACCTCAGGAAGACTTCCATCAGCCAAAAATTCCCTTGTAGCTCAACCCTTCCATTCTCAACCAAGGCATAAATACTAAAATCCAGTTAATAGCAATTCATTGATATGAGCTAAATATTGCCCCCTTTATGCATTGTGCTTTATGAAAAAAAAAATTCTGGAAGGGGAGAGGTTTCGATTGGTTGACTCAATTAACTTTTCTTGTGAGTGGAAAGTCTTGAGGGCAGGGATAACCCTTAGCATTAGTGAGAGGCAGAAGAGCAAAAGAAAGAGGTGTTGGACTAGGGACATTAGCTAACAGAGAAGACAGAGGTAAAGGGGCCAATGAAAGAGACATCCAAAGGAAACCACTGGTGTAATATAACTGTGGGGGGCATCTATGTGGAGGAGAGCATGGTCAGGCCACTGAGGCTGCTCTACCAGGGATTGGCTGTAGCCTCCCACCCACTACCCTTGAAATTCTCAGTCCCCAACTCCCACCGAGATCTTCAGCAAATACCTCCAGCAAGTGGGAGGAAAGAACACAAGAACTTGAAGTAGTGGCTCTGTTCATGAACATAATAAGTATCTGTTGAATGAATAAATCAAATATTGCCAGTGCATTGCTGTGCAGCCATCTCGATGGTTAAAGCTTCCTTGCTTGGTCTCTAGAGCACTTGATCAATAGGGTCTAATTCCAGGAGGTGTGGAGTGGAATGGACCTGGAATCAGTACTTTGCATTTTGTGGGGATTATCACTGGTTGAAGTTGTTTCCCACTCCAGTAGAACAGTGGCTTCATTCATAATTCATGCATTTAATGTCTCTGGTAAGTATTGCTTACCAGATGGGATTCTCAACAGTTAACTGAAGTGGAAAGCAGGTTGCTTCATAGAGTTGGAGTGAAAATCACAGGTGGAGGTATGGCATGAACTGAAATTTTCTAGTTAAGACAGAGACCTTTGAGAGGTCACCGAGTTGCAACTTCTATTGGTTCTACAAGCTAATGAGAGGCTATGATGGAGAAATGAGATGGAAATTCTACCTGTGGAAGCTGATGGCCACTGCTGTCTTCTGGGAGCGAAAACAAGGCCTAGAATGACTAAGAGGTTGCTTATTGTTACAGGTTGAACCCGGAGCAGAAATGGCCAAATCAAGATTGAAAGGAAGATGGGAAGGAATAGACACAGGAAGTGTATGTGTGTATGTGCATGCATGTGTGTGCATGTGTGCACGTGTGCACATGTGTGTGTCGGGGGGTGGAAGCAGGGTTAACCCACCAGCTAATCATTTGGTTGCAGTAGAAGGGAGATGAGAACTGCTTAAAATATTTGAGACCTACAAAAGCTGAGATAACTACTATATTAGCAGCCAAAACTAGGAAATTCTGAGAAGGAGAGAGTGAGCTGAAACTGTCTTTGGATAATTTAGAACAGAATGAGCATATCTTGTTTGATTTTTCATTTTACTTTGATCATTTGCCATGGTAGAATATTATATATATTCAATGTAATTTTGTATTAGGAAAGTATTAAATGCATCAAAATTTCCACATAGGCCAATGTCTCATGCATTAGGGCATTTATGGTGTGAGGGTCAGAAACATGTATCCAAAAAATGCCTATTTCTTAGATCACAGTTTTATCTTCCTTATCATTTCTGCTATGAAGCCAATGTTCTCTCAGATTTGGAATGCTTTTCTCACTCATGTACTCATATATATGTATACACACACACACACACACACACACACACACACACACATATATATGTATTAATAAAACTCTTTCCAGACACATAATTCCAGGAACTTTTTAATGCCTTAATTATTAGTCCTTTGATAAAATTTTCTAATTAAGTCAGTGTGACACTCAGTCAAAGAACAGAATTACTTCAGAATATCCTCATGTGGTTTTTTTGTGGTAGAGTTTACCATGAAAGCAAAACAAAGAAATCAATTTCAGCTGCCATTAGAGATTTAGGTTGAACTACGAGAAGAACTCCCAGACTGTAAGTACCTGAAAGAAGTGCTATGTGGGGAACTTAAAAATCCTCATCTCTAGAGACTTCTAGAGAGAAGTGAAACAACCACTCACATATGGAATTGCCTCAGTGAAACTAATCGTGCCCAGGAAAATTTTGTTTCAAAAATTTTAATGACTTTCAATTCTGTATTGCCACACTATCCCATGACTTGGCTCAGAAAGCATAAGCATCCTCATAGTGTAATGTGGAAGGCATTGTTAGTACCCGTCCAATCTCCATTCCCCAATCCCTGAAAACTCATTTGTCACCACCATAATGGACTCTAAAATTCATATGGTGCCATGTGGCCCTATTGAGGTCCCATCACCACCCAGGGAAGGGCTGATTGGACTGGGATAGCCACTCAATCCAAGAGGTATTATTCAAGCGGATATAAGCCAACTCTGTTCTCTCTTCTGGGGTGTGGCATCAGGACTGAGCGAGCGGATCAGCAATGGTTAAGAGCACAGAGTCTTCAGCCAGGCTGCCTGGGTTTGACATTGAAATCTACTACTCATTTGCTATGGGAATTTAGATGTGTCACTGAGCTTCTCTGCCTCAATTTTATCTGTAAAATGGGGATAAACATTATAGTTTAGATGAGAGGACTAAGTAAGTTAATATATAACATATAAACTGCTCAGACTTTAGACTGTGGCATGTGCTCTCTGAGGGTTGGCTAATTTGTGACCTTGGCTGGTCACATGAATTAAAAGAGCTGTAGATCTGGGAATCGAAGACACTGTGAAATGATCAACTGCAGGCTTGGATCTAATAAAGAGGGAAAGATGGTCTTTAGGACAAGGTGAGAGAACAGAATGGAGTGAAAAGGTAAATCAGGAGACCAGAAAGGCACACAGAGAGAGTAGGTGCTTTGATTTTTCATGGCTTTCTGGCTTCTGTTTCTGGTCTCTAAGTCTGAACTCACTTTGGCCTGTTGAGTTCCATGAGATACCTATGTGTCCTTACAAGAAATGCTGCTTTTTTTTTGGCTTACACTAGTTTGAGTGAGTTTCCATTACTTGAAACTAAGAATCCTTGGTAAGGAGAGTTAAGTTTACACTCAATTGCCTTTGAACACAAATTTTCAAGAAACCGGAACAGAAAGAGTACTTCAGGGGGAAAGGCACTGCACATTCCATTTTTTAAAAGGGTTACTTCTTTCCTAGAATGAGAGATGCCTCAACTTTGACATATTTTAGAACATTCACATTCTTCATTAACAACTTCTAAATGGAGGAACTTTTTCTACAACTGAAACTCAATTTCTATATAAAAATAAATTTAAAGTTGGGTGAGCCAAATTTCCCCTCTTCTAACTTGGTTACATTCTGCAGTCCAAAAAATAGTGCCCTCTTCCTCCGTCTCTGATGGTATGAAAGTCGAGGCAGCAGTGGGGATGCAAAGCTCACACATCATCTGACAATTTCCATTTCCAACTTCAAGTCCACAGACTCAATCTGCTAAATCCTTTGACTTAAGTCATGAAAAATGACACACATTACCATGCCTCATAACACGTCTTCTAAAACCTTTTCAAATAACCAGCCGGCAGGCAGCATTGCCAGCCTCGCCACAGACACCATCATTTTTTCCCCTTCCCTGTCTGGCTCTGAGTTTTGGAACCGAGATGAAACTTAACCTTCCCAAACAAAGACCGTTTACTAGGCAACTTAGGGCCAGTAATTAGCTCACACACCATAAGGTCCCACAGAGCTATTTGCAGATCTCTTCCAAGTTTAGGTTTTTTTCTTCCAGAAATTAGCCCTTGTCTCTAAGAACCCACAATCATTTACCACGGAATGAAGGAACTACACTTATTATAAGAGTAAAATATTTAAAACCTCTTTCAAGGATAGTCAGACAACCTCATAAATCATGTTCTCCACACTGGTGAGTTTGGGATGGGAAGGGATGTGTTGACATATTTAGAAGCCATTGGGGTGCTGTGGTTTCACAGCTAGGAGGGGAAACTCGAGCTTGTTGAAGTTGGAGCTTACTTGTATTTTTATTTATTGAATTAATGAAATCTTGGCAACAAACTATGTTTTGCTTTAGATGAGATGGGATTTTTTTCTTTGCCCCCACCTACCTTGTCTCCCTTTCTGCCCCTCTCAAATAGACAATTTTTATAAATGTTTCAAATGCCAGAAAAGCTTCCTGGGCAGCCAAACTGAACCTTAAAAAATCAAGATGAACCAATCAATACATGGAGATGTGGCTTCCATTAAAATTGACATTTGGGTATTAGAAGAAGAAAGAAACAGCCTGAAAATAAATATTTTGAATGCATTTACAAGGCTGCTTGAGTCTAAAAGTTTGCACATTTATCAATCTATATGTCAGCCTGAATGGTAGCTTGCAAAAACCATAGCTCATCAGAATCTAGTCAACATAGCTTATGACATTTCCTCACATTTGGTGAACGCTCTACCATTCTAACAGGGAATGTGAATTGTGTGTGTGTGTGTGTGTGTGTGTGTGTGTGTGTGTGTGTGTGTGTGTGTATACACTAGTGACTTAACAAAAAAATCACCATCAAGTTTTACTATAGAAGTTTCCAACTTCAACTAAAAACTAGAATCACCTGTGTAGCTTTTGAAAGCCCCCAGGCATTTATATTTCTTAAAAGCTCTGCAGTTATGGCCCCAACAGGAAATCAATGGCAGATTCAAATTGGGTAAGCTGAAGAAAGTTTAATAAAGGGACTCTTTACAAAGGTGCCAGCAGAGTAGAGGAAAACTAGAAGGAATAGTCAGTACTCTCTCTCAGTCTAGGAGCAGTAGCCTGCTGTTATCACCCCTAGTTTAGAAAAGGAAAGGGTGGGAACAGTCATCAGAACCCAGAGAATGGAGAAGCCCCCTGGGAAGGGTCACCTGACAGGAGCTATATTACCTTAAGACTAAGGATGCAACCAAACCCGAGTAATTCCATATAAAGGCAGCCAGGGAAGCCATATCCCAACCACATTTTCATCTACCCCTTCCATCTCCTACTGGTCCTTACGACAGAACCCAGCTAGAAGCTGGAAGATAAGGAAGCCTTTTGTTGCTGTCCTTAAAGGTCAACCTTCTTCTCCCCCTTCTTGAGACAACACAGGGTGGAAAGAAGTGGAGAGTGGATCTGTGAAATAAATGGGAGGTGTTCTGCCCATCAGGAAATTCTCCTGCAACCAGATGTTCTGGTCTGCTGCCCAAATTGGCATTTGGGCAACATACTCTACCTGTTTGAGTCTGTTTTCTCAGAAATAAAGGGCATTGGCTTAGCTCAGTGTTTTCCAAAGTGTGGTGTTAGAACTCTGCTCCCGTATCACAGGGGCTTCTTGGGGTGGGGAAGATAGAGAGGCCAAATGGTGGGTTCTTGGTTCATTCCCCATTGCACTCCCTAGTAAGTAAATAAGTAATGTGCTAAATTATTCTGAAGAGTGTCAAATTATTTATCTCAGGCTTGCTGTATTTTTGAGACATTGACTGTCTAGACCAACATATATGATCATGACAAAGGAAGAAACTATACATATGTTCCTAATTAATTTAAATACAAACGTAGGGGGGGTGTGTGTGTGTACTTATAGGTATAATAGTGATGAAAAAGAGAGGTATTTTTAGAGTTGAGAAGATAAAAGCTTAAAAAGATTAACTCTAAGTTGCTCATGTTTAAGAGGGCAAATATATGGTGGAGTCATGGTTCAAACCTAGGTTTGTCTTATTCCAAAAACAATGCCACCAAAGCACGTGAAAACTGAAAAGAAAACAAAAGAGTATACCTACTTAGACACACACATTTACATATTTACATATTGTTTTAGTATGTTTCAGGTTTACTGCATTTTCATTAGCTTTCCAGGTTTAAAGTTCTGCCCTTCTGCAGGCTGCCCTTGCCAGGGTTCACTTCATCATGTGATGTCTTTCAACAGAGCACAAAAGACAGATCACATGGCAGATGAGCAAAAACTATTATCATTGGATTTATGCAACATTTGAAATAGCTATCTGTCCAGTTTTTTTCCCCCAACCGACAAAAGAGAGTTTTATGTTATCAATAGGTAAAGATTCTGCTTTTGAAGGTTTATTCTCTCACTCAATGACTGCCTGGTTTTTCTCAATGGGAAATGAGGCTTTTGAAGGCTCTTTTAGAGGTCTGTATGTTCACAGTTCAGAGAAAACAAAGGTCCATGAGTCTGAGCAGTCATGGAACCTCGGGAACTTCAGGGGGTTTTGCAGAGTGGGTATGAAAATTTTCACATCCATTCTGTGTAAAGTTCTGTAAAGCAGGTCCTTGTTCCTCTAAGAAAATATCAAATGTAATCTTAGAAATTGAGTGCGTAGGGGGTGTTTTCCTGTGTCTTTAAATTATGGGCCCAAAATGCCTCATTCAACAAATATTTATATATTAATAAATATGTGCCATGCTAGGTGGTAATGATGGTAAATAACGAAAAATACATTTTATAAACAAACGATAGTGATCAAAATACAATGAAATAATTGACACAGTGTGGACTTGGTATAAAGAACAGTGGGAGTGGAGAATGAATTTTTATTTCTGCCTGGGATAATGAGGGACATTTCCATAAGGATGAATATTTTGACCTGAGACTAAAAGATGAGTACACTTTTACCTGATAGACAACGAGGAGGGGGTATTTCAGGCAAAGGAAACTGTATATGCAAAGTTACAAAGGTGTGAAATGGGACAGGTGATTTAAAGACTAACAAAGAGTTTGATATACTTACGATATAGGTTGTAAGTAAGGCAGTAATAGAAGTGAAGCTGGGTTGGTAGGTAGCAGCCAGATCATGATGGGTTTTAATTGGCAAGTTGAAGAGTTTCCATTTTATCCTACATGGTTTATGATTTCAAAACAAATCTGCACTTATGCTCAGGGATACACACATGCAGGGTATGTACATGATGTTAGGCTAAATAAAGCATATCTTCCTGGAGCACCAATTTTATTAGAAATATTAGAAGAGACTTTTTAAAATTAATTGATATATAATAATTGTACATATTTATGGGGTGCATGTGATATTTTGATATATGCATATAATGTGAAATGATCAAATCAAGGTACTTAGAATGTCCATCACTCCAAATAATTATTATTTCCTTTTGTAGGAAACATTTCTACTCTTCCAGCTATTTTGAAATACATAATGGTTTATTGTAACCCTACTGTGCTATTAAATAGAACTTATCCTTCTATCTAACCGTATGTTGGTAACCAATAAACAATCTCTATTCATTTCAATTCCTTCTTCCCAGCCTCTTGTAACCATCATTCTACTCTTCCTCCATAAAATCAACTATTTCAGCTCTCACATATGACTGAGAACATGCAATATTTATCTTTCTGCACCTGGCTTATTTCACTTAATATGATCACTTCCATTTCCACCTACGTTGCTGCAAATGACAGAATTTTATTCATTTAGTGGCTGAATAATATTCCATTGTGTTTATATGCCACATTTTCTTTATCCATTCTTCCATCAATGTCCATGTATATTGATTCCATATCTTTGCTATTGTGAACAGTGTCGCAATAAACATATGAGTACAGGTATCTCTTTGATATACACATTTTTTTTCCTTTGAATAAATACCTAGTAGTGATATTGTGGGGATCATATGGTAGTTCTATTTTTTGTTTTTTGGGAAATCTCTATATTGTTTTCCATAGTAGTTGTGCTAATTTATATTCCCAACAACATAGTATAAGAATTTCCTTGGTTCTGATCCAAGATGGCCAATTAGGAGCAGCTCAGGATTGCAGCTCCCAGTGAAAGCCCAGAGGGTGAGTGGATGCCGCATTTTCAGAAGGATTTATATTGCCCACAGACCAGGAGATTCCCAGGCAGAGGAGCCCCACAGGTTGCCAGCGCGGCTGTTTTGGCCGGTGTGGCTGTTTTTGCTGGCGTGGCTGTTTTGCTGGCGCACAGGCGCAGCAGTTCTCCATACAAAATACGCAGGTCCAGGTGCCGTTTTGCTGGCAATTGGAGCTCCGGGGAAGGCAGTCGCCCAATCTGATTGAAAAGGGGACTGAAAGAGGGAGCCAGGCCAGGAGATTCCCGGGCAAAAAAGCGCCGCAAATCTCAGCGCCGCTGTTTCAGCCAGCACAGTGGGTTGCTGCATGGGAAATCACACAGATCTCGGTGCATTTTCAACAGGGCGACTGGAACACCTGGGAGACAGTCGACCGTTCAACTAAAAAAAAGGCTCTGAGGCAGGGAGCCAGGTGATCAGGCTTGGCTGGTCCCACCCCCACAAAAAAACAGCAATCAGAAATGCTCTGGATTGAGAGTTTCACAGCAAGCACAGCTGAACCCGGGATGGTCCAACTCTGTGGGGGAGGTGTGTCCGCCATTACCAAGGCAGTCCACCACTACAGAGGTAGTTTGCCATTGCCGAGGCAGTTCTAACTACACCCGTATAAACAGGACTACAGGGAAGTTCACACGGCAGATAGGTGGAGCCCACAACAGGTCAGCAAAGCCTCTGCAGGCAGACAGTGACTAGGCTGCCTCCTTGCTGGGCAGGGCAGCCCTGAAAAAAGCCAGCAGTACAACAGAAACTCATAAATAAAGCCCTAACTCCCCAGGACAGAGCACCTGGGGGAAAAAAGGGGTTTATGAGTTCTGCTGCAGCAGACTTAAACATACTTGCCCAACAGCTCTGAATGAACAACAGAGCTCGCAGCTCAGCACTTGAGCTCCTATACAGGACAGACTGCCTCCTCAAGCAGCTCCCTGACCCCCATATATCCAAAGAGTCACCTCATAAAGGAGTATTCAGACTGACATCTGGCAGGTATCCTTCTGGGGCAAAGATAGCAGAGGAAGAAACTGGCAGCAACCCTTACTGTTCTGCAGCCGCTGCAGGTGATCCCCCAGACAAACAGGGCCTGGAGTGGACCTCAGCAGTCCTACAGCAGAGGGGCCAGACTGTTAGAAGGAAAACTAAGAAACAGAAAGAAATAACTTCATCATCAACAAACTGGATGTCCACTCAGAGACCCAATCTGAAAGTCAACAACTTCAAAGATGACAGGTGGATAAATCCACAAAGATGGGAAGAAACCACTGCAAAAAGGAGGAAAACACTCGAAACCAGAATGCCTCTCCTCCAACAAGGGATCACAACTTCTCACCAGCAAGGGAACAAGGCTGGATGGAGAATGAGTGTGATGAATTGACAGAATCAGGCTTCAGAAGGTGGGTAATAAGAAACTTCTGTGAGCTAAAAGAACATGTTCTAACCCAATGCAAACAAACTAAGAACCTTGAAAAAAGATTTGACGAAATGCTAATGAGAATAAACAACTTAGAGGAATATAAGTGAATTGATGGAGCTGAAAAACACAACATGAGAACTTCACGAAGCATACACAAGTTTCAACAGCCGAATTGACCAAGCAGAAGAAAGGATATCAGAGGTCGAAGATCAACTCAATGAAATAAAATGAGAAGACAAGAGTAGAGAAGAAAGGGTAAAAAGGAATGAACAAAGTCTCCAAGAAATATGGGACTATGTGAAAAGACCTAATCTACATTTGATAGGTGTACCTGAATGTGATGGAGAGAATGAATCCAAGCTGGAAAATACTCTTCAGGATATTATCCAGGAAAACTTCCCCAACCTAGCAAGGCAGGCCAATATTCAAGTCCAGGAAATACAGAGAACACCACAAAGATATTCCTCAAGAAGAGCAACCCCCAAGGCACATAATCATCAGATTCACCAGGGTTGAAATAAAGGAGAAAATGCTAAGGGCAGCCAGAGAGAAAGGTCGGGTTACCCACAAAGGGAAGCCCATCAGACTCACAGCAGAAACCCTAGAAGCCAGAAGAGAGTGGGGGCCAATATTCAACAACCTTAAAGAAAAGAACTTTCAACCCAGAATTTCATATCCAGTCAAACTAAGCTTCATAAATGAAGGAAAAATAAAATCCTTTGTGAACAAGCAAGTACTCAGAGATTTTATCACCACCAGGCCTGCTTTACAACAGCTCCTGAAAGAGGCACTAAACATAGAAAGGAATAACCAGTACCAGCCACTCCAAAAACATACCAAATGGTAAAGAGCAGCAACACAATGAAGGAACTGCATCAACTAACAGGCAAAACAGCCAGCTAGCATCAAAATGGCAGGATCAAATTCACACATAACAATATTAACCCTAAATGTAAATGGGCTAAATGCCCTAATCAAAAGACACAGACTGGCAAATTCGATAAAAAGCCAAAACCCATCGGTGTGCTGTATATAGGAAACCCATCTCACATGCAAGGATACGCAAAGGCTCAAAATAAAGGGATGGAGGAAGATTTACCAAGCAAATGGAGAGCAAAAAAAAAAGCAGGAGTTGCAATTCTCATCTCTGATAAAATAGACTTTAAACCAACAAGATCAAAAGAGACAAAGAAGGACATTATATAATGGTAAAAGAATCAATGCAACAAGAAGAGCTAACGATCCTAAATATACATGCACCCAATACAGGAGCACCCAGATACATAAGGCAAGTTCTTAATGACTTACAAAGAGACTTAGACTCCCACACAATAATAGTGGGAGACTTGAACACCCCATTGTCAATATTAGACTGATCAATGAGACAGAAAATTAACAAGGATATCCAGGACTTGAACTCAGACCTGGACCAAGCAAACCTAATAGACATTTACAGAACTCTCCACCCCAAATCCACAGAATATACATTCTTCTCAGCACCACATCACACCTACTCTAAAACTGACCACATAATTGGAAGTAAATCACTCCTCAGCAAATGCAAAATAATGGAAATCATAACAAACAGTCTCTCAGACCACAGTGCAATCAAGTTAGAACTCAGAATTCAGAAACTAACTCAGAACCGCACAGCTTCAGAGAAACTGAACAACTGGCTCTTGAATGTTGACTAAATAAACAATGAAATGAAGGCAGAAATAAAGATGTTCTTTGAAACCAATGAGAATGAAGACACAACATACCAGAATCTCTGGGACACATTTAAAGCAGTCTCTAGAGGAAAATATATAGCAATAAATGCCCACATGAGAAGCAAGCAGAGATCTAAAATTGACACCCTATCATCAAAATTGAAAGAGCTAGAGGAGCAAGATCAAAAAAAACTCAAAACCTAGCAGAAGACAACAAATAACTAAGATCAGAGCAGAACTGAAGGAGATAGAGACACAAAAAACCCTTCAAAAAATCAATGAATCCAGGAGCTGGTTTTTTGAAAAGATCAACAAAATAGACAGACCACTAGCCAGATTAATAAAAAGAAAAGAGAAAATAATCAAATAGATGCAATAAAAAACAATAAAGGGGATATCACCACAGATTCCACAGAAATTCAAACCATCATCAGAGATTATTACAAACAACTCTATGCACATAAACCAGTAAACCTGGAAGAAATGGATAAATTCCTGGACACTTGCATCCTCCCAAGCCTAAACCAGGAAGAAGTCGAAACCCTGAATAGACCAATAACAAGGTCTAAAGTTGAGGCAGCATTTAAGAGCCTACCACCCAAAAAAGCCCAGGCCCAGATGGGTTCACAGCTGAATTCTACCAGACATACAAAGAGGAGCTCATACCATTCCTTCTGAAACTATTCCAAACAATCCAAAAGAGGGAATCCTTCCCAAATAATTTTATGAGACCAACATCATCCTGATACCAAAACCCGGCAGAGACTCAGCAAGAAAAGAAAACTTCAGGCCAATATCCATGATGAACACAGGTGCAAAAATCTTTAATAAAATACTGGCAAACCAAATGCAACAGCACATCAAAAAGCTTATCCACCATGATCAAGTAGGATTCCATCCTGGGGATGCAAGGCTGGTTCAACATACGCAAGTCTATAAACATAATTCACCACATAAACAGAACCAAAGACAAAAACCACATGATTATCTCAATTGATGCAGAGAAGGCCTTTGACAAAATTCAACAGCCCTTTATGCTAAAAACCCTCAATAAGCTAGATATTGACGGAACGTATCTCAAAACAGTAAAAGCTATTTACGACAAACCAACAGCCAATATCATATTGAATGGGCAAAAACTGGAAGCATTCCCTTTGAAATCTACCACTAGACAAGGATGCCCTCTTTCCCCACTCCTATTCAATATAGTACTGGAAGTTCTAGCCAGAGCAATCAGGCAAGCAAAAGAAATAAAGGGTATTTGATTAGGAAAGGAGGAAGTCAAATTGTCTCTATTTGCAGATGACATGATTGTATATCTAGAAGACCTCATCATCTCAGCCCAAAATCTCCTTAAACTGATAAGCAACTTCAGCAATGTCTCAGGATACAAAATCAATGTGCAGAAATCACAAGCATTCCTGTACATCAATAACAGACTTAAAGACAGCCAAATCAAGAACCAACTGCCATTCACAATTGCTACAAAGAGAATAAAATACCTAGGAATACAACTAAAAAGGAATGTAAAGGACCTCTTCAAGGATAACTACAAACCACTGCTCAATGAAATAAGAGAGGACACAAACAGATGGAGAAACATTCCATGTTCATGGTTAGGAAGAAGCAATATCATGAACATGGCCATACTGCCCAAAGTAATTTACAGATTAACTGCTATCTCCATCAAGCTACCAATGACCTTCTTCACAGAACTGGAAAAAACCACCTTAAACTTCATATGGAACCAAAAGAGAGCCCACATAGCCGTCAATTCTAAGCAAATAGAACAAAGCAGGAGGCATCACACTCCCAGACTTCAAACCATACTACAATGCTACAGTAATGAAAACAGCATGGTATTGATACCAAAACAGAGATATAGACCAATGGAACAGAACAGAGGCCTCGGAGGCAATGCCACACATCTACAACCATCCGATCTTTGACAAACCTAACAAAAACAAGCAATCAGGAAAGGATTCCCCTGTTTAATAAATGGTGTTGGCAAAACTGGCTAGCCATGTGCAGAAAGCAGAAACCGGTCCCCTTCCTGACACCTTACACTAAAATTAACTCCAGATGAATTAAAGACTTAAACATAAGACCTAACACCATAAAAACCCTAGAAGAAAATCGAGGGAAAACCATTCAGGACATAGGCGTAGGCAAGGACTTCATGACCAAAACACCAAAAGCATTGGCAACAAAAGCCAAAATAGACAGATGGGACCTAATCAAACTCCACAGCTTCTGCATGGCAAAAGAAACCGTCATTAGAGTGAATTGGCAACCAAAGGAATGGGAAAAAATTTTTGCAGTCTACCCATCTGACAAAGGGCTGATATCCAGAATCTACAAAGAACTAAAACAGATTTACAAGAAAAAAACAAGCCCATTCAAAGTGGGTGAAGGATATGAACAGACACTTTACAAAAGAAGACATACATGAGGCCAACAAACATATCAAAAAATGTTCATCATCACTGGTCATTAGGGAAATGCAAATCAAAACTATATTGAGATACCATCTCACACCAGTTAGAATGGTGATCATTAAAAAATCTGGAGACAACAGATGCTGGAGAGGATGTGGAGAAATAGGAATACTTTTACACTGTTGGTGGGAGTGTAAATTAGTTCAACCATTGTGGAAGACAGTGTGGCGATTCCTCAAGGACCTAGAAACAGAAATGCCATTTGACCCAGCAATCCCATTACTGGGTATATATCCAAAGGAGTATAAATCATTCTATTATAAGGACACATGCACACGAATGTTTATTGCAGCACAGTTTACAATAGCGAAAACTTGGAACCAACCCCAATGCCCATTGATGATAGGCTGGACAGGGAAAATGTGGCACATATACACCATGGAATATTATGCAGACATCAAAAATGATGAGTTTGTGTCCTCTGTAGGGACATGGATGAACCTGGAAACCATCATTCTCAGCAAACTGACACAGGAACAGAAAATCAAACACCACATGTTCTCACTCATAGGCGGGTGTTGAACAATGAGAACACATGGATACAGGGAGGAGAGCATCACACACTGGGGTCTGTCGGGGGGAAATAGGGGAGGGACAGCGGGGGGTGGGGAATTGGGGAGAGATAGCATGGGGAGAAATGCCAGATATAGGTGATGGGGGAGGAAGGCAGCAAATCACACTGCCATGTGTGTACCTATGCATCAATTTTGCGTGTTCTTCACATGTACCCCAAAACCTAAAATGCAATTAAAAATAAATAAATAAATTATTAATAAAATAAAAGTAAAAAATCAGATCAGTTTTATAGAATCAAATTTTCCAGAGACAAACCAGAGTTTGGATTCCAGCTTACAGTGCAAGTTAAGCATTAGTAATCTCATGCAGAAGCATTTATCTCTGACATTCTGCTTGACTGCAAGCACTCAATTCTCTAAATCTGGTTTGTGCTTCTGCCATCATTTTATTCCATTCCAAAGCTCTGGCATGCAAGACAATCCATCTCTAAAATTCAAGACTTCCAAATTGAGATGAACGATTATTGGGCTTGGGTTGGGGTTTATAACCAATGCAATCATTGATCGTTTGTTCCGGACTCTTGGGATCACTGCTGAGCCCAGTGGCTCCTTCTCCATCACGGCCTCCTATGACTTCTACATCTTCCTTCTGTTTCTTACGGGTCTCCAGGTCCTTTCAAATACTCTCAAATTCATCAATGTCATTGAGCTTTAGCTCTAGGCATGTTGGTTTTCATCTCAGCATACTGAAGTCAACACTAAGGGCCAAACCCAGTGAACTATATTAGCAATTCACAGGATTATCCTCAGCATCTAAACAGATCCTAAATGTGTCCGTCATTCATTAAACAAATGCTTCTTGTGCTCCAGCTACAAAGTTAAAAGGTACAGTCATAATCTCTTTTCGAGCCTGCTCAGCCCCTTCCCGGAACCTCAGCTTTCCCAACAAAACTACTCGAGGCCAGTATCATCTTGATACCAAAACCTGGGGGGAGACACAGGAAAATAGAAAACTTCAGGCCAGTATCCGTGGTGAACATGTATGCAAAAATCCTCAGCAAATTACTTGCAGACTGAATTCAGCAGCACATCAAAAAGCTAATCCACCAGGATCAAGTAGGTTTCACCCCCAGGATGCAAGGTTGGTTCAACACATGCAAATCAATAAATGTGATTCATCACATAAACAAAACTAAAGACAAAAACCACATGATTATCCCAATAGACACAGAGAAGGTTTTTGATAAAATTTAACATCTCTTCATGTTAAAATCTCTCAATGAACTATATATTGAAGGAACATACCTCAAAATAATAAGAGCCATTTATGACAAGCCCACAGCCAACATTATACTAAATGGGCAAACGCTGGAAGTGTTCCCCCTGGAAACTATCACAAGACAAGTATCCCCTCTCTCACCACTTTTATTAAACATACTATTGGAAGGCCTAGCAACAACAATTGGGCAAGAGAAAGAAATAAAGAGTATCCAAATAGGAAGACAGGAAGTACAAGCACAGATCTGTTTGTAGGCAACATGATTCTATATTTAGAAAACTCAGTCATCTCGGCCCAAAAGATCCTCCAGCTGAAATACACCTTCAGCAAAATTTCAGGACACAAAATTCATGTAGAAAAATCACTGGCATTTCTACATGCCAACAACAGTCAAACCAAGGAGCCAAATCAGAAAGGTAATTCCATTCAAAATTGCCACGAAAGAAGAAAATATGTAGGAATACAACATTGAACATTCAAAACACAATCAAACTTTTAATTCAGTAAATAGCATTCAAGAACAACTGATACTTCTCTTCCTCTTACCTCCTCCCATTATAGAAACAGCAGCACCATTATGATCATGATCATCTTTACTTCAACTTATCAACCCAAATGCTGAAGATACTTGAAATGCCATAGATTTCTATGGCATGTTATGCATTTCTTTTGTTTCTATATTTGATGTTTGATTTTATCTACTCCCATTGGAGATCACAAACTTTATAAAGACAGAACCAATGTCAAAAAAACTTAATCTATCACTTAAAATGTTACACTTAGCTAGACTATAATAATCCACATTGAAAATAAAATTTCATTACTAAAAAAAAAAAAGAATTTCCTCTCCTCTGCACCTCACCAGCATCTGTTATTTTTTTGTGTTTTTAATATAAGTAGCCATTCTAATTGGGATAAAATGATATCTCACTGAGGTTTTGATTTGCATTTCCTTGATGATTAGAGATGCTGAATAATTTTTCATGTACCTGTTTGTATGTCTTTTGAGAAATGTCTATTCATGTCCTTAGGCTACATTTTAATAAGATTATTTATTTTACTATTGTTGAGCTGTTTGAGCTCCTTGTATATTCTGGATACTACTGCCTTTTAAAGGTATAGCTTGCAAATATTTTCTACCATTCAATGGGTTTTCTCTTCACCTCATTCATTGCTTCATTTTTTGTGAAGAAGCTTTTAGTTTAATATAATCCCATTTATTTTTGGGGGTTATAGTTATCTGTGTTTTTGAAGTCTTAACCATAAAATCATTGACTAGACCAGTATCCTGAATATTTTCCCTATGTTTTCTTCTAATAGTTTTATAGTTTTGAGTCTTAAATCTAAATCTTTAATCCATTTTAAGTTGATTTGTATATAGGATGAGAGATAGGGGTCTAGTTTTCTTCTTCTACACAAGGATATAGTTTTCCAACACATTTATTAAAGAGGGTGTTCTTTCCCCAATGTATCTTTTTGGCACTTTTGTCAAAAATCAGTTGGCTTTAAATATATGTGTTTATTTCTGGGTGGTTTTCTATTCTGTCTCATTGGCATATGTGTTTGTTTTTATACAAATACAAAGCTAGTTTGATTACTACAGCTTTGTGGTATATTCTGAGGTCAGGTACTGTGATGCTTCTAGCTTTGTTCTTTTTACTCAGGATTGCTTTGGCTATTCTGACTCTTTTCATATGTTACATATGAATTTTAGAATTGTTTTTTATATTTATGTGAAAAATTACATTAGTATTTTGGTAGATATTGCATTAAATTTGTTGGTTGCTGTGGGTACTATGGTCATTTCTGCAATATTAATTCTTCCAACCCATGAGCATAGGATGTCTTTCCATTTGCTTGTATCTTTTTCAATTTTTTCCATCAGTGTTTTATAGTTTCTGTTGTGGAGGTAGGTTTTTCACCTCTTTGGTTAAATTTATTTTTAGGAATTCTATTTTTGTAGCTATTGCAAATGGGATTGGTTTGTTGATTTCTTTTTCAACTAGATCATTTATAAAAACACTATTGATTTTTTTATGTTTAAGAGTTCTTTGGTAGACTTTAGATTTTTCTATCTATAAGATTATGTCATCTGCATAGAGGAAATTTGACTTTCCTTTTTCCAATTTGAATGCTTTTCATTTCTTTCTCTTGTCTGATTGCTCTGCATAGACTTTCCAGCACAGTGTTGGATAAGAGTAGTGAAAGTGGGCATCATTACTTTGTTCCAGTTCTTAGAGAGAGAAGGTTTTTAGCTTTTCCCCATTTAGTATGATATTAGCTGTGAGATTGTCATATATGGTCTTAATTATGTTGAGGTGTTTTCCTTCTATGCCTAATTTGTTGAAAGTTTTTATCAAGAAGCAATATTGAATTTTATCAAATGCTATTTCAGCATCTATTGAGATGCTCATATGGTTTTTCTCCTCCGTTTTGTTGATGTGGCATATTGTGTGTATTGATTTGCATATATTAAACCATTCTTGCATCCCTGGGATAAATGCCACTTGATCTGTTTTTCAGTTTACTAGCATTTTAGTGAGTATTTTTGCATCTATGTTCGTTAGGGATACGGGCCTGTATTTTTCTTTTTTTGTTGTGTCTTATTTTGGTATCAGGTTAATGTTAGCCTCATTTGAGTTAGAAAAAAATTCCTTTTCCTTCAATTGTTTAGAATAGTTTGAGAAGACCTAGTGTTAGTTCTTATTCAAGTTTGGTAGTATTTCTCAGTAAAGCCTTTCACTCTTGGGCTTTCCTTTGCTGGGATACTTGATTGCTGATTCGATCTCATTACTAGCTATTGGTCTATTCAGTTTTTCTATTTCTTCATGGTTCATTCTTGGTATGTTGTATGTTTTTAGAAATTTATCCACTTTTTTCTAGGTTTTCTCATTTGTTAGCATATGGTTGTTTATGATAGCTAATGATTCTGTATAATTTTGTATTATCAGTTTGTAATCTCTCCATTTTTGTTTCTGATTTATTTGGGTTTTCTTTTTTTTTTCTTGGCCAGGATAGCGAGCAGTTCAATTTTGTTTATCTTTTCAAAACTCAAACTTTTGTTTTGTTGATCCTTTGTATTGCTTTTTTAGTATCTATTTCATTGAGTTCTGCTCTGATTTTTACTACTTTCCTTCTACTAATTTTAAATTTGTTTTGTTCTTACTTTTTTAGTTACCTGAGTTGCATCATTAGATTGTTTATTTGAAATCTTCCTACTTTTTGATGTAGGCATTTACTGCTATAAATCTCCCTCTCAGCACTTCTTTGCTGTGTATTCCAGGCTTTGGTATGTTGTGTTTCTATTTTCATTTATTTCAATAAATTTTTGTTTTTCTTTTTTAATTTCTTCATTGATCCAGTGGTCATTCAGGAGCATGTTGTTTAATTTTTGTATGTTTGTATAGTTTCCAATGTTTCTCTTGGTATTAATTTCTAGTTTTAGTCCACTGTGGTCTTAGATTTGGTTTTTTAAAAATCTGTTGACACTGTTTATGGCCTAACATATATTCTATCCTGGAGAATGTTCCATGTGCTGATAAGAAGAATGAATATTCTACATTTGTTAGATACTATGTTCTGTAAATGTCTATTATGTCCAATTGGTCTAATGTGCAGTTCAAATTCAATGTTTCTTTATTGATTTTCTGTCTTTATAACCTATCCAATGCTGAGAGTGGGGGTGTTAAAGACCCTAACTATTATTGTAATGAAGCCTATCTCTCCTTTTAAATCTAATAATATTTGCTTTGTATAACAGAGTGTTTGGTGTTGGGTGCATATATAATTAGAATTGTTATATTATCTTGCTGAATTGATCTTTTTATCATTAGTGACCTTCTTTGTCTTTTTGTTTTTAGGTTTTTACTTAAAGTCTGTTTTATTTGCTGTAATTCCTACTTGCTTTTGGTTTCTATTTGCATGGCACATCTTTTCTCCTTTCTTCACTTTTCAGTCCATGTGTGTCTTTACAGATGAAATGAGTTTATTGTAGGTAGCATACAGTTGAGTCATGTGTTTTTCTGAAAAAATCCATTCAGTTAGTCTATATCTTTTACTTGGGGAATTTAATCCATTTACATTCAAAGTTATTATTGACAGGTAAGGGCTTATTCCTGTCACTTTGTTAACTGTTTTCTGGGTGTTTTAAGGAAATCCCATCTTCATTTCTTCCTCTCTTATTGTCTATCATTGCAGTTTGGTGTTTTTCTTTAGTAGCAACATTTGACTCCTTTTTATTTCCCACTTGTGTGTCTGTTCCTCTGTTCCGGCAGTGAGTTTTATCCCTTCATGTGTTTTCATGATGGTAGAGACTATAAACATTTCTTGTAGGACTTGTCTAGTGGTGATTAATTCTTTCAGTTTCTGTGAGTCTAGAAAAGATTTTATGTCCCCTTTATTTTTGAAGGATATCTTTTCTGAGTATAGTATTCTTGGTTGAGAAGTTTCATTTATCTTTCTTTCAATACATTGTATATATCATCCCATTTTCTCCTGGCCTGTAAGGTTTCTGCTGAGAAATCTGCTGTTAGTCTTATGGGATTCTCTTATGTGTGACTTGACATTTGTCTCTTGTTGTTTTTAAAATTCTCTCTTCATCTATGACTTTTGCCAGTTTGACTGTACCATTCCTTGGAGAAGACATTTTTGGGTTGAATCTATTGGGGATCTATGAGCTTCCTCTATCTTTAAGTTATATCTCTTGCAAGACTTGGGAAGTTTCCAGTTATTATTTCATTAAATAGCTTTTCTAAGGCCTTGGTTTACTCTTCACCTTCCGGGACACCAAAAATTTGAATCCTTTGTCACTTTATAATGTCTCATCTTTCATGTAAGCATTCTTCATTCTTTTTCATTCTTTTCTCTTTTTTGTTCTTGCTAGGTTTTTAAAAAACTGTTATTTTAAGTTTGGGGGTACATAAGAAGGTTTGTTATACAGGTAAACTTGTGTCACGGGTTTGTTGTACAGATTATTTCATCACTCTGGTATTAATCCTAATACACAATAGTTATTTTTTCTGTTCCTCTTCCTCCATCCACCCTCCACCCTCAAGTAGATCCAAGTGTCTGTTGTTGCCTTCTTTGTGTTCATGAGTTCTCACACTTAGTTCCCATTTACAAGTGAGAACAAGCAGTATTTTGTTCCCTGTTATTTTAAAGGACCTATTCTCAAGTTCAGAAATTTTTCCTTCTGCTTGATCTAGTCTATTGCAGATTCTCTTGATTGTTATTTCTTATTTCATTACTTGAATTCTTCAGTTCCAGCATTTCTGTTTGGCTCTTTTTTATGATATTCATCTTTTGGTTGAATTTCTCATTTAGATCACAAATTGTTTTCCTGATTTATTTGTATTGTTTATCTGTGTTCTCCTATATGTTACTGTTTCCTTAATATCATTATTTTGAATTCTCTTTCAGATACTTTACAAATTTCCTTTCCTTTGGATTCTATTACCAGATAACTATTATGTTCCTTTGGGGATATCATGTTTCCTTGTCTTTTTTCATGTTTCTTGTGTTCTCATGTTGATATCTGAACATATGGTGTAATACGTATGTCTTCCAGTTTCACAGATTGGCTTTCATAAGAAAAGACTTTTTTTCCCCCTATACCTATATTTATACAATTGGTTGGATGGGGTGTTTCAGTTTTGACTCTGAATGGGTGCAGTAGTGTAGTCTCCATAAGACTTCTTTTGATGTAATCAGTGTCAGGGATGTCTGTGAGTTACTCAGTAGCTTAGACTGTGGTTGTTAATAGAGAATATGTTGAGGCTTTGCTGAGAATGGGGATACCAGGTGGGCTGGTCTTCAGGCATCAGTGGTGGTAGTGCCAAGCAGGGCAGCCCTGTCCCCAGGCTTGGATAGCCTGCTCAAGCACAGGTGTCAGTGGTAGTGAGCAGGGCAGGTGGATCCCCAGACTCCCAGACAACATGTTTGGAGATTAATTATTTTTATACTATGATATTATTGATACATGTTCCATTTTTTTTTAAAAAAGGTAAAACTTGGAGAGAATACATATAAATGTGTTCATTTATATGTGGTGGTTAATTAGGAAATGTCATATTTTATGTCATGAGGAACCCAGTAGGATTAGTGCTACGGTTAAATCATTGTAACCAGAAAAAAAAATGAAGTATATAGTTATCCCTTGATATTCATAGAGGATTGGTTCCAGGACTCCCTCCCCCAGTACCAAAATCTGCAATGCTTGAGTCCCTTACACAAAACTGTTTAACGTTTGCATATACTACATATACATAGGTTTAACCTATGCATATCCTCACATATGCTTTAAACCATGTCTAGATTCTTTACAGTACCTAATAAAATGCCTACATATCACTTCATTCATGTAAATTCAGTGCAGTACTTTGCACATAACAAATACAAGTTTTGCTTTTTGGAACTGTGTGGAAATTTTCTTTAGAATATGTTTGATCTGTGGTTGGTTGAATCCATGAATGTAGAACCAATGAATACAGAGGGCCAACTGTACTAATGTGGTTTAGAATTTCTTGGTGAATGGTAGACACTGGCAAAGGTAGTTTGTTCATTTAGGAATCAGTTTAAAAAATTTTTTGATAAAGAAAAATAGACTTTTAAAAATCTATCCAACTTCTCTGTATTTCACCAAGTATTTTATCAAATTTTAACTACTCATACTTCCACTTGAAATGACTTTCCAAAAAATTCAGGAGATCTTAAAATTGAGGAAGAGGAAGTTGTGGGCAATTTTAATAGCACTCTTTATTTACATTTGTAAAGTATGATAATTTCTGTTTATATTTTTCATCAGAAAGCATAAGCTTGAATAAAAGAAATATGTGTAAAGTGATGAGAGAAATTCAGAACAACCTAAAAATCACAGAGAACTATGAGAGACTCTGAAGCTCTACACAAGAAATTTGACAATGAAGAATAAAATAGCAATCTAAAAGTAAACTATGTATCTAAGTACTTTTTTTTGAGATGGAGTTTCATTCTTGCTGCCCAGGCTGAAGTGCAATGGCAACAATCTCAGCTCACTGCAACCTATGCCTCCTGGGTTCAAGTGATTCTCCTGCCTCAGCCTCCTGAGTAGCTGGGATTACAGACATCTGCCACCACGCCCAGCTAATTATTTGTATTTTAGTAGAGACAGGGTTTCACCATGTTGGCCAGGCTGATCTCAAACTCCTGACCTCAAGTGATCTGCCTGCCTCAGCCTCCCAAAGTGCTAGGATTACAGTGTGAGCCACCATGCCTGGCCTATGTAATTCTTTAAATGATGAATTATTGTTACTAAGATAAAAACTAACATGATCTTGACATTTCTGAAAAAAGAAAGATACTAATTACATGATCTTGACATTTCTGAAAAAAGAAAGATACTAATTACAATATCAGAACAAAATAGTTCTTCGGGAAATATCAAAAAGAGATGCTATAGTACATCAAAAGATATATGAACAAGGAGTGTATGTGTATCAAACGGAATATATATCTGTTTATACAAAATGGTAAGAGACAGAATTATATAACAATTAGATTCAATAGTACTTACAGATTTTAACTCATCATTCTTAGATATATCCACATAAAGCATATTAAAGATAGCTAAAGATATTAAAAATAGGAATAACATGATCTAATAAACTCAAATTTTATATCTGTATCTATTTGTATATGTATATCTTTATACAAAATGCATAGAGAAATCACATTCTTTTTGTGGAATAGTCACATGAAACATTCATAAAATAGAATCTCTACAAACATCAGCCAAATACTAAGGCACATACAAACACACAAACCTCAATCAATACCGAAAGATTAACATTATAGTGATTATCTCCTAAATTCACAATCTACTATATTCAGGAATCAATAAGGAATAACAAAAAAGGTATTTAAAAAATCCTCATATACCTGGAAAATAAAACACATGCTTCTTCTGAAAAGCCCTTGAGAAAAATAGGTAATCATAAGGAAAAAATATGGAATATTTGAAACTGAATAAATATGAATGCAATACTATACTAATGGTCATAGTTGAAGTAGTATTTGAAATAAAATGTATAGTTTTAAACATCCTTGTCAAAGATAAAATAAGAACAAATGAGATAACCATTTAACTTAGGAAGATAGAAAATCTAGTTTACGCAATTCATGAAAAACATAAAATATAAAAATTGGAGCAAAAAAGAGGAATCTATGTATAGATATATAACCACAAAATAAATTAAAATAGTAATTAGAGATTTATAATTCCCAAAATTGTTCTAAGCATAAATAAAGAAAATTTCTTCCAAATTTTTGGGAATAGGTCACTATCTTCTTTTTTGGTTCTCTGCCACAAGTCATCAAGTGAAGATAGCTCTATTTTTAAAATATTGTTTCACAAAATAAAGGGGAAAGAAAAATTGCCCAACTCATTTTAGGTGTTAGTGTAATCTTAGTTTCACTAGAATATTATGAAAGCATTACTTGAAACTATATGTAATAATTTTATCAAAAATATTAGTCAATCAAATCCAAACATGTATTAAAAATAATTCATTGTGATCAAGTAGGTTCATTTCACAAATGGACAACGGCTTTAAAATCTTTTTTAAAGATTAAAAAAATATCAGTGTAACACATTAATCAATTAAAAGAAAAGTGCATGCCTATCTAAATTGGTTTTTAAAGTTTGACACCATATTCGTGGCTTTTTTGTTTCTTTGTTTGTTTGTTTTGAGATGGAGTCTCACTCTGTCACCCAGGCTGAAGTATAGTGGTGCAATCTCAGCTCACTGCAACCTCTGCCTCCCAGGTTCAAGCAATTCTCCTGCTTCACCCTCCCTAGTAGCTGGTACTATAGGTGCATGCCACCATGACTGGCTAATATTTTGTATTTTTAGTAGAGATGGGGTTTCACTATGCTGTGCAAGCTGGTCTCAAACTCCTGACCTCGTGATCTGCCTGCCTCAGCCTCCCAAAGTGCTGGGATTATAGGTGTGAGCCACCATACCTGGCCTCATGGTTATTTTTAATTAATGCTCTCAAAAAAAAAAAAAAAAAATGAACAGGATCTCCTATACTCAGCCAAAATTGGGTAAGAGGAATTGTAGTTTCCCTTCCTATTTTAAAGAACTGTAAAATAAGAGAAAATATACAAAAGATGGGTTTCTCAGATATTGGGAAATAAGCAGCACATAATTCTGCTCTCCGAGAGAAGAGAAACAAACAGAAACAAACATAGCCTTCCCATGAGGTAGGTTTCAGACACCAATATAGGAAGGTGAAATTCAAACAGAACCCAATAGTCTTATTGAGTTGAAGGGACAGAGATCATAGTTTGGGGGAGGCTAAGGTGTCTGGAATTTGCATGGCAGAATACTGAAGACAAGAGAGTTTCAGAAAGAGAAAGGAAAAGGGATAGGGAATGAGAGAGAGAGAGAGAGAGAGAGAGAGAGAGAGAGAGAGAGAGAGAAACAGAGAGAGACAGAGAGAGAAAGTTCCCCACAGGTCTTTTGTAGACTGTTGACATGTACATGTATGAGAAGAGACTAAATGTGAAACCAGGGAAGGAGTCACTAGAAATTGTAAATATGACTATCTCCAAAGCTTTGACAGAGCTAGAAATAGTTTGTGTATCTAACTGAATGATGGAAAAAAATCTCAAAATACAGATAGTATTGGGTAGACTCCTCAATAGAGTATTGCTGTAGTAATAGGGTTAAATTAACCTGACACTAAAGGCTACTTTGGATATGTCTTATTAAAATTTTGAGGCAAGCCTCAAAATAACCCAATAGATTCCAATTAACTGCACAGGAAAACCTGACATTATCTAAAAGAAGTCAACAGAATGAATCAACTAACAATGGAAAATGCACAATGTTTAGAACCAACAAAAATTTACCTAGTATATATTTACCCAAGAGAAATTAAAACACATGTTCGCACAAGTACATGTACTCAATTGTCAATGAGCTTTAGTTAAGATAGCCGAAAAGTAGGGGGAAAAGACCCAAACATCCATTGATATAGTAAATGGATAAACAGAAGGTGGTATGTCCATAAAATGGACTAGTGCTCCACAATAAAAAGAAGCACAGTGTTGATAAAAGCAACAACAATGGACAAATCTCAAAAACATTGTGATAAAGTAACCAGACACAAAAGTCTGCACACTGTATGATTTCATTTACACGAAATTCCAAGAAAAGCAAAATCATAGCAACAAAGGTAATGACAGTGATTTCCAGGTCCCAAGGGTTGAGGAAATGTGTTGAATACAGAGGATACTAGAAAACTTTTGGGGGTAAAGGAGATTATCACAATTAAGTTAACAGATGATATTGTTGTATACATCTTTCAAAACTTGTCAAAGTATGGACTTAAAAATTTACCAGGTATAAAAAGAAGCAGAAAAATATGACCCATGACCAGAAAAAATCCATAGATATAAACAGATCCAATAGTAATACAGGTGATAGAAGTACCCAACAAGAACTTTAAAACAGCTATTAAAAATATAGCATGGGCCAGGCATGGTGGCTCACACCTGTAATCCCAGCACTTTGTGAGGCTGAGGCAGGTGGACTGGTTGGGCAACATGGTGAAACCTTGCCTCTACAAAAAATACAAAAATTAGCCCAGCATAGTGGTACATGCCTGTGGTCCCAGCTACTTGGGAGGCTAAGATGGGAGAATTGCTGGAGCCCAGGAGGTCAAAGCTTCAGTGAGCTGAAATTGTGCCACTGCACACCAGCCTGGTGACAGAGCTAGAACATATCTCAAATACACACACACACACACACACAGATACATATCTGTGGTGTGTGTGTGTGTGTGTGTGTGTGTGTATTTAAGGAAGTAGAGAAAAATATGACCATCATGAGTAAAGAAATGGAAGATATCAACCAATTTGACATAATTGATATCTACAGAATAATTCATCTAGCAAACAGATTATAGATTCTCCTCAAGTGTACCTGGAATGCTCACTAAAGTAGACCCTACAATGTGCCATAAAACAAGTCTCAATAAATTTAAGAGAAATGAAATTATGCAAAATGCATTTTGTGACTACAATCTGGATTAGTAACAGAAAAATATGTGGAAAACCCCCAAACATTTGAAATTTATGCAACATCATTCTAAATAGTCCGTGAGTCAAAAGGAAGTAAATTAGAAACTATTTTTAATGAATAAAAATGAAGACATATAAAAATGTGTGGGATGGAGTTAAAGCAGAAATAAATTGAGAGCATTTAAATGCTTATATTAGAAAAGAACAAAGATTTCAAATCACACATCCAATCCTTGATCTTAGGAATCTAGACAAGAGCAAATTAAACCTAAAGCAACTAGAAGAAAGAAAAATAAGATAAACAGAAATCAGTCCAATTTTTAAAATTTGAAAACAAATAAAACATCAATAAAGTCAACACAACAAAAAATTATTTTTGAAAATGTTAATAATATTGATCAATCTTTAACCTGACTAACCAAGAAAGATATAACACAAACCAACCAATATCAGGAATGAAAGATAGGACATTATTATAGATATCACATTATTATAGACATTAAAAGGATAAAATGTTAGTCTTTGAAAGATACAAACTTCTGAGGACTTCCCCCCAAGATTGGCCGAAGGGAGCTTCTCTGGAGTGCAGCTCCCAGCGAGTGAGACACAGAACTAGAGCAATATTTGCATCTCCAAACAAGGTACAGGGTTTGTTTCAAAGGGACTAGTTTGAACAGCTGGATTAATCCAAAAAAGGTGGCAAAAGTAGCCCAAAGAGGGTGAGCCAAGACAAGGCAGGGCTCTGCCCCATCCGGGAAGTGCATCTGGCACGGAGGATCGGGGTCTTCACCTCCTCAGTACTCCAATTCAGATACTGTGCTTTACTTTATGACTTCGGCAGCCCACAGTCCAGGAAAACGTCGCCTAGCTGAGAACCGCCCTGACTTGCAAACCCAGGTGACAGTGCCGGCCAGCCCATGCTGCAAATTGTTGGCACAGACCAGGGCAGAGACTTTGACTAACACCAAGAAGTCTTGTGGGAAGGAACTGCCCATCCCACAGAATGACGGAGAGTAGAAAGCAGGGATTCAGATGATATGGCCAGACAGGTCCCACCCCCACAAGATCCAGTAAGTGGAAGCCCCCCTCATGGGAGAGTTTTGCAGTTAACACATCAGGCTGAGCTCCATCTGGGACGAGCGGGCTTGGTGGAGGGGAAGACACCCGCCATTGTGAAGGCGGGGTAATCTCACTGGTATATAAGCAAAAACCAGGAGAATAAACAGCAGCCTGGCTGAGACCGAGGCAGCCCAACAGCACCTCCACAGGCAGATAACAGACAGACTGTCTTAAGCGGCACACTGACCTCTGTGTAAAAAATAAATAGATAAATATATAAAAAGGTCTTGTACAGGAGAAACAACCCCAACTTTAACAGAAAGGACGTCCACTCAGAGATCTCACCTGAAATCGCCAACTTCAAAGATCAAAGATAGATAAATCCATGAAGATGGGAAGAAACCAGGGCAAAAAAAATGAAATCATCAAAGCCCAGAATGCCTCTCTTCTCTTAAGAGATCACAACACCTCACCAGCAATGGAACAAGACAGGTCAGAGAATGAATTTGATGAACTGACAGAAGCAGGCTTCAGAAAATGGGTAATAACAAACTTCTCTGAGCTAAAAGATCATGTTCTAACCCAATGCAAAGAAAGTAAGAACATGAAAAAAGGTTAGACGAAATGCAAACTAAAATAACCAGCCCAGAGAGGAAAATAAACAACTCGATGGAGCTGAAAAACACAGCACAAGAACTTCGCATAGCATACACAAGTTTCAATAGCCAAATCAATCAAACAGAAGAAAGGATATCAGATTGAAGATCAACTCAATGAAATAAAAAGAGAAGGCAAGAGAGAGAAAAAAGAGTGAAAAGAAATGAACAAAGCCTTGAAGAAATATGGGATTATGTGAAAAGACCTAATCTATGCTTGATCAGTGTACCTGAAGAGGACGGAGAGAATGAATCCGAGCTGGAAAACACTTCTCAGGATATTATCCAGGAGAACTTCCCCAACCTAGCAAAGGAGGCCAACATTCAAGTCCAGGATATACAAAGAACACCATAAAGATAGTCTTCAAGAGAGCAACCCCAAGGCACATAATCATCAGATTCACCAGGGTTGAAATGAAGGAAAAAATGCTAAGGGCAACCAGAAAGAAAGGTTGGGTCATCCACAAAGGGAAGCCTATCAGACTCACAGTGATCTCTCCGCAGAAACCCTCCTAGCCAGAAGAGAGTGGGGGCCAATATTTGACATCATTAAAGAAAAGAATTTTCAACCCAGAATTTCATATCCAGCCAAACTAAGCTTCATAACTGAAGGAGAAATAAAATGCTTTACGGACAATCAATTACTGAGAGATTTCCCCTCCCCCAAGACTTGCCTTACAAGAGCTCCTGAAGGAAGCACTAAACATGGAAAGGAATAACCAGTACCAGCCACTACGAAATGAACCAAATGGTAAAGACCAACGATGCAATGAGGAAACTGCATCGGCCAGTGGGCAAAACAACAACCAGTAACAAAATGGCAGGATCATATTCATGCATAACCATATTAATGTTAAATATAAATGGCCTAAATGCCCCAATCAAAAGACATAGACTGCCAAACTGAATAAAAAATCAAGACCCATCGGTGTGCTGTATTCAGGAGATCCATCTCACATGCAAAGACGCACATAGGCTCAAAATAAAGAGATGGAAGAAGATCTACTAAGCAAAGGGAGAGTAAAAAAGCAGGGGTTGCAATCCTAGTATCTAATAAAATGGACCTTAAACCAACAAAGATCAAAAGAGACAAAGAAGGACATTACATAATGGTAAAAGGATCAATTCAGCAAGAAAAGCTAACTATCCTAAATATATATGCACCCAACACACGAGCACCCACATACATAAAGCAAGTTCTTAATGACCTACAAAGAGACTTAGACTCCAGCACAATAATAGTGGGAGATTTTAACACTCCACTGTAAATATTAGACAGATAAATAAGACAGAAAATCAACAAGGATATCCAGGACTTGAACTCAGATCTGGACCAAGCAAACCGAATAGACACCTACAGAACTCTCCACCCCATAGCCAAGAATATACATTCAAACTTCAACAGCCCTTTATGCTAAAAACTCTCAATAAACTAGGTAACCATTGAATGTATCACAAAATAATAAAAGCTATTTATGACAAACCTACAGCCAATGTCATACTGAATGGGCAAAAACTGGAAGCATTCCCTTTGAAATCTGGCACTAGACAAGGATGCCCTCTCTCACCACTCCTATTCAATATAGTATTGGAAGTTCTTGCCAGAGCAATCAGGCAAGGAAAAGAAATAAAGAGTATTCAGTTAGCAAAGGAGGAAGTCAAATTGTTTCTATTTGCAGATGACAAGATTGTATATTTAGAAGACCACATCATCTCAGCCCAAAATCTCCTTAAGTTGATAAACAACTTCAGCAAAGTCTCAGGATACAAAATCAATGTGCAGAAAGCAGAAGCATTCCTATACATCAATAAGAGACAAACAGAGAGCCACATCAAGAGGGGAACTCCCATTCACAATTGCTACAAAGAGAATAAAATATCTAGGAATACAACTAACAAAGGATGTAAAGGATCTCTTCAAGGAGAACTACAAACCACTGCTCAAGGAAATAAGAGAAGACACAAACAGATGAAAAACCATTCCATGCTCATGGTTAGGAAGAATTAATATTGTGAAAATGGCCATACTTCCCCAAAGTAATTTAGAGATTCAATGCTATCCCCCATCAAACTACAAATGACCTTCTTCATAGAACTGGAAAAAACACCTTAAACTTCATATGGAACCAAAAGAGAGCAGTCATAGCCAAGACAATCCTAAGCAAAAAGAACAAAGCTGGAACATCACGCTACTGGACTTCAAACTACACTACAAGGCAACAGTAATCAAAAAAGCATGGTACTGCTACCAAAACGAAGACATAGACAAATGGAACAGAATGGAGGGCTGGGAAGCAACACCACATATCTACAACCATCTGATCTCTGACAAACCTGACGAAAACAAGCAATGGGGAAAGGATCCCATGTTTAATAAATGGTGTTGGGAAAATTGGCTAGCCACGTGCAGAAAGCAAAAACTGGACCCCTTCCTGACACCTGACACTAAAATTAACTCCAGATGGATTAAGGATATAATCATAAGACCTATCACCATAAAAACTCTAGAAGAAAACCTAGGCAAAATCATTCAGGACATAGGTATAGGCAAGGACTTCATGACTAAAACACCAAAAGCAATGGCAACAAAAGCAAAAATAGAAAAATAGGATCTAATTAAACTCCAGACTTCTGCACAACAAAAGAAACAATCATTAGAGTGAATTGGAAACCAACAGAATGGGAAAAAGTTTTTGTGATCTACCCATCTGACAAAGGGTAATATTCAGAACCTACAAAGAACTAAAACGGATTTACAAGAAAAAAACAAGCCCATCCAAAAGTGGGCAAAGGATATGAACAGACACTTTTCAAAAGAAGACATATATGAAGCCAACAAACATATGAAAAAAGGCTCATCATCACTGGTCATTAGAGAAATGCAAATCAAAACCACATTGAGATACCATCTCACGCCAGTTAGAATGGTGATCATTAAAAAGTCTGGAGATAACAGATGCTGGAGAGGATGTGGAGAAATTGAAACCCTTGTACACTGTTGGTGGGAGTGAAAATTAGTTCAACCATTGTGGAAGACAGTGCGGCAATTCCTCAAGGATCTAGAAATAGAAATTGCATTTGACCCAGCAATCCCATTACTGGGTATATATCCAAAGGATTATAAATCATACTATTAAGCACACATATGTTTATTGCAGCACTGTTTGGGAGACAACAGATGCTGGAGAGGATGTGGAGAAATAGGAACCCTTGTGCACTGTTGGTGGGAGTGTAAATTAGTTCAACCATTGTGGAAGACAGTGCGGCAATTCCTCAAGGATCTAGAAACAGAAATTGCATTTGACTCAGCAATCCCATTACTGGGTATATACCCAAAGGATTATAAATTGTTCTATTTTAAAGACACATGCACACATATATTCATTGCGGTACTGTTTACAATAGCAAATACCTGGAATCAACCCAAATGCCCATCAATGATAGACTGGACAAGAAAATGTGGCACATATACACCATGGAATACTACGCAGCCATAAAAAACGATAAGTTCATGTCCTTTGTAGGGACATGGATGAATCTGGAAATTGTCATTCTCAGCAAACTGACACAAGAACAGAAAACCAAACACTGCATGTTGTCACTGATAGTTGGATGTTGAGCAATAAGAACATGTGGACACAGGAAGGGGAGTATAACACACTGGGGTCTGTTGTCGGGGGTTCAGGGGAGGGACAGTGTGGGTGAGGGGGGGGGATGGATAACATGGGGGAGAAATGGCAGTTATAGGTGATGGGGGGGATGGAGGCAGCAAACCACCTTGCCATGTATGTACCTATGCAACAATCCTGCATGATCAGCTTATGTACCCCAGAACCTAAAGTACATTTAATAATAAAAAAAAGATATAAACTTCCAAAACTCACTCAAGAAGAGAGATGTCCTAATATTCCTATATCTATTAAAAGGGAATTAAAGTCATAATTAAAACGTTTTTGAGAAAGAAAAAAGCCCAGATGGTTTCTCTGAATTCCACCAGCATTGAAGGAATAAATAGTACCACCTTCTACAAAGATTTTCAAAGACAGGAGTGGAGAAAATGCTTTCCAGCTCATTTTGTAGGACCACAATTACTCAAGTAGTAAGTCAGGCAGAGAAAAGAATTCTATAGACCAATATGCCTCATGAACATAGTGGCAAATTATTAACTTGCAATACTGGTTCAATATTTGCAAACAATCAATTAATGTTAATTCACCATATCAACAAACTATTGAACTAAAAAATACTATCACAAGCAATACAGAAAAAGCATTGAACAGCATTCAATGCCTATTCATGATAAGATCTCTCAGTAAAATAGACCCAGAAGGAAAGTTCTTAAACATGATAAAGAACATGTACTGAAAAAAGAAATCTACAGCTAGCATCATGCTTTATGGCAAAAGAAATGACAGCTTGCTCTTTCAGATAGGAACGAGACACATACTCCCTTGTCATAACTTTATGTGCATAATAGAGGTTCTAGTTAGTGCAATAAGTAATGAAAATTAATTGAAAGGTACACAGATTGGAGACCAAGAAGTGAAATTATCTTTATCTGTAAATGACAAGAGAGTCAATGTAGAAAATTCTAAAGAATCTATAAAAATGCTCTAGAACTAATAAGTAAGTGTACAAAGGCCACAGGATACAAAATCAATGTACAATAAATCGATTAGTATTTTTATACACTAACAATGAAAAATCAAATTGAAATTGATAAAACAGAACCATTTAAGATTTTAAATATTAATATTATAAACTAACATTTATAATAGTTGTTCTGATTAATTTTATGTATGTATATCTTTGTCCATATATTAATAATTATTTCCTTAACTAGATTTACAAAAAATATCAGTGTATTAAAGTAATAAATTTTTAAAAATAACTTATTTTCCCCGTTTGACAATTGTAACATAGGTTTATTCTGTGCAAAGCTTAAGAAACTATAGCTGTGCAACAAGAAAATAGCAATGGGAAATATGTACTACTAAAATTTTAGTGCATAAATATTTAAAATTTATTTAAAGAATAACATTTTCCAGAGTTCCAAAAATAGGGCTGTATTTTATAATTGATTCTTCCATAAAATGTGTTATTTTCTCCACTTCCTCCAAAGTAAGTGGATGCTGATCTTAATGATGGGTGCAACCTAACCATGGAAAGATATTTTACTCTGTAATTTGAATAACAATGAGTAAGATGACATCACTGTAGCCTGAGCAATAGATGAACTGCATTACTTAAGTTGCGATTAGTGCTGTGGATAAGATGCCAAGTGGTCAAATCCAGCATCTATTCTGAAGTACATTTTTGAAGATAGAGTTGACAGGACTCACTGTTAGATGGATGTGGGATTTGTGGAAAAGGAGATGACTCCATGGTTTTGGTGCAGAGAAACTAAAGGTGTAATGAAAGCAGTTACTAAGATGGCAAAGACTGAGAGAAGGGCATCTTAGAGTGGAACATTTAATGTTCTCTTTGGACAGGTTATGTTTGAGGCCCAGGTGAAGCTGTTGAACTCAAGAGAGCTCTCTGGGGCTTCAGAGAGAAAGCCTTCTGTTAGAGATGTAAACTTGTAAATTATTAGTGTAGAGATGGTATTCAAACCTATGACTAGTGAGTAGATGAGCTCACTCAGGGAGTGACATGGCCAAGAGAGCCAAGGAGTAAACTCTGATACTCTCCAAATTTTAGAGTATATAAAATAAGAACAGAGAAATTAATAAGTTATAGCCAGTATGATAAAAGGAAAAGAAGGAGCTATAAGTATATTGAAAGCCAACTGTAAAAATGTTTCAAGAAGGAGGGAATGGCCTACTGCTTTGTATCCTAAAATGCTACTGGAGGTGGAGTAACAGGAGGAGTAAGTCCCAACCACTGAATTTGCCCAGAACCATTTCAGTGGGATATTCATGACAGCCGCCTAGTATAGACTACTGCAGGGGGTGTTTTTCCCTAAAGAGAATTAGATAATTAGGGTGGTAGATGGAGGGAGATGTGGGGGGATTAACTTTAAGTTGGGATATAACATAGAATATTTGTGAGCTAATAATAATAATCTGGTAAAAGAGAGATTTATGATGCAGGAGAGAAGGGGATAATTTCAAGAGTAATAACTGTGAGAGAATGAGGAGGAATGAGATTCCATGTACAAACAGAAAGCCTGAGAAAGACAGGAGGGGGGCACTTCTTGCATTGCCATGGAAGAGAAGCAGAGAATGGGAGTATCAGTGCAAATAAATGGTGACTTTGATGTCAATTCTTTCAGGCAGTTCTTTTCTGATTACTTTTATTTTTTATTAGTGTATTAGGGTTCTCCAGAGAAGCAGAACCAATGGAAGATTTATAGGTAGATATAAATAAAAAGAGATTTATTATGGGAATTGGCACACATGATTATAGAGGCCGGTAAGTAACATCTCTAAGCTGCAGAACCAGGAAAGCCAGTGGGTATGATTCGGTCTGAGGCTGAAGGCCCAGGGAACCAGGAACTCCAATGTCCTAGAACAGGAAAAAATTGGATATCCTTGTTCAAAAAGAGAGAGAGTGAATTCCTCCTTCCTCCTCTTTTATTCTATTTGAGACCTCAAGGAATTGGATGATGTCTGTCCATGTTGGAGAGGGCCAAGCTTCTTTACTCAGTCCACTGATTCAAATGCTAATCTCTTCTGGAAACACTTTCACAGACATACCTAGAATTAATGTTTTACCAGCTATCTGAACATCTCGTAGCCTAGTCAACATAATATGTAAAATTAACCATCACATTCAGAGAAAGAAGAAATAAGTTTATCAGATGAGAGTAGGGAGGGAGAAAAAGTGTTAGACATTTGAGAAGAGATAAAAAAGCATGAAATAATCACATATGAAATACCTACACATCATGTGTAAATCAAATATGTATACTCCAAAAGTGTAAATATACAGGCATTTGTAAGAGTTTAATCATATAGTACAACTATATGTTTGATAAAGTTTTTTATCTTAACAAATTATGTGCATCTTTATAATTTATAGAGTACAAATACTTAAAAGTCATTTGGCACACATTGTCAAATTGCCTTCCAGAAGGGTGTTCAAATTTGCTCTCCCATCAGCAGTACATGAAAACATAATCCTATTGCTACGCAATTCACTAACATGGAATATTTTTTTTTTTTTTTGAGAAGGAGTTTCACTCTTATTCCCAGGCTGGAGTGCAATGGTGAGATCTCAGCTCACCGCAACCTCTGCCTCCCAGGTTCAAGTGATTCTCCTGCCTCAGCCTCCTGAGTAGCTGGGATTACAGACATATGTCACCATGCCAGCTATATATTTAGTATTTTAGCAGAGAGGGGGTTTCTCCATGTTTGTCAGGCTGGTTTCGAACTCCCGACCTCAGGTGATCCGCACACCTTGGCCTCCCAAAGTGCTGGGATTACAGGCATTAGCCACTGCACCTGGCCTAACGTGGACTTTTAAGATGATATTTTACAATAAAATGGTAATATGGAAATAATTATGAACAACTTTATGTCAATAAATTCCAGAATTTAGATGAAATAAATTTCTTGAAAAGAAAAACACAATGCATCAAAACTTACACAAAAGGAAGTAAAAAATTTGATTTTCCCTACATCTATTTAATAAACAAAATTGTTATTAAAAACTCTGCCACAAAGAAACTCAGCTTAGATGGCTGCACTGATGAATTCTGTCAAACTTTAAGGAAGAAATAATACCAAATTTATACAAATTTATTCAAACTCTCTCTGAAAGTAGACTAGAAATGGACAATGAGGGGAATACTTCTCAATTTCCCTGATACCAAAACCTAATGAAGACATTACAGTAAAAGAAAATCACAGACCAATATTGTTCATGATCATGAACAAAAAGATCCTTAACAAACCATTCGTAAATTGAATTCAACAATATATGAAAAGTCTAATACATTATGACCAACTGCACTTTATTCCAAGACTGCAAGGTTGTTTTAACATTCAAAAGCTAATTAATGTAATTAATAATATTAACAAACTAAAGAAGAAAATATTATCACAATAAAGGCAGACAAGAAAACATTTGACAAAATTAACAACCATTCACAATAGGAACTCAACAAACTAGAAAAGAACTTCCTAAAATGTTGTCTCATTAAAATTTGCATTTTTGTTTGAAATACTGAGGTTATACAATCCCTTTATATGTTCATTAGCTTTTTTATTTTCTCTTCTATGAGTAGCCTACTCAGGGCCTATTAGGGACAGGGTGCTTATTTATCAATTTATATCATCTAGTAATATGTCATAAAGACTGCTAATGTTCACCAATATCTAGTTCTTTGTTTCCTGGGCGCATAGTTAAGCTGTATTTCCAGCCCCCTTCCCCACCATCTTTGTATCAAGATGAGACCATGAACCTGAGTTTTGCTCAAAGAAAGGTGAGCAAAAATATGTACACCACTTGCAAACTTGCCCTATGCAATACAAGTATTCTATGTAAAACTTCATGAAGTCACTATCTGCTTCTCTCTCCTGTTTGGTATAAGTCAAGATAAAGATACGTGGAAATACTTTAGATCTCTGAGTTACTACTTATAGGAAAGACATCCAGGAGCCCTACACAACCAGGAGCCGTCTACAATGGACTTTGTACAAATGAGAAATAAACTTTTGCATGAAGGTATTTGTTGGGATTTGAAGATGTTTGTTATAGCTGTTAGCATTACTTACAAACTGCCTTACACAGCACTGACCTGTAATACCTATCTTTCTCTCCTAAATATTATCTTATGTAAACAAACAAATATGTAAATGCTTTTCTCCTTCTTTTAAAAAATATCTTCTACATTATAGGCACTATTCTAGGTACTGAGGTTATAGCAGTGAAAAACTGAGAAAAGATTTTCTATCTTCACTGTGTTCACTTTTTAGCAGGGAGACACTGACAGTAAATCATGAAGTAAAGTTATAATTTCACATAAAGTAAGTGCTATGGAGAAAAAGAAAGCAGAGAAACGAAGAGGGGGATATCAAGGTGAGTGTTCAAATTTTAAATAATGTGGTCTGTGAAAGGCTTATTGAGAAGGTGTCATTTAAACGAAGACTTAAGGGAGATGAGTGAGTTAGCCATGCAGATTTCTGGAGGAAGAATAGCTCATGCATAGGATACAATAAATAGAAAGAAATCCCCCAGGGTAGAGCATGCCTAGCATGTTTTTAAAACACATTCAGAAGACAAGTGTAGCTAGAGCAGAATGAGCAGGGCAGAGGTGACTATGAGATGGTGTCAAAGAGGTAAGGTGTGGGTGGGGATGAGTCAGATCTTCTGGCCCTTGCAATGTTCTGGGCTTTCCCTCTGAAGGACATGGAAGCCACTGTTGAAAGTCTGGCATGACAGACTCTGGCTAATGTGATAATCATGGACTGTAGGTGTCAAGAGCAAAGTTGGGGAGGTCACTTAGAGACCAAGACAATCATTGAGGTGAGAGATGATAGGGCTTGGATCAGGGGAGTTGCAGTGTAAGTGATAAGAAGTGGTAAGATTGTGGATATATTTTGAAGGTAATAGCTAACAGGATTTCCTGTTCAGTCAGAAGTGAGGATGAGAAAGAGACTGACGGACTGAAAGAATGGAATTGCTACCTTTTTGAGATAGGGAAGGCATGTTTATATGGGGAATTCAGGAGTTTCGTGAAAGTCTGTTATGTTTCTTCAACTTTCAAGTGGAGGTTTCAAGTAGGCAGTTGGATATATGAATCTGAAGTTCAAGAGAGCAGTCTGAGCTGGAGACATAACATTTCCAAGTATCCAGCACTTTCTGGTTTTAAAGTCATAATTCAGAATGAGATCACCAGGGAGTGAATAGATGAAGAAGATGAAAGACTGAGCCTCCTTGGTCTTACAGCTTACGGGACACTGTTCAGATGTTAATTTTATCCTGTGTTCCTAGTGCTCTACTATGCTCTGAGTCAATGAAATCTTATGTGGTTGGTGGATTCTATTTTATACTCTGGGCATCATACTGCAAACTCAGCTAACTCCTGCTCTAAGTTCTCACCAAATCAAGGGTATTTGCAGAGGTGTGGCTTTTTCTGCTGTATTCCCTTTGCTGTTTATTGTATTTTGCACATCTTTTGATCTTTTGTGGCTGATAAAGGCATGCAGATATTGGCACTGGGCCTGCAACAAAGAAACAAAGGCAGGTTGTCATGCTGGGCATTAAATGCAAATTTGAGGTCACTCTAAGTGTCTTCACTGAAGTGACCGAGGAAATGAAGATAAAGATTAGCGGGGGGAAACTAGAGTACCTTTGATATTATGAGATGTGCTACAAATATCACTGTAGACTCTGGGGATCATCCAGCAATTGTAATCAACAGTGGCTCCAAGACACTGTGGGAGGACACATTCATGACCTCAAGAGATTTAAAAAGCACAGAACAGCCATGGCCAAGAACACATTTCCATAGAGACTACAGAGAGCTGATGCAGCTAGTGCTACCTATTCCAAGACACACAGTACATTCCCTCCAACCCCACATGGGGTAGTAAACCATGTTCCTGTTATATTGATGACAAATCACTTTACCAGTTTGCCTTTTTGTTACATTTTCTAACAAAAATATTATATGTTGTATGCAATCAAGTACACAGATTATAAAAATTTCTTCCATTGTTCTTATGCTTACAAATATTTCTCAATCCAATTTACTTCTAGTTTTTCAAGAATCAGTATCATTTTCAATCATTGTATGATACTCCATATTCCATCAATCAAATGTCTCATTGTTGTTGACAGTGCTTTTTAATATTGTCTTCCCGCATTGGTTATGAGGCGTCCTTAAGTATGTAAAGGATGGCTGGAGTCTCCATCTTAAACTCAGACTCCTCTATCCCATTAATTCTCCCACTCTCTAATTGGAACTTCATTTAGCGACATCCTTCCAGAGATGGATTGAGTGTTGTTGACCCATTAGCACTGTGGAAGGGGATTTCTCATAACATACTAACTCACTCTCCTTTTGACAAGTTCTTGCTCTCTCCTAGGACATGCAAAATTCCTCTGAGGACTCTGTTCTTCTCAGTGATGTCAGTGTCTGATTTTCAGGGTCCTGAGCAACATACTTTTCTTGACGTGATGAGCTCACACTCTGTGGCTGCAAATCTTTATAATGAGGTCTGCCCTCTCCTCTTGTGAATGGCCCTGGGTAATGGCAAAGCATAGAATTCTGGCTCTAGGTCTGTAAGCCACAGTGATGTGGCAGAATAAACACTGGTTTTCGGGTCTGGAGCCCAGAGCTGCAATCCTGCTTCATACCAGATTCAATGTGTCACCCACAGTAGCTTGGGTCATCTCTCTAAGCCTTTCTGTTCTCACCTGTGAAATGTGACAAGGAACTACACTGTCTCTAAAATCTGCTTCAGATCAAAAGGTCCATCATTCTTTGATTCAATCATATAGCACTTTACATTCCTTTTAGGAAAAGTGAAGCAAAGTAGGAGAAGACATAGCCAGAAAAAAAAATGATTATCCTAAAAATATTGGTAGGGCCTCACTGTGTTCTGGTTCCAGGAGAGAATTATGCCCTAATAACCTAAGGTATTCGTTGTATGTATTGAATTAACTTCTCTCCTAGGCATCTAGGATCACATTAATTAAGTACCAGCTTCAAGAGAATGAGAAAATAGTCACTCAAAACATTTTCTGTGTTCAGTGGTTCCCACAAAAAACCCAGTTGCATGATTGTATTAGGATTTGATAATCCTAGTGTGGCTGTGTGTATATATCTATGTCTTCATGTGTGTGTATGTATGTTTTTGTTGACGAAGGTGTTGAGATAGAAGGAAATTGCCTTTGGAATAAGCCAAATGATTCAGACAGTCCATCCAGCCAGTGCGTTCTGCTTCTGTGCTTTCCAACACCATGAGCTGTGGCCCTAATGACCTTGTGTTTTCTCCGTAGGAAAAGCTTGGTCTGAGCAACTCACTCTTACAGTACAGGAGTATGACTTAAAGTGGTTCTCTTGGAATCTGGATGTGAATGAGTGTTCCATTACCAGAAGAGGTGAGGGAGTCTTTAGTGTGTAGACAAATGTGGAAAATGCAGGGTTCATCAAGTTTCTTTACTCCAGGAAATCTCAGGGCTTTTTGCATGTTAGGTTCATTTTGTCCTTCTGGTAAAGGCTACAGCAACATTTTTTAAATTTATGCATCTTTGGAATTCTTTGATTGAAGGATAACTCACTGGACAGAAAAATGAAAACCAGTATACTAAAGTTCTACGTGGACTGTCCCTGAAGACTCTGTATTTTTAGTGAAGATTGGAATCTTGAACTAAATCTCAGAGAATAAGTTTGGAAAATTCTCCTGGCCAACAGAGGTCATGTTGGCTGAAGTCCCACTATATTAGATGATCTACCTGTTGGTATGATTGGCCCTGCTTTTGTCACTAAGGGTAAACATTACCTGCCTTTTAAGGCACGTCCCAGTCCTACTTGCATCCACCAACAAGAATGAAGGAGTTTCTGTTTCTCAAAGGATTCCTTGATCCTCTCATCCCTAAAGATATGGGCAAAAGACAGACATTCCACTGACATCCTAGAAGGTAATTCCTACCCAGGGACCAAAGTTTTGTCTTATAGGATGCCCCTCCTCAACTATTGCTTCTGCTGTAAATTGATCCTTTAATCCTGACTTTATTATATTACCTTCAAATCCAATAAAACAATTACCAAAAAAAAAAAAAAGATGAAATAAATACAGTGGGTATGAATACACAAGCACTTCTATAAGCAAACCAAAGCAAAACCTTTAAATAATCCCTTATACATATGTACAAAAACTAAATTTTTATGAACATTATTTCTCTAGGTATACTTTTTTAAAGAAAGTGATACATATACTTTAAGACCAAAATAAATGGAAAAATGTTATCTCAATGTCTTAAGTCAGAAACCAAACCTTCGTGGTCTTAACATTTTATTCATAAGCAGATGTTCATAGTTGTTTGATCCACTGATTCAAGGTTTATATTTGAAACTATTTTATAATAAATTCTCAGATTTCTGTAGATCTTTGAGAGCTAAGGCTGAAGAAGCAAAGGGTACCTGTAAACAGAAGGGCCAAAAAACACTAATGCTCTCCTATATTTTCTGGACCAACACTGAAGACATTAAAAGATGCCTTTGGGCCAGGTACGGTGGCTCACGCCTGTAACCCCAGCACTTTGGGATGCCGATGCAGGTAGATCATGAGGTCAGGAGATCACGACCATCCTGGCTAACACGGTGAAACCCCGTCTCTACTAAAAATACAAAAAATTAGCCGGGCATGGTGGCACATGCCTATAGTCCCAGCTACTCGGGAAGCTGAGGCAGGAGAATCCCTTGAACCCAAGAGGCAGAGAGGCTGCAGTGAGCCAAGATTACATCACTGCACTCCAGCCTGGGTGACAGAGCAAGACTCTGTCTCAAAAAAAAAGGGCCTTTGATGAACAACTGGGGACCAGACCAAGAGTCCCAATTTCAGTTTCAACAAGTCATCAAATACTATATGAGTCAATTACATAAACACTGGAATTTCCCAACATCTGATTCCAATAGCAGGAGAGCAGCCCAGGTTCACAATGGAGATTTCTCAATAGGCAATGCCGTTTTCCAGGTAATTAAAACTGTTTGTATAGGAGAGTAGATTTATCTTCTGAAACCATTTTAGCACTAGTGCTCTCCTGAGTGGTATCAGTTGACACACTGCATAATCTAGAACAGACTAATTGCCGCATGATTTCTAATTTTTCTGCAGCCATGTAAATGAGCTGAAGTCTGCACAGGTGGAGCCCATTAGAGTGAATGATTTCCCTCTCATGTTGTTATCTTCATTTGCCGTTGTCTTATCAACTCCAAGTAGGAAATCTGCTGTCATGAAAAGCAGGCGAGGGAACAATGTCTGGCTGAAAAGTCTTGTTTCATTATTTTTTAATTCGTACAATCCTACCTGCTTAATGCAGTTTTCTGATTAGCATGCTACACATCTAGTAATGCAGTTTTATTCAAATAAGGAGGCAGGGCTTTAATTTAAACTAAGAAATCATCTCCATTTCTTATCAGGGAACACGAATTCATGATTCAATAATACATGAATTTAATAATGCATAATGGTAGACTTCACAGGTACTAAATAGCAATACCAGAGTGGGTTAGTACGCTCTGTGGGTCGCCATCTGAAACTCCCAATCTGGTTTATCCACATCCCCCTCCCCTCATCTCTTTCATTATTTCCTCTCAGCAAAAGAGTTGTGCCATTTGCCTTATTCCTCCGACGCTGCCAAGCGCCCAACTCACAGGCTGCATCTTCACTTTATGACCGTGTTTAATAGCTGTTAAGCTGCTGGACTTTAGCCTTTGCAAGAATTCCCAAATTGGACCCAAGGGAGATTTAAAAGGATTGGGAGGCAGAGAATGGGGGAAAGAAAAGTAAGGAACTTCATTCCCTATCACTAATTGCTTTTTCCACTGAGGTATCTATCCATGGCCTCATTTTAGTGAGGGAAAACAGTGTATAGTGTATTTGCAATATCCAGGGCCACATAATCTCTTTATAACTCTATTTGTGTTTCACAGCTCCCAGATACCTAAGCCTGGCATTCCAATGATAGCTGGAGTCAGCATTCCTTCATTTTATGGTTTGCGTGGTTCTCTTTGCTCTGGGTTGCCCAGTGAATGGCTTCCCATTTTGCCTGATCTTAAAATTCAAATGTGCAAAGAATTACGGGGGGGGGCCAAGTGAATGACCTGAGTGGCTTGACCAACAGGAAAGCCAAGGGAATCAGACATACCTTGCTTTTCATCATCCATTTATTTGTTTTACATTTTATTCAATTTGGAAAATTAGATAAAGCTGGTCCACTTCATTTTCTACTTCTTTCATCTGAACACAATGAGTTAAGATTTTTTTAAAAAGGATTTGGAGAATTTTATTTAGGAGAAAATTAAAATGCACATGTGGAATCTTGTTGGCACAAATACATGAGCACAAAATGTGCTAAGTTTCTAAGAATAATTAAGCTTTTAGAGTTTTTTCATACGCTACAAAATGTTTCTCAATAAGCACAAATGTCTGCTATTGGATGGCCAAAAGAAAACTACCTAGCTGACTTCAGTGAGTCCGCAGAATCGAATGTGCAATGTGAGTATTGATACTATGTGTTAATTTCATTCTTCTTGCTCAGGTAAGTAAGTACTGATACCACAAAACCTCCTTGCAGCCAGGTTTGTAGCTGAGATCTCATTTGTATACCTCACAGAATTATTTATTTAAAAACATAGGGTATTAAAACAATAAATAAAACATAGGTCTACCCTCAGGGAGATCACAGTTGGTCAGGACAAATGAAAATATACACAAATACTATATAGTATTATAGCAGATAGAGATTTGTACACAGGCGGTGTTGCAAGAGCAAAGAATAATACTCAAAGAACTAGACACTGAGAAGTTCTTAAAAATGATATGCAATTGTAATTTCAAGGATCTCTAAGTTATTATTGGATTGGTGGTGCTATATTTGGGTTAATGATTTTTACTTTCTAGTTAGTTGTGCTGGCAGCAGTTGACACATTTATATGGCTCCTTTGGCCAAAATAGCCATATAAACTGGGCAAAGAAAGGCTCAGTAAACATAATTTTTAATGTTTTAAAAATCTACTTTGGGAGGCCGAGGCGGGCGGATCACGAGGTCAAGAGATCGAGACCGTCCTGGTCAACATGGTGAAACCCCGTCTCTACTAAAAATACAAAAAAATTAGCTGGGCGTGGTGGCGCGCGCCTGTAGTCCCAGCTACTCGGGAGGCTGAGGCAGGAGAATGCTTGAACCCGGGCAGCGGAGGTTGCAGTGAGCCAAGGTCGCGCCACTGCACTCCAGCCTGGCGCCTGGTGACTAGAGTGAGACTCTGTCTCAAAAAAAAAAAAAAAAAAAAAAAAAAAATCTAATTCACTCTTCCTTAGAGTTTATGGGTTTGCAAATATATGCGTGAAAGGAGATTATTCCATGTTTACTTTTATGTCTTTATAATCTATATCCCACAAACAGCCTTAAGGTGAATTATAATAAACATACATGCATGCAAAAGAATTCGAGCACTAGGGTAGTAAAATAGAAATTAAAAAAAAAAAAAAAAGGAACTCAGAGAGAATGGGAGATTATCCCAGGATTAAGTCATGAGATAATTATGATAACTAACCTTGAAGCTTCCTAAAAGTTGAATATATTTCTAGGTAAATATTTGAGGAAATGTAATTCAAAGTATAGTTCTTTTCACTGGTCTTTGGCCTATTCCTCCTGTCTGGGTGAGGTGGGAGGGAAAGGGTCAGTAGAACATAACACCCATAAATCAACTCTAATCTCTAAGGGCATTTTCCAGCAGAGTCTTAGAGAAGGTCATACAATAGATTTTTTACCCTCAACAGAATTTTACTCCCTATATTACCCCCACTTAAGAAGATTGTCTCCTGGGAATTGTTTCAAGGGAGTCCAAATGGATGTCAAATTCATTATCCTGCACCCTGCTTGGAGCACTAATCCAGATTTCTTCGCTACAGAAACTTGCTTCACAGGTGGTTGCTGAAGTTATAGTATTTTTCTTTATGTTTAAAGTTAATCCAGCTCAGTATCAATAGCAAATCCTCTTAAAACATGTACATAGAAGGCCAAGTCAGTATTTTGACATTCCTGGCTAGGAACTATGCCATTAACACCTTCAATTAATCTCCATGCAAGGTCATTTGGCGGCTCACATTCAAGACCGTATGTTAAGATGTTATTAGTTTTCCTGCAAAGGGGATGTTTGGCCAGTTACAACTAGAAACAGATGCCCACCAATAGGATCAGAAGGGAAGAGAATAGTTGCCTTAGTTATAACACCTCACACCTCACCTGTTATTGGGATAAGCCAGGAAACTCCCCAACTAATCATCAAACCGGGAATTAAACAATCTTAGGGCTTATGAGGTTTATTATGATCAATTATCAACAACTGAAAAGAGAGAAAAAGTAAAGTTCCATAGAGGTAACTGATCTGGTTATAAATTCACATCTTAGGAAATGGCCTAATATATTCATCAGAAAAAAACAGCTAACTAGGTATCAGGAAGAACTGGATTCCAGTATTCATTCTGCAACTATCTCTGTGTGTGATCTAGGAAAACTTGCCTACCTTTCTGTTCTTGCTTTTGCACTTCTAAAAATAGGGAGGGAAAGCTATGTGGAGGAGCCAGGATTAAGATGGTGGCATTATCCCATGAAGCGATACTACATGCAAAACATGTTGTGACAACTAAAAATCACTCTTTAAATTCAAACTGTGTACTATTTTTCCAAGGATAAATAACAATTTCTTTAGAATAGCATATTTTGGGGGTGTAATTCCATTGCAACAGTTTGGGCTGCTGGCCAAATCCATTAAAATAATCTATTGTGGGGATCAAAATCTCTTGACTTGGAGCCATTTGTGTAGAAGAACCACCATTTGAATTGTTTCCAATATATGACAGACAGAGTTCCCTGCAATGCTACTGAAGTGTATTGAATGGAAGAGAACCACTCCCAAGACAGGGTGTGCACCCAGAAACTCCTTGGCATGTGTAAAGGGCTATCCTTGCCATCTGTTGAAGCTGAATTGTATTAAATAAGCTTGGAATAGTCACTGAAAGGCCCTTTGCGTACTGGTTCCCAAACTTGAGTGAGTGTGCATCAGAATCGTCTGGAGGAATTGTTAAAGCAGAGACGTCTGAACTCTGCCTCCAGTAGGTCTGGGATGGGCCCAGAATTTGAATTACTAACTAGCTCTGGGATGAAGCTGATAGTGTACCCAGGATACCATACTTTAAGATACAGCTGGCTTGTCATCCTCTCCTAATAGGTAAAAATTAAATTAGACAAATGTGGTCTTCAAAGGTGTTTCAGATCCCAGAGGTATCTCAGGGATTCTCTGTCTCTCCCTCCACTGCAGTGAGCATAACTGCGCTTTTATCAATTGCTTTAATTGCTGTCCTGCACAGGAATTTGTTTAATAAAACCTGTTCTGGACTCATCCCAAATAAGTTAAAAGCCAAGCTACTAAATTTAGGGATTTCTAAGAATCCTTCAGACTCTAACCTTCTATAAAAATCTTTGGTCATTAGAGAAATGCAATCAAAACCACACTGAGATAATCTCATGCCAGTTAGAATGGCAATCAATAAAAAATCAGGACACAACAAATGCTGCAGAGGATGTGGAGAAATAGGAACACTCTTACACAGTTGGTGGGAGTGTAAATTAGTTCAGCCATTGTGGAAGACAGTGTGGCAATTTCTCAAGGATCTAGAAATAGAAATTCCGTTTGACCCAGCAATCCCATTATTGGGTATATATCCAAAGAACTATAAATCGTTCTACTATAAAGACACATGCACATGTATGTTCATTGCAGCCCTGTATATAATAGCAAAGACCTGGAACCAACCCAAATGCCCATCAAGGATAGACTAGACAAAGAAAATGTGGTACATATACACCATGGAATACCACGCAGCCATAAAAAACAGAGTTTGTGTCCTTTGTAGGGACTTGGATGAATCTGGAAACCATCATTCTCAGCAAACTGAACCAAGAACAGAAAGCCAAGCACCATATGTTCTCATTCATAGGTGGGTGTTGAACAACGAGCACATGTGGACTCAGGGAGAGGAGCATCACACACAAGGGACAGTTGGGAGGGGGGTAGGGGAGAGACAATGGAGGGTGGGGAGAGATAATATGGGGGAGAAATGCCAGATACAGTATGCACCTAAAGTAAAATAAATAAATTATTTAAAAAAAATAAAAATAAAATCTTTGATTTGGTGGCCCCAAGGAATCTTGAATATCTTCTTGGTATGGAAGATATTCCATATTCCATATGGTGCAGACCCAATTAAATGCCAGGAACACTTCCCAAATTACAAACTAACCTCAAGTTTAAGAGTGGCTCAAAAGTAATGGAGGTTTCATAGGCCGAAGGAGTCCAAACTCAGTGTCACATGTAATTTCAATAACTTGAACATGAACAGTGCTCTTTGGAAGGAAAGGACTGAGGTCCAAGAAAGAACTCATGCTTCTCAAGATTTAAGTAGCCTCAGCAAGGCTTTCCCCCCAGTACTGTGAAGTTAATTAAGCATTTGCTCTTCCCAGTCTCCATGCATTTTCTCCTTAACTACGCTCTTTATTGTGAGCAAAGCATTCCCTTTGGGGAGTGTCCATACCACTGACTCACAGGAGGCACAGAGAGAGTTTTGGGGTATAGTAAGCCTAAAGACAATTGCTGTAGATGATGAGCAGGGAGTAGTCTGCTGGACTGCAAACCAGCAGGATTTCAGATACCTCCAGAATATAGTGTAGGCAACTGAAATTCTCATATCCTTAAAAGCCCTGAGAAAATTGCCAGTGGCCTGAATGTGGAGACTTTGTTGACTAGTAATCATTGTTGCTATTTTGATACCATTGTCTGTCAGCTAGTAGTGCCAAGCACTCTGCTAGCATCATGTGTCATTTTCCTAACATACATTTCCTCACATACATTATTATCATTCTCTCCATGACACCCAATGTAGACTTTTTTTCCCCCAGAAGAAACCGAGCCCAGAGTGGTTAAGTGTTATTCCTGAGACCTCTCAATTTGAAGCGTTTATAATTGGAAATTACACCCAAGTGAGTCTTGCTTTAAGGATCAACGCCCTGCAATGGTTGTCAGTTTGCAAACTCTCCACTGGTCCTTTCCCTCGGTAACAACAATAGTTCCCTCATCTTCTGGGAGCCTGAAAATTTGTGCTGTGAAGACTGGTGGCCATATTTCACATTTTTGAATGGCTCTCTTACACAAGCTTCTTGTAGCCCTATCCTGATTTCTTTCAGATTTCAGATCCAGGGTCCCCAGGTTGTGCCAAGCTATGGGAGCCTTTCAAAGAAAGTCCAGCTGGATCTAGTCTGATAGACTGCTGCTGAGCAAAGGCATAGCTTTTCATAGTCCATGGCACTCAGAAGCAGGAATCAATTAACTTTTAGGACAGGAAAAATAGATCACTTGGATTGCTGAAGCAGGAAGAGCTACTATAGCAGCTAAGAGAAACGAGTCCAGGGAGTGAACTGCTGTGTCCATGGCTCAGGAGCTCTGAGGGTTTGCTGAATAGAGAGTGCTCTTAATGACCAAGGCTTGGGATGTTTATCGACAGACCTAGCCCATGAAGAACACTATTCAGTACACAGGGCCTTGTTCATGTGCTTCAGAAAGATGAGTTAGAAAGTATCAAAAGATATCCATTTGATTCTTTGGGCAATTTCTTAATGGCATTAAGGATACAAAAGAATATCCCTTGTGCGCTCTTCTTGTATTTTCTCAAAATATTGACTATACTGCAGGGGGAGAAAAAAAGAAACTGATCTAGAATAACTGGTGTTGTTCCATGGAAGAACCCAAGAAGGCATCCTAGGACTTCATTTTCAATTAGTAGTGAGTCATGTTAGACCATGAGGTAGATGGTGTAAGCATCATTTACAAGTGTATTCCAAAATATGCTAAAACGCTGATCCAAACCTGGCAGTAGGCAGGGGAGTCAGAAATGCCCTCTCCCATCAAGAATGCCATGCTGATGTACTGACACATTCTACCAGATGCCCTGAAGACAGATGGCACATCTAGGCAACGTGGAAATCAAGGATCATCTATGCAGGTTTTGCTACAAAATGTGGGATGCATTATGTGTTTCCATCTTACTGTAAATCCTCACAAGATGCTACTTCATTCTAAATTGTGGCCCCAATCCCCCAGGTTAGAAATAAGAATTTTTAAATAATTTCAAGTACAGAGCTCATCGTGCACCATTGTCAGGCCAGGCATCACTTTAAACAATTAAAAATGATCACGGCTAGCAATGAGAATGAGTGAGGTGACCCTCAACATGCAAACAGGAAAACATCTCTAGGATAGAACACTAAATGAAAAGCACTTGGTGCATATATATGTAGGTATGTTGTTTACATTTTCTGAAAGGCTACACAAGAAGCTATTACAATGATTACCTTGGGGGGAGAGGGACTAGATATAAAGAATAGAACAGAGAAAGGTGACTTCCATTTTTCATGTCACACATTTTTGTAGGCTTTGAATATTTTGCCACATGTGTATATTATTTTTACTTTCAAATTTTTAAAATAAACTGTTCTCATCTATCATCAGTTCATAACAGAAAGGATATTTTTTAAAGTTGAAAGGACATAATATTATAATAAAGGGCTGTCCATCCAATTAAGTTTTAGTTAGCAAAAGCAAAACAACACACAAACATAAAAGAATACGCTCTTACTGTAATGCACGTAGTGAAGACACATGTATAAAAGATGATTCTAAGAGTGGTATGTGAAAAAATATAATAACAGGCATGTTCCCCCAAAAAATCATCTTAGTGCTGGTTTGCATAGCTCCGGTTTTTCACTCCAAGATAGCTATGGATTTGCAGCGTGTCTGGGTATGGAAACAGGTGATAGATGTGGATAGAAAGCAATACTGGGATATAATTTCCATTTGCTGGCCATGCACCACCTTCCTTTGCTGGGAGAGAGATAGGTGGCCAGTTGTCCACCCCAGAGGCAGTGCCCCACTAGCAAGCCCCCTGAGAAAGGCAGTTACCCTCCCTGTTTTAGTAAGACTGTCTACCTTCCTTAGCACATAATTGCTAGAGTGAGAATGGTGTGTGTGTGTGTATGTGCATGCTTTCGTGCACACGTGTGTCTACTAATTTCAGGAGAATCCTGCCAGAAAAAGGAGCATCAAAGGATGAGAAGGGATATAGAGATGCAGAATCAGATAAAAGAGACCAAATTTTACTAGCAATTACGGCAAATATCTAACTTGCATAAATGAAGCCAATTACTGTATTATTGCCTTCTTTTGCACTGTGCACAGTAGGGATGTCACTGGATAATGGTTTGCATGTAGAGTTAATCACTTTGATGCATTTCTGACTGATCCCAGCAAATTATGTTTTGGTTCCACTATATTAAACACAAGAGCTGGGGATTATCATTAATAAATCTAAGGCACAGCATGCATAAATCTTGAATAAATCAAATATCAATTACATAGGCAGTATCTGCTGACATCTGCTTTCATCAGATAATATATTTGAAATAGGTGTTATTTCAATTTGTTGAAGTCAAAGGGATCTTCATACAGGGAGCACAGACCCTGGACCCCAAAGGAAAAAGCAGCTGAGCCATTGCTGAAGAGCCCCTTAGTGATGTTCGGTTTTAATCTGTGGAGCCTACATTTAGGTGGCTACCCAGAGATCCAGAGGAAAGGCTATAATGCTGTGGAAAGTGCTTCCAGCTAAATGCCATTTTCATGTAGGTATTTTTAAATGAAGGAGGAGAAATTGAGGTGAGAATGGAGGAAAACTTCCTAAACATCTGGCTAGCAAGGATAGGAACAGGCAATTGAGGGGATGTAGGTGACTCTCACAGTATAAGAAGTCAGAATCCACACAGATACAAGGAAAGAAGGACAGTTCATGATAGGAAGACCTCTGAAAATAAGTGGTTGTGAGAATAGCTTATAGGATTTACTCAAGGAGAAAAGTAGGAGGTGAGGGGAGGGTAGATTTGCATTTACTAAGCACCAGGCATGGGGCCAAACTCTAGATCGGAAACTTAATCTACTCTCTTAATCCCCACGGCATCTTGTATGAGGCAGACGTTAGTGTTTGTTCTTATCGTTTGAGGAAGCTGAGACTTGGGAAGTTAAATAAGGGGAATAAGGTCATACAACTCTCAAATGGCACAACAGGATTTAAATCTGGATCTGTATGAATGTCCTACATGGCACCAGTGGTGGTAGTGGTTATGGTATTGGAGTGTGTGTGCTCATATAAAAAGAGAGAAGAAAATGTAAGCACATGGGGAAGGAGAGAGGAAGGGGGGATGTGGAGAATATGTGTTCATTTAAAAACCACGCTACATGTTCTCACTCATAAGTGGGTGTTGAACAATGAGAACACATGGACACAGGGAGGGGAACATCACACACCAAGGCCCGTCAGGGGGTGGGGGGACTAAGGGACAGATAGCAGGGGGTGGGGGGGATTTGGAAGGGATAACAGGAGAAATACCTAACGTAGATGACGGGGAGATGGATGCCACAAACCACCATGGCACGTGTATACTTGTATAACAAACCTGCACATTCTGTACATGTACCCCAGAACTTAAAGTATGATTTAAAAAAAACTTTTTAAAAACTACGTTAAATGCCCTTAAGCCCCATTTCAAGAGAGGGGGTGACTTTCTTAGATCACTCTACTTCTGACTTTCTTACATCACATCCCTTCCTCTTGGCCTGCTATCCATAAGTTAGAATATTTTCTCTCTGGGGTGGATTGTTAGGACTTCTTTGGGACCTCTTCAAGGAATTTTCTGGGGTTAAACTCACTCTCAGGGAGGGTGGAGCTGGGTTAGGAAATGTTCTCTAGGGCACTGGCTCATCATGAGAGGTAGAAAACGATTGCCTCATATATACTCTCGGGGCAAAGCAGGAGTCGAGACCAGAAATGAAATAAGCCAAAGTCGCACACCTGAAGCAGTCCTGAGGCCTCTGCTAGGGTGGAGATGGTGCTTTGGAGGGGCGGGTGGAGTATTCCACACGCTGCTTGTCCCAACCTGAATAGGCGAGCCTCATAAAGAAACCAGAGTTCGTTTACCATTTATTTTATCACACTTGGCATCAAAAGAAAGAAAACCAAAAAGCAGACTCCCAAATCTGGGCCATGCAGGAACCCCTTAGGTTTACATTTTCAAAGCAGAGGTAGGTAGGAGTCAAGCCCATCTCCTTTTGGACCAAGGACCCCCAAGGGAAGCACTTCAACAAAGCTGAGTAGAAACAGCTCTTGGCTTTCATTAGGCCACAGCTCCCCTGCATGCTGGGCTATACCACATCAGACCTGCCTGGGCCCCTCACCACATATTTCCTCCTTCTGCACTCTGCCTTCTATATTCAAACCTGCACTGGGATATTGAGACACTCGATTGTCGACAGATAAGTAAAAACTGATGTGACATCACCATAGAGATGAGCATACATTTTCAGAGTTGTAGATGCACTTATATTCATGTGATATATCCCACAACTTATATTATGGATAGGTACAGATTCTGATAGATCAATTTAAAATATTTTTAGAATTTCAAATCTAATTTTGGGTGTTTTTTTTTCCTTTGGTATCCACAGGGATATTTTTCTGTTCTTGGATTTTCTAATCAGCACCACAGAGTATCACAAGGACATCTTCAGTTAGTGCATCTGATTCAGATTGGACAGAATATATCGTCTTGTTGGTAAAAGAGACTTTCAGGATGCAAAATTACTCTCCAAAAATCATGCAAATCTGGCCATTAGCAAATGCCAATGAATGAAGATTAAGCTCAAGTCTCTCTCCCTTTTGCTTTAACCTCCACCCCTACAAATACACACACACACACAATCCCTACCTGGAGGCACGTGAGCTAATGTATGAACGAGGGAGCCAGAGACTTTGATCTCCATGATGCCCACTCTTCATGTAGTTTTATTTTGCTCAGTTTGAAGTAGCATAGGCCCTGAGCCAACAGGAGGTCAGAAGAGAGTTACCAGCCAAAGAGTTTCCAGTTCAATTCAGAACAAGCTGCATTACCTGGAAAGAGTGAGGGAGGGTGGAGACATCTCCTACATTTGCCCCATAGTCCTGATGATGCTTCTCTGAGCTCAAAAGAAGAGAAACTGCATTAATTAAATTTATATCTTAAAAGTTCTGCCTATGCATACCCACTGGTGAGGAAAATAAGGCAGGTTCTGTACTACCAGGTAGCCAGTACTAGCAGATAATAACCAGGAGCACTAGAAATACAACTGAACAAGAATGAGAAAATAATTATTTAGGGTTAAAATAATGCATCACATTTGAGGAGAAGGGACACAGAAATGAGAAAATGGATTAGAAAACATACAGGCATGGTTTGTGCTGTGTGTGAGTGACCAGGATGGGAGACACAGAAGATAGCACATAATTTGTGGTTGCTGATTCTTTTTGTTCAATGGAAGGTTTTAATTTTTAAAAAATAATTTCAACTTATATTTTAGAATTGGGGGGTACATGTGCAGATTTGTTCCTGGGTATATTGCATGATGCTGAGATTTAGGATATGATTGATCCTGTCACCCAGGGAGTGATCATACTACCAGACAGTTAGTGTTTCAACCCTTGTTCCCCTTCCTTCTCTTTCTCTTCTCGTAGTCCCCAGTGTCTGTTGTTGTTATATTTATGTCCACGAGTATCTAATGATTAGCTCCAACTTCTACCTGAGAACATGTGGTATTTGGTTTTCTAGTCCTGCATTAATATGCATAGGATAAGGGCCTCCAACTGCCTCCATATTGCAGCAAAGCACACAATCTCCTTTTTTTATGGCTGTGTAGCATTCCATGGCATATATGTACATTTTCTTTATCCAATCCACCACTAATGGGCAACTAGGTTGATTCCATGCCATGTCTTTGCTACTGTAAATAGTGCTGTGATGAACATATATCTTTTTGGTAGAATGATTTATATTCTCTTAGATATATACCCAGTAGTCTACGACCATACCACCCGGAACATGCCTGATCTTGTCTGATATATACCCAGTAATGGGATTGCTGGATTGAATGGTAGTTCTTTTTAAGTTATTTGAGAAATCTCCAAACTGCTTACCATAGTGGCTGAACTAATTTATATTCCCACCAACAGTGTATGAGCGAGCATTCCCTTTTCTAAGCAGCCTTGCTAGCATCTGTTATTTTTTTTTTTTTGACATTTTAATAATAGCCATTCTGACTGGTATGAGATTGTATCTCATTGTGGTTTTGATTTGTATTTCTCTGATAATTAGTGATGTGGAGCATTTTGTCATGTGTTTGTTGGCTGCTTGTATGCTTTGTTTTAAAAAGTGTCTGTTCATGTCTTTTACCCATTTTTTTAAACAGGGTTGTTTTTTGCTTGTTGAATTGTTTAAGTTACTTATAGATCCTGGATATTAGATCTTTGTCACATGCATAGTTTGTGAGTATGTTCTCTCATTTGGTAGGTTGTCTTTTATAGTTTCTTTTGCTGTGCAGAGCTCTTTAGTTTAATTGGGTCCCACTTGTCAATTTTTGGTTTTGTTGCAAGTTTTTTTGATAACTTAGTCATAACTTCTTTCCCAAGGATGATATCTAGAATGATGTTTTCTAGGTTTTCTTCTAGGATTCTTATAGTTCATGGTCTTACATTTAAATCTTTATCCATTTGAGTTAATTTTTGTATATGATGAAAGGTAGAGGTTCAGTTTCATTCTTCTGCATGTAGCCAGCCAGCTTTCCCAGCATGTGATTGCTGATTTTAACTACAGCTTTAGCCGTAGCTAATAATCCAATTAGGAAGACTACCTTTGGAGAAAATGAATTATAAAATGTCTTATATACGTATTGCCCCAGGAGGCATTCCTTGTCATTTGTAATTGGCCCTCCTGAGAAGCTGACCCTTGGAATGTGAAACTGAATTTTAATGGTTTTGATTGTAGACTCTGTTGGCATTAAGAATGTGTCATCATGATGGTGCTAGTGGTAGAGCCATAGCTGATTGTAGTGTATGTAAAAGACAGAAATTTAAATGACAGTTTATATTTTTTAAAATGAGTTTATATTAAAAAAGAATACATTGATATAAAAATCGAGAATCTGAAAAGGTAACTGACATACAAAGACTCATTTATTTACTCATTCATTCAGCAAATATTGTAAGAAATTCGTTCCGATTACTTTCTTCCAGGCTAGGGACTGAGGATGTAGGAGATACAACTTAGAAATCCATCATCTGAATAAATGTGTCAAAGTTAATTAAATGGGGTAATGCAAATTCTGCATATTCTTGTACATAGATGATGGGGAGGGCTAGAGCCAATGTAAAAGAGTCAGTTTGGAGCCTTACCACCAACTTTCCTGACCTGCCATCCACTAACTGTATGTAATTTTCAAATAGGCCACTTAACCTTAGCTTTTTCATAATCTTAACTGTAAGGGTTGGGGTATATTGTCCCAGAGGAAATCCTTTCTTAAGAAGCCTACTGATTCTCATAAAACCAAGGACTATCAGTCAGTCTGAAGAAAAGAGATGAAGCCACAGCCACAAATCAAGAGGGCAAAGCTGGGCACGTTTTGGTTGTTTACATCTGTGTCTTGTTACAAAATCTCCATGTCATCATATGTTGTTATGTCTCTATGCAACGCTGAATGTTTGTCTGCTTTGCAAAGGTCAGAGGATGGTTGTCCCAATAACCCTTTTGATCCTCTATTACCATATCTAATCATCTTGCCTAGTCTGTGAGGATCTGGGAGTGGATGTGGTACACACTCTGCTGATGTGTGGATGTGCATATCATTTATCAAAGATTGCCACAAGCACATCTGCATTTTGCAATAATTTTCCTAGCCATTTTATTTTCGAACATTACTGGCACATTGCCAGATATCCTGATAGCATGAGTCACATTATTCCAACACATAGTCAGCACAGAAATGCACACACACAATCCACACTGAAAATGTGTGTCTCCTTGGTGTTTCTCCCTTAGGCAGCATAGATTTCCTTTCATCATCTTACCACAACCTTAGCAAGCTTTCAACACAACAAGGTCATTTAAGAATAATTATGCAAGCTATGTGTGAATAAGCCAAGAGTTCTGGCGATACACACATTGCACGAGACTAAGAAAATTCACATTCTGCTTATTCCCTTTACCTACTATACGCCTCAACTCTGTGTCATTTTTGTCTGTTTGAGCAGAAAGCTAATGGGATTATAGGTTTCCTGGGAAATATTTATGGCAGAAATTCTACTCACCTTTCAACATCTCAAGAAATCAACATGGAAGTGTCTTTGGTCCAGCTCCTTTATGCAGAGAATATATCCCTCACTAAGTCTTCCTTCCCTTGAAGAGTTCTCCCTAATCCTTACTGGTAACACTCTGACAGTTTATTTCCAAGGCTTAGTTAAGAACATTAACCTCATTTCTTGTTCCCTTCACATCCTCTGTGAAGGAAACATGTTGGGAAAACAGAGCTATGATTTCATGGTTTTAGTGTATTTTCAAATGTGGCTAAGTTTCTTCTGGCTTCTAAGGGAGTTGGATGATTTTCTAATCATCCAGATTAAAATAAGAGTGTTACTAATTTGGCATGGGCCTTGTAGTATCATCCCGTTTTATGAAGATACTATTTGTTAAGAGGCAGAACACAGGCACACTGGCCCAGCAAATTCAATGATCAGTGGTATCCATATGTCCACTACATTGCTTGCTCTTTGAATGTTATTTATTGAAAATTTCTGCAACCAAAGAATATGGAGTGTATTCTCCGGTTAGGGAGACATTCCTGGGCCATATCCTGGTGGCTAAGAGACAGTACTTTGACTTAACAGTGTGAATCTGAGTCTTCAATACTAACCCCTACAAAATATGGTCACCATTTGGTTGACAGCCTTCACTCTGATGATTAAGAATGATGAGCTATGTAGAAAACTGGTGTTTCTACTTAACTTATTCATTCCAGGCAGTATTTCCCAAAGCCTGAGCCAAAGGCTTTCTGCATCAAAATTGTATGTGGGGACACACTTGTTAGAAAAATGCAACTTTCTCCGCTTTACTCTGTACCTACCAAATCAGTGTATCTAGAAAAGACCAGGAATCTGAATGTTAAAAGAATTACCCCACGTGATTGTTTATATCCATTAAAGTTTGAGAAATCCTGCTGTCAGTTAAGTGAACAAACTAGAGTTCTTAAATAAGTAGGGGTACTAGTTTCATGGAAAATGACAAGATCAGGAGAATCATTGCAGATGCATAGTCACACACCTTCTTAAGTTCTAGTTCTTTGTTTCTCAAAGTGTGGTCCCTAGATCGACTGTTTCAGCATCAATTGGGAGCTATTTGAAATTTGGAATCTCAGATCCTATGTCAGAACAACTGTCAAAATTTACATTTTAACAAGATTCCCAGGAGATTTGTGTGCATGTTAAACTTAAATTTGGAGACACATCAGTCTATGTGATTTACAGATCTTACTGTTAGGTCTGCTTCTTTTTTTTTTTTTTTTTTTTGAAGAAGTCTCATCCTCCCCTTTCTGAGGTCCCCAAAATTCAAAACAATGGAAGAGTGTCAAGCAGTAAGATATGGATACAATGAGTAAAACCTACAGATTGGTTTATGACAAAAGATCAACTTGTAATAACTTGGAAATGTGTAGTGAAGAGAGAGCCAAAGATATCTTCTAGCCCTGCACTTTGCCTTCTACTAGACCCAGTGGGCAGATGCTCCAGGAAGTTAGCAGAGTCGCTTTAGAGTTATAGTTAACTGCAGCTCAGTGTAAGGAAGAAACTCAACAATGGAATCATTTTAAGAGGGAATAGGTTACTCTGAAAAGCAGGACGTTTCCCCACCCCTAGAGGAGTTCAATCCAAGGTTGGATTTTTTTTTTTTTTTTTTTAAGAGATGCTATGTTCCTATGTTGCCCAGGCTGGAATGCACTGGTTATTCACAGGCATAATCCCAGCATAGTATACCCTTAACTCCTGGACTCAAAGATTCTCCCCCTCCTCAGCAACCCAAGTAGAGGGGACCACAGGCATACTCCACTGCACCTGACCTGGACGATCATTATTAATTAATGTTTTGTAGAAGGGATATAAACATGAGATTGGTATATGATCTGAATGACTTTTATGTTTGAGATTATTTTATTCTATACTCATTATAGCCTTATGTTCCAAATTTTAAATACACACACACACACATATACACATACACAGTTACATATGCTAATGTTATATATGACTAAATAGTATTTTTTATGTTTCTCTAATGTCATTTATATTAAGAAATTAATTAAAAAATCAATCTTTTTTCAGACCAAAAGTTTGAAAACAAAATATATTCTCTATAACTATATCTTATGGAAAAAATAATAATCTAAGTCATTTATTAGTGGAATTTATTCCTGGGTTCCTCTTCCAGTACATTCATTCACTCATGAAAAATCATTTGTGGGCTCCCTGTTACACTCTAACAGTAGAGAAAACAGAGCCAAGATTCTGAACAGCAGTCCCAACCCTAGGAAGCTGTGTGGTCATGTTACCTAACCTTTAAAGGGCTATTTAACCATTCTAGGACTTAGTTTTGTCATTTGTAAAAGGAGTAAAATAACTGAGGCTGCCTTCCAGGATTGCTGTAAAGATTAATGTGTGAATATATGCGAGCCACTTAGAACAATGGCTGGTACATAGTAAGTACTATCTGAGTGATAGCTTTTATTATCATCATCATCATTCAACAACAATATTGTTATTTCAGGCTTGGGGAGCATAAACATAAATAGGACAGGACCTCTTTTCTCTAAAGATGCGTAGTCTGGCTAAAGAAGGCATGTAGGTAAACAGTGCAGCAAGAGGAGAGGATCACTGTAATGGAGAAATGTGCTAGCAACTCCAAATGGGAGACTGCAAAGAAGGCTCTCAGAGAAGTAGGCTATTGAGCTGGGTTTTGATGATGGAAAGAGTATTTTCCAGGTAGAGGAGGGGGAAAGTGATCTGGGCTAAAGGAAGGTTACTTTGTGTTTAGCAATCCTGAGGTTGTTCAGCCTCAATCGCTTCTGTTGAGTTGAAGCCTATGCTTTCTGTCCTGCCCTGCTTCTCGGCTGCAGGTCACAAACTTTTTAATCCACTCAGGAATCCTTGAGAGCTCTACCCGGCAAGGCAAAGCTCAAAGAACAGAGCCATATTCTCAGGGAGAGTGGCGCAGTCAAGGGAGAAGACAGGCGAAGAGAGTATTTTCCTATGAAGGTGGTAAGCTGATTGCCTTAGCGAGCTCCTGCCTTCGAGAGCAGGTGAGCTCCCACCAAGAAAGCAAATGGAAACAAGCAAGCAAAACATTTTTCTTTCTCTTGTGCCTATACCTCCAGCCCCCACCACCCATGAGTAAAGTGTCTTATCCAGGCCTTACAGTCAGCCTTCCTACCCAATATTCAGATTTCTCTGAACATGAGGCCCAATGGTAACTCTTGCCCCCGGCGGCTCATATGATGTAAAGGCTTACCTGGAGGATCTCGCCTATTCATAGCATCTTTGTCTCCAAGTCCTTTTCATCATGTCCTCTTTTGGGATGCAAAAGACTAGACCTTTGGCTGGTTTCACTTACTTGAGGAGGCTCTGTTTCAAACTGCTGTTTTTACACGGCAAATTTTACCTCCACCCTGACTTAACCAGGTGAGGGTAGAAAATGAGACCTGTGGAACAGAGGAAAAGCAAAAGCAAGGGGATGAGTGCCAGTAGCAAGAACATCCTTGACCATTGGGGTAAGATCAGTGAAAACCACACTGGAGCCCACCCACTGATGTCTCTTGGGCTCCCCCCTCCACAGCCTGTCAACTCCCATATCTCTGCTGTCCTAAATAAACATGGAAGCAGTAGGTAATTTTAATTCCAATCCATGTTCACAAGAGGCTTTCTTTACTGGCATCTTCCTGACAGGGACCTTGCTTTACACTGTGGATTCACTTTTGCCCAGTTTAGCTCAGACAATTTCCTAGCAGGGAAGTAGGGAGTGGGTGAATGGAGGTCAGGAAGGAAGACACACTTGGAAGGGGGGTGTTGTTTCTATGAAAAATGGACAGTGCTATAGCTGTGGTCTGGCCTCCTACTCTCTCTGAATCTGCAATCCAAGGGTTGTCTAGTGTTATGGGTTGGCTATTGAAAATCCAAGTTGTTGAATCACTTTTGAAAACAGACTCAAATTCAGACTGATCAGCCCAGAGCAGAATTCTCTTGGGCATGTTCCCCAGGCAAAACTGTTGAGTAGAGATTTAAAAAAGAAAAAAAAAAAATCTAGAAACTGAAACATCATGGGAGCCACTTTACAGCAAATCTAATACACTTTACTTCCCATTGTTTACAATCACTGTCACAAATGGTTTTCATTTGTTAAATATTTGCTGGATTCACTTCTCACTTCTCTCTTAGGAGCCGGTTTGGGTTTAATCATGGATGGCTCCCTACTCTCTCTTTGAATTGAAGCTCATTTGATCCAATATGTTATACAGATGAGGGACTTATTGCTAACCTTGCTCTCGAGGAAGCTCCAAACTAAAGAATAAAAAAAAATGATAAATTTGAGCCAAAAATCCCATCCACAGTTATGGGAATATCATGACTGATCATATGAGATACCTGATTTTCAGCTTACAGAGGAACCATCGGCGAGACATACAGTATCACAATCTGCCTATATTTTATGCTCCCTTTCCATCAGTCTGGGATAAATTGTGTGTGTCAAGTTCGGCAAGCATGGGTGAGCTAAATGGAGCTGTTAGCTGTCTTTTCAACATATTTATCTGTTTCATTGCCTACTCTAGGATGTCTTTGTGATCATTATATAAGGATCACAGATAACAGACTATTTGAAATCTTACTTCAATTAAAACTTAATCCTCAGATGTCAATAACAGTGTTTTATACATAAGGTTACAATAAAAAAAAAGTCTTCTGTGCATGTTATTAAAACAACAACAAAATTGCAAGAATAAGAAATGGCCTGAACATTCTTCAGAACAAGATTCTCTAACATATTGTGTACGTTGTCACTGTGATAAAAGTATGGTTATTTAAATAAGTATGCAAGTTGACAAAGTCATACAAGATTTATAAGAAAAAAATCACATAAAATTAATCATCTCTCAAATCCATTCAAAATTATAGGTTTTCATTTTACGTAAGAGAAATGATTACAAAAGCAGCTTATATTTTATGAAATTAAGAATACAGGCTGGGTGCTGTGGGTCACATCTGTAATGCCAACACTTTGGGAGGCCAAGGTGGGTGGATCACTTGAGTCCAGGAGTTCAAGACCAGCCTGGCAAACATGGCAAAACCCTATCTCTACTAAAAGTACAAAAAATTAGCTGGATATGGCAGCACATACCTGTAATCTCAGCTACTCAGGAGGGTGAGGCATGACAATATCTTGAGCCCGAGAGGTAGAAGTTGCAGTGAGCTGAGATTGCACCACTGCACTAGAGCCTGGGTGACAGAGCGAGACTGTGTCTTAAAAAACAAAAGAAAAGAGTGGGTCCCGACTCTAAATCCAAGATGGCTGAATAGGAACAGCTCTGGAGTGCAGTTCCCAGAGAGAACAATGCAGAGGGTGAGTGACCACTGCATTTCCAAATGAGTTTTTACTGCCCACAGACCAGGAGATACCCAGGCTGAAAAGTGCCACGAGTTTCCAGCACCACTGTTTCAGCCAGCGCCATGGGTCTCTGCACAAAAACTCATACGAATTTGGGAGGCCATTTCAACTGGTGCCTGGAATGTCTGGGATACAGAGCTGCCCATTCAACTGAAAAAAAGGGGGCTGAAACAGGGAGCCAGGTGATCTGGCTCAGTGGGTCCCATATCCACAAAGACCAGCAATCTGAAATGCTTTGGATTGAGAGTTTTCCAGCAAGCGCAGCTGGACCTGGATGGTCTAGCTCAGTGGGGGGAAGGGTGTCAGCCATTACCAAGGCAGTCCGCCACTGCCAAGGCAGTCTGCCATTACCAAGGCAGTTCTAACTGTACCTTTGTAAACAAAACCACAAGGAAGTTCACACAGCAGCTGGGCAGAGCCCACAGCAGCTCAGCAGCACCTCTGCTGGCAGACTATGCCTAGACTACCTCCTTGCTGGGCAGGGCATCTCTGAAAAAAGGCAGCAGCATGTCAGGAACTTATAAATAAAGCCCCACCTTCCCAGGACAGAGCACCTGGGAAAAAAGGCGGTTATGAGTTCTGCTGCAGCAGACTTAAACATATCTACCCAGCAGCTCTGAACAGAATAACGGAGCTCCCAGCTCACACTTGAGCTCCTATAAGGAACAGACTGTCTCCTCAAGCAGCTCCCCTGACCCCTGTATATCCAAAGAGACACCTCATTAAGGAGAGCTCAGGCTGACATCTGGCGGGTACCCTTCTGGGACAAAGATAACAGAAGAAGAAACCAGCAGCAACCCTTACTGTTCTGCAGCTGCCACAGGTGATCCTCAGACAAGCAAGGTCTGGAGTGGACCTCCAGCAGTCCTATAGCAGAGGGGCCTGACTGTTAGAAAGAAAATTAAAAAACAGAAAGAAATAACTTCAACGTCAACAAAAAGGGCATCCACGCAGATACCCTATCCAAAAGTAACCAACTACAAAGACTACAGGTAGATAAATCCAAAAAATGGGAAGAAACCAGTGCAAAAAGGATGAAAACACTGCAAACCAGAATGCCTCTCCTCCTCCAAGGGATCAAACTCCTCACCAGCAAGGGAACAAAGCTGGATGGAGAATAAGTCTGATGAATTGACAGAAACAGGCTTCAGAAGGTGAATAATAACAAACTTCTCTGAGCTAAAAGAATATGTTCTAACTCAATGCAAAGAAACTAAGAACCTTGAAAAAAGGTTTGATGAAATGTTAATGAGAATAAACAGCTTAGAGAATATAAATGACTGGATGGAGCTGAAAAACACAACACAAGAACGTCGTGAAGCATACACAAGGTTCAATAGCTGAATCTACCAAGTAGAAGAAAGGATATCAGAGATTGAAGATCAACTCAATGAAATAAAATGAGAAGGTAAAATTAGAGAAAAAAGAGTGAAAAGAAATGAACAAAGCCTCCAAGAAATATGGGATTATGTGAAAATACCTAATCTATGTTTCATAGGTGTACCTGAATGTTACAGAGAGAATGAATCCAAGCTAGAAAACACTCTGCAGGCTATTACCCAGGAGAACTTCTTCAGCATAGCAAGAGAGGCCAACATTCAAGTCCAGGAAATACAGAGAACACCACAAAAATATTCCTCAAGAAGAGCAACCCCAAGGCACATAATCGTCAGATTCACCAGGGTTGAAATGAAGGAAAAAATGCTAACAGCAGCCAGAGAGAAAGGTTGAGTTACCCACAAAGGGAAGCCCATCAGACTCACAGCAGATCTCTCCGCAGAAACCCTGCAAGCCAGAAGAGAGTGGGGGCCAATATTCAATATCCTTAAAGAAAAGAATTTTCAACCTAGAATTTCATATCCAGCTAAACTAAGCTTCCTAAGCAAAGGAGAAATACAATCCTTTATGAACAAGCAATTGCTGTGAGATTTTGTCACCTACAGGCCTGCCTTACAAGAGCTCCTGAAAGAAGCACTAAACATAGAAAGGAACAACCAGTACCAGCCACTCCAAAAAGTACCAAATGATAAAGACCATTAACACAATGAACAAACTGCATCAACTAATGAGCAAAACAACTAGCTAGCATCAAAATGGCAGGATAAAATTCACACATAACAATATTAACCTTACATGTAAATGGGCTAAATGCCCCAATCAAAAGACACAGACTGGCAAATTGGATAAAAATTCAAAACCCATCAGTGTGCTGTATTCAGGAAACACATCTAATGTGCAAGGACACACATAGGCTCAAAATAAAGAGATGCATGAAGATTAACCAAGCAAATGGAAAGAAGAAAAAGAAAGAGGACTTGCAATCCTAGTCTCTGTTAAAATGGACTTTAAACCAACAAAGATCAAAAGAGACAAAGAAGGGCATTACATAATGGTCAAAGGATCAATGCAACAAGTAGAGCTAATGGTCCTAGATATATACACACCCAATACAGGAGCACCCAGATACATAAAATAAGTTCTTAACAACCTACAAAGAGACTTAGACTCCCACACAATAATAGTGGGAGACCTTAACACTCTACTGTCAATATTAGAAAGATCAATGAGACAGAAAATTAACAAGGATATCCAGGACTTGAACTCAGATCTGAACCAAAAGGACCTAATAGACATCTACAAAACTCCCTACCCCAAGTCCACAGAATATACATTCTTCTCTGCATCACATCACACCTACTCTAAAATTGACCACACAATTGGAAGTAAATCACTCCTCAGCAAATGCAAAAGAACGGAAATCATAACAAACAGTCTCTCAGACCACAGTGCAATCATATTAGAACTCAGGATTAAGAAACTAACTCAGAACCACACAATTTCATGGAAACTGAACAACTGGCTCTTGAATGTTGACTGGATAAACAAAGAAATGAAAGCAGAAATAAAATGTTCTTTGAAACCAAAGAGAATTAATACACAATGTACCAGAATCTCTGGGACACATTTAAAGCAGTGTCTAGAGGAAAATTTACAGCAATAAATGCCCACATGAGAACCAAGGAAAGATTGAAAATCAACACCCTATCATCAGAATTGAAAGAGCTAGAAGAGCAAGATCAAAAAAACTCAAAAGCTAGCAGAAGACAAGAAATAACTAAGATCAGAGCAGAACTGAAGGAGACGGAGACACAAAAAACCCTTCAAAAAATCAATAAATCCAGGAGCCGGTGTCTTGAAAAGGTCAACAAAATAGACAGACCACTAGCCAGATTAATAAAAAAGAAAAGAGAGAAGAATCAAATAGATGCAATAAAAAATGATAAAGGGGATATCACCACTGATTCCACAGAAATACAAACTACCATCAGAGATTACTACAAACAACTCTATGCACATAAACCACTAAACCTGGAAGAAATGGATAAATTCTTGGACACTTGCATCCTCCCAAACCTAAACCAAGAAGAAGTTGAAACCCTGAATAGAACAATAACAAGGGCTGAAGTTGGGGCAGCAATTAGCCTACCAAACAAAAAAGCCCAGGTCCAGATGAGTTCACAGCTGAATTCTACCAGACATACAAAGAGGAGCTGGTACCACTCCTTCCGAAACTATTCCAAACAATCCAAAAGAGGGGAATCCTTCCCAAATCATTTTATGAGACCAACATCATCCTGATACCAAAACCCGGCAGAGACTCAGCAAGAAAAGAAAACTTCAGGCCAATATCCATGATGAACATAGATGCAAAAATCTTCAATAAAATACTGGCAAACCGATTGCAACAGCACATCAAAAAGCTTATCCATCACGATCAAGTAGGCTTCATCAAGGGATGCAAGGCTGGTTCAACATACACAAGACTATAAATGTAATCCACCACATAAACAGAACCAAAGACAAAAACCAGATGATTCTCTCAATAGATGCAGAGAAGGCCTTCAACAAAATTCAACAGCACTTTATGCTAAAAACTCTCAATAAGCTAGGAATCCATCAAATATATCTCAAAATAATAAAAGCTGTTTATGACAAACCCACAGCCAATATCATTCTGAATGGGAAAAAACTGGAAGCATTCCCTTTGAAATCTGGCACTAGAGAAGGATGCCCTCTCTCACCACTCCTATTCAATATAGTATTGGAAGATCTAGTCAGAGCAATCAGGCAAGAAAAAGAAATAAAGGGTATTCAATTAGGAAAGAAGGAAGTCCAACTGTCTCTATTTGCAGATGACGTGATTGTATATTTAGAAGACCCCATCCTCTCAGCCCAAAATCTCCTTAAACTGATAAGCAAATTCAGCAAAGTCTCAGGATACAAAATCAATGTGCAGAAATCACAAGCATTCCTATACACCAATAACAGACTAAAAGAGAGCCAAATCAAGAGTGAACTCCTATTCACAATTGCTATGAAAAGAATAAAATACCTAGCAATACAACTAACAAAGCATGTAAAGTACCTCTTCAAGGAGGACTACAAACCACTGCTCAAGGAAATAGAAGAGGACACAAACAGATGGAAAAATATTCCATGCTCATGGTTAGGAAGAATCTATATTGTGAAAATGGCCATACTGCCCAAAGTAATTTATAGATTCAATGCTATCCCAATCAAGCTACCTATGACCCTCTTCACAGAAGTGGAGAAAAACCCACCTTTAACCTTATATGGAACCAAAACAGAGTCTGAATAGCTAAAACAATTCTAAGCAAAAAGAACAAAGCTGGAGGTATCAGGCTGACAAACTTCAAACTATACTACAAGGCTACAGTAATCAAAACAGCATGGTACTGGTACCAAAATAGAGATATAAACCAATGAAACAGAACCGAGGCCTCGGAGGCAATGCCACACATCTACAACCATCTGATCTTTGACAAACCTGACAAAAACAAGCAATGGAGAAAGGATTTCCTGTTTAATAAATGGTGTTGGCAAAACTGGCTAGCCATGTGCAGAAAGCAGAAACTGGACCCCTTCTTGAAACCTTACACTAAAATTAACTCCAGATGGATTAAAGACTTAAACATAAGACCTAACACCATAAAAACCCTAGAAGAAAACCTAGGCAAAACCATTCAGGACATAGGCATAGGCAAGGACTTTATGACTAAAACACCAAAAGCACTGGCAACAAAAGCCAAAATAGACAAATGGGATCTAATTAAACTCCAGAGCTTCTGTACAGCAACAGAAACAATGATTAGACTGAACAAGCAACCAACAGAATGGGGGAAAAATTTTTGCAATCTACCCATCTGACAAAGGGCTAAAATTCAGAATCTACAAAGAACTAAAACAGATTTACAAGAAAAAACAAACAAACCCATTCAAAAGTGGGTGAAGGATATGAACAGACACTTTTCAAAAGAAGACATATATGAGGCCAACAAACATATGAACAAATGCTCATCATCATGGTCATTAGAGAAATGCAAATCAAAATCACATTGAGATACCATCTTATGCCAGTTAGAAAGGCAATCATTAAAAAATCTGGAGACAACAGATGCTGGAGAGGATGTGGAGAAATAGGAACACTTTTACACTATTAGTGGGAGTGTAAATTAGTTCAACCACTGTGGAAGACAGTGTGGCAATTCCTCAAGGATTTGGAAATAGAAATTTCATTTAACCCAGCAATTCCATTACTGGGTATATATCCAAAGGATTATAAATCATTCTATTATAAAGACAAATGTACACATATGTTCATTCCGGCACTGTTTACAATAGCAAAGACCTGGGACCAACCAAATGCCCATCCATGATAGACTGGACAAAGAAAATGTGGCACATATATACCATGGAATACTATTCAGCCATAAAAAACAATGAGTTCATGTCCTTTGTACAGACATGGATGAATCCGGAAACCATCATTCTCAGCAAACTGATACAAGAACAGAAAATGAAATACCACATGTTCTCACTGATAGGCGGGTGTTGAACAATGAGAACACATTGACACAGGGAGGGGAGCATCACACATGGAGTTCTGTTGGGGGGGGGACTAGGAGAGGGGCAGTAGGGGGTAGGGGGGTTGGGGAGGGATAACATGGGGGAGAAATGCCAGATATAGGTGATGGGGCGATGGAGGCAGCAAACCACATTGCCATGTATATACCTATGCCACAATCCTGCATGATCTGCCCATGTACCCCAGACCCTAAAGTACTATATATATTTAAAAAAAAAAAAAAAAAGAGAGAAGAAATAAAAGAATCCAACCCTAGTTTAAAAAGGGATTAACACTTTCATTCATGTAGCATAAAAGGACATCCAAAATACTTCAGGAAATATAAAATAATGGAATGTAGTCATTGAGGAGAGGCTGTTGAAGAGTAAGAGACTAATTTTTTTTTTTTTTTTTTTTTTTTTTTTAGCAAGCCATTAGCTTGGATGAAATCCTCTGTCCATTGCAGTGTATCAGGTAAACTATCTCACCAAAATGTTTTGTGAAGGTGAAGGTGATGATGAAATTTCCTCTCCCTCCACCATTATACAGCATCATCGGGATTCAAGATGTTTTCTGTAGTTTATTCACCAATAGAGTACTTCTGCTATTTTTTGGCATCCATTGTCCTTTCTCTTGTTATTATAGTGCCTTAATTCTGGTTTGGCTTTCTATTTCTCCACCATGAAATCCTAAAGCTCACTTTACCTCCAGTCAAGGAATGATAAATGATTAGCTTATGCCCATCAATATATTTCATATATCCCATCTCAGAGGCCACCATGATTGATTCAGGATGGGCATGCAACCCAATTTTCCTAGGAAATGTCAGAGTTCTTGCTTCTAGGTAAGAACCTCCTCAGGCTTCCATGGAAGCACTTAAAGAGAATGTCTCATTCCAGGTGATGTGCAGTGTGGCTGTGAGGCCAAGTTTATTGCAATCACTACACTACCATGAAGAATGAAGTCCCTGAAGGCAGGAAAGATATAGAGAATTGCAGAAAATTTGACTAGAATTTTTATCCATACATGTTCAAATCCTAAATTTTCAGTTACATGAGCCAGTAGATCCCATTTATAATTTAAGTCAATTTGAGTTGAGTTTTGTGTTAATTGCAACTAGACCTTAACTAGGAATACATAGCATTAATTGTGTCCTTTCCATAAGCCAATCACTATTATAAGGGCTTTATATTATTTCATCTTCACAACAGCCCTTTGTGGTAGGTGTGGTTATCTCCATTCTAAAGAGAGGAAATTGAATCACAGAGATGTTAAATAGCTTGCATAAAATTATAAACAGATGATAAGAGTTAAAATCATATTCAAATCCAGAGAATCTGAATCAAAACCCATGCTCTTAACAATTATGCTACAGTACTTCATTCATCTCCCTCAACATTAGGCAAAACTAGAGCAAAACAGCCTAGAGATCTTAGTCTGAAAGATTCTAATAGAGGGGATATGATACTGATCATTGGTAATTGCTCTCTTTCTTGCTTGTGGCTCATTCATCCACTCAACATTTATTTTAAAAACATCTATCCAGTGCTTACTATGTGTCAGCCACTATTCCAAATACTGAAGATACAATCCCTACTCTCATGGAACCCACATGTAGTGGTGGAAACAGGCAATAAACAAACAAATATAAAATTTTGTATCAGATAGTGATAAATACTATGAAGAAAATTAAGACAGGGTAAAGAGGGCCAAAGCCTGCTGGGGAAAAAAATGATCACCATGGAAACATTTCACATAAATTTATCAGTATAATCAAGTTAAAGTTTCTAGAGGCAAACAAGTAAAGAAGAGAGGTGGGAAGGTGTAGAATCACTCCATTCTAATCCACAAACAGATATTACAAGTTCAAGCATATCAGTAACATCACAGCACTTGACATAGATTCTGTCTCTGTCACACCCACGTGTGGATATCAGGAAAACCAGATTCTCAGAATGGCATGAAAAAAATTATAGAAGAGTACAATCAATCAAGGATGTAAGCATTCAGACAATCATGGCAAAAGGCCCGCAAATGATCAGTTATCTTCTTGGTAGGATGGGTTTGATCCAGACACCAAATATCACCAACCAGAGGTAAGGATCAGCAGATGACCATGTCCAGGAACTGTTAGAGAAACAGGAGATACCCCGGCGTAAAGGGCAGGGGGAGACTGAGTATGTAGTATCCAAGAAACATCATTTAAAAAGACAATTGTTCTCTCATTAAAAAATCAAAAATTAGATGTTGGTGAAGTTGCAGAGAAAAGGGAACTCATGGGCTGTTAGTGGGAATGTAAATTAGTTCGGCCACTGTGAAGAGCAGTTTGGAGATTTCTCAAAAAACTGTGTTGAACTACCATTCAACTCAGCATTCCCACTACTGGGTATATACCCAAAGGAAAATAAATCATTCTACCAAAAAGACCACATGTGCCCATATGTTCATTGCAGTACTATTCATAATAGCAGAGACATGGGATCAACCCAGGTGCCTATCAAGAATGGACTGGATAAAGAAAATGTGGTATATATGCATCATGGAATACTACACAGCCATAATAAAGAATAAAATCACGTTCTTTGCAGCAACATAGATGCAGCTAGAAACCATCATCCTAAGTGAAGTAATCCAGAAGAAGAAAACCAAGTACTGCCACGTTCTCACTTACAAGGGGGAGCTAAACATTGGGTATACATAGCCATGAAATGGGAAAAATAGACACTGGGAAATACAAGATGGGAGGGGTAAAGGTTTGTTAAAAAAAAAAAAAAAAAAAAACAAAAAACACCTATTGGGTACTATCCTCATTACTTGGGTGACCAATTAATTTATACCCTAAACTTCAGCATCATGCAATACACCTTTGTAACAAACCTGCACATGTACCCTCTGTCTCTGATTCTAAAATAAAAGTTGAAAAAAAGTGAAAAATGATAACGAATTTAGCGAATACTAAATTAAGTATAATTTTGATCAGGAAAGTATATACTTTCAATTTATTTTATGCCATCAGGATACAGAATTAGTATCTGAACCTATAGAAAGTTGTTGTCATCAATTGGAGTTAAAGAGAAATAGCTGCTGGAAGAACTTTTGATTCAGTTTAGGTATGAATGATGAGTCGAAAGAAGTGTTCTACTGGTTAAACCATTTGTATTAAGCAACAATTAGTATAAGCAAATGAGTAAACAATTATCAGTTTATTACTAAGTTGAAGTTTATCTTTACATCTTGTAATTGAACATACCTTAAAAGAGATTAATAATTGTAGTTACTAATAGATTAACTAGATTAGTAAGACTATTAAAAATGAAGCATGATCTGTTCTCTCCCAATTAGCCATGTGTTTGATACACTTACCTGTTCAAACCATGAGTCCATAACCAAGGCACCAAAGCAGATTGTCCCAGTTAAAAGTACCCAAAAGGACATGGAAATTCTGTCATAATTGGCAACAATGACACTCCTAGGAAGTCTAAATGATGTCACTGCCTTCCTTTACACTAAGGAGTGAGGTTCAGTTGCTACCCCAATCTTTGTGACTTATTTTTCAGTCAAAATTTGGCTTGAAATACTATAATGCATGTTGAACCATCCACTTGAATTGGATGCCTCACCCATCATAAACATTCTCCTTTTTATGCCTGCGGTTATTTACATTGACCTACATAAGTCATGGACTTGAATAATAGGTTCCAGGGCTCTCACAACCCAGCTGTAATCCGCCGCTGCGTATTAAGAATGTCCTTGCTTGCAAGTAGATTTGCGATTCCTTTTTTTTTCATTCCTCAGGTGGCCTTTAAAAGTTGCCTTTTGGATCAGCAATAACCCACCAATTCTGGAGCAACCAAAGCCATACACAGGAAACAGAAGGAAGAGAAGATCTCTGGGGAAAACTGCAGCTTAATCAAGAAAAGTTAAAGAAAGGGGCTCTTTAGTAGGAAGAGCTTAAGGACCACAAGTCTGCCTCTCCCAACCTAGCATGTTTAACATGGAAGGGAGAATAGCCAAATAGGGTCTGAGAGCAGGTCCCATCAGGTGACAATTTCCTGCTTCCACTGCAAAACCACCCTCATTTAGGGGAGGTAGGGAAAGGGTGTAGAGAGGATCATTATTGTACGTACACTCTGGGTCATCCAGAGTCACTTTCTCCCCTCCAAATGAAGCTGCAACAGCAAGGAACTCAGGAACTTCATTCTACCCAACTCTGTGCATGTGCAGAAGGAATAGTCACTGTCTTCAGTGTCTTCAGCCCTATCCCTGAGGCACAGAGGATGAGCCTGGTATGATTTTTCAGCTTCGGAGAATAACAGAAAAGCCACCCAGGGTGTGGGCTACGTCATTGGCAGGGGCAGAATGGGCCTTGATCAAAAGGGCTTGTGGGTTCTGGTATGTTCAAATCTCAGCTCCATCATATCCCAGCAATAAGACCTTGGGCCAATCAGCAAACCACATTTGGCCTATCCGAGAATGGATATAATCCTTGTGTGTAGCTACCTCAAAGCATGATTATAAGGAATGAATAAGTTTAAAATGCTACAGCAGTAATAACTCAATTCATTGTAACTATTGTCACTGTTAAGAAAAACTACAGAGCTCTCTGCTGAGAAAGCAATGGTCTCTATGCTCACCCTCCCTGCATATGCCCTAGGCCCTAGTATATTCCTTAAATCACACAAGCCTACTCTTCTGATTGTCTGAAAGTTCAGGATGACAATTTCACTTTATGAGCACAGAACATACTTGTACAGTGCTGCTTCCTCATCAATTAATTTGGTTCTTGTCCCAACAGGATGGCAAGGTCCTCCTCAGAGAAGGTCATGAATCTTGCCTGTTGGACCAGTCCTAACTGAACTTATAGCACTTTTCACACTGTGTTCTAATGGTCTGTTTTCCCATTGACTTGCCATCTCCTTAAAAATAAAGATTGTGTCTTACAGACTAGTTTTGTCTCCAATGACTAGCATGATGTCTGCAGCATAATCAATAAATGTTAAATAAATGTTTTTGAGGTGAGAATGTAAATAAATAGAGTAAATGTTATTATTGCACAAGATACATTTCTTAGGATGTATTTATAGATGAGCCATGTGTATCCTGATGCCTTGGACAGGGTAGCCTGAGAATGCACAAGGAAATCAACAAGAAAGTACTAGAGTTGAAGTCTTTCTCCTTCTCTTTCTCTCTCTTCTCATTCTCCCCTCACATCTCTCTGTCTTTTCTTTTCTTTTCCTTCCTTCCCTTTCTTTCTTTCTTTCGAGTTGAGAGGTTTCTGTAAGAGGTGCAGGTGACTTGGTAGGATAAGGTACAGGTAACTGGCTTTGGCAAGCCATATCTATCTCACATTATTACAAATGCCTAAGGCTGTTTTTCTATATACAAACTATCCAGCTGGATGGAGATCACCAGACTCTACTTTGGCTGGGCTGGAGAATAAGGAAAGCCCCTGTTCAAGGCCATTTTGATACCAAGATCTTTTCTAGGCCAGGCAAAGTAGGAGAGCATGCTCACCCCCTGGAGAAAGAGTAACATTTTTGGTAATTATGCGAAAGGACTTGATTCCTTGGTGGCCAGCCTAATAATCTGATATGCATTGGTTTCCTTCCCAAAGCAAATGGAACAACTCAGTGCTTTCTTCCAACCACATTATAAATGTGCTCATCAAACATCTAGAATCCTAGTCAGCTCTTTCTGCAAAATTTTCTTTTCTCCAAAGTTTTCTTGAGCTTTCAGAGGGATGGGCAAAGGAGATATTATAAATGAAAGCACTATCCAGGTTATAGTTACATTTTCCTGTTGCCAGAGAGACTGGCACAGGTAACACATAAATCAGAATAAACAAATAAATCTATGTCTTTTCATGCCTACCATTGGCCAGCAAGGCTCAAGCTGTGCAAGGGATGTTTAGAATAAGCTGCCTCAGGTTTACAGATGCCTGGGGCACCTTCACTTGTTAACCCTTCTGCCTCTCCCCAGCACAAGGAGGACCTCCTCTTGACCCAAGACCTGGTAACATTTCTGGGTCTTCTTTGCTTACTACAGCCACACCTTTGAGCCAATTTATTGGGAATATCTTTCTTTTTTTTGCCTTCAGCTTATCAACAAATATTTTAAGGGTATATATATTTTACATATTTTAATAAATCCGTCTAGCAGGAAGACCAGAACTCACATTCACTTGGGAGTATCAAATTTTACTTTTTATTTTTTTTTGAGATGGAGTCTCACTCTGTGATCCAGGCTGGAGTGCAGTGTCACAATCTAAGCTCACTGCAGCCTCCGCTTCCTGGATTCAAGAGATTCTTCTTCATCAGCATCCCAAATAGCTGGGATTACAGGGACTTGCACCACCATGCCTGGCTAATTTTGTTTTTTAAATTTCTTTTTGTGGAGATGGGGTTTCACCATGTTGGTGAGGCTGGAAATGTTTACTTTTAACATTATCTTTGAATGATTATATATTGCATTTTGTCCATATAGTGCCACAGGGATACATAAATAGGTTTAAAAAAATTATACAAATTGAAACTGGATTCCTATTACTGGGCCACACTGCTTTAGGGTACCAAGTATTAATGTATATTTTGTTAATCAATCCTATAATTACCTTCTGAATAATTCAATATTGCATTTTTCTTAAAAGTGTTAATTTGTTAAATGTAAACATTTTAAAACCTGTTACAATTCTTTGTAATTTTGTTTTGACATATCTTCATTATATATGAAAACTCAAAGGAATTTGTTTTAAAAATGAAAAAAGAAAAAAGTATGCCCGTCTTTACTCATGCTGAGAGGTACTGCTGGTAGGACCCTCAGGCTGTGACCTGAATTTTGAGGGGTCCTGTACTTTGTTTGTGAAAGAAGCAGGGGCATCAACTTGGGCTCAGAGGTCTCCTTGCAGTAACTAAGAGCTCTCCTGGGCAACTTGAAGCTGGGTTCTGTTTCTTCTTTCTACTCTGTCCTCTCAGGACTCACAGAAAGCAGACAACTAAACATTTTAAATAAATAACATGAAAAATTATATGATGTCGAGCCATTCAGCTTTTTTTCTTTAAAAAAAAAAAAGCTGAATGGCTCGACATCATATAGTTCTTCAAGTTTTTTTTTTTAAAAAGATAATTCTGTGGATTCTAAAAGCAAATGGTAGACTATAATATAGGGAATGAGGCACTAAATTTCTATTAATTCATAAAAACTAAAATAGAATCCATTAAGCATGGTGGGGCATTGGTGTGAAAGGAGATGTAAATTATCCATGATCATGCTTGAAATGCAAAACTTGATCATGTTTGGCATCAGGCCAGCTCCCATTAAAGTAATTATTTTTAATCATCAGCACTTGGTGACATGAATACTCATATTTGTTCATTTACTGAGAAAAGCACTTTATATTGTAAATAGAAAGGATGGAAAATATACATTTGGATTTTAGAACAAATAATAATGATCATTCTTGCTTTTTGAGGCTCTTCTCTTTGATAAAGCCAGAAAAAAGTCTGTTTCCATGTGGCTCATATGTGGCCCCCATATAAATGTCAATGGGGGCATATGTGAGCTTATTTTTATGTCCCATTTTTAACGGGATGGTAGGTCCTATTCTTAAATGAAGATTGGGGAATAGAGGATTTCTGATTATTTCTTTCATGGTAACCAAAGGAGACATAGAAAATGGCTATTAAAATATACCCTGAGAACTGCCATGAGCACCCTTGGAAACCTTGGAACAGATACTTGCTTTCATTCTACCTCAGTTTGCCAGCTTCTGTTAGGATTTGAGAGGTGAATCACATTTACCAGGGAGTCAGGGGCCACAGGGATATTCCAGGCAAGGCAAAAGAGTCTAAGAAACAGCCTGGTGTGGGTCAGAAGAGAGAGACATGCCATGGTAGGAGGAGGATCGACCCCTCAGTCCGTGGCTTCCAAACATAAGTGCACAGAGAAAAAAATCATTCAAATCGCTTAACATCGCTGCTTTCTATGTCTTACCTACTCCCCTTCTTCTGTAATATTCACATTCCGTTGTCCCAAAGCAGAGCTCAGGAATCTGCACTTTCATAAGCACAGCCTTACACCGTGTCCCCTGGCCCCTCATTGATATGGAAGCATGTGGTCTCCCTTTGGGTCATCCGGTAGTAAGTGACTGGGGCCCCATGAAGGGTTTTGCACAGAACAGCTACGTCTTCCTTGACAATTTGGAAAATTGACTACAAGGAGCAAGATGGAAAGCAGGAAGACTGGTTAGTGTAATAACTCAATTATTGCAGTGGTGCCAGGGATGGAAAAGAAGCAACAAGTTTGAGAGATATTTGGTAGGGAAATTTGAGAAGATATGAGGGCTGATTACAGGTGAGGTCCAGGGGAGAAAAGTTAAAGATGACCCTAGTACATCTGGCCCAGAGGACTGGGGAAGTGAGAGGATGCTATCAATCAAGGCAAAAGGAAGAAAGGAGGGCTTTCTTTCTTTTTGTCTTCTGGGGGATGGGATTGGAAAGGAATCTGAAGGGGATGAATGTACTGTTCAACAAATTATCACAGATTCATCTGTGAGTCAAATTGGTGGAAGGCATGAAGTAAGTCTGAAGTTCCTGAAGATGGTGCAAGCTTGAGAAGCAAATTTGAGAGTCATCAGTTTATAATCAATGGGTAAAAAAGAGTTTACCTGGGGAAATTTGTAGGGAAGACCAGAAGGAGCATTGGTTTTTATATAATAAGAAAAGATTACAAGAAACCCACCATCTCCTCTTGCTTCAGGAAAACCCCATGCTTCAGGATTTCTTTTCCTATCAACTTCCCACTTGTGTGTGAGCCTCCAAACCAATCCAAAACTTAGCAATTTTTATTGCCAAGGAAAATATAATGTGCTCCTTTTGATATAAATGTAATTTAATAAATAACAATGCCATTAATTTTACAACCTAGAAAGCTCCCTCAGAATTTTTAGGTAAGCCTGTTGAAAATTTTATTCTAATTTACTCACTTTTTCTCAGATATTCATATATAGGATAAGAAATTCTTTGGGTTTTTGTTTGTTTTGATGTGTATTTTTTTCTGTAACTTTTCCGGACTTTGTTTTTTCTATTGCATTATTATTTTATCTCAATAGTTTCTACAACTTCCTGCTTTATTTTTTTTTTTTGACCATGACAATGATGTTATTATAGACTTTTGTTCCTTTTAGTTAGTCACAATTGTATGGGCTAGCTTGGAAAAGTATCATATATAGTAAATTCTATAAGAAACCATGTTCCCAAAATGTGCTTTTGGAACACATATAAATTGTAATTGGTGGCTGCTGGTATCTGGGACTATCACTAAAGACTATTTTTAAATAACATAATGTTATTGTCCACAACTGCAATCTAATAGGGTTTACTACACTTTTTTTTTTAAACAAAATATTAGTTTTGAAGAAAAGCAGCTTGACTTCATAGGAATAGAATGCCTCATTAGGAAAACATGTTTGGACAGAAAGTGGCTGAGAAATACAAGCGTAGGATTTAACAGAGGATGTTAAGGTTGGAAAGAAAATTCTACCTGTATTTTCCCATATGTGAAAACAGCATGGCCAAAGTCTGGGGAACAGACCTCAGAGACCAAAAGGGGTTCCTACTCTTATGGCCCCCACCAAGTCCTTATGATGCTGCCCTCAAATCATTCTATTAAAAATATTAATTTTTACTCATTAATTCTCAGGGGAGGTCCTGGGCCTGTGTTAAAGAAGAAAGGGGACTTATGACTAGCAAAGAACATTAAGCTCGCTTTTTATCCTTTCATTTTCAAGTTCTTGGGCAAGAAGCCAAAGAGCTAATGTGAGTGTTCAAAAGAGAGGTTCAGAGTGGGGGACTGGAGATGGGATTGAGGGGGGATGGATTTTCCACAGTAAGGATTTGGCCTTGCAGAAGTCACCTCTTCCCATAATTTATCCAGTCTCTTTCTATAAGCTAAATTACCTTTATCTACCTCAATACCAATATTTTCTGTGCTGTCTTTGGACCCATGCATACGAACTGGCCCGTGGCTTTACAAGTATGCTCTCTTTTCTCATTGCAAAATAAACCTAACTCCATGCCATGTGTAGAGTATAGATAGAATCCTTTATATTAATTTACTCACCCTCTCTCAATAGCAGAACCACAAGCCACTCCCTGTTTTCTGCTGACTATGACGTGAACTGGATGATGTCTTTGGACAGCTGTGTCTCTGAAGAAGACAGTGCTGTGAATGGGGCTGGCTGCTGCTACCTCCTTGACTTTCAGGTTTGGGGATGGAGAGGTATCCTCAATATCCCTGTTTTATTCTACAGCAGCTGTACAAATAAGCACAGCTTATCTATCCTGGAAGAGGTTCACAATAGAGCTCTGTCTTAGACAAGTAGAGGAAGCATCATTTTTTGCACTACTCTACAATGACAAAACTCTTAAACATATTTTATTTACTCTTATTTTAGGGACCTCCCCAAACTTTATGGGTAATATTTTATTCACCTAACATGTTCTTGACATGTGTCTGACAGTTTCAGGCAGTTAAGTACCATATTTCTATTTAGTCAACTAGTAACTACATTGCTTTACCAAAAGCAGCTCACCAAAATTTCTCCCTTTTCCATCCTGTTAGTCTCTTTCTTTTTTTTCTGTTTCATCTCACTCGTTTTGTGTGTGTGTGTGTGTGTGTGTGTGTGTGTGTGTGTTTCTGTATGCATGCGTCTAGAAAAACAATCTGCCAGAAATGTTAAGCAATTGGGTTTACTGAGGTGTGATTTGCATGCAATAAAATCATCCTTTCTAAATTACACAGATTGTTGTGTTTTGAGAAACACACAATCATGTAACAACCAAGATATGGAATATTTGAATCACCCCAGAAAGCTCTCTCCTGTCCCTTTGTACTCGATCTCTTTCTCCAACCCCAGCCCCAAGCACCACTGATCCAGTTTGCTTTTTCCATATTACAATATAAACAAAACCATTCAAAGTATACAACCTTTGAATCGGACTTCCTTTACTCAGCACAGTGCATTGGAAATTTATCCATGTTCTTCCACACATCAGTTCCTTTATATTGTTAAGAAAAATTCCATTGCGTGGCTAGACCATGATTTGTTTATCCACTGAAGGACATTTGGGTTGTTTTCAGTTTTTTTGAATTTAGGAATGAAGCTATAAGCATTTGCGTTCAAATCTTTATATGCATAGATTTTTAAAAACAGTTGATGCATTAGCTTATGTGGATGTAGAAAAGCAAATAAATATTGAAGGAGAAAAATCTAACGTGTATTTTTTGGAGACAGGCTGAGACTGGGAGAGAAAGGAAGAAGAGAGAGAGTTTGTGCATAAGCTTGTAAAAGAAAATGAATGTTGGAAAGTTTGTCTATGTTTAGAGCATTTATTGCTAGGAGGAAGGTGGAAATGTAAACAGATTGGCAGTAGTTGGTGGGACCAATGTCATGCTGTCTGAGAGAGATACAATTATGTAGTGAGGTGCTGTGATGCCCAAATATTTGTTAAGTAAATAAAAAGATAAAAAATGAAATTCGTATCAGCTAGGCACTGTGGCTCACACCTGTAATCTCAGTGCTTTGGGAGGCTGTGGCAGGAAGACTGCTTGATTCCAGGATTTAGAGATCAGCCTGGGCAAGAAAGTGAGACCTCGTCGCTACAAAAAATAAACCAAATCAGCCAGGTGTGGTAGCATATCCCTGTAGTCCCAGCTACTGGGAGACTGAGGTGGGAGGATCCTTGAGCCCAGAACGTCAAGGCTGCAGTGAGTCATGATTGCACCACTGCACTCCAGCCTGGGCAATACAGTGAGATCCTGTCTAGGGAAGAAAACAAAGAAAGAAAGGAAGAAATCCATGATCATTGACACAAGGGGTTGGTTTTATTTGAAGGACTGAATAGAGGGTTCTGATTTTATGAAAAGAATTTCAGATACATGGTTTTCTAGTTTTCAAAGGACAAAATAAAATGTACCACAAACATTTCACTACCTATAATTAAATTAATCTTTGTTGAATCTAAATTATGAACATAGAAACTCAAAGACCCCCTGGATTTTAAGTACCATAGATGAAATGCTGTCTAGCCATGGAGATTCCCTGAGCATCTTTTGGTTTATCTCTTGGTTTACCAGGAGTTTCACCATGTTGGTAGTACCAGCCCTCTCCTATCCTCCACAAGACCCAAACCCACCACCACTCTGGACACCCTGATGACCTAGCCTCCTACCTCACTGTAGTGACCGAGGCAATCTCTCATGAGTTTTCTTACTATTCTACTGAACATCTCTCTGCTTCTTTAATAGAACTTCCTTTCTCCCTTCATTTCTGTTATGCGTGAGGCACTATGGAGGGACCATATAACTTCTCATTCAAACCAGGATACTTCTGAGAGTGAAAGGACACACAAGTAACACTTCCACAAACACACAATGCACTAGAACTGTATGGGCACAGTGTACAACTGTCCTGGGCGAGCCAGAACCTGTGGTCACCCTGGAAAGTAGAAACTTTCTTTGCCCAGCATGCTTTTCTGCCTCTGCTTTGATCATACTTTATGTCTTCTCCAGGGCTTGGTTCCACTAATTTATTTCCTTTTATTATTTCTCAGTTTGTTCGTTAGTTTATTCACTTAATATTCAAAAAGTACCTATTATGTCAAGGTTGTCTCTGGTAAATTTTTTTTTTTTTTTTGGAGATGGGGTCTCATTTTGTTGCCCACGCTGAAGTTCAGGGGCATAATCATGGCTCACTGCAGCCTCAAACTCCCAAACTCAAGCGATCCACCCACCTCAGCCTCCTGAGTGGCTAGAAGTACAGACACATGCCATCATGCCCAGCTTATTTTTTATTTTTATTTTTTAGAGACAGGGTCTCAGTATGTTGCCCAGGCTGGTCTCAAACTCCTGGGCTCAAGTGATCCTCCTTCCTCAGTCTCCTAGAGTGGTAGAATCACCGCATTCGGCTGACAATTCATTTTTAAAGGTAGTTTAGGAGCTCATAATTTTATTCAGCATTCCCTCTCTCACAGAATGTGAAGGATTACAAAATTTTTACCATTCTAAGTGATCTCTGTCACATCCTCATTATCTCTACCATCAGATGCATTCAATGTACCATCACCTCTCCCTCTGATTTTGTGGTGGCTTCCTAATCAATTTTCCCCACTTTCTCAGTTGCCCCCACTAAATCCACTCTCCATATAGCAGCCGAAGTAATTTTCTAAAATTCAAATTAGATCACATATCTCCCCTTTCAAAATCCTTCAATGACTTCCCATTCTAGATGGAACTAAATCCAACCTCCTCACATGCCCGACAAAGTCTCGCTTGGGCGGCCAATGCCAACCTCACCTCCATCAACATACCACTGCCACCTTCTTCCCCCACCTTCCCACGCCACCCGCCCCCTTGGGTTACTCCTCTGTAGTTTCCTGGACTTCTGTCAGTTCTTCAAATGTGCCAAGTTCTTTCCTCCCCAAAGACTTTTACATTTGCTATTTCCCATACCTGTGTGTATTTTTTTCTTTTGGAAAATTATCTCCTTTATAGCATTCAGGTCCTAGTTTAAATGTCACGTCTTAAGAAAAGCCTTCCCTGACTATCATCTGACTGTCATAGCTTTCCTGTTTATTTTCTTCATACCACATTCAACAGTCCCTAATTATCATCTTTATTGATTTGGTTACTTATTTATCACCTGTCTTTCCTATGAGAGTGCAAGCTCTATGAAGGCAGAGGTTATATCTGGCTTGTGTATTCCTGCATCAACCCATCCTTACAGTACCTGGAACCTGCTGGATGCTTGATAAATACTGAGCAAATAATTGCAAGCTATAAATGACTTAATTTATAAAGTCTTTAGGTATAGTCTTAATTTGTAGAGAAAAATTTTCTAGAAATGGGATTTTTGATTCAAAAGGATCATACTTTTTTTATGCCTTTGACATGTATTAACCTCTAAAGAAATTTTGGCAATTTATATCACCTCCAGCAATATGGGTGTTAATTTACCACTTAATGTTTATTTTGTCAGATAGGTAGGTGAAAATTGTATCTTCCTACTGATATCATTTGCATTTCTTTGATGATAAGTGAAATTAAACACCTTCTTATAATGTGAGACATCTGTATTTCTTTTCATATTGTGTATGTATGTGTTAATTGCCTATTCTTATTCATTTTTTAGAAAGTTTGCCAATTAAAAAATTTTGATTTCTATGAGCTCTATCTATTAGGGACACTAAAATTTGTCTATTAAGATGTTGCAAATATTTTTCTAGATTACCATTTAACTTTTAACCTTTTTATATTTTCTAACAAATAAATTTTAAATGTTCATGTAGTTGAAGAAATCAGTCTTCCTTTGGGACTTCTGCTTTTAGTCTCATGGAAAGCACTTCCCCATCCAAAGATCGTATGAGTATTTCCTCTTAATATTTTAATGACTTTATTTATACATGATATACCACTAATATGTAACATATTATATTTAAATACTTTTAAAATGGTGTTTTTATAAGGTAGATTTAATTTTTGTTTCAACTATCAAAATTCTTTATTGAGTAACTCATCCTTGCCTCGATAATTTAAAATACCTTGTTTATCATATTAAAATCTTTTATAAATGGCTCTAATTCTGAATCCTTCATTTGGCTCCATGAGTTTCTTTGGCTACTCTTGCACTCTTTACCATACTGTCTTACTATAGCTTAAAATTGTTAATATATAGGAAGACACCTTTCTCCTTACTGCTTCATTTTTTTGTCATTTTCTTTTCTTTTTTGTTTTTTTGTTTTTTTTTTTTTAAGAGACAGGGTGTCATTCTGTCACCCAAGCTGGAGTGCAGTGGTGCAATTGTAACTCACTGCAACTCAAACTCCTGGGCTCATGTGATCCTCCCATCTCAGCCTGCTGAGTAGATCATGCCACAGGCACACACTACCATGCCTGACTAATTTTTGTTTAAATTATTTTTTGTAGATTTGGGGGTCTCACTGTGTTGCCCAGGCTTGTCTCAAACTCAAACATTTATTTATCCAGGTGATCTTAAATATGTTTGTCAAATTTCACAAAAATCCATGGAGCACTTTAAAAAGAATTGCATTCCATTTACAGATTAATATAGGTATAACTCACGTTTAATAAGATGAGTCTTCTCATTTAAAAATATGGTAATTTAAAGATTTATGGAAGTCTTCTTTATAATATTGCTGATGCTTAAGATTTTTAATATAATTCTTACTAGTTTATGATTTGAAAAATTTTGTTTGCTACTTTGAATGGATTGCTTTTTTCCTTGCATTTTTTAAACTAGTTGTTATGAGTGTGTGGGAAAGCTATCGTTTTAGTACACATATTTTTGAAAATGGCCAACTTGTTTACCTTCTTACTCATCCTTAGAGGTTTTTCTCTTGTGTTGTTTTCCTGGTTCGAAAAGAATAGAATTAGAAAAGAGTGATAAATTTGCCTGTTCCATCCATCCTCACTTCATCATGGTTGTTCTGAAACACTTTTTTCTCACACAGGAGCAAGAGCTTCCTAAGGTTCCTCCCCCATTCCTGTTACTCTTCACTCTAGTTTACCCTATATAGTGATGTTAGATCTAACCACTCTGTTCAACAATATCCAGAATGTTCTCTTTCTCATTTATTCTTTTATTTCTCAAATCCTTATTGAGCACCCAGAATGTGCCAGGCAATGCCAGCAATCAACAAAACTGATATGATCTTTGCCCTATGAGTTTTCCATCTAGACACAAGAATGACAATGTTAAACACACCAACCAGCAAGTAAGCATACAGCTACAAATGGTAATGAGTGCTTTTACAGAAAAGAACAGGCACTCCTAGCAGAGAATTCTAGGTCGGCAAAGTCCCTAGGAGGACATAATCTTTCAAATGTGACAGGCGTGGTGAACAGAATTTGGCCAAGGGAAGAGCAGGAGAATATTTCCAAAAGATGGAAAATAGGTGCAAAGACCTGAAGGCAGAAACGAGTGTGGTGCTTTTGAGAAACTGGAGAGGTCAGTGTGGCTGAAGCCCAGTGAGTAGTGGGTATGTAGTAAAAGGCTGGCCTGCCTGATCAAGTTTGAGGAGGGTCATCTCAAAAATTTTGAGTTTTATGCTAAGTGCAATGGGAAGCCATAGTGGAGTTTAAGGGTGGGAATAACATGATAATGTGATTTGCATTTCAGAAGGCTCTCTCTGCTTCTGGATTTAAGGTTCTCTCATCATTTAAGCCATTGTAGATTTGTATTTACTTCTTATGTCCAAGGTATCAGCTAGGGATCAGTCCTTGTTTGTTAAAAACTTACTCACTTATAATCAACTTCTGGAATTCACTAAACACTTATTGAGCATCTAATCTTTTGTCTAGCATTCTGATAAGTACTAGGGATACACATATATGTAAGAAAAGATCCCTCAGGGAGTTCACACCTAATGGGGAGAGAGAGAGGACTAAATGTAATTAAGAGTCAATGCAATTTGTTGCATACTCCAACAGTTATACATAATACACTACAGAATCAGAATAAAGGGGCCATAATTCTGATGGGAGCCACAGTGCAGGAGAGAGGCAGGAGAGATCAGAGATGGGACAGCATCACAAAGGAACTGATGCTGAAGTGAAATCTTGACAATTAAGTTCCTTAAAACGAACAGGTAAAAGAACAGTCTGTACTTCTCTCACAGGCGTGAAGGAAAGAATGAGCCATTCAAGGCAATGATAAGTATATCAGTAGACAGACTTTAGAGAGCAAGTGAGAGCAGGAAAGACGAGGCCGAATCTGTGGATAGGGATATAAAGGAGGAAGGGGATTGTATCCCCTGAAAGATATTTATTTTATCTAGGAGGAAATGAACATCATTGAAGGATGCTAAATAGGAAAGTGATATCCTCAGATTTGTTTTTATAAAAATATAAATCTAGTGGTCTGTAGGGATAGCAGAAACTATTAAGACAAGTGAGAAATAGAGAGCCAGGGCTGTGGTGGGGGAAATGGAGAGGAGGGAAGAGGTATGAGCAATGTCAGGTCTCAGGACAGGTCCTAGACTGTGGGGTGAGGTAGAAGGAACCTGAGGGACTTCATAGTAAATGAGGAAGATATTGACAAAGATGCATTGGATGGTTGATTTAGGGGGGAAAAGAATAAGTGCATCTGAGAACATGTTGCTTTAAGGCAGTGTCCAGCAAACTTTTTCACTAAGGGGCCAGATAGTAAATATTTCAGTCTTCACTGGACATGTGGTCTCTGTTACAGCTACTCAACTCCCTTTGTAGGATGAAGGTAGCCATAGATGATATGTAAATGATGGGTGTGGTTATATTCCACTATAATGGGTACAGGGAGTGGGTGAGATTTAGCCTCCTTGTGTAAGATGTCTGGGGGACTTTCAGATGCAGATGACTACTAGGTATTTGGATAAATCAATCTGAAACTCAGGAGAGGAACTCAGATTTAGAGAACAAAGTTCAGAAGAAGTCAGTACATAGATCATAGGTCACTCACTCAGAGTCCAAATCCCAGCTAGTAAAGGTGATTTGTTGGGTCAGAAAAGCATATATATTACTTTAAATTTGAATGCAGTTAGGCAGGTAAGCGCTGCCATGAGCCCTGCCATTCCTTATAATACCTCTCTACCAACTCATATTTTTAGGTTTCTTTTCCATTCCTTGTTGTCATTTAGTTTTCAACATATCATATTGATAACACTTGGTTTTGGGAGTAGAAAAGGATGGTCAAGTACAAAACTTGAAGAATATCAACATTTAAAAGGGAAGTAGAAGAATTTGCAAAGAAATAGCAAGAAATGGTAACCTTGGTTTGAAACATAAAGGGGTTAGAATGGAAAAATGTTCTATCAAAAATTGGTGAGCAATAAAATGCTTCAAGACCTAGGTCAAATGCCGCCTTCCTGTGAAGCCTCTGGCAGCTATCTTGAAGTTTCTACTACTAAGAACTCTAGCCTTCACTGATGTACCCTTCACAACAAAACTTAGCGTTTGCCCTCGATTATATTGCTTGACTATATTGCTCTCTTAGAGCCTCTTATTGTATTGATCCTTGGCTCCCCAATGAGTTTATAAATCCCTTGAGGTCTGAGGCTCCTTGTTTCCTACACTGTAGTGTTTCCCACAAATTCTAACACAGTAATAAATGCATCACCAACATTCAACAAAGAATCGTTGGTTGGATATGACTTGCCTTCAAGATAGAAAGATTACTGGTTGGTGCTTTAAGGAAATATGTTTGATTTCATATTTTGTGTTTTGAACTTCAATTGTCTGATCAGGTTCTCCACAGTAGCCTCCCCACTCTCCCCCCCCACCCACTACCCTCTCGACAAATCTATTATCCATTGGCAATCCCCTGTAATCCTAGAACCAATCCACCCACACGTGGAGTTTCTGTCAAGTACTCTACTTTCTTTTTGATGACTTCTCTTATTTCCTACTTATTTTTTCCTATGCATTGCCCTTTTGACACAAAAGAATTATTTAATGGTTTTTACAAAAAGTGTGCATAAAAACAACGTCCCTCAATTTAACCAAAATAGTACTTAGTATATCTTCAAACTGCTTTTCTGGTAAGAATTAATTTCATAGCTTTTTAAAGAATCCACACTAAACAGTTAAGCAACTGAATCTCCGTTGGGAAGCTGGGGAGACTGAATCTGTAGGTTAAGTGCTGGCCAAACATCCCTGAAAAAGTCACTGCCTTAGGCTCTGTGAAGCTCTTTCCACAGGGCTCCTATCATCCCTCAATACCTGGACTCATTTTAACTGACTCCACATTAGTCACAAGACTCAATGCAGAAACAGTTGGTGCCAAAAGTCTTCTATTAGGAAACTTTCCATGAAGCAATTTCCTCCATTTTAAATGGTGAATTTACCCTTTCCAGAGTATAAAAGTGGCCCTTGCCTAATGAACCCTCTTAGAAGCAGACTTTCATGTCTAGTGATATGAAAATTAGTGCACATGTTGGGAGTTTACTTACCTTGATATAACTCTTTACTGACAGACATTCAAATATGAGAATAGAAAGCAAAAATTGTCAGACATTCAAATTTGAGAATAGAAAGCAAAGATTGTTGCTTCATGGAGTTAACACACTCATAAAATGCCACTCAAATTCTATACCATTCAAGAGTTACAGCATCTTCTTGCATAATAAGGTATATCTCACACGAAATACAAAGACATCTTTTTGGATCATAGCAACTCACTTAGGGTTCCAGAGATAAAACAGCTCTCCTGAATAATTTGTAAATCTAACATATAATAGAAGAAGAGACATGTATTAATAAGCATGAGCCTAACCTTTCAAACACATTTCATTGTACTGTATGCCCACAGCAGCTGGTAACCTTCTGACATTCTTATCTTCTAACTTTTTGTTTTCTATCCATCTGTTAAGTATTAAACGATGTCAATTCTGGCCTCACAACTCTAGCTCTACCCCCATCAAACTAGACTAAATAGACCTAAATTCAATTACTACATTAAGATATATTCTGCCCTACTGAAAAACAAAATATCTCCTTTTTACTTTAAATCAAAAGGCATGCTACAGCTATGTCCCTTCTGATAACTGCAGCTTCTGAGAGGGAAGAGGTAAAGCCGAAGGTGCATGCATTTCTTCTTGCATATTTTCTATGAAACTTGCTCTTAGGAACATAACTCCCTCCATCTGAGATGTTATCAAAGGTAGCTTAGGAACTTGCTTATTTTGACCACGACTGTATCATGCAGAGTCAAAGACAGCAAACCGAGGATGTGCTGGGAAACAGTTTGAAGGTCTCCAGGAGCAGGGAAGTTCCTCTGGCTAAAAAGCTCCCATTTTATTCCTATTCCTCATGGCCTGTTGCAGAATTGTCAAAGGGATTCCTCCAAGACGAGGCATTACTATACAAATTTGTATAATACAAATACTTGACAGGAATAAGCCACAATGATTGTGCATTAGCAAATGTAATCCACCAAATCCAATCACCACTATTCAGTGGCCATCCAGCTGCCCCACCCCAACTCCATGAAAGAAGCTACGACTGGAGTAGCGGGGGAAATGAGAGGTATTCATTTATGGGCTAACTAACCAATAGGACTGGGTACTAGTCAGGATGGGAATAAATGACATTTTAGATGGGAATAGATGACATTCTAAGACTGTCATTGCTGTAAGGAAGACAAGAAACACTTGCTTTCCATTCAAGATATGAGATAAAGTTTCCTTTTTTTAAAAATAGTTCTTTTAAAATATAAAAGAGGGTTGGGCGTAGCAAAAATATGAAAGTCATATGTAAATGCCTGAAGTTTGGGAGACACTGACATTAAAGAAAATGAAGCCCCAGAAGACAGCTTTGGTTGGCCTTTAATTTTCTACTAACTGTCCCTCTCACACATTTCTCTAGGGCCAGCCCCAGACTTGTGAGCTGGGAGCTAGAGCATCTACTTGGTTATGTGGCAATAAAAGGATTTCTGCCTTTCCTGATCCTACCCCAGTTCCTGCACCCTCTTGGGTGTGGTATAGACCAGATTTCTGTTGAGCCACAGGATTGTGCTGCTGTCATGGTTCAATCCTAATGTTAAGATCCCAGAACTCCCAACAGAGAAAGCCAAGCTAAGATAGGCATCATCTTATAGGTAAGTTTCCCTGGGTGAGAATACCCAGCCAGGATTCCGTTTTAGGAAGAGGCTATGCCTCTAGGTCATGGCCTGTATGCCTTTCAGGCCCATGGAGGTGACCTTCAACTTAGAGCCACTGGCACGGTGTGCCTGAATTCAGGCAGGCTGGGGGGGAGGTGCCCCTCCTCCTTACCCTTGTGCAGCAGGCACCCCCTGGGTTTCTGAATCACCAGCCTCCTGATGGTGATCAGAGCGCCAAGAAGGGACTAATTTAAAAACCAAACAATGTGGTAATTGCCCCTGGTCACCAGGTTGCCTTGCTTTTAGAAGGCCGCTGTTTCCGATTAGTGGAGCCTGGATCTGATGAGGACTAACAAAGTGTAACGAATGATCAAAGCAACAGTTACAACAGCACGAGTGCCCAGTGATTGATCTGGATGACATAATAATGATAACCAATGAGGTGAGGCGGGTGGTGGTCCCCTCCAGGTAAGGATGGGGGTGGGCTTGGACAGGTCAGGACTTTACTCTGTTTAGGGAAAAGAAGGTCACAGGGTGGAAGCAAGGCACGTGGAAAGGAAAGAAGGAAGCACTCACACCCAAAGACTTTGGATGGGAGGAGAATGGGGTAGCCATGACTGAAAATTAGATTCCTATTCAATGATGGAGATTAAGATTACCAGTCCTGGAATATTACTAACTCAACTCTTAGGGTACTGCACAAAAGCATTTATTATGAAGAAAATTCAGCTGTCTGTAAATAATTGAAACAAAAAGAGGGCTCATTTTAAAGTGACTTTTGATAGTCATGTTTTCTAAATAGCAGAAAATTGACCTCTTTAAAAACCAATAGAAATAAGCTCTTGAGGAGATATTTGCATATCCATGTTCACAGCAGCACCATTCACAATAGTAATGAGGTGAAAGCAACCCAAATTTCCTTCCACAGATGAATAAAATTTTATATATGTATACAATGGAATATTATTCAGCCCTAAAAATGGAAGAAATCCCATCATATGCTACAACGTGGATAAACCTTAAGGATATGATGCCAAGTGATATAAGCCAATCACAAGAAGACAAATACGCTATGGTTACATTTAAATGAGGTCTCTAAAGTAGTTAAATTCATAGAGACAGAAAGTAGACAGCCTTCTTTCAAAACAAGCAAACCAATGAAACTGGTTATCAGGGTCTGGGAGTGAGGAGAAAAAAAGGCAGTTGTTTAATGGGAATAGAGTGTCATTTTTGCAAAGTGAAAAAGTACTGGAGATTGCACAATGTACTATTGAATTGTACTCTTACAGATGACTAAGGTGATAAATTTTATGTGGTTTTTTTTTATCACAATAAAGAAAAAACAATACGGCCTAATAGATTTATTTTAATCATTTGGATAAAAATCATTTGTCAATAATACTGTACATTTCCTGTGTTCTCAAATGTGTCAAATCTAATATTACTCCTCCTTTAAGAGTTCAAATAGTGTATACAGTAGAAGAATGTTGACTTCAAAGCCTATTGAGCTGGGTGATATTTGCCTCTAGACAAAGTGACTGAATAATATCTATAGTTCCTAAGTCTGTGCCTTGTAAGCTTTATGCTGCTTTTGTTGTCAGATTCTGAGCTCTTACTTCTTTTCTGTAAGCCAAGTCTCTTGCCTCCTCCACATTTGCTAAGGAACTGTAAGACACGTTCATTCAAGTTTTGCGTAAAATGAGGATGAAGAGATGCAGAATCAGGGGGTGAAAAGTTTCTGCAAATCTCCTGAATTTTAGCACCTGGTCTTGGGCACTCCTACTTTTTCTTCTTGGAAGCCTGCTATGTGGAACCTTGCCCACCTTACCACAGGGGTCTGCAAGGGCAACATTGCCAGCTTGAGGGTTAGGGATGGAGAAGGCAGGGTTTAATATGAACTTGGCTCAAGAATCAATTGGCACACATACTATCAACCCTAAGGTACATCTTTGATCAAAATTAAGAGACTCTCCGACCAAACATAAATGTGTCTCCTAAGAAAACACTGACCAGTTTTCATCAGCATAGAATCAGTGTTATAAATATTTCTTTAATGCTACTTTGCTTATTACATAAGAAAAAAAATATTTTATCCACGAACAAAAAGCTAGTACTTTTAAATAAGAGGGCGTATTCTCAAGAACCAGTCTTAAGTGATGCTCATTGGGGAAAATTAGATGTTTTATCATTCCTGACCAATCTACTGATGGATCTGCAGGCAGAGATTTTCTATTGAATTCTATATTTTAGAAAGTTTGTTTTGAAGCCAAATTGTATCAGCTACACATGGAGAGGCAGCATGGGATGAGAATAGACATGTGACTGCAGTGCCAGGGCTAGGAATAAATTCTCACTCCACTGCTCACAAGCTCTGCAATCGTACAGGATCCTCCATCACCCTGAGCCTCCTTTCCTCCATCTTTGAAATAGCAAGGCCTTCCTGCTTCCCCTAAAAGTTTGCCATAAGGATTCACTAAACCATAACTGTGAAAACACGCTGCAAAGTGTTAGGTCCCTACCCAAACGTGAGGTGTTTTTGCTGATGGCCATTTGGCAAATGCAAAGCCTTGTGCTGTTGACACAATTGCACTTGGCAATTTGGACATTGCTGACAAACAGCGTAAAGTGGGAACATTTGCCTCGAACTTTACTTTTAAAATAAAGTTGAAAAGGTTTTTCACAAATCTTGCTGAATGAGGTGGGCCCAGGGTTTGCTTACGTCCACGCTCACATTGGCCCTCTTTCCCTGAGTGCCTGCTCAGGCTCCCCCGGGCCCCTTACCGACCTCTCTTTCCACTTCAGCCTTCTTTCAGAACAAAACAAACCAAGGAGTAAACTCATGTCATTTTCTTTTTAATAATCCAAATGCAGTTTCCAGGAGACTGGCATATCTTAACAAAATGAACTTTGTACAGGTATAGTCTGTCACTCTGGAATCTCTCTCAGCTGGTCAGGGGCCACAGCCCTGATGCCACATTGGAAGCCAGGTGATGCCAGGTTCACCTATAGTCACCCAGGTTCCCAGGCCACCTCTGATGTTGTTTAGGGATTCCCTGAACAGCTTTTCATTGTCACACTACTTTCCTACAGGGTCCTGAAAATCATTAGCAATGACAAAATATTTTCCAGAGCCCCAAGATTTTTCTTCCTAGTGACTTTTAACCTCTCAAAGGCTCCCTGTTCTGTCCGTGTCCACCCTTTGGGGCTCTAAGCCTATGCAACATAATTAGTTTTAATACTTTAACTGTTTAAATAGCTAACAGTAGAACTTAGGCTGCCCCCCGGCCCCCACCCCACTCCCACTGCCTATGTGTCTGGGGTTGTCAGACCGAGATGGAAAAATACCTCTAATTGTTTCCAGACAATACACGGAGCTCTCACCCTGGATGAGAGACGGTATAAGCTTTCATTTTCACAAAGGATCTCTAGAAGCCAGTGGGAGATTCCTGCAAGCCATGCTTCTTTGTACATTCCAATTCAATGGAAAATAAAACCCAGTTTCAAACCTGAACCAGGAGCTTTCACTTCCCCTAGATTATTCCTGGATAAGTAGGTACAGCCATTTTTTGTTTGTTTGTTTGTTTTAATAAACTAAATTTCTTTTCATATCTTAACAGATTTTTTATCTTGGCCTTGTATGTCAGAAAGCAAATACCTTGGCCCAGAGGAAATGACAACTCTGAATTGGAAAATGGCAAACACGAATTCTTCTGCACCCCACTTGAACCTAACGAATAATCTATGTGGTATTCTTTTTCTATCTCTAGGAATACCTCCCAACTCAAGAATGTCCTCTCCAGGCCTGAAATTCTGTCATTAAGAGATTCATTTATTTGCACATAGATTAGTTGGCTTTCAGATCTTGCACAATTACAATTCAAACACATCGTTGGCAGTTAACACCTTAGCAAGACTTTGATGAACAAAGTTTTTAGCTTTGTCCGAATGAGACTCTAGATTCCAACCTGGGATGGAAAATCCTGGCAGAGGAAGAGAAAACAGTAGAAAAAGAGGAGTCAACGCTACACTTATTCACATCTCATTATGTGCCAGACACATTCTACTCTCCATGTCATATCGACTCCATGGCATTCCAGTGAGGTAGGTATTACTGACCCCATCTTAAAGATGGAGACTGGCATTCAAACAGACTAAAGAATTTGCTCAGGGTCACAAAGAAAGCACTAACTTGAACCCTGTTGGTGTTTTGTTTTGCTTTTTTAAATGTCAATACATACAGATCTGATTCTAAATATTTTTTACTTCAATCAACCCATGTTTTTTGCAGTAGATATTAAGTATACTTTTTTCTGTAGTATTAAACTAATATGTAACTATTAAATTGGAGAACGTTTACCTGTGTGTCACCCCATCAAGTCATCTGGCACTTCCCTTGGGAACACCAACCACAATTTAGGAAATGGTCCCATGCTAAAGGCTAACTGTTTTTGATAGCAAGAAGACACCAAAGTTTGCTGGTGTAATCAAGCCCTCCTGGGCCATGTGCACTGACTGGCCCACAGCCAACTACTCACTCTCTCTGGTGCCTCCTACAGGAGCCAGGGGAGTGAGAGCGGCAAGAAGCTCAAGGTACAAGGGAAATTAGATGCCAAGGCCTGGAATCTGCAGCTCAGTCTTTCATGATTTCCTTTCGAAGTGTTACTCGAAGGAAGAAGAGCTCACTTGTTTCTGAGATGACACTCAAGCAATGCTTCCTCAAAGTAGCTTCTTGCGTAAGAGCTCACCTGGATCAGATTTTCACTGATCTTCGGTGAAAAGATAGAAGGGCTTCCATCTACTCTTTCTTGGAGAAGGCTGTCTCCTTTGTTTGCTTTTTTTACTCCCTGTAATTTTGTTTCTTCTAAGTATGTACTTGTTCATTTATATTTTTATTTTACAGAATAGTGGGGAGAATATATGGAAAGTTGCTCTTAATTAAAATCTTTAGTTGGGCAAAACAGCAAGCTGTATACATATCCCTGTGCATATGGGGTTTATTTCTGTAGGGTACTATACATGTGCAAAAAGCAGCACATACAAAAGGAAATAAGGAATGTTAAAGAAATCTTGGCAGAATCACACTAAGGAATTAGGTGTAATAGTTTAAGAAAAATGAGATAGAACTGCATCGACACAGAAGAATAACCAAGATTAAGGGGGAAAAAAAAGAACGTCAAGTCAAATAAAGGTACTGTATGATGCTGTCTATATAAAGAAACCAAAGTATTGCTTCTATATAGATTTATGTATGTATGTATATAAGCGCATAAAGATCTGAAAGATGAAGCCAGTGTGATCAGTTTGCTGTGCCTCTTTCAGAAAACACTGAGATTAGGCTAATGTCCTCAGAGACTTGTGCCTTATCTATATATAACATTTTTTTAATAAGGAGAACATGTATAGTTGCTACTTATGCAATTAGAAAATAAATGAAACATTTTAAAGTGCCAAACCTTATGTCAGTTTTCTTTTATTATATTTGTCTACTTGTTGCTGTTGTTATTTATATTTAATTTTACCTGTCCGTAAAAACCACAATTTGGGTGTCACTGGGCTAGAGTCAAGACAAAGATTCCTGAACATGGTAAAGTGCACAAAAAAGGTCATGTTTAATAATTATCATCATGATTGTTTTTAAAGGACAGTGTATAACCTAGTCCAATACCATGACTTTTATTCATGTCATATACATGAATTAGTTTAATTCTTTGAAACTTAGCATTGCAGTATTTCATGCTTAATAACAGTTTGTAATACTTGTTTGTCTGTTACCGCTATTGCTCTAAGGTCCTCCAAAGCACCTAAGATTATTATCCTACACTTTGCATTTGAGGAGACTGAAGCACTGATTTTGAAAAGGACTGCCTGTGTTGCTCTATTGCAGCAGCTCAAGCATGCAAATTTTCAGGAAAAAACCACAGAGAATACTTGGTTTGACTTTTCCTCCTGCCATCCACTCAGCCTCTCAGACCTCTAAAGCAAAGTCTGCCCATCAGCTCTGCCGCAGCCTGAAACGGGCCCGTGTCCAACTTTCAAGCATTTGTCTCTTACATCATCGTCAGCCTTGTGCACTAGACTTGGAATCAACATCAAGGTAAGCCTTGGGGAGAGATCATATTTGTAGATCTGGAAACTTCAAGCCAATACGCAGTTCCTTGGACATTCAATCCAAAAGCCCCATTTGGTTGTGGGGAGTTGGAGGGGGGTGAGCCCGTGGATCCGTACCAGAGACCAGCCTGCCTCTGGAACTGTTCCAGGCCCTGATGCAACCAACAGCCACGGACTTGGTAAAGGACAAACATCTCTGCCACTCAGTGTGCATTAATCACTGCCTTTAGTCAGTCCTGAACCAGGGGCCTGAATTCTTAACACAGAGCAGCAATCATTTCCTTTCCTGCAGCCTTTGGATTGTGGATATTTGGGGGAGATTGTTTTGTTTCTTTGGACCTCAATTTCAGAGCCTCCCTCACCAGAACTCTGGATATATTTCCTCCTAGAAATCAGTCAAAAATTTACCCTTTTATTTCTGCTTATTATCAAGGATAAAACAGATGCTAGCTGGGTCTCCTGGTCCCATAATATGTAGGGACGATCAGCTCAGGTCTACATACCAAACTCTGTAGAAGTCCAAAATCCTCAGTTCTGTAAATGAGGTATTAACAGAGATCAAGATGATCAATTTCTGTCTGACCTCACTGTCCACATTTGAAGCTTGGTCCCACCATCTGACTGTGCTGTGATCTCAGGCAAGTTATTTAACAGCTCTCTGCCTTAATTTTCTCTTCTGTATACTAGATAAAATAATACCATTTCATAGAGTATTATAAGGGCTAAAGGAAAAACATGCCTGTGGAGGACTTAGCATAGAGTCAAACATAATAATTACCCTATTTAAAATCAGTTGTTTTATTGGTGTCATGCAAGTTCCTTGGTAATAAAACAGCTGTTACAAAGCAGTGGCATCTCTGTGTCCATCTTGGTTCTCAAACTTCCGACCAGAAAAGGTAAGTACAATTAACAGATAGCAAAGCCTTAAATTTAAATGATTTAAGCTGTCTTGGTGAAATTTCTTGTACCATTGAGTGATGGGGAACCTGGTGGATAACTCTGGCACCTATTATTTCTGGTTTCATCCTAGCCTTTTCTGACCTCTATTGGCTAGCCTACAATATTTGATGAGCAATACCTCAAGCCCTTCCTTTAAAAAGCATCCAGCTGGATAGTCAGTGGCTATCACATAGGATTGCCCCTAGTACTGGGCAGGTGTGTCTCCTTGACGCTCACCCTTAGACCCAACGATGCTCCATCCTCACCTGCTCAGAATCATGATTATGAACTTGCTACAGGGCTTCCATAGGAGACCCGAAGACTTATGTCTTAGCTTGTGCTATTTCCAGTTAGGCGTTATTATTAGAGTAAGCATCCAAATACCATGTAAGTAAGCAAGGGACTGATATTATTAAGGTAAAGCAGCTTAAAACAGGAATTCAAAATGATCTCTCATTTTCTAAATTGTAACCACCAGTTAAAAACCAACACTCAGATTCTTACTAACTGTGATGATATTTCCCTCTGAGGTAGTCAGAGGTTCAATTGAGTCAGATTAATACTTTCTTCCATAACTGTCTAGCTGTACCTTTTGGATCTTAAACCATCCTGCCATGCAGTGGAAGCCACTTAAATATTTGATAAGGGAATAAACAGTCTCCAGGGAAATTTAATATTGTATACCAAAAACTTCGTATGTATTCTCAGAGCACTTTTTTAACTAAATATAATAACCGATAGCAAAAGGACACATCAGTGGATGGTATTTTGCACTGAGACTATAACAAGGCTCAATTCTATTTCTTGACTGTAGCTTGTTTAAAATAAAAACCAAAACTGTGAAAAGGTCAGAGAAAGTAAACTTGGTCTCAGAATTTCAGAAGTATAACAAGTAAAGTTACAAAGACAAAATTTATTCCTCACTTATTAACTATCTTTGGTAAATGGTCATTTATGCTAGGAAAATGCTGTAGGATAATGGTCTCCGGATACTCACTTCCTGTAACTCAAACCAATGACCCTCAAATCTTGACAATTACAAATTTTAGCTTCATGTCAAAGAAAATAAAAAGCCTGATGTTTCATCATGTGCATCATAAACACACCCACTCCAAGCTCCCTGCTATAGGTCCTGGACACTTCTAGGTCATGGGGGTGAGGGGGGTAGCCAAGAAGTAGCTGCTTGGAGGGGGAGGCAGAATTTGAACTATGGACTGTGATGCCCGCATCTGTGAATGCAGGACCTTTGTGGCAGGACAGAACAAGCAGGGAAGAGAGGTGGGGGGCGAGTCACACTCCAGCATAGGGCTACAAGAAATCAAAAAACTCTACATTTAAATTCAGCCTTTCAGCTCCTTATAAGGTGTGTTGTCACGGCAGAAAGAGTGAAGTGTTGATTTGGTGGTTTTAATAACTTTTCGAAATTCCTATGTGTATGTGAACCTTTGTTTCTGCTCTTCACTCAGACCTTAAACAGAAGCAGGTCTTCCCCCTGACCTCTCGATAGAGCATTTACAACTTACAAAGCCCTTTCATATGTGGTCACCAAAGCTTCCCAACTACCCCATTTCACAGAAAGAAAGAAACTAAAAAACACCTGAGTCTCAAGGAGGTTCATTGACATATGGAAATCACATGGACAATAAGTATTGTTTTACCTCTTCTAGGCAGGAGGCATTTTGGATACAGATTAAGAAGCAAATCAAGGTCACAACCATCATCTTAAGGGACGGAGTTTTGGCCTCTTGTGTAACCGTCAATATAGAAGAGACTGGGAGGAATCCCCCTCTTCCAGGAGGTCCTGTTCGTGGGCCAGGAGGAAGGAGAAGCATTGGGAGGAACCGTGGAGGTTGTGCAGGCAAAAGGCTCAGGAACCCTGAAGGAATTACTCTCAACATCCAATCCATAGCTTAACATCATTGTCCTTGAGTTACTAATCTTCTGTCATTTAAGCAAGTGGCCTAATAATGACTTTGTTATTTGTATTCCATATTTATACATTAGATTTAAAATCATCCCAAGCAGGAGCCAGACACTAGGCTGAATCTTACAGTAGCCTCTTATCTTCTTCTCTCTTGTTTGGAAAAGAAAAACAAGTTATTCTACAGGGCTCCAAGTAAGTGCCCAATCAAACCTGGGGCAATGTGACATTACTCATTATCAGGACCATCGGAGCATGTGGTAGATTTAAGGCCATCCAAAGGAACTACAGACTAAAGATTGTTGCTCTTTCTTATGGGTCCAATCAGTTTGAAGACCTTAAAAAACTAAATTTAAAACAAAGATGGTTTATAGGTACAAGAAGAAATAATGTTGCTATTTGAAATAAATCAATCAACCCTTTAGAGATAGAGCTTTTCTTTAGAAACTCTGGAATAAAAATTGACCTTGCTGAGCCAAGAAATGTCATACATAGGCTTTAAAAGATTTCTAAGATCAATGATATATTTTTAAATCACTTTCCATAAGCAAATCAGTCTTATAACATGGCAGAAGGAAACCTATGGAATTCATTCCCGAAAGTGCCATTGTAGGTCAAGGATGAGATCATAGTGGAGAATCAAGCAAACTCTCATTTTCATCAAATTGAAGTCTGAGTGTCTGGAGAGCAAGTCTCTAAACTGGAAGCCTGTGATGTCATTTCTAGGATGGTTATGCTCTGCATATATCTTCGTCTATGTGTGTTAGTTCAGTGTTAAAAACTACTGCTAAGTGTCAAAAAACAAAAACAAAGCCACTTGAGACAAGATGCTTTTAAGACGCTTGTTGTGCTTTGCAACTGATGGAAGTTGCCTACTCTAAGAGATCTGAGCGAGCTTTCTTCTGCAATCTTGGATTCACCTCTCTTCAATATGTTAAATAGCCACTTTGGTTTTTTTTTTTTTTTTATGTTTCTTTCCTCTCTCTGTCCTCTTACTCCTGCTCTCCATTTCATTCTTCACTTTTGTTCTTTTGTTTTTCCAGGAACTCTGTGCTCCTTTTCTGACTGGCATTTCTAACTCTCTGTGGAATTGCCAAACTCTTCCTATCCCTGCCCTCTGTTCTTCCCCATCTGGGATTCAGGGCAGAATTGCCTTGTAACCCGTGGTTGAAGATTTCTCTAGTCATAATGATCATTCCCAGGTATGTTCGTTTTACAATTAGAAAACAGCAACCAAGAGTGATTCCTCTGAGGCCACAGCTGATGTAGCTCAAGCTCTAAATGGTTACAAAATGGTATCCACCTTACAGAGTCAAAAGCTCATTCTCTGAACTCCAAAAGCATTTATCATTTGCATCATTCTTGTGACAAATGACTTTCCTTGTTGACTTTAGTAAAAGTCAAGGGTGGTTGATCTTTGCATCCATTCTTGAACCTCTGAAGTGTCAAGCAGCCTCCACTAGCTCCTTAACTCTGTGAAAGACTCCAAGTTATTTAGAAGAAACACTGTTGAATACTGTAAGCCTGATAGTAGGATTCTTAGATGCTAGGATTAAGTGTCCAACTAACATAGGAATTTGAGAACTATGGGAAAGTTTTGGTAAGAAAGGAAGGGATTCCAGAAGGAGAAAAGCAGCTCTCCAAATACAGGGCTGAGTTGAAAATCCTATGTCCCATCCTGGGACACAGAGTGGAGAGGAAGGTCAGATGAAACAGACGACTGAGCTTGCCTTTGGCAATAAATCAAGCACACACTTACCCCAAAACTGCAACTGTTATATAATAACAGAAAACATTTCCTAAAAGCCTATGTGCTTACACTAAGTGTAGATCATCTCATTTGGTCTTTAAAATGAAGAGGGTACTAACTTATTAGCTCCAATTTTCCAGACATGGAAACTGAGGCTTCATTATTAATTTACTGAAAGTCGTAGTTAGGAGGTGATAGAAGTAGGATTTGAATTCATGCATTCTAGCTCTGAAGTCTGAGCTGGTAATCACTAAGATCACTGTTTAAGGATGGTTGAAACAGATGCTGCCTGTAGCATCTTCTACTTGGGGTAGGGGGGAAAATGACAGTGCTCAGTGGAGCAGCCGGAGCCCTGGAGCCCTTGCAGGGTGAAATCCTCAGTCCCAGCCTCTGCAGGGGTTGCCTGTAGTAAAACCAGAAGCAGCCGGGGAATCAGAACAGAGACTGTAGTAGGAGGGATGTGGGGTGTCTGAGGGAAGAGCTATAATGGTGATGTTACCACCAGCTGCCAAGTCACCCAGAGAGAGAGAGGGGCTATGCATGGACCCACACAAGAGGAGAGTAGGAGCTAGCTGCCTGTGGGTGGCTGATGGCATATTTGGGAGCCTTAATAATTAAACCAGACAGTGACAGAAATGGTGTCAAATGTCTTTATATCTCATCTCTGAATGTGAACACTGCATGCATCTTGTCTTCCCAGCTTCACTCTATACTCAGTGATGGCAGAAATGAGCTTTTCACTTCCTTAGCTCCCCCAAAATGAAAGCAACATTTCTTTATTTAGAGATTAAACATTCGTCCATGTTTTGGAAAGAGCTCAGCTCTATAGACTCATCTCTGCTGGCTAGGAACTGGAGCCTCAGAACAAAAGTAATGGATTATTTGAAAAAACTCCCTTGAAGTATTATTCCAGGTGTGTGCCTACGTATATTTGAGGAAGAAGGAAATGTGGAGTTTATTGTGCATCTACTATGAGCCAGGCACCATGCCAGACATACTAGGAATGTTTTCTCATCTACTCCTCCAATGATTAAATAAGGTAAGAAAAATCAGCAATATGCATCTGTATGGCAGACGCACCCAATGGCAAAGACTCAGCATTACCTGAGAATTATTAATTTGTATACCAGACACACCTGACAGCAGTAACTTCCCTTAAGCATACCCTGAGAATGACCCCATGGTCTGAGAAGAATGTGCGTTCAGAGTCTTGAGCTAAGGAATCCAGGAGTGGCAAACCCAGAGATTCATTTTTTATCTATGAGGAACATCTGAACTCCTGGCCCATCCCTTGGAATGCAGGTTGTACAGGAGATCAAGGCCCTTTGTTTTGAGTTAGATGAAAGTTGCCAGGTGGAGGTTGCTAAGGGGAGAGTGCTAAGTGAATATACTATATAAACTGCATGCTTTTTACAAATGGAAGCGATTGCTCTGTCCAGCCCGCTGCCATGAGCCACCCTGTATGTAAGTCCCCTCAATAAACCCCATGTCTCTTTCGCTGGCTCCAGGTCCTTAGCCTCTTGCACGTGGTCTCCTCCCTGTGGAAGTCCACAGGGATCCAGCACAACGGCATCTTGTACCAGTGCAAAACTTAGAGGCCCAAATGTACATGTTTAATGAATCACATGAGCCCAGGTCATGCTGGCTCTGAAACCTATATTTTCCCCCCATTTCAATGAGAAATTTGCCTAGTAGAGAACAGATCTTTCTGGGATAACAACTTCCTGGTCCCTTCAGTCCCTGTGGCCACTAGCTTTGGGCCTCCATAAATACTTTTCCAAATCCTGGGATTCCTCCCCCAGTGCTGAGGTTGCTATGGTGGGTAAATGTACCAGATAGCATAACTTAAGCATACCCTTAAAATGAAACTGTAGAGCAGACATACCTGAATGCGTGCTCCAAGCTCAGAGATCTGGGAGTGGCCAACCCAGAGATTCATTCCTTGTCTATAAGTAACATCTGAGTCTCCCACCTATCCAATGGAAGAGAGGCCACACAGGGAATTGAGGCCCTGAGTTTCGGGTTGGATGAAGGTTGCCAGGTGTAGGTGGTTAAGGGGAGAGTGTCAGGTGAAAATGCTATATGAGCTGCACGCTGTTTGCAGGTGGTTGCAGTTTTCCTGTCCAGCCCGCTGCCCCTGGGCTATGCCATTATCTTGTCCAGCCCACTGCCACTGGACCATAGGTAAGGTGGATACATTGGCCAGCCCGCTGCCACTGGACTCTCTCCTCTGTATGTGAGCCCCTAATAAAACCTCATGTCTCATTTGCTGGTTCTGGGTCTCTTCTTCAGCCTCTTGAACCTAATGCCTTCCCTATTGAGGTAAATAGAGATTCAGCCCAACATACTGTCAGTGAGACAGGGAAAAGAGTAAGTCCCTGGCAACGTGAAACTGATACACACACAGAGAGACACACACACACACACACACAGAATAAAGGTACCAATGGCTCAGTGTCCATATCTGAATAATTAATATTCTTAGAATCTGCTTTAGTACATACTTTCCTGCCCAGCAATTCAGCAGGTTTTCAAGACAGTTCAACAGCTCCTTCTCCTTTACATAAAGCATGTCTACTGATGATCCACACAGCCCCTGTGTTACTCCAAAGAGGGCTCTCAGCATTTTTCCTAGCCTGGCCCCATGTCAGGCTACAGGATGTCCTCAACACTTGCAGAGGAGGAGAATGGAACTTTCTGTCCATAAAATGACATCATGGCAATGGAGCTTTCTCTGGGGCTCCTCAGCCTTGACCCCAAGTGCTACAGCAAAAGAACAAGAAAATCTGTGCAATAAATACTCCAGGAAAAAAGAGAACTCTCTTCCCGCTTTCAGGAAACATTAAACCAAGTTCACTCAGCCTCTGTTTCTAAAGTCTTCACCAAAAAATTGTAGTCAGTGAGCCTAATGGAACTTGGATTTTATAGCCAGCTGTGTTTGAAGACAGTGATATTCTACTTTGAGAGCCCAAGGTAAGATGCTGCCAAATAAACTTTCCGTATGTGAAAAGCGAGGGGAAGAGGAGTCCCCAGTAGGACACACTCTCAAGACGTCACCCAAGCCAGCTCTCTGCTTCCAAACAGCGGACACCCATACACAGTCTCCCTGTCCTGGTCGCTCTGCAGCACCCCAAAACTCCCAATCATGATCTGTCCAGAGCTCAAGCAGCCTCACAAGGGTTTCTGTATAAAGGGTTAACAATGTATAAAGGGATAACAATGACTAGCACCTGTGTGTCCTCGCTTTTTCCTCCCCTTGGCATCTACAAGGTAATTCCACACACTCTGCCTTGAGGGCGTCTCTCTGCCTTCTGAGAGGAGATTCTTGGGCTACTGGACTCTGGGGAAGCATTTTTGAAAAGCAGTCACAGAATGCAGGAGCAATGGATGGGGGAAAAGGGAACAAGTAAGAAGTGTGGGGGCCTAGGTTTTCCATCCGCATGCGGCATTTGAGAAGTTCAAGTTGAGGGCTTGATTTATTTTGAAATTACTTCTGATTGGATGGACTGTGTTCTTTAGCCGTAACACTTCAAGACCAAACCTCATGGGGTGTGACTTCATAAGCATTACGCTGGTATTTCCAAAACCAGGTCTTGTGAGACTGTGGGCAGCGTGACGGGGCTTGTTGAGAACCCCGCGAGCAAGGAGTGCTCTATTCCAAGTGAGTAAGGCCCCCATGCCATAGTCAACCCCAAACGCCAGAGAGCTGTTTAGCTTTACAGTGATTTCAAGTCAATCCAATATACTTTCCTTTCTTTTTCTTTGACGAGTGATGAAGAGGCTCTGGGAATCTTTGAGGCAGAAAAGTCAAGAGAAAGAATGACAAGATAAAGAAAAGGTGTACTTAATGAAAGCTCTTCTAGGTCGGGCGCAGTGGCTCACACCTGTAATCCCAGCACTTTGGGAGACCGAGGTAGGCAGATCATTTGAGTTCCAGAGTTTGAGACCAGACTGACCAACATGGTGAAACCCTGTCTCTTCTAAAAATACAAAAAATTTAACCAGGCATGGTGGCATGTGCTTGTAGTCCCAGCTACACAGGAGGCTGAGGCAGGAGAATCGCTTGAACCCAGGAGGTGGAGGTTGCAGTGAGCTGAGATTATGCCACTACACTCCTGCCTGGGCAACAGAGACAGACTCCATCTCAAAAAAAAAAGAAAAAAAGCTATTCTAGTACAATGTTTATTTCTTTTTACTTAGACCCTCATGTTCTAGAATTGAGAGGTACTTCAGAAAGCCCGGTGACTTTTGACAGATAAACTGTAATCACTGCTTAACAGACAGGCCAGTGATACAAGTCACAAAGCTGCCAAATCTATGTGAAAACCAGGCTCCAGGGCCCCGCCACTGAGCACAGTGATGTGCCTCTGATGTATCCTTGACCCTACCACTGAAATCCCATGGGGAGCTGGACATCACGCCAAAGGCAGGGTTCCATCCTCAGAGATTCACATCTCAGTGGTCTCGGATATGGCTTGGGAATCGGGACTGCGGAAAGCTCCCTGGGGGATCCTAAAGCCAGGCAGGAGAGCACTCACCTAACGCTGAAGCCTCTTCCTCAAAGCTTTCCCTGAGGAGCAAACAGTAAGCACTGACCCCTCATTAAAGGCACCCAGAAGCATAAAGGCCTGGAGGAAGACAGTCAGAATGAAGGAGCCCTGCCTGATGTGCCGCAGACCTCTGCTTTATGGCTGGATCAGACTGACTCTAGCATAACCTGGAGGAAGTGATGACTCCCCCAGGCCACAACTGCCTCCTGTGCAAAACAAGGATTGAAGTGGAAGACCTTTATGCTCCTTTTCGCCTGCACATTCTATAACTCTAAATAACCTTTCTTGGCTCCAGGCTCTGGAGCCTTCTTTAGATTTGCATGGCTTCTTTTTCCCATTTAATCACATTTTCCCCTTTTTCTCAGCTCCTGATCCATTTTTTACACCTCATTGAATAGGGCCCTTCATATATAAAAGCCAACAACCCCCAGCTCAGCTAGGCTGTGGGCACAAAGTCACACCAGCAGTTAAACCCACCTCTTACTAGCGAAAGTCACCATAGGCTTGAATAGGAGGTCCAGTTTCTGCAGCAACCCTAATACATTTTGATATGGGGCCAGGGTTATCTCATAAGCACTAGTGCGCCAACCTGCTGGGAGCTTTCACCGCTGGCATCTGCTTTATGCTTTTCTTACTGCACGAGCTTCCTCCTTTTCTGGAGCTCCTTTCTCTAGCCGCCAAAGAGGTTTCACAGTTTTCACTATTGCCAGTCGCTAACCGTGAAAACAGTCATGTCTAGGCAAGATGCTGTTTGCTGGAGTAGCCTAAGCTGTCAGTCCTCAAGGAGCAAGCATGGAGTGAGGCTCCAGGCAGAAGTGGCTAGAACAGCTGTCTCCTCCACCCAGCTCTAGTCTGGTCTCCCAGGCAGTATTCCTTATGCCCACTGAATCACTAAGTCAGCCCTAAAGACAAGTCTTTCATCTTCTAGACTTGCTCCTTCCCACTGGAGATCAAAACCAATCCAAGGTGAGTGGGGTAGGAGTGGGAAAGAAACAGAATTTTCCTCCTCTCTTTCCTTATTCAATACACACGTATACACACACACACACAATGTCTACACACTACATGTATATATGTATACACATACTAGTGTACAGATATATATAAGCTAAAGATACACAGATATAGTGTAGATATAGTAAATATATTTATTTATAGTGGGGACAGGGTCTCCATCTCACCAGTTCTGCAAAAAGCCACTTCGACTCCCAGTCAGCTTTGGCCAGTGTTCCCTGCTTCTCACTCCACCCTTTCTAAGGAAAGTAACTCTCTCATAATTTAAAAGCATAACCATCACTTATCAAGAGTTCTAAAAAAGACTTCTTTTAAATCTAATAATTCTGTCCTAAGGAAATACAAATGCAGACAAAGACGTTCAACTGTTGATGGCAGTATAAATTAGTTCAACCATAGTGGAAGACAGTGTGGTGATTCCTCAAGGATCTAGAAATAGAAATTCCATCTGACCCAGCAATCCCATTACTGGGTATATACCCAAAGGATTATAAATAGTTCTATTATAAATACACATACACACATGATCATGCGGCGCTGTTTAGCAAAGTCCTGGAACCAACCCAAGTGCCCATCAATGATAGACTGGACAAAGAAAATGTGGCACATATACATCATGGAATACTATGCAGCCATAAAAAAAGGATGTGTTCATGTTCTTTGTAGGGACATGGATGAATCTGGAAACCATCATTCTCAGCATACTCACAAAGGAACAGAAAACCAAATACCACATGTTCTTATTCATAGGCAGGTGTTGAACAATGAGAACACATGAACACAGGGAGGGGAGCATCATACACTGGGGTCAGTTGCGGGGTGGCTAAGGGAGGGACAGTGGGGGGTGGGGAGGTTGGGGAGGGGATAACATGGGAAGAAATGCCAGATATAGGTGATGGGGGGGATGGAGGCAGCAAATCATCTCACCATGTGTGTACCTATGCAACAATCCTGCATGATCTGCACATGTACCCCAGAACTTAAAGTACAATAAAAAATAATAAATAGAGGAAAAACTTTCATCTCAATAAGACTATCCATAAAACAGAACGTTATAAGCCCTTTAAAATGACATTTTAGGCACTTAAAAAATAATAATGAAGTGGGAATAATTTTATAAGACAACATATGGTAAAGTGCTTTGGGTATATGATAGTGTTTCAATTTAATAATTCCAAACAAAATCATAGAAAAAGACTGGAAGGAACTATGTTGACCTACAGATAGTAGTTATTTCTAGGTAATAAATGCAAGGTTATTCTTATGTGTCATTTCTCCCCCTCATATTCTCTAAAATAGATATTCAATTATTTTATAATCAGCAAATGAAGATCATATATTTTTGTGTTTTTTTAGACATGACAATCTCAGAGCATTTATCCCTAAAAAGAGCAAATTTATGCTGAAAAAAAATAAGAGCATTTCTCCCTGGCTGCTGGGGGGGGGGAATCACACAGTGGCTCTCCCCATCACCGTAACAGCCAACATTTGTTGATCACATGTGGAGTGGCTCAGTCCAAGATTGTAGCCCAGGCTTTACTTACATCCACTCATCTGTGCTTCTCAACATGTCTTTGAGGAAGTTACCATTATTCGGACTTACTGACTGAGTCCACATCCTGACTTCATGACTACACTAGGCTGCTGGCCACCTCACTGTACCCCCAAAAAGAAAATAGTTGGAAATTATAATCAAGAGCTGCCTCAAAGGTTAAACCAGGCATTTAGAGTAGGAAGAGAGAAAACAGTGACCAGAGAAGAAAGCCCATCTCTTGAGAAACAAGCAAGGGGCCAATTGCCTCTGTGCTTGCTCCTGGCTGCGGGTGCAGGTGCCCATGCATCCCTGACTTAAGGCACTAGATGCTCTGCATCCCTCTTCCACTACTTAGAGGAGAAATGGACAGAGACGGACCATTGCTTCCAGTTCCAAATAAGAACTAAAATTGGGAGTTTCTCTCCTGGAATCCTTAGTTCAAAACTGCAAGCCAAATCACCCAGTGCAGAACAAGAACAAAAGGAGTCCCATTGCCCTTGCCAGCTGGAAGAGGCCCCACGAGTCTGAGAAGCTCCACTTCTCCAGCACATTCTCCTCCAATCAAGACATCCTAGGGTTCCCTGCAGTTCAAATTGACAGAAGCACAATACCCTCCTTCTCAGACGTCCTGGGTTAATTTCTTTCTTTCTTTTTTTTTTTTTTGGCTCACATTTTGAAGTCTTTCCAGACTGATGGACCAAAGTGGAAATTACAATCCAATCGGCTATGTCCAAAACAGATGCCACATAATCACAGTCATATTAATAAAGCTGGCAATGATGGGGATAAAGAATTTCAAGAGGAGGGGGGAGGGGAAACTAACAACTTCCAGAATGTGTCTAACTGATTAAATGCTCCTGCCCAGAAACAGGTTTCCCTGAGAAATCTAAAGTTGGCTTTTTCCCTATCTAAACTCCAAATCCATCCTTGTATTTAATATTTTTTACAGGTTCGGTGAAGGGAGAGAAAGGGGAAACATTTGCTCAAATTTTTTGGTCTTCACAACACTCGGGGTCTTATTTATGTGTGGGTTTCCAGCTGTGCATGACATACGTCACTGAAAACTGGCACATCTTTCCATCAGCAAGCACAGCACAACCACAAGTTTGGCAAGCGTTTCATGTTGCCAGATGCCTTCACTGTTTCTTAAACTATGTATTCCAGGCACTCCACTTTTTTCTTGCTGGAAATACTTTCAAAGAAGAACACAATGTTTTGGGTTGCCTGGCCAAAGTTTAGCTGTACTTTTGCATCTTTGCCAAACTTCCTGTTTTTAGCAAAACAATTTATTATCTTGCTGATTCTTTAGACCCAAAAGGATTTGCAGGCACAAATAACTACTTGGTTTCCATGTATTTTCACAGAAGAAACTCATTCCCTTTCCCATAATTATCCTGTAGATGTTAGAACAGAAACATATTTAACCTTTGGGAGTGCTACCAAGGTGTAGAAAAGGTTTTAATTATTAAAAACTTCTATCGTCTGCACTTTAAAGAACTGACGATTATTTTTGGTGTGCAAGAAAAATAATTCTTTTCAGGTGGTTTGGCAAGATCACAGATCTGCCGCATGTGGTATTGTAGAAGCAATTTTGGAGTTAGTTTATGTTTAAAGTCCAAGGTTAGACTAAAGAGATTTGATTGATCAGCAGCAATCAAAGAAAGCATTCAACCAGACACTTTTATGAATAGTTACCTCTGGTTACTAAGCCACACAGTCACCCATTTGCCATTATCACCAGAAAGCAAAACAAAAGCAAAACACGAGGAGCCTTCCCCATCTCCACCTATCAGCAACTAGCCTGACTACCAACCGATAAATAGATTAAGAAGAAATCTTTTATTCTCAACTACATTAGATTGAGGTAGCCACACACAGCTACACAATCTCAGTTTTTTGGAACATATGTTATCTATAGTGACACATGCACAGACACATACAGTCATTTAGATAGGTTTTTCTTGCAATCACCTGTACAATATCAGAGCAACATTGGCAACCACATGCCCAACTCTCCAGCGAAATACATTTCTAGGACAGACTTTACTTCCACTTAGATAGATGGACCCAACCACAATATTTCCAATTTCAAAAATTACTTCACACTACCGGCAAAGGCCAGGGAACTGATAATGTTGATTTCCTGTATGTTCGTGCTTCAAAGATCTTAGAGTTCTTTGATGGTGACTTAGAAACAACTATAAAAATAATAGCTCCTTAAAACAGAGTGACTCAAAGGGCAAGACTCTTTAGAGGAAATGGTTAATATTAATGAAAGAGTGCACTGTAGTCTGACAATAGACCAGCATCAGCACTTTTAGAAGAAGGCATCTAACTTAAGCAAGAGAGGGCCAGTTTCTGAATTTCCATTTGTGAATTATTCCTCCAGATAAAAGCAGAGAAAAAGACAGCATGGGTTAGATACATGAGAGGTAGATTGATTGATCGGTAGAAGGATCCTAGCTAGATAGGTCTGTGAGTGCAGAAGTGCTGTTGGTGTGTCTTTTTTTTTTTTTCATTTCTCCGTTTTCTTCTTTTTTAAGATCAATGTTCTGATGATTCCCTTGAGTAAATACTGGCCAAGAAAAGAAGAAAGAAGTTAAAGTAGCAATTCAACAGGCTAGAGAACATGAATAGAGGAAAGCATTGAAAGGGAAGGTTTTTGTAAGGAATAGCCACTCACTTCAAGCCCTCTCAGCATTGCAGCTAAGTGTATGGCAACCAAAGGTGGCCCAAGATCCTTTCAAACTCTTCTAAAAGGTGAGAATGTGCCTTTCTAATTAACTTGAGGGCATGTTGCTTTAAAGAGTTATTTTTAACATTTAAACATAAACAATATCAGTACTAAATATAGGATCAAAGAAATACTGTTTCCATATGGATTTGCCAAAGCACAGAAGCATGGCTGGAAAGTACAAGTTTCCTTTGAAGGCGGTGTTGCTATCAATATTGCTTACTCAGCAGTCTATTAATATCAAAATAAAGTGCACATATACACATATATTCATTATATATCCTGCCTGGTGTAAAAACAAACTTCACTCTTCCAACCCTTAAAAACAAAATCCAACATCCCAAACCAAGGCCTTAAGGGCCCCTTCACTAGCTTTTTTCAAAATGAACACATTTAAAGTAATGTTTGAAGCCTGTGGTATCAGAATTTATTTCTACAAAGTTAACTCTATTTAATATCCTTGGCTCTGAGCTTAATTTGCTAAATCGTGCTGTTTTTGAAATTTATTGCAAAATTATTGTTCTCTAGGGAAATAATTACCATTCCTCTTCTATGGCATTGCTTTCCTCTGCATGTGAATTTAAGTAAAGAGATTTAAAAAGCAGCTCTGTGTTTGAGTAGGTATCAATCAAGACAGGGCGATCTAATGTTATATTTGAGTTTAAAAGAATATATTCTGTTCACTCAAATATCTAATTTTTCTGAATGAGAACAATAGGACATTAAAATTAGAAAAGAATCCTAAGAAACGATTGCATGCATCTATGTATTTACAGACTGTAAATTTTGCAAGGATTCTAGGCAGCTTAGGAGGATATATAAAACGTAGCGACATTACATAAATTAGAGGTGGACATAAAGCAAAGAAAAAAAAACACCAGTGTAAAAACATAAAATGGAACCAGCAATGGAGCTAATATAAGCTCACAGACTTCCATAAATGAAGCATAAATTTGACTCAGACTTCTTAGTTTAAAGGTAAAAACAAAAACTTGCCTCAAGACTACATGACTCATCAATAATTGAGGTGTTCAGAACTTCACAATAGAAGTTCAAAACACTTTACCAATTATTTGTTGGGAAGCAGACAATGATTTCTCATCTGCAGTGAATGCTGTCTCGGTAATAAAGAGAAGGAGGTTAGCCATATTGTGTCTGTTTTTCAATATTTCAGTAATGCTTCCTGATTCTCTTTTGGAGAGTTACCTTTCCCTTGTTTTAAGTGAAGATGCTCCGTCCCTGTCCTTCCCAAGCTCCCACCTGGCCCAATCTGACTTTGTCCCCCCCAGGACATTGGATCTTAAAGAGACAGTGCAATAGCAGGAGGAGATAAATGACTGTGGCTGCTCCCTTCCCAGTGGTTGTGCACAACCAAGAAAGTGACTGGTTTGTGCTAATGCCCTGGTTTCAGTTTCTCTCACAGCTTTGTTCTGCGACCTTCCCATCAGCTCTTTGAACCATCCAATAATCAACCAGTAAATTTCTTTTCTGCTTAAGTTAATTTCTGTTGCCTACTACCACAGAACCCTAAGTGAAACACATGTGAACCAGGCTACCTAAGTGCAAATGGGTTAAATGACATGTCGGGAGCCTATAGGGAATTTTAGTTAATTGTGGAATCCTGAGACTCTAGTGCCCAATTTATGGTCCATTTAAATTCTATTCACTGCAAACTGGATACAATGTGGAAGTAGTTATTGGTGAAGAACATCTCTGTCCACAGCCAAATGACACGCATCTTTGTTCTTCATTAAAATGTTTTGTACCTGCTTCTCTGTCCTGTGTAGGACATGGATGTATTTAGGAAAACATTTTGGAAAACTATCACCATACAGCCACCCTCTGTGTTAGACTGAAACATTATTATTAATATTACAAAATCTTTTATTTGCCCTAATAAATAATGCCTGATTTCAACATTGCTAAAAGCCAGCCACATGAATCATACTTTATATGTGATAGCTTTGTGCTGATGATGGGATTTTTTTTCTCCCTTTTAAAGTTCTGGACTGAAAAGAGAGTGGAACAAGAACTACCAAGTACCCAGAACAGTCCTGAAGGCCCATTAGGCCATGGGGGTTGTGTCTGATAGTGTTCTGGTAAATGTTTCACAACGGATTCTCCAAAAAATAAAGCTCTGATTTCTAGTGCTTGCAAATTTCTGTGACATAAAGACTCCTACCATGGCCAATGTCAAGTTACTAACATGACGTCACCAAACACAGAATTGGAAAGAGGTGTACCCAAACGGCTCTCACAAGCTGGTGCTAACTGGCTCCAGTGCCCCACTGGAAGGGTCGCTCCTGATCCTTCTCCTCTAACTGAGCCCAAAGAAGGACATCCAAGGAACCAGCAATCCACTACTCTGGTGGCTCGTGTTCTTCTTTTAGAAGAAACATTTGAAACCTCCATGGTGAAGTTGATCTCTGTAAACCAGTCAGCTAACTAATGAGTAGTAGAAGTGTCTCTCTCTCCCTACCTCAGAATCTTCCTCTGCAACATCAGAGTGAGCAGAAATGACTCATCATGAACAGGCTTGCTATGTGAAGAGCATCCTTTAGTTTCCATTCAAGACAATGTTTTCATTTAAAGGCAAAGTGACCTGTTTTAGCTATGAAAAACAAATGAATTGAAAATATATGCTTTTTTGCAAGAAAAAAATCACAACTCAAAGGCAAAGTATATGAAAGTACTGTTTAAGGCAGAGTAATGTGATGGTGAAGAATATGGGCCCTAAATCCAGCAATCTGGACTTGAATAGTGGCTCAGTTTCTGGTGAACTGCAACTGCCCTTGGGCAAATAACTTCAGTGTCAGAACCTCAGTTTGCTCCTCTGCAAAAGGAAAATGACAATAGGGTTTTCAAGAGAACTTAGATAATAAGATGTAAGTAAAGGACTTGGAACAGAGTCTGGCACCTGGTAAGTTGTTACTGTCATTGCCGTTTGATTTTCCAGTCTGCCCTTTCACAGAACTCAGTGTGTTTGCGTTTCCTTTCCTAAGATGCAGCAGCTGCCGATAAAGTCCATTCAACCCAGAGTAAGGGTCTGGTAAATGAACTATTTGCAGAAAGCCAGGCCTTGCAGGGTGCTTTCAATGGGCAAGAAGACACGATGACAGATGCCGACGAGGTATTCCTCTCCACTTCCTGGGAAAGAGCACAAGCCTGTAACAGGTGCAGTCACAGGAGCCCCAGTAGAGGATGGCTGAGAGGATGAAGCTTCTATTATCAGAGTCTGGATGAAAAAAAATCAGAGCCCCTTTTTCAATGGAACTTGTAACTGCTTACTCATCACAAATAACTTAAAGCATGTCATCACCATTCTTGGCTGCAGGAATGAATCCTACCCAGAGAGGAGATCTGTTTTCTTCCTTAAAGCCCTCACAGTGTTCTGCTGCAATTCCCTGTGTGGGACACAGATATATTAAATACAAAAAAAAAATGACAATAAAGTGAACATTAAGGTTGAGAAATGAGGCCTGAGGATACCAAGAAATTCAAAAGTAAGTGTTCCCCCAGCACCTCTAATTCAGCCATCTTTGCAGTAATGCATCCTTTCCCATTTCTGAATCCTCAGTGGAATTCTCATTTCATATAGACTCTGGATCCTTCAACTAAGCCAGGGGAGGGATGTTTGGGGTTCCTCTCCTTCATTCTCATTTCCCCAGGTCATGGGAAAATCCTGTCTAGGACCCGTTCACTAAGTCCTCGAATGAGGCCAGGCATGGCAAAGCACTCTCAAGAGCCCGAGGGAGTAGCTCAACCCCAGGAAGCTGGACCAGTTCCTTTCCCAGCCCCTCCCGGAGAGCCAGGAGGCTCCTCCTGGCTCCACATAGCAAATGTATACACGTAGATATCTAGGATGCATTAGTGGTTCGACACAACTGATGTGCTCAGGCACCTCCGGGGTACATTAGTTGAAGTGGCTACAGCAGCTGGTGGCTCCTCTTCAGGCATAATTTATCTATTGCACTTTACTTAATGTGCAAAATTAAATTTATGCTGAATCCGTGTGTATTACCTACTGTGCATGAGCAGCATGAAATATACCGTAAAGCAAATTAGCAGAGAGCCATGCTCTTAATTGCTAATGGTTTTCACTTCACTGTGGTCTAACCCAACTTGGAATCCATTCTCCATTGAGAATCCCACTCATATCAAGGTTGAAAGTGCTTCTCCTGAGAACCTTCTGGAGAACCGAAGGATATAATGAGTAATGCTGTTAAGTCAATCTTTCTAGAAGACATGTTCTGTAGATCACAGATTCTGCACTTTTCACTAATATTGTGATCAATATGGTTGCTACAAAGGGCATGAGTTTGCTGAAAACTAAGCAAGTCAATGTGAAATATATTTTCAAAGTGAAATAAAAGAAATAATCCAAGGTTCAGTCCTAGTTCTGAAACTGCCAATCTGTGGAACCGGCTCTGAGTGTCTGTTTTCATGCATTAAAACATAATAATTGGAATAATTGATTTCTGCACCTAACTAGAAAAAAAATCTATACAACCAAGTAAATTTTATAAAAACAAATATCTCAAAAGAAACTTTTAAAAAAATCTGGTGTCATATGCACTCACACACATTCTCACACACCCAAATTCACACAAAGCAGAAATTAACTCAAGTTTGAAACCTGATTCCATATAGGAATGTAGTTGAGGAATCAGAAGGGAAGAAAATAAGAAGTACACGAGCAATGGAGAAAATTAAATGTGATTATGTGTCTGCCAACAGTAATTATTCAAAGGGTTTTCTGTGTTTCTTATAATTTTAAACTGTGCTTTAAAACTACAGAGATCATTTCTCATGAAAAGAAAAGTTATTTGCTCTGCAATTTACATTTGTACTGGAAAGTATCCATCTGTGGAAATCTCATATCCCTCCCTTAAAAATAATTTGTAACTCTCCTCACCTAAAGGACAGAGCAAAAATAAGGAAACCAGTGATAATATTACTATTTAGATGTTATCTTTGCATGTTTTTCAGTAGGTAAGTATGAGTATAAAAATTTCAAAAATATACCAGCCTTTTGAAACACAGAATTTTTACAAAAATAAGAAAATTATGTTAGGAAGAGTCAGAGTGATTGTTTTACTTATTCTGTTCTTCCTTGTTATAGCTCCCATGTTAAAATCAAGACATTATTCACTAAGGATTTTAATCTAACATTTTAAAGGTTTTGTTCAGTTCTAGTGGTTCTTGATCTTCTGTGGTCTGTGATTGAAAAACTTAAATGTAGATATGAAATGGCATTCATTCATAAATACATGTATGTATCATGTACATGCATTCTTTCAGTCACTGTTCTGTTGAATTACAATTATTTGAATAAATATGTATGTAGAAATGGGTTTCCTCAATTAGTTCTATTTGTGAATGCATAAATTATATTGTTTTCTGATTAGTGCTAGTAAGTATACTTCTAAAGGTGAGATGCAATAGTGGCATCTGGATCATTTTCCTTTTCTAAAAAACTATATTAAAATCAAAGGCAACTCTCAGTAGAAAACATTAATTGAGCAACTAATAGATAATAGGGCTCAAATCTGAAAAAATAACTTGGCCCTTGCCCTATGGGAGAATGCAAATAAGTGGCAATGATAGACATGTACACAAATAACTCTGGTACTTGGTAAACACTAGTAAGTCTTAGGATAGAGTGATGCAGGGAATAGATAGTGTGCTGGGCCTCTGGGAGGTCTGGAGGCTACAGTGATGTGAGAGCTCTCTTAGAAAATAAGTAAAACTTTGGCTGGAAGACTACTGGAGGAGATAGGAGTGAAGAACAAAGGCAGAGGTAACTGCTTGAAGAACCATCTGGATAAATAAATGAAAAGGAGACAACGTGCCAAACTGTCAAGTTCCTTAAGACACATCCATAGCTTCTAGCAGAGGCTGCCCTCGACTGGCTCAGAATGGGGCTAAAACAAAACAAAACAAAACAGCAACATAAACCCAAACAACAAAACAACAAGCAAACCAGCTACATCTCTCTTTTCTAGCCACGAAGACGTATTCGTATCTTCATGGTCACAAGTCTGCTCTGCCCAAGAAGAAAACTATTTTATTCCTAATTTACAAAAGTTACAAGCTTTTTTTAACCTTCACTATTTTAGACAGTTTAGCTGCAAGGGTGGCTAGAAGAAATGAGGACATTGTCCAACTTATTTTAAAATTCTATCTGTGATATTTTACTAGATATGTTTTGGAAACATGGTTTTGCTAGGTTTAACTCTTTGTTTTTCAAAAAAAGGGAATTCCTTCTCCTCTTCTCTCTCTTTCTCTTGTTTTCTTTCTTCAACATCAAAGGGCTTGAATTTAAGCCACAAAATAAAGTTGAAAGATATTTTCTTTTAATTGAGTATTTGCACAGATATGGATATTAAAAATCAAAGAGGTTTAGTGTCTTAAACCTTCCATTAAGTTCCCCCACTTTCCTTTCTCTGGGACAAATGCTTATTTACCATGTTGCCCCAGGCTTGGTCTTCCCATCTCTTTCAACACCAAGACTTTGTCAAATGAGAGCCTCTTGGAATCTTTTGGAGATAGATAGAGCCTAGTAGCCATTTCCCATAGCTGGGTTATCTGCCATCTGCCAGGGTTGTTTTCCTGAATGATATCTGATTAAACTACCCTGCAGTCTCTAAAAGTACCCAAGGGGGCCTTCACTAACTTCTTTCTCTGCTTTCTATCAATCAGCCCATGCCAAGATAATATGTGATCCAAATATTTTTTAAGTGTCAACAGAGACCTTGGAGATTGAGTCTACACTTAGATAAAATCTGATTTATATTCTCTAATCTAGCTCATTATCCTAGATGGTTCCACTGATTTTGACTGTGTTGTCCCTGATGTCAGGATCCAAAAGGTATCCTAGCAAATTTGCATTCTTTCTTTCTTTCCTCTTGTTTTGGCCCAGGACATTACTCACTGAAATTCAAGTGATAAGCAAGGGAAACAAACTACCTTGGAATTTGGCTGATTCTCTGTATCTCTGACCCAGTGTAGGGAAACTTCAAACCTCTAATCTCCAACACACAAAATGGCTCTAAAGACTAGAAGCAATGAAATTTCACTAACTTTGCAAGAGAAAATAAAGCACCCACACAAAGTAAAATGGAAAGAGTATGTATATGTCAGTCTTTATGCTCATACTTTCCATTCAGATTTTATGATGTTATTTTTTTATAAAATTAAAGACTGCATTTTATTTCCTTTTTCCTTTAAAGCCATCAGCATTCCATGTCCAACATACCTACATCTAATATTTTAAAATTTCCAATATGCACTTGACTAAAATAAATCTACTAAATTCTTTTTCTTATTGTTCCTCAGAATGAGGAAGGTTTAACAGGAATAGAGGGTCTAATCCTTCTAAAGCTGACCTGAAATTGATTGTTCCAGGAATCAGTCATTTTCCTGGATGATGCAGGATTGTCATCAGCTATGAAGCAAAACCTCTGGCTTTCCCACACAGGACCTATTCCAAGATGGGCAAGCACATTCCTGTCTAAACCCTTCACAACAAAATGCCACAGCCCTTTTCACCAAGTTAATTATAGAACCAAGGGGCTAAAGGGGAGCCCAAGACATCATCTGGCCCAGCCCGCCATTTAAATCATCTCAGACAGATGGAAATCTATCCTGTTGTGAAAGACCTCCAGATGGGGGAGATTCCACAAGCCCAGTCAGTTACCCACTGCTGTTTAACAACCCCTGTCAGAGAATCTCCCTTTATCTGTAGTTTAAATCTCACACACTGCACTTTAAGCCAATTTCTTCATGTTCTGAAAGTCAACCCTTCACATACCTGAAGATCATTATTAAGGCATCTCTCCAACTTCTCTTTTCTGGGATGATCAATCCCAATTCCTTCACTTGTCCTTGTAAATCTTACTTTCTAGCTTTTAATCATCTCTGTGACTTTCTCCTGAATTTTAGTATAGTTCAAGATTAATTGGAGATATAGGTAGTCATTCATGTCTTTGAGGTAGCAGTTCTCAAAACTTTTTGCTCTCAGGACCATTTTTACACTCCTGAAATTGAAGACCTCAAGTAAATTTTGTTTACATGGATTATATTAGATTGGTGCAAAAGTAATTGCAGTTTTTGCCATTGAAAATAATATCTATTAATACTTTCTAGATGCAAAATAAAGACTGAGAACTCTCTAAGACCCAAAATACACACATAAGCAGTCCATTATCTGTCAGTGCAATGAAGTCATCACATCATGTAGCCTGTAGAAGACTCTATTGTATACCCATGAGAGAATGAAACTGAGAAGACAAATAACATATTCATTTTATTACAAAGTAGTATAGATACTGAAGACCTCCTGAAAAGTCTGGGGGATCCTTGCGATCTCAGGACCACACACTGAGATCTGCTGTTTTATGGAAAGTGTGGCACTATCCTCAGAGTAGACCTGGATATACAGGCAGTTAGCAAGGAATGTACTCTAATCTCAAGACAGACAAATCAAATTATACTACATTATACAACAAATTAAAGCCTTTAACTATCAAGACATCCATGCTATAAACCTTAGAAAATTAAGTTTAATAAAGAGAAGAATAAACTAATTTTTATTCACAAAAGAAGAATAAACTGATTTTTGTTGATATTTTTATGGGAAGATATAGTAGTGTCAGCGTTAAGTGGAAAGGCAGAAGAAGATTGTGCCTTGCCTTAAGAGCAAAAGCAGATTCCCTAACATGCAATCCTCTTATATCACGCCTAAAATCATTCTACTTATATATTGTTGATTTGGGCATAAGTTTTTTGCTATTAAGCAACAGAGCTACTCAAATCCCTTGCTTTACCACTGTTTTCACAGCCAAAACCAGCCCTGTCTAGCAGATCCTCCCTAGGTCTGCCTGTTCATTCCCAAGGATTCTTCGGTGATAATGGGACATGGGGAAAGGGAAAGGTCTTTAAAAACTCCTTTTTCTTATTCAATCCTAAGTCAGATGCTCAAATGCCTTCCTTGTCTTTATATGCCCTTCCCAAATTTTGTATTGTTTTCTTTATACCCAAGAAACTGCTTCTTTTTCTCTACAACTTCGTGTTTTAAAATTGTCAGTCTCAGTGTTAACATATTTATAAGGCATTATAGGTTTATCAATCAAGTAAGAAGTATTTATTACCTACTCTGTATTCAAAGTTCTGTTAGTCATGGTAGGTACACACCACAGAGGCATAAGTCTTATTTCCTATCTCTAAGGACTTACAATCTATAATAGTTAGAGAAAAAATAAAATAAAACTCACATAAAACAAAAGTATAATTAAATTATAAACTGCACAGTACAGACTAAGTATTATAGGAGTTGTCAGAAAGAGTATCTGTTAACATGTGAAATGCATCACACACATTAAAAAAGGAAGCTATTTCAGCTATGGCATAGGTGAATTTTGAGTAGAAGTTTAAAATGTATTTCTTCTGAAAACTTTCAGGGTTGTTCTTACGAGCAGGCCTGAGCCTGGGCTAGAGCACATATACTCCCCACCTCCCCAACTCCCACCCCAAACTAAGGCCTGCCTCTCTCTCTTCCCATCCCTGGCTCCCTTTCTGAAAGGAAAAGTATCACACGCATAAATAAGATCCCCAGCACACAATGCAATCTAAGTCCACTGCCACACCCCACAGAACAGCCACCTTTGCTACCCCTTGGGCCTAGCATGAGCCCACCAGAAGCGTGGTCAGCCTTGGAGAAGAGGTGCTAGGGAAGAGGCCCATGTGGGTCTAGGAGCAGGCTCAGTCCCTCTGGGTAGCGAACTCTAGGTCCCTTGGACCTAAGATGTCCCTGAAGGGAGATGGTATAGTACAAGCTCCAGGGGGGCTGCCCCTTGACACCTTAGAATCCTCTTCTTGAAGTGGGGTAAGCGCCTGGACTTGAGCCAAAGCAAGGTTTCTAAAGTGTGGGACCCAAAGTAGGGATCCCAGATGCCCAGGTCTAATGGAGGTAGCTTTAAAATAAAGAAGTTTCAATATAAAAGTCTTTGAAAATAAATACTCCTCATATCAAAGTTCTTTCAATACTCTTTCAACTTCTTAAGTTACATATTTTCCTCTCTATTAAAGGAGATGTGTGCTTTGATTAGATTTTCAAAGTACATAAAGTTTATATATAAAGTACATAGACCACTTTAATTTGATTCTTAGTATTTATGCACATAAAAGTTTTAAATGCACTTTCCTAGAAATTTTCAAATGTACCTTGAGTTAAGAAAAAAAAAATGCAGCCCTGGAAAAGCAAAGCTTTGCAAGTAAAGCAACATTTTGAACACACACTAAAGCCTAGTGAAATATTCCTCTTTTTTTTTTTTTTGATAAATTCTCAATTCTCATTCTGTTTTTTAATGATAATCATCCTCTAAATCAACCATCACATTGTATTTAATACACATGAAATTTTCTTGATTTCTAAATAAGAGTCAGACTTCTAATTTAGCTACATTTCTTTTCTTTTTTCTTTTTCTGAAACAGGGGACTCACCCCGTCACTCAGGCGGGAGTGCTGTGGCGCCATCACAGCTCACTGCAGCCTTGACCTCCTGGTCTCAAGTATCTTCCCACCTCAGCCTCCCAAGTAGCTGGGACTATAGGTATGTGCCACCATCCCTGACTAATTTTTTTAATTTTTTGTGGAGATGGGGGTCTCTATGTTGCCCAGGGTGATCTCAAACTTCTGGACTCAGTCGATCCTCCCACCTCAGCCTTCTGAAGTGCTGGGATTACAGGTGTAAGCCACCACACCCAGCCTACATTTCTTTAGAAACATCTTTTTGTGTGTATTTTCCCTTGAGGGATTCTGACTCTACTCTCTTTATTCCCTTCATCTTTTTAAATTAGTGATATTTTCCTGTCTCTAGAAAAAGAAAAATACTTTTCTAGAATATAGAAATAAAATAAGGAACCAAGAAAAGATATGTTAGAAGAAAATGACATGATTTTTTTCTCATGAGTTCTGATTTGTGGTCCATCTCAGCATGGTAAACATTCACAATAGATGGAAAGCAATTTAATTTATTACTACAGCCTCCCATGAACATACTATAGGCAGAATATAGACACAATATAGAGAAAAACTTCTTTAAAAGCCTATTTTCTACTAGAAAATGGGCAAATGACTTAAACAGACATTTCGCCAAAGAGGACTTATGGATGGTAAATAATACATGAAAAAATGTTCATTATCATTAGCCAGTAGAGAAATGCAGATTAAAACTACAAGGACATATTGCCACCGTACACCCATTAAAATGGCTAAAGTAAAAATTCTGATAATATCAAATGCTGATGTGGATGCAGAACAACTAGATTTTTCAGACATTTCTGTTAGGAATATAAGATGGCACAGTTATTCTGAAAAAGTTTGTCAGTTTCATATACAGTTAAACATACATTTACCATATGAACCAGCAATCACACTTTTGCTTATTTTGCCTAAGGGAATCAAAATTCATATTTCTACAAAACCCTGTACACAAATGCTCACAGCAACTTCATTTGCAAGAGTCAAAAACCACCCAAAGGTCCTTTGATGAGTGAATGGATAAACAAACAGCACTGCATTTGTGCATTGAAATGTTCCTTAGCACTAAAAAGGAATAAACTGTTGATACATACAATGACTTTAATGAATCTCAAGGGCATTATGCTGAGAGGAAAGGCAATCTCCAAGGGTTATGGGCTGTGTGATTCTATGTACACTCTCGAAGTGACAAGATTATAATGATGGATCAGGTTGGGGTTAGATGGTATGTGTAATTTATTTATTTATTTTCTTCTCAAGTCAGAGTCTCATACGTTTGCCCGGGCTCATGTGCAGTGGCATGATCTCAGCTCACTGCACCCTCTGCCTCCTGGATTCAAGTGTTTCTCCTGCCTCAGCCTCCCAAATAGGGGGGGGGATTACAGATGCGTGCCACCACACTTAGCTAAGTTTTTGTATTTTTAGCGTGTGTTTTTTAAGGAGTAACTTGAGAAAGTTTTTTTCCATGCTAGAACTGTTCTACGTCCTGATTGTAGTAACTAACAAAGCTGTAAAATCTATGGCCAAAAAGAATAGGCAGCAAACACTGACCTGCACAAGCCCTTCCCAAAGGGTAGTCAGTACTTGAGTATTTGCAATGTTGTCATGGATCTGCTTTTCTCAGGGCATTCACTGCACTCTGATTCTCAGTGCAGCCCTCTGGGGTTGGAAGGGCAGTGCCAGTAGCCCTCATTGATTCAGCAAGTCTAACCATCACCCAGGTGGTTGTGGGAAATGTGTAGATGAAAAATACCCAGGCTCCTAGAATTTTATTCTGTTATCTTTCTCACCACATCTCCTTTCATCCAGATCCCAGGTAGAGTGGGAAGAGAGGGTAAACTCTGCTCAGAAGAACTATCTTTGGGTATTGAAGATAATGATTCTCAGACCCCTAGAATTTTCTCTTCCAACTGGCCCCTGGTATTGTGATCAGAGACTGTCATACACTAGGAAGAAACTCATGGGTTGGATTTTCATCTTCTCAACCTAAAGAGATACATATATCTCTCTCTATCTTTAGGTTGAGAAGATGAATACACACACACACACACACACACATACACACACACATATATATATATGTGTATATATATATACATATGGAGAGAGAGAGACAGGGTCTATATATATATATATAGACAGGGTTTCACTCAGTTGCTCAGGCTGGAGTGCAGTGGTGTAATAACGGTTCACTGCAAACTTAACCTCCAGGGCTCAGGTGATTCTCCCATCTCAGCCTCCTGAGTAGCTGGGAAAATGCTGGCAAGCCTGGCTAATTTTTTGTGTGTGTTTTGTAGAGACAGGGTTTCATCTTGTTGTCCAAACTGGTCTCTAACTTTTTGGGCTCAAGCAATCCACCTGCCTCAGCCTCCCAAAGTGCTGGGATTATAGGTGTGAGCCACCACATCAGGGAAAGATATTCTTACTGCTTTTGCATTTACAAAACTTGTGTCTCCTTTCTCAAGAATACAAGACATAAACTCTTGCCAGACTATAAATCACAAGTAATAACAAATATAATTGTATCTTGATAGCTTCAATTCAGGCTACATTTTCCCTCCATTCTTGCCTTATCTACCTTAAAGTCCAAACAAAAAATGCTATCAACAAATCTGGGTGGCCTCCAATAAAGGGTGCTTTCTCTTTGTCTATTTAAAGTGCCCTTGTTATTTAAAAAAATTACATTCTATTAATAACAGATGCCTGGAATCTTACTTCTGTAATATACTGTAATTAACAATGCAAATGTGAAATAAAAAATCTCATTATTTATCAGATAGACATGAGCAGGTGATTATGTACTTAGAGGTATAAAATGCATAATCAAAATGCACAGTGGTAATTGTTCCAAAGGGCTTCTACTCCTGAGCCAAAGATAGAGTTTTTAAAGTTAAATAGAAAGACTGTCTGCTTCTCTATTATTTTTCAGTCTATCCCTGTGCATAATATCATTTCTACTCAATTCATCCAAGCTCAGTTTAAATAATTTCAATTTTTTATAGCATCTTGTTTAAACTCAAGGCCAACTGAGAAAAAGTGTTAGCAAGCCTGTACGAATGATACATTTCTGTTTTTCCAAAATATTCATATAACTCAAGAAAATTAGACAGACCAGTTTTATTAACCATTTTTAAAAATTCTATTTGAAAGGAAAGCATTCCCCGGATGAAGGGCTTGTATATCATATTTCAAACCTAAGTAAACTTTTATAGCTGAACTGTAAAAAGAGTCATTTATTATACAAACACTGCCAAATTTTTAACTATAGCCCTGCCAATGGGCAACTGTAATAATCCAACAGTAATCATCGTCATTATAATAAATCATCCAAAAGAGAGGCTGCTACCCTCTCCAGCCAGGCAAAGGCACTCTCTTGTGTTACAACAGAGAGAACCTAAGCTGACAGCCCAGTTATTAGGTGCCCTTCTTTCCCGGCACGACAATGGCAAACTTTGAGAATAAATTCATCAGGAAGATCACCCTGCCCTCATCCAATATCCTTTTTTTTGCATCCAAGGGGACCTAAAAATGCCATTTATCAAAGGTGATTGTGTTACTCTCTAACTGAATTATCTTCTTCTTTGTCCCATAACACCATAAAGCTTTAACCTTGAAATAAGAAGCCCAGTTTAGTTTTTAATGTTTGCAAATGTACTGTGGAAAGGAAGGGAATCTCAGACCCAGCTTAACTCAAACCAGAACTGAATTCTACTCCTGGGCTTTGCTGGGTTTCAAATTATCCTAATGGGTTCCTGCGCAAGCCAGTCTTAAAGGGCCAGAATCTCAGGCCAGTCCTGGCAGGCCTTCCTGCTCCCAAGTCTCTTAGTGCTTCCACCAAATGAATGATTTTGTGAAGGAAGGGATGGAGAGTGGAGACGGGTCCCACTGAAAGCCAGACAGCCCACGCAAGCCAGTCTTAAAGGGCCAGAATCTCAGGCCAGTCCTGGCAGGCCTTCCTGCTCCCAAGTCTCTTAGTGCTTCCACCAAATGAATGATTTTGTGAAGGAAGGGATGGAGAGTGGAGATGGGTCCCACTGAAAGCCAGACAGCCCAGTGACAACCGCCATAAAAGGTCCTAGTGCAGCCATATTTCTCTCCCTGTGCTTCTGGCCTGGAATTGCTGAAGTGGTGAAGCAACCTGAATTCAGCCAGATGTGGAGGCATAGGGGAATGCTCTTTGGATTCATTGCCATTATGTTCATGAGTTAGAGACTCCTAAAGAAATGCCAGTCTCTACTTCCAAGAAATACAGAATCTTGAACAAGTCTACTAGTCTAGCCATGTAGACGTTCTAATGGAAATTTTCACCAAAAAAATGTTATCAACATACCCATTGTTTTATATGCTATTAAAGTAACTTTAAAAGTTCCTGAAAGTAAACTTTGTCCCTCCTTAAATGACTGAAAAGATGTTTGAGCCAGTAAATGTTCTTTAAGAAATTTATTTTTGGCATTTGAAAAAAGTTTCTCAATTATAGAGTACTAATTTGTGATATTTTATTTTCTAAAATCATCATACATTACACTCAAAAGAATTAACTATTTACTTTTATTTCATTTGGGGGATGCTTATTCCTTACTCCTCATGTGTTCATGTAGAGGAATTTACATAGTTAGAATTACTTTCTTAGTGTCTCTCCATCGCTTTCTCAGAGTGGTGAGCTGGAGAGCAGGAATGACCCAGCACTTCCTGGTTCTCCCCTGAGAAGCTAACTACTTGCCAGGGTGCCCATCATCCATTTCTTCATGCCCTGGGGGGATGGCCCTAGCATAGGTAGAGTCATACTCACTGAGTATGACTCTAGTGCAGATATAAAATATTAGCGAGTACAATCACCCATGGACTTAAGCCTCATTCTCAAAGCTGATGCTTTGATTTCCATCCACCGACTTCTATACAGTACCTCTTTCAACTGGTACTAGACTGGAGCAGGACAAAATAGGCACATCATGTTTTACCTCTTCTAACTGTAACATATATCAAGTGCTGTATAAGTTGTGAACTGAAAGGACCCCAACTCTGTGTCTATTTTAGGCAGAAACCATTTAAAAGGGGTTTTTATGATATTGGAGGTTTTGCTTCCTATACAACAAGAAGTAAGTAAAAAAAAAAAAAATCCCTCTGGCAATTTACAAACACATGCATTTTGTAGACTGAGGAAAAGTGGTGAAGAGCCATTAGATTCAAAGTCTTAATAGATTTGATGACATCCTTGCATAAAAATGTAGATTCCATAGCAGACCTCTGCTTTGACCCTGCTCACCCACTCACGTCTTCATTGCAGACCATGTGCACCTGCGGCCAGGTCAGGCTAACCCAGGCTCCTCGCCAGCTTTTTCCTGAGGGTGAAATACACTTTTCTCAGATGTACAGGTTTCATTTTTTTAAAAGTCCTAAGTATAGGTGGTATTCCATCTCTGGACATTTTCAGAAGTAACTAAAATCACAGAGATTTTTGAACTTTCATGTATTTCAGATGTTTAATTACCACCCCAAGGCCTATGAGCTCTTAGCAGACAAATATTAACAATCACACACTGCTGTTCACTAGAAAGTAAAGTGAGTGGAAACCCAAATTTTAGAAGAAATCATAAAATAAGAAATGCTTTCTCTTAGTAGATGCAATCAAATTCTAACCAACAAAACACAATAATATTACAAAATGGAATATTTTTGAAGGCTGTAAAAGAATTGTTGAACTTGAATAATACTTGACACAGAGAAATGATGCAGCAGAAAGGAAAAGATGAACCCTGGAAATGTTAGCATGGCAAAAAGAAATAATCAAAAAGAAAAGGAGACCTGCCTTTTATTTTTCTAGTTGATATTTCTTGAGGAGTTTCTCAGAGGTCCACTTGGCCTCAAGCCTTATTCTCAGAGTATTTTAGATCTTAACTTTCCTCATGTGTAATTTGGGACCTCAAAATCTAAAAACTAGTGCTATGATCTAAATGTTTGTGCCCTGGTGAAGTTCATATGTTAAAACTTAGACCCCAAGGTGATAGCATTAAGTGGTGTGACCTTTGGGAGGTAATTGGGATTAGTACCTTTATAAAAGAGGCCTGGGGATCTTGTTAGCACCATGCCCTTTTTGCTCTGTGAGGACACAGCTGGAAGGCACCATCTTTGATGCAGAGAATGAGGCCTCACTAGACACTGAATCTACTGAGGCCTCGATTTTGGACCTCCTGGCCTCTAGAACTGTAAGCAATAAATGTCTGTGGTTTATAAATTACTCAGTCTAAGATATATTATTATAGCAGTCCAAACAGATGAAGACAACAGGTATTCATTATTTTCTTCAGTCCTTAAGGGGATTCCCAGACACGAAGAAGGCAGTTCAGAAACTCTCTTAGTAAGACGGTCATGCCATCAAATGAATAGTGGCTTGTCTCCCAAAGAACCTCTGGACAGGAATGGCTACTGGACTTGTAAGACCCAGTGCTAAATAAAAAGGCAGAACCTATTGTTCAAAAATTAAGAATTTCAAGATGGCGACAGCAGTGTATTAGCAAGCATGGGACCCTGTGCAACTGCACAGGTCAGATGCCCGTGGAGACCAGCCCAGCCTCTGGAGCCTCAAGCGGGATGAGCCACCAAATGAACATTTTTTTCTCAAGTATCCCAAAAATCTTCACAAAATGTTGAGGTTGGAAAATCAGAATTCACAGTCACCTATCAGCCTTTCCTTTCAACAGTCTTGGTAACTGCATTAGTCCATTTTTGCATTGCTATAAAGAAATACCTGAGGCTGACACATATATAAAGAAAATAGGTTGAATTGGCTCATGGTTCTTCAGACTGCCCACTAAGCACCATGCTGCCATCTGTTTCTGGTGAGGGCCTCAGGAAGCTTATGATCGTGGCAAAGGCTAAGGAAAAGAGGGAGTAAGAGAGAAGGAGCAGGAGAGAGATGAGGTCCTCTTTTAAACAATCAGATCTCCTGTGTACTACCAGAGCGAGCACTCACTTATCACCAAGGGGATGGTGCTAAGCCACTCGTGAGCAATCTGCCATCATGAGCTAATACCTTCGACCAGTGCCCACCTCCAACACTGAGGATCACATTTCAGTATGGGATTTGGAGGGGGACAAACATACAAACCATATCAGCACCTATACATCTAGAAATCAAGCATTGTCTTTAGGCTGTCACAGGTGGGAAAGCTGAAACCTGCAAAGAGTGGGTAATGTCGCTAATGCTAGAGCCTTCAGCTACAGGTGGTGAAGCCCAAAAGTAGGTATCACAATTCCCAGTCACCACCAAAGCTGCCTGTAACCTTGTCATTCTATTTAGTGAACACTGGCACTTACAGCACATTAATAAATGCTCTCTGTGCCAAGTCAGTCCCGCTTTATTTTTTGGAACAAGTTTTTAACTAGAAACCATATCACATGGTAATAATATTAAAGGAAAATCTGAATGCAGAGCTGAATGACTTCCCTCTACAAAATGGGTTACATCAATGATCCTGTTAAATGTCCTGTTGTGCCCTAGACTTGACATTGTCATTGATAACAGTAAGAAAAGCCTCTTTTCTGAATGTGCCCTGTAAGAACCTTATCTAGGATTTCTCCTAGAATTTTGCTTTTCTTGAGATATTTCTGTTTCTCTTAGTTTCTTTTCATTTCTACACAGACAGATACAGACACACACAGACACACACACACACATACACACACACACACACACACACACAGACACACAGGCTTCTCTTAAAGCAGGTAGCTAAAAGCAGAATACATTACTCTGTATTTAGCCAAAAGTATTTCCCTCTTTGCAACTAGTTGTCAACCAACATGTTTAAGCTACTTACAAGCCTTAAATTAAGAATGAGAAAAACAGCAATTTAGGGGTAAGTCATTCTAACTTTGTTCACTTTGAATCTTCCTTTCCATGGCAATAAATACAGTTTTTTTGATTCAAAAGCAAGTATGAAGTCTTCTGGGTGCAGATGTATGAAGCTTAGTTGCATGAATGCACAGCTGTAAACCAAAGACTGTCCTTGTTTTTTTAAAATTTATATAAAATTTAAGGGGTACAAGTGCAGTTTAGTTACATGGATATACTGTGTAGTGGTGAAGTTTGAGCTATCAGCCAAATAATGTACATTGTACCCATTAGGTAACTTCCCACCCCCTCATCCCTGTCCCACTCTACCACCCTTCGAAGTTTCCAATGTCTATCATTCCACACTCAATGTCCACACGTACACATAATATTGCTCCCACTTTAAGGAGTGAGAATGTGTGGCATTTGACTCTGTTATTTCACTTAAGATACTAGCCTCCATTTCAATCCATGTTGCTGCAAAAGACATCACTTGTTTCTTTTTATGGTCAAGTATATACCATATATATTTATACACACCATATATACAGATACACCCCACACACACACACACACACACACACACACACATTTTCTTCAATAATCTGTTGATGGGCAATTAGGTTGATTCCATGTCTTCTCAATTGTGAATAATACTGTGATAAATATACAAGTGTGGTGTTTTTCCTGATGCAGTGATTTCTTTTCCTTCTGGTAGATAACCAATAGTGGGATTGCTGGATAGAATGGTAGTTCTATTTTTAATTCTTTAAGAAATCTCTAGACTTCTTTCCATAGCTGTTGTACTAATTGACAGTCCCCCCCCAACAGTGTATAAGTGTTCCCTTTTCTCCACCTCTTCAGCAACATCTGTTATTTTTTGACTTTTTAGTAATAGCCATTTTGATTGGTGTGTGATATCTCATTGTGGTTTTAATGTGCATTTCTCTGATGATTAGTGATTTTGAGCATTTTTTCATAGGCTTGTTGGTCATTTGTATGTTTCCATTTGAAAAATGGTATATTCATGTCTTTTGCACACTGTTTAGTGGGGTTATTTTTGCTTTCATTGTTGTTGAGTTATTTGAGTTCCTTATAAATTATGGGTATTAGTCCTGTGTCGTATACATAGTTTTAAAATATTTTCTCTCATTCTGCAGGTTATCTGTTCACTCCATGGATTATTTCTTTTGCTATGTAAAAGCTTTTTGGTTTAATAAGTTTCATTTGCATATTTTTGTTTTTGTTACTTGTTCTTTTGAGGGCTTAGTCATGAATTCTTTGATAAGACCAATGTCCAGAAGAGTTTTCCCTAGGTTTTCTTCTAGTACTTATATAGTGCCAGGTCTTACATTTAAGCCTTTGATCCACCTTGAGCTGATTTATGCATATAGTAAAAGTTAAGGGTCCAGTTTATTCTGCATATGGCAATCCAATTTTGCCGGCACCATTTGTTGAGAAGAGTGTCCTTTTCTCAGTGTACATTTTTGTCAACTTTATCAAAGATCAGTTGGCAGTAGACATGTGGCTTTATTTCTGAGTACTCTATTCTTCCATTGATGTATGTGTCTATTTTTATACCAGTATCATCCTGTTTTGGTTACTATAACCTTGTAGTATAATTTTAGGTAATGTAATATGATACCGTCAGCTTTGTTCTTTTTGCTTAGTATTGCTTTGGCTACTTGGGCTCTTTTTTGGTTCCATATAAGTTTTAGGATTTTTTTTTCTATTTCTGCAAAGAATAACATCCATATTTTGATGGGGATTACCTTGAATATATAAGTTGCTTTGGGCAGTATGATCATTTTAATGTTATTAATTCTTCTAACTCATGAGCATGGGATGTTTTTCTTTTTGTGTGTGTCATCTGTCAGTTCTTTCTTCAGTATTTTGTACTTTTCCTTGTAGAGATCTTTTACCTCTTTGGTTAAATGTATTCTTGCCATTTTATTTTATTTCTACATTTTGCATTTCCACAGAATTTTAATTATCATATTATTCTCTCTGAGAATAATTAATATATTATTAATTATATTATTCTCTCTATTCTTGTATATGTTTAAAATTTTTCATAATAAAAATTAAATTTACAGCAGAAATAAAACTGACAAAATGAGGTTCATCACTGCTGCTATTCCCAGTTGGCAATATTTGGTCAAGAAAACAGGATGGCCGAATAAAGCCTGTGGCCCACCAGGCAGCTCAGAGCTCTTGCATCTATTCTTGTTTTCTGTGACAGAGTGACAGCAGCACACTGTCACAGATAGATGCAGGTGACCCACCCTTTCCTGCCAGACCACATTTTCTCTTCTCACAGCATTCACAAGGCAAGAAGAATTTTACTTCATTTTACTCATCATTGACAAAGACTACCCTAAGACTATCTTCCAGGTTCAGGTCTAAATCAAATGACAAAATGACAGAAGGAAGAAAAAGGAAACTACCATTTTTTTAGCTTCATGACTACCCATGCCCTAAGTGAGATACCTGGGCCATCATATTGATTATGCTCACATTTTATCCTGAAATGGATGTTTAAGATATATGTCACGTACTTGGGGGCAGGCATGTATCTGGGGCTTGGAGCTGAGCAGTCAGAAGAGGTTGGGAAGGAGCCATTTGTGCCAGGGCTCACATTCACAAAAGCCTCCAATTTGGACTTTTGATCTTCTCTTTAAATGAATTTAAACATATGGTCATTGTATTTCTGTGTGTTTCACAATTATTAGTTTGTTAAATGTAAATATTTGAAACATTTTACAGTTTTTTTCAACCATGTTTTCATCATCCTTGCTTTTTACTATACCAAGGATTTCAAACAAAACAAAACAAAACAAAACAAAACAAAACAGGCAAAAAAAAAAAAAAACCACCAACAACAATGAAGGAAGTTGCCTGGGCCCTCCTCTGACTCTAAGAGGTCCTGCTCCGAGAAAACAGAGCTGATTTTCTCCATAAATAGAGGTCACAGACATTTTCGCTTTTCACTTATATTGATTCCTTCTGATGTTTGTCATTCTTCTATTTTCCTAGGGTTTCAGGACTGCTTCAAAATAAGTAACAGGGAAATATATGAGGCGATCGATGAGATCCATATTATAGTTAAAAAGAGAAATAAGCAAAACTTACTGTGGGAAAACTGGGTAAAGGTAAAAAAAATTATTTTTTAAATTTCGGATAAGACCAAATAAGACCCTACTAGCTTTAATATTTCCCAGATGCGACCAAATAAAGAGGCCAAGTAGCGGGATGCCTCAGTAGCTGGTGTTGAAGCATGTTCTGTGACATGCTTGTTTGCTCGTCAATAGCCCTGAAGCCCTGTTCTTCAGGTAGCTCTCATGTGGAAACTGTCTGTGTCTTTTATAAGCCTACCTCCACTTCCCTCCCCCACGCCCCCTCCACAGAATGCTTCCTTTACTTCCGAAGTCTGCCTAGTAGCGATTGGAGAGTACAATTATTCATTTAAAAAAATCCAGTGTCTAAGTACCACAGGTTAGTAGTAAAAGGACTGAGAAATAATTAAAAAGCCATATAGTACCAAGTAAGTCACATTTCATTTTTGTTTTTGTTTGTGCATGTTTTCGTTTTATTTCAAGAGCTGTAGTCTTGATTGATCAATGGTCAATCTTGCTGGGCAAAATGGTCAGGAATTCAGGGGACCCACATTAGCTCCAAAGCTCTAATTGCACAGCTGTGCAAATTCCTGAAATGATGCAAATGGTTTAACCTCAAACCCAGGGATCCCCTTCCTGGAACTGCATTCTGAAATGTTCTCAAATGGAGGAGTCAATGAGCTGGGTTGTGACTAAGAATGAGAAGGCAGCAAGACAGCACACCTTCTTCTCTATCTAGAGGTGTGAGCTGTAAAGACAGTGGTCACACCACAGGCACACCCAGACCAAGCCCCCAGCTTTTGGAGTGCAAATCTCTCCCTCTCTGCATAGACCCTGAGAAGCAATCCGATCCAGACTTCTAAATTCTAAGGATTTCCAGGCACTTGATTTGGGTTTCTTGGGGATATCACATATAATGATACAATGATAACTTTTATAAGGATAAATCCAAAGACATATAACATATTTCTATGTTATTATCATTGATTTTAAAAAGTAAAACTGATATTGTCAATTTATTTTATTTTGGAATAAAGCAGATCACGCATATTTCAGCCTCAATCCCCCTGAAATCTTGAGCAAAACTAAAGTCAAGGATGAATTTGCATCATTGACACTGAGTTACAAATAACGATAATCATGAAAATCCACCCTCCTCCACTGCTGAGTCTTGCTCCTCATTACAGATTAGTAGTTTAGTGAGTTAATGTGGAAATGTTCCTTATTATCACAGTTTTATTGCCTACCTCAGTACATCTGTTCCAAAATTCATATAGAAATGGCCAGACATTTCAATAAACCAGTATGTCTTGGAATTTTCATATAGTTCCCAATGCACTAAAATCTGGATGGAAAGCTGGTACTTTTAAAATTTACAATCGCACAGACTGAGCAACATCTGGATAGCTTTGCTCTATTGCTTTCCCTGTTCCTTTAGATTTAGACTCAAGTTCTGATGTGCATGAAAGGCCAACAAACCTTGTGTGTGGCAGGTGTGAGCTGAGGTTGACAAACACCTAACACTATGTTCAATTCACTTTCATACAGCTTTGTACAAAACACATGGAACACTGCCCCTGCCCATTACCAAACAGCATAAGCAACAGAGAGGACGACAGAGCAAAGGAAGAGAATTTTTTTACGGATGGAGAGTAAGACAGAATTTGCTATATAAACCAGGGTCCTTGAATTAATTATGTTTGATCACATCCCTTGTTAGTTTACACAAGACTCGTGTGTGTGTGTGTGTGTGTGTGTGTGTGTGTGTGTGTGTGTACACAGGACCAATTTCTAACACATGGAGAGAACAAGATCTAGAATTCCCAGTTAAAGGATCCACTTTCCAGTTTCATCAGTCTCCACACTGAATTACAGAATTTCCTTTTCAGCTGTCTGTATTGACAAGAGATAAAAGAAGAGAAGAGAGAAAGGAAAAACAGGAGGGAAGAAGGAAGAACGTGTGCTTAGAATGATGTGTATGGGCAAATGTAACTGTAAAATACTTACTAGTGACTACTTCGTAGTTCCTATGAATCTTTATCACACTTACTGTAAAAGCTGCTGAACTCTTTTCTTTCATGAAGCATTATTAAAAGTCATATTGCAATAGCTGGCATTGGTACTTTGCTTTACGTTTAAGGTAGGCAAAGTGCTATTTTTGTGAGAATAGGTTAGATCAATCTGAATTTTCGACCTGAACTTCCCCTCACCCCTAATAACTTCCTGGTTCCTTGGTCACAGAGTGATTTATGAGCAAGAACAAAGAATGATGTGTCTATCCCAGAAGCAAGGGAAACTAGAAAACTTATTAAGAACAAAAAAAAAAAAAAAAAAAATGCAGAAGGAAAGAAAAGGGAAGAGGCCAGAGAGAAAATACTAGTTTCAGAATAAAGCACCTCAGATTCTAGGTGGCTGTAATTACCTAGTCACTGAAGAAATAAAATGTGGAAATCCATTTTATAAAAAATCAATGTTTAAAACAATTTGAAGAGCTCTCATAATTTTAAATCTCACGGCAATGTCCATGGTCAGGGCTCTGATCACCTTTAAAGAGGAGGGCTCCAATAATTTTCAATTGTTCTTCACTGGGAAATCTCCAAACCCCCATTCTCCTCCAAATGGAAGCAATCTTACAACTCTGAAGCATACCAATAATTTTAAATGGCTGTCTCTCCCCACCCACCCCTTCTATATTATGCCCCTTCTTCATCTTTTCTTAACTTTTTAGACAATGACTCTCCCAATTTTAAATCTAACTTTTTTTTCAAATTCACAATTGCAAATTAATTCCTAATAACAACTGATTCTTTTGTGCCTTTTTCTTAAGTATGTGAACATAACATTTTCTCAGATTAATGATAACAATAATATAGGGCTTTCTTTAGGAAAGCCCCTCCTAAGAATGTTTTTATTTAGTGCTTGCAAAAAAAATAATGTAAAATTAATGAATAAGGATTTGATTATTTCTCACCAACAATTCCATAAGGAATACAATTTTCTATTGAATTCCAGTCTCATTTGCAAAGACCTTCCATAATTAAAATGCCTCAATCTCTTCAAATTAGAAAAGCAAATTGTTACATATCATAAGTAGGCGCTTTTCTGTTTAATGACAGTCACTCAGATGATTTATGACACACATTATTTTATATCAAAGTACAATGAAATAGGCATTACCAAAGGTAATCTCCATAATGTCTGGAAAGGGATCAGAAACCTCAGCGCAACAATGAACGCAGTATTTAAAATGCAAAACCCAAAGACATTATTATGGTTTTGATTTCTTATAGCACAGCTTCGCCTGATCAGTTATATTACCAGTGCAGCACAAAGGGTGTTTGCGTATGAATGCTGCTAAGATAACAGACGGGAAAAATGAAATATAAAGTCAATTTTCATGCAGAAATTGTTATCAAAGGGATGATAAAGTAAAACTGTATAATCACAAGAAAAAACAATTGATGAAGAACAATCTAGACTAGGCCAAGCTGACTATGTCTGATTTCAGCTTTTAAACTCCTGTTCTATTAAAATATGTAATAAAGTGTTAAGATAAAGTATAAACAAATCCAACTAGAGCACTATGTTGATTATTATTTAGACACTGCCTTCCAAGATCTCTTTGCAAATGAAATTGAGCAGCAGCTTAAGTGTGCATATCATGAATGGGGAGGAATTTCCATCAAGCTCAGGCTCCTAAGTCATATGAAAAAAAAAAGATAATTTTGAGTTTTAAAACTCATAGTTGCTTTAGTGTAGAATGGAAACAGCAAGCACCAAAGAATAAACACACACACATGCACACACACCAAAATTATTTTAACACACACAAGTAAAAAATTGTGATGTTGGGGAGAATGTGACCCGCTAATCTTAGTCTTTCTGGAATAAGATGTAAATAACGCCCAAGTGCATCCTGTATCGAAGGGCTACCCGTTAGAATAAAGGCCTCGCCCCACGAGGGACGCTGCTTATCATGTAGTTTGCAAGCAGAAAGGTGCCTCTTCCTAATTCCTTTAAAGACATTTTGCTTGGGGCCTCAGAAATTAAACGGAGAACAGCAGGGAAGGGGTTAACTATTTAATGCTCTTGGTTGTAATTTTTTAATTAGCCATTAGGCAGATGAAGGCAGGTTCAGGCAGGGATGAAAAGAAAGACCTGGAAGAAATACGGTTTTCTGCAAAGAGCCTGTGGAGATTACAGGAAAGACTCGGGTCTCCAGAGAGGTTACCTAACACAGAAGGAACTCGCAGGCCACTTCCTCATGTCCCTTGGGCAAAGCTAAACCTAGTTGTTTGAAAGCGTGGGGTTTAACTGGATTTCCTAAAAGATGTCATGTCTCAGGCTCAAATTGTTACAACTGAAAAAAAGGAAATGACCGGAAAAAGACAAAAATGCTGAAAGCACACATGTGGCTGATCTTGGGGTCTCAGCCTCTGGGAGTGTTTACACATGCCTCCACACTTTCGGGAGAATTCAAGGGAAGAGAAGATCCTGTACTTGGCCTGTTGCTTATTCTCTAATGACAGAACTTGGTAGGATAGTGGGGAAAGATGGAGAGGTAAATGCAAAAGACACAGGAGATTCTGGAAACCTTGAGGGTATATGCCTTTATAAATAGCGAGTCAAGTCACATGAATTCAAAGGCAGACCTGCTGAAAACCCTGAATGAAGACATAGTCCTGGAACATAGAGCAGAGAAAAGGTATTATTTGCATAGACTTCAAGTCTTGAAATAATTTTAATAAATAAGAAATTTGACAAAAATTGAAACTATATTAATAGAAGAGATTCCAATACTTTTAATCTTTGGAAAAAGCCAAAACTGAATTATCCAGTTTTCATTATTCATATCTGCTCCTTCTGTATTTCCCATCTCAGTAATGGCATCATTCATTCGGGCCTAAGCAGGAAAAGAACGTGATCCTGGATCCACTGTTATGGTTATGACACTCCTATAACTAGTTTCCTTGTTTCTAGAGTTTCCATCTCACACCAGCACTACTGGCGTCTACTCTGCCCATCACAGAAAGACAGCAGGGTTAGGTCTGTGATGGCTGGACTGCGGGTAGCCACATGAAGAAAAAGAAATGCAAGACAATAGGATAAGCTCCATGGCTTTTCCTCCCTCCCTGTTGCCTTGTCTTCCCCTACCATGGTTCCTCACACTTCACCCACCAGAAGCCCGAGGCCCCTCCTTTTTGCCATTGTTGAAGTATTCTGGATCGCCTAAGTCCAGGCTTCCTTCTAACATATACTTGAATCTCACTTAGATCCTTTAGGTTACTCAGAAATCTTTTAGGTTCATTTCTGTCCTTCTATATTCCATCTAAGTAAAAAGACAAGATGATGAGGCAGGTAGTTTAGTTCTCTGGTAGAGCATGGATAAGATACGTTATATAGTCCGGGCATGGTGGCTCACAACTGTAATCCCAGCACTTTGGGAGGCCTAGGCAGGCAGATCACCTGAGGCCGGGAGTTCTAGATCAGCCTGACCAACATGAAGAAACCACGTCTCTACTAAAAGAACAAAATTAGAGGGGCGTGGTGGTGCGTGCCTATAACCCCAGCTACTCAGGAGGCTGAGGCAGGAGAATTGCTTGAACCTGGGAGGTGGAGGTTGCAGTGAGCTGAGATCCTGCCGTTGCACTCCAGCCTGGGTGATAGAGCGAAACTCTGTCTCAAAAAAAAAAAAGAAAGAAAAGATATGTTATACAACGTCACTTCATGGTGGAGTCAAAGGGCCTTGAATCCAATTTGAGGCCTGCTACATGACTTCTAACTGAAAGCAAATAACAGTTTTAAATTATATGCAATTTTAAAAACAATGTATTGAAATATTGCTGATAGTTGGGGTTGTCTGTGTTTGTATTTGTCTTCCTTAAAGGTCTGAGTGAGGAAACAGGAAATAACCTTGTGATGATTACACTGAAATGACTTGGGGAAACTGATGTTTTTTGTTGGCTATTTTAATAATTTTTATTTGCTTGTTTGTTCGAGACTTTGGTTTTAATGGCTACATCTCAAATAAGCCCTTGTTGTGGGTCCCAAAGGATAATCTCCAGGGCTTTGTGGAAATGCCATGTTTTTAAAAAGAAAAATAAATGCGTTTATTTTAGAAAATGTCAAACATATACAAAATAAGCTGTATAATACAATCAACCCCCTTTATCCATCCTAGCTTCAATAATTATCATCATTCTGCCATTCTTCTATCATCCACATATCTACTTATTCCCCCACTCCCATGCAATTATTATTTTAAATAAAATAATACATAAAATGTATGTACATTGGAATTTACGCATCTTAACAGCATAATCTTTAAAAATGGACACACCCATAAACTGCTTTTTCAAAAATTATAAAAATTATGTAGTGAAAGTTCTTCCATCCTGGACCCCAGGAGTAACTTAGCCACTATTTATAGTTTTTGTGTGATCTTTTCAATCTTTTTGTTTGATAAGTTATACCAACATATCCGTGTATATGAACACATTTGTACATGAACATACATTCTTAATGAGATTGAATCAACGTATATTTCTTTTTTAGGTCAGTGCACATTGCTTTTCCTCATTTTAATGGCTGTGTAATATTACAGTATATGGAATTACCATGTTGATTAACCATTCCCTTATTGTGATCCAGTTAGGTTGTTCCCTACTTTTGCTATCATAAACAATGGTATTATGAATATGATGTATGTATATATTTTTGTACACTTATTACTATTCATGTAAAGTTGAGTCCCAGAAAAATCTCTGGCTCATTTTAGCGCTAAGCTATGAAACCATTCTTTCCCACAAAAGAGAATCTTGCATGAAAGTCTTCCACTCATAGAAGTTTTGTGGCATGAGATAAAAATTGTAGGACTACATTCTTTGGGCTTCGTGTATCACTGCATAAACAAACATTACATGCCTTGGAAGTTGGCGTTATGATTACAGGGAATGACAGAATAAAAAAAAAAATGTAGTCCAGAGATTTAAAAAGTTTCATTTGAGCCAAGTTTGACCAGTTGCTAGAGGTTGCTTGCAATGCTTGGGTGGGAAGAATTCAATGGGCACAACCAGGTTCAGTTAGAAAGTTACACTTGTTGGAGGAGCAATAACTGCTCTGAGTTTACAGGGAGAGCTGTAGTCAAGTATTGGCCATCTTTGGTGTAGAAAATGAGCCTTACATCTGGAGAACATTTTTGTTACATAAAACTTTTTTTAAAATTATGAGTAAATATCAAAAACCCCATTCCATGGGCTATCTGAAAGTTTACCTTAGGAAGTATTTGGGAGTAGAACCATCCTATTTCTAAAGAGGGTATATATGGAAAAATGGGCATGGCTTATAGGTAAATCCTATCTCTACTCCCACTTCTAAATTTTCTTCTTTCGATTAAAAATAAATCCATGCCATTTGCAGGTTCTGATCAAATGGGTGTTGGCAAGAATAGAGCCTGAAATTGATCAATTTTGAGTTCCTTAGGTGTTAAAAGTTGAATAAACCATGGCCTCAAGGGCAGCAGGCAACCTCATCTTCCACAGTTGTGCATGTTTGGCAGTCCAAGCAACCACTAGCAAGACTATTCAATGTTACTCAGAAAGCCTCACCAAAAGGCTGCCATGAGAAAGTGCAGAGAAAGGCTTTAAGAAGTTTTCTGAGGTTTCAGAAGGGCTCTTTCCAGTGAGGATAGATATTTAACTCTAGTATTACTGTATTTCATTCTAAGAGAAGAGATACACAAATGGACTTGGAAATTTGAGGCAGTCAGCACCAACCAAAGAAGCCCCAAGCCAAAAATTGCTGGAAAGGTGGCACAAGGTTATATGCAAAAGCAGAAGTGCTACCAACCAAACGCTGATCACCACGTGACGTTTTAATAGAGGCATATATTGCATTTACTATCATAATTTTGGCCTTCTGCTTGGGAATAAATATGTTGCTATTAAATATAAAAAGAAGGGCATCCAAAGACTTGGTCTGAACTTAACATAAAACAGGAAGGTCATGGCACACCTTCTTTGACACTCTGGCCAGGTTATCAGAGCACTGCCATTGTGACGCCTGACCAAAGTCAACTCTCTGTGGGTGGAAGATGTGGAAACTGAAAATACAGAGAAGAAAAAATATGTCTCCTTCATCTTAAGGTCAGTTTGGGAATGTTTGTACTAGCATAGATAAGTTCTGTAAGAGGATTGAACCCACTAGGGCTTGCCAGGGAATCCTGATTTAAGGGTCCTACAGATACATAATCTGCTTACCCAGGGTCAGCAAACTATTGTGGGCCAAATCTCATCCTCCATCTGTTTTCATATGGCCTGAAGACTAAGAGTGGTTTTTGCATTTTTTAATAATTGAAAAAAATTTTTAAGAATATTATTTCATTATATTAAAATTATATAAAACTTAAATTTCAGTGTCCATCGGTAAAGTCTGATCACAACACAGCCACACTCATGTGTTTGCACATTGTCTGTGATTGCTTTTGTCCTACAGTGGCAGGCTTAAGAAGCTGCCACAGAGATCAAATGGTCCTCAAAGCAAAAAATATTTACAAACTGACCCTTTGGAGAAAAAGTTTGCTGACTTGTATTCTAATACAACTGGCCAATGAGCACGCCCCTGATTGTCAGTTAAGGCAAGGTTGGCTTTGGGGTGACAGGCATGAGGCCCGTCTTTAGACTGCTTTCCCTAAGGCTCATAAATGTTAAGCCCTTTAGTCCTTTCTCCCCCACTGCACAGTTCTGGAAACGTACTGATCTGCATTCTTATTCTAACATAACATTAAAGTGTCTTTATATTAAGAACTGTGTATTTTATGGAATTTGAATAGTATCAGTGTCATATGCATACTGGATTTCAATATAACAATATGAAAAGTACATATGTAATTTTACTTTTGTATCACACTAATACTAAGCTACATGATGATAATATTAAACTAGTGTGACAAAACGATGTCAGCATAAGATGTAAACCTGCTAATATCACACAGCAAGTTATTAATGTCTTGCAATGAACTCCAAAGAACGATGTGATTAAACTTTCTCAAGCTTTTCTAGCCTCATTTGGAACCCCAGTGACAAAGAGGGTAAATTACGTTGGCAAATGTTCACGCCAGCCTATAGCAAGTTTTGCCTTCAGTTATGGCACTAGGTCTCTTCAGAAGAAGCCAAAGGCATTTCAGGAAAAGAAATTCTATGACTGAGTCAGGGGACCTGCCTTTGGTCTTGGTTTTGGCAACAAGTTGCTATTTTATTTCTAAAATCTTAAACTCTTGCATCCCACACACTGACAGCAAACTCCTGTCTTTCTATTTGTCACCACTTTTCTCCTCTCATAACTTGCACCTTTTAAATTCCTCCCACCAAAACTTCCAGGCCAAACCCTCTTCTTTGCCTCCCAAGCTCAAATCTCCCTCTTGACCTCTTCAAAATCTAAGTTTGTCCATCTTTCTTTTACAATCACTTTGGACTTCCTTGCTTTTTTGCTTTTCTATCCAACCCATCCTGTATCCTCTAGTCTTTTGGTTTCTCTGCTCCTATGCCTGAGATGTGGATTACTGCTAGGAAAGTCAAACCACCATGTTGACTGGTGCCTTCATATACCAATGGTTTTCAAACTCACTGGGCTCTTCACTGGCCCTGCGATTCCATGAGTTTCTGTTCCATCCTTCTCTTCACCCTTGTGGTGTACTTTTTCCTAACATTTCCTTTTCTCTTCAAATTCCTTACACCATGGCTAGCTTCTCCTCTCATTCTCAGCAGATGCTCTTGCACCCTACCTCACTAAGAAAAATAGTTCCCTCAAACACAGGCTTGTAGAATCCTCACCCATCCTCACCTAGAAACACCTTTACTGGTCTCCATCCTTTTCTGCTGTTTCCGTGGAAGCATTGTCCCTCATTCTGTTCAAAGCTAATCCTTCCACCTGTGCTTGGGACCTTGTATTCACCTCGCTCCACCAGGTCTCCCTTTTCTGTGTCACTAGCTTTCTTTTTCTGAGTTCATCAACATGTCTCTTCTCAGTTCATAGTGTCAAAGCTATTCTGCATTAAACAAACAAGCAAAGAAATAATCTTTATTTGAGCCTACATTCTCTTCATCTTTTCTTTTATAGCTAGAACACACATACTTTCCATTTACTTTCCTTCCTCTTATACTTTAAGCTATTGCCATCTTTATTTTGTTGTCACTCTTTAAGCTTAGTTGTCAAATGATCTTCATGCTACTACATTCAATGGTTGGTTTTGTGCCCTTAGCTTACATGAACTTTCTTCCACATTTGACATTGCTTATCATTCTTTCCACTCTGACATTTTCTCCCCTCTTGGTTCCTAAGTCCTCCTCGCTCATACACCCTCTCCTGGTTCTCCTGCATTTCTCTGTCCATTCTTTTTGGAATCTTGCAGAGGCTCCTCTGCTGGTCCCATACATGCTGGTGTTCCCCAAGCCATAAACCTAGCTCTCTGTACACTCACACTGACAGACATCAGTCAAACACTTAGTCTCAACTACCACTTTCATCCTGTAAGCTCCTCACTTTGTCATTCCAGATACTTTGTTGAACTCCATAACTACACATCCAAATGCAATAGGATAGCTACACTTGAATTTTCAACAGATATCTCAGACTCAGCATAGGCAAAGGCAAGCCTCTCAGTGTCTACTCCCCAAACTGTGTTTCCCAGTTCACCTGTCCAAATATTCAAGTCAAATATCTTGCCTAGACTCCAGCTGCTTTCTCATGCCCCACAGCAAGTCACCATGTTCTTAACATTTTTCTTATCTGTCTATTTCTTTCCATTTCTACCATGATTTCCCCTAGTTCAAATTCTGATCAATTTTAGCCTAGATTATGGTCAAAGCCCCTTTACTGGCCTTCCTCCTCTAGTCATCTTTGCCCTTCATATTTACTCTCCAGCATTGTTGCCTGGGGGATCTTACAGAACTGGTGGTATTTGATGAGATATGCCTTACCTGCTTAAATCCTTCAGTTACCTCTGGTGGGTTTTAGGAGAAACATTCAACACAGTTTGGCATTCCAGGCATTTCACAATTGGCCTCTGCCTATATCTCAGTGTCATCCTCTATCCTTCTCCCTGGGACACACAATATTTACCTGGCAGAGCTGTCTGTTAGTATTTGGCAGTTTCTTCTGATTGTAAGAGCCTGAGATTCACTCCAGTTACCTCTAAAAAAGAGGTTTAGTGAGAGTTATTTACCCATGGAACTGGATTAAACATAGAAAGTTTTCAGGAACCGAGGGTGTGTGTGTGTGTGTGTGTGTGTGTGTGTGTGTGCATGAGTCACACATGAGTATGCACCCACACATGTCCATTCTCCTCTCTCAACCAATTGGCTTCTTCAAAACTTCATAACTTCATTGTTCACTTAGGACCCTATTATCTGTGCTAGCCCTGAGTCTTTTGTAATCATTTGTTTTTTCTCAGCCTCTTGGTTTATTGGCCCAAGGCTTTGGTTGCCCATTTCATAATTCCTGATGGTCCCACTCTTTTTTATTTTTAATATATATTTTATTGCATTTTAGGTTCTTAGGTACATGTGCAGAACATGCAGGATTGTTGCATAGGTACATACATGGCAATGTGGTTTGCTGCCTCCATCCCCCTCATCACCTATATCTGGCATTTCTCCCCCATGTTATCCCTCCCCAACCTCCCTACCCGCCGCTGTCCCTCCCCTAGACCCCAACAGACCCCAGTGTGTGATGCTCCCCCTCCCTGTGTCCATATGTTCTCATTGTTCAACACCCACCTATGAGTGAGAACATGCGGTGTTTGTTTTTCTGTTCTTGTGTCAGTTTGCTGAGAATTATGGTTTCCAGATTCATCCATGTCCCTACAAAGGACACGAACTCATCATTTTTTATGGCTGCATAGTATTCCATGGTGTATATGTGCCACATTTTCCTTGTCCAGTCTATCATTGATGGGCATTTGGGTTGGTTCGAGGTCTTTGCTATTGTAAACAGTGTTGTAATGAACATACATGTGCATGTGTCTTTATAATAGAATGATTTATAATCCTTTGGCTATATACCCAGTAATGGGATGGCTGGGTAATGGTCCCACTCTGATGATCCAATTTATCCTTTCAAATTGAGGCCACACAAGCTGTAGAATATTGACTGCCTGATAGCTTGTCCACCTGGATCAACTGCCCACCCCTTGTCTGATCAGCTGTGGCCAGGAGACCTAATTCATACGGAAGAGTTTATTGCCTGCTAATATTAATAATAACAACAAATAATAATTTAACTTTTATGTGCTAGGCATTGTTTGTAAACACTTTAGATGTATTATTACCCATGTGATCTTCAAAACAACCCTAAGAAGTAGGTTCTGTTATTACCACCATCATTTTACTGTTGGACAAAATAAATCAGAGAGAGTCAAGTGAACTGCCTAAGACCTTACAGCGATTACAAGGCAGATCCAGTATTCGGTCTCAAGTATTCTGTGCCCTCACCTGCCACCTTAGACTGCCTTGATGTAGATTCCCTTAGAAGTGTCTTGGGAGATGCGGGGGGTAGGCATGGGGACAGGGAATACAACCAGACAATAATCAGCACCTCTTTTCCCCAAGGCATCATGCCAGTTTCTACCTTTTTACCTTTATATATGGTATTCTTTCCACTTGGAATTATTTTCTCTCTCTTTCTCTCTAAATGTATAAACATTTGGAAATGAATGAACAAACACATTAGCTGTATAGCCTGGAGCTCATCATTTCATCTCTCTGGGTCTCAGGTTCTTCATCTATAAAATGAAGGGGTGGACCTGGATTCTTCAAATTCTACAATTGTGCAACTTTAAGGAAAGAACAAAGGCAACCCAGAAATCAAAGGTGACAGTGGTACCATTTTGATATTCTTGTCATCTTGCCGCAGCCAGAGTCTCTGTTGTTACGCTTAAAGGAAACATGGACATTTTAGTGAATCCGTAAAATCTTTAATGATATGTGGAGCTCCTAAAGTACAATACCCTAGCAAGTGGCAACCACTTGTTCAAATGATGGTGCACTGGGTGGGTGCTGATCCTCTTTCCACAGTGGATTTGGCTTCGTCTCTAAGCTTGAAGAGTCTCCTTTTAACTCTGTAACTTCAGAATTCTGATGGGGCTGACTAGCAACTCGATTCAATCAAGACATGTATTTTCCTTGTTGAATCAGATCACTCGAGGCTGCCAACAATCATCTATTGTGATGTATGGAAAGCCAACTTGTATATATGAAATTAAATGAAAGCTTACAGGGGCTAAGGCCTTAACTGGAGACTCTTTTGTGGCTTTTCTTTTAGTGTATTATTTGTTAGATTTTTATAAGAACATTATTGCTTTAAGAAAAAAAATTAAACCCTGAGAAATTACTCTCAGTCTAACGAGTTCTTTTCACTGACTTCAGACATCATTAGAGGAAGGCTATAGCCTAGGGCTGTGCATGAACTTTTTCTTCTAACTGTACACTTTATGTATAATTTAGCTTTCTTGCCTAAATTATTCAAGCAAATAGTGAGTGAAAATAATGGAGTTCACTGAAATCTTCCAGAGTATTAAAATAAAACAGTTTTTTATGTTGGTTTGAATTTTTAAGCTTTTTAATCATGGATTTCAAATGGAATACACATGTCTGGGTTTTCTTCACTTGTCCTCTGCATCTTTTTCAGAAGGAGAGAAGAAAGGAAAGAACTTCAGTAAATAATCCATTAATTAATCACTGGTGCTGATAGCCACTCCAAGTTGAAGTAATACTCTTTGGAAATACCATATCGAGGGGCCAGGGATGTGGTTGGCACATATTTAAAAAGGTAGATAGATATTTCTTTTCCCCATTTCTTGGGACCAGGGGCAGGGCTGAAATTGAGTGGCATATTTGAAAAGGAGAACTCATCCATTTAGTTTAAGTAGGAAATTACAGTAGCAGGATTTGTACTCAGATCACCGCAGATTTTTTTTTTTTAAACCAAACACATGTTGTAAATAACAATGTTTCATTTTTGATGTGCATGGTCTGGAAACCTTATTTTTATTTTAGATAACCCTGAAGGAAATTTGAAAATTATTGGAAGAATAAGATTTTCTGGCTTATTAAATACAGTTCCCAACCTGGGACTGTGGCCCAGGTCTGGGAATCTGTTCAAGATATTTTGGTATTCCCAAATATCATCTTTTGTCATTAGAGATCAGAAGCAGCATCTCTTCCCACTGAACAAAAGGAAATTGTTATCATGGCACACTGTCTCTGGAAATGACAAAGGCAATAAAAGCAACCAGGGTTGTAGAAGAGAAGTCATCAATGTGCAGCAAAGAACTTCAGATGTCAGGTTCTGAATAAGCAAATGCAAGCTTGAGAGTAATATCTGGGAAGGGCCAATAGCTAAAGCTCTTTTAGAGAGAAAAGAATGACCTAGAATAACAAACCTGTACGTTTAATTTATCGACCTGATTAGACAGAGGAAAGAATGATCACAAAATCAATTTTTCAACACGTAGCCTAGAACAGGGTATTAGGTAGTAAGCAGCATCATATTATAACAACTATTAAAGTCTCTTTCAAGGCTCTAGTCTACTCCTGTGATAGTACAAACTACAGTAAATGGAAGGAAGCTGAGAAATGCAATCTATATTGGTTTCAGTAATGTGTTTTACACTCACCAACGTGACATTTTAAACAACGATCTGAAATAAAACCGTATTTAGAAATTTAATTATTTTATTTTAAGCATTGGTCAAGAAGTCATGAGACCTAGATTTAAATCTTAGCTCAATCATTGAAAAATTGTAGGCAAGTTATTTCTTTACCTCTTTGTATGCTGGATACTGGACATAATTATCTCTAGGACCTGAGATTATTTGATTATTCACCTAGAAATGTCACTTACTGCATGTGTGTGTATTAAAAACAAAAATAATATCATAATTGGTCATCCTATTTCATTCTCACTGCAGATGGAGTCTAAGAGGTCTCATCCAACTAGGCAAATTCTCAGTTAGGAGGCAGATCAAGGGAAGTGAGAATTGACTTTAGTTCTCCTTCTTTGACTCTCTCCCTACATCCAGGTTTACTTAGCCTGTTTCCCAACTCCCTCCCTCCCTCCATCTCTCTCCCAACCTCCCACTGCTCCTCCCTGCAGCCCTTCACCCCCATCTTTTCTCACCAATCTGGATCAAGGTCTTTCCCTAGGGCCCCATGGCAGGCTTCCATCTCTAGTATCTTCCTCCAAGGCTTTTCCCTATAGGCTCACCTAACATACCTCTAACTGTACCATTCCTCAACAAAACTTTCCAGTGGGAAAAGCTGTTTCTACCTCTTCTTCAGGCCCAGGAACTGAGGACAGGGGTTGGATGCATGTAGCTCACTACCACCACTTCTATTTCTTTGGGGTCTCCCTGTCCCTCAACGAACTTTCTTCTAAAAGGTCCACATGACCTATTTATAATTTATCCCCAGTTGTACCTTTTGTTTTCTACACTTGTAGTTCTTTCATTCATTCAAGAGGTATTTATTAAATATTACCACACACCAGGTGCAGCCTTCTTCCTAGTTCATCTTTCGTTTTCATCCCCATGACTTCAGCCTCCAAGTGCAAGACTCTAAAAGTAATCTTCATCTGGGCTGCTCCACCCGCCATTTCTCCATTTTGGCTACAGGTAGGCTATAATAATGGTCTCACTGTCCCTCAAAAATGTTTCAAATGGCCTCAACAACACCATCTTTCCTTTCTTCCTTTCTCTCACAACAGCTGCACCTGCACCCTCAATCTTATCCTTAACCCTGAGCTCAGCTCTGTCCTCTTATCTTGCCTTCTTACCCAGCTCGATCAATGCTTTCTCTCTGTCTTACCTACTTACTTACTCATCTCTGCTTCTGCTATGGCACCTAGAACAAGGTCTTCCATCCATCTAGTAGGTACTTAGTAAATATTTGTTTAATTGAACTGAACCAAATAAAGTTGGAAAAGGAAGTTCAATAATAGACACCGTGGGTGGAATACCAAGTATACAACATGAGATCTAACAGTCCTTCTCTGTTGCGTGACACAGACTATGCCTAGAATACTTTATTTTGCCCATTTTTTTAGTTTCACATTTTGCAAGATGAATTTATCAGTTCTGTAGTGACTGATTTCATTCATCTTCTCTCTCTCCTCTGTCTATTTCTAGCTATCTCTCTTCACAAATAAGGGTCTACATTCAGAAACTTCTATATGTTGCTTTTTTTCACTGAACATTATATCACAAGTATTTTACAGAGTCATTATGACACAAGAACAGAAAATCAAACACCGCATGTTCTCACTCATAGGCGGGGTGTTGAACAATGGGAACACATGGACACAGGGAGGGGGAGTATCATACACTGGGGTCTGTCGGGGGGAAAAGGGGAGGGATAGTGGGGGGGTGGGGGAGTTGGGGAGGGGATAGCATGGGGGAGAAATGCCAGATATAGGTGATGGGGGAGGAAGGCAGCAAATCACACTGCCATGTGTGTACCTATGCAACAATCTTCCATGTTCTTCACATGTACCCCCAAACCTAAAATGCAATAAAAAAAAAAGAAAGAAAAAAAAATATTCTTTTACAATATGATTTCAGTGATCACATGAAATTCTAGCATGGCGCTATATGCAAAAGTGCTTAACCAATTTCCATTGCAAAAACCATACTTCCAGTTTTTCAATGAACACATGTATACTAAATCTGGGATGTGGGAGATGTAACCATTTAACTGCATAGAATATTACATATAAACGTTAGGTGAAAGGATACAAATGTTTTTATGGTTATTGATATAAATGGAAGAATATCCTCCAGAACTCCAAGGAACAGCATGTAAAAATAATTGTCAATTCTATTATCTGTCTTTTGATTCACCAAAAGTGATGTACCTCATAGAATATATTTTAAATTACAGCTTTATTGAAATAAAATTTGCATACCAAAAATTCACTCTTTTAAAGCATGCAATTACATAGTTTTTAATATATTCAGAGTTGTGCAACCATCACCACTGTCTAATTTCAGAACATTTTCATCAACACCCAAAATAAACCCTGTACCCATTAAGAGTCATTCCTCATCCCCCTTTCTCCCTGCCACCCAGCAACCACTAAATTATTTTCTCTGTATTCAGATTTTCTGATTTGAAACATTCCATACAAGGTAAATCACACGATTAGTCCTTTTGTGTCTGTCTTCTTCACCTAGTACAATGTTTTCAAGGTTTTTCCATGTTGTAGCATGTGTCCTTTTGCATTGTTATAAAGGAATATCTAAGGATGGGCAATTTATAAAGAAAATAAGTTTATTTGGCTCATAGTTCTGCAGGCTGTACATGGAGCATGGCCCTGGCATCTACTTCTTGTAAGGGCCTCAGAAAGCTTTCACTCATGAAATTCTAGCATGCAGCTATATGCAAAAGTGGAAGGCAAGGGAAGCTGTCATGTCATTTGGCAGGAAAGGGAGCAAGAGAGAGAGGAGGAGTACCAGACTCTTTTTAACAACCAGATCTCACTTGAATGCATTACTGTGGGGGAGGGCAACAAGCCACCCATGAAGAATCTGCCCCCATGACACAAACACCTCCAATTAGGCCCCCTTCTAACACCAGGAATCACATTTCAACATGAGATCTGGAGGGGGACAAATATCTAAACCATATCATAGCATAGATCAGTACTTCATTCCTATTTATAGCTGAATGATATTCCATTGTATGGACATAGCACATTTTGTTTCTCTACTCATCATTGGATGGACATTTGAGTTGTTTCCATTTTTGGCTATTATTAATAATGCCACTCTGAAGATTCTTGTGCAAGATTTTGTGTGAGCATATGTTTTCAATTCTCTTGCCTGTATACACAGGAGTGGAATTTTTAAGGTAGATGGTATTCTATGTTAGAATCTCTCTCTGTCACCCAGGCTGGAGTGCAGTGGTGCAATAATGGGCTCACTGCAGCCTTGACCCCCCCAGGTTCAAGCGATGCTCCCACCTCAGCCTCCTGAGTAGCTGTGACCACAGGCACTCACCATCACACCCAGCTAATTTTTTGTGGGTTTTTATGTAGAGACATGGTTTTGCCATGTTGCTCAGGCTGGTTTTGAACTCCTGAGCTCAAGCAATCCACCCACTCCAGCCTCCCAAAGTGTTGAGATTACAGAGGTAAGCTACCAAGCCCTGCATTCATTTCCTTAATGACTAATATTATTGAGCATCTTTTATGTGTTTATTGGCCATTTGTATACATTCTTCAGAGAACGGTTTATTCAAACCTTTTATCCATTTTTAAATTGGATTACTTTCCTTTTTATTGTTGAATTGAATGAGTTCTTTACATATTCTTTATTAAAAATTTAAAAATTTCGGCTCTGCAAAAGAACTTTTAAGAGACAAGATGGCCGATTAGGAGCAGCTGAGGATTGCAGCTCCCAGTGAAAGCGCGGAGGGTGAGTGGACGCCGCATTGCCAGACAGATTTTTATTGCCCACAGACCAGGAGATTCCCAGGGGGAGGAGCCCCACGGGTCGCCAGCGCGGCTGGTTTGGCCGGCGCAGCAGTTTTTGCCGGCGCGACTGTTTTCGCCGGCGCTGCCGTTTTGGGCAGCGTCCCCGGCGCAGCGGTTCCCCATACAAAATACGTGGGTCCGGGGTGCCGTTTTAGCTGGCAATTGGAGCTCCGGGAAGGCAGAGCCGCCCATTCATTTGATTAAAAAAGGGGACTGAAACAGGTAGCCAGGCCGGGAGATTTCCCGGGCAAAAAAACGCCACGAATCTCCGCGCCCCGCGGTTTCAGCCGGCGCAGTGGGTCGCCGCACGGGAAATCACACAGATCCCGGCACTTTTCAACAGGTGGCTGGAACACCTGGGAGACTCTGAGGCAGGGAGCCAGGTGATCAGGCTTGGCTGGTCCCACCCCCCACAAAGAAACAGCCATCGGAAACGCTCTGGATCCAGAGTTTCACAGCAAGCACAGCTGAGCCCCGGGATGGCCCAGCTCTGTGGGGGGAGGGGCGTCCGCCATTACTGAGGCAGTCTGCCGCTACAGAGGTAGTCTGCCATTGCCGAAGCAGTTCTCACTACACCGGTATAAACAGGACTGCAGGGAAGTTCATACGGCAGCTGGGCGGAGCCCACAGCAGTTCAGCAGAGCCTCTGTAGGCAAACAGTGACTAGGCTGCCTCATCGCTGGGCAAGGCAGCCCTGAGAAAAAGGCAGCAGCACCAGGGAAACTCATAAATAAAGCCCTAACTCCCCCGGGACAGAGCACCTGGGGAAAAAGGTGTTTATGAGTTCTGCTGCAGCAGACTTAAACGTACCTGCCCAGCAACTCTGAATGAACAACGGAGCTCACAGCTCAGCACTTGAGCTCCTATAAAGGAAACTCTGTCTCCTCAAGCAGCTCCCCTGATCCCCGTATATCCAACGAGTCACCTCACAAAGGAGTGCTCAGACGGACATCTGGCGGGTATTCTTCTGGGACAAAGATAGCAGAAGAAGAGACTGGCAGCAACCGTTACTGTTCTGCAGCTGCTGCAGGTGATCCCCCCAGGCAAGCAGGGCTGGGAGTGGACCTCAGCAGTCCTACAGCAGAGGGGTCAGACTGTTAGAAGGAAAACTAAGAAACAGAAATAAATAACTTCATCATCAACAAACGGGCACGTCCACTGAGAGACCCCATCTGAAAATCACCAACCACAAAGACCACACATAGATAAATCCACAAAGATGGGAAGAAACCAGCGCAAAAAGGAGGTAAACACCTGAAACCAGAACGCCTCTCCTCCTACAAGGGATCACAACTCCTCACCAGCAAGGGAACAAGGCTGGATGGACAATGAGTGTGATGAAATGACTGAATCAAGCTTCAGAAGGTGGGTAGTAAGAAACTTCTGTGAGCTAAAAGAACATGTTCTAACCCAATGCAAACAAACTAACAACCTTGAAAAAAGATTTGATGAGATGCTAATGAGAATAACCAACTTAGAGAGGAATGTAAGTGAATTGATGGAGCTGAAAAACACAACACAAGAACTTCGTGAAGCATACACAAGTTTCAACAGCCAAATCGACCAAGCAGAAGAAAGGATATCAGAAGTCGAAGATCAACTCAATGAAATAAAACGAGAAGGAAAGAGTAGAGAAAAAAGGGTAAAAAGGAATGAACAAAGTCTCCAAGAAATATGGGACTATGTGAAAGACCTAATCTACGTTTGATAGGTGTACCTGAATGTGAAGGAGAGAATGAATCCAAGCTGGAAAATACTCTTCAGGACATTATCCAGGAGAACTTCCCCAACATAGGAAGGCAGGCCAATATTCAAGTCCAGGAAATACAGAGAACACCACAAAGATATTCCTCAAGAAGAGCAACCCCAAGGCACATAATCGTCAGATTCACCAGGGTTGAAATGAAGGAGAAAATGCTAAGGGCAGCCAGAGAGAAAGGTCGGGTTACCCACAAAGGGAAGCCCATCAGACTCACAGCAGATCTCTCAGCAGAAACCCTAGAAGCCAGAAGAGAGTGGGGGCCAATATTCAACATCCTTAAAGAAAAGAACTTCCAACCCAGAATTTCATATCCAGCCAAACTGAGCTTCATAAGTGAAGGAAAAATAAAATCCTTTGCGAACAAGCAAGTACTCAGAGATTTCATCACCACCAGCCCTGCTTTACAAGAGCTCCTGAAAGAGGCACTAAACATAGAAAGGAACAACCAGTACCAGCCACTCCAAAAACATACCAAACAGTAAAGACCATCAATACAATGAAGAAACTGCATCAACTAACGGGCAAAACAGCCACCTAGCATCAAAATGGCAGGATCAAATTCACACATAACAATATTAACCCTAAATGTAAATGGGCTAAATGCCCCAATTAAAAGACATAGACTGACAAACTGGATAAAAAGCCAAAACCCGTCGGTGTGCTGTATCCAGGAAACCCATCTCACATGCAGAGATACACAAAGGCTCAAAATAAAGGGATGGGGGAAGATTTACCAAGCAAATGGAGAGCAAAAAAAAGCAGGAGTTGCAATTCTCATCTCTGATAAAAATAGACTTTAAACCAACAAAGATCAAAAGAGACAAAGAAGGACATTACATAATGGTAAAAGGATCAATGCAACAAGAAGAGCTAACGATCCTAATATATATACGCACCCAATACAGGAGCACCCAGATACATAAGGCAAGTTCTCAATGACTTACAAAGAGACTTAGATTCCCACACAATAATAGTGGGAGACTTGAACACCCTGTTGTCAATGTTAGACAGATCAACAAGACAGAAAATTAACAAGGATATCCAGGACTTGAACTCACACCTGGATCAAGCAAACCTAATAGACATTTACAGAACTCTCCACCCCAAATCCACAGAATATACATTCTTCTCAGCACCACATTGCACCTACTCTAAAATTGACCACATAATTGGAAGTAAATCACTCCTCAGCAAATGCAAAAGAACAGAAATCATAACAAACAGTCTCTCAGACCACAGTGCAATCAAGTTAGAACTCAGAATTCAGAAACTGACTCAGAACCACACAGCTTCATGGAAACTGAACAACTGGCTCTTGAATGTTGACTGGATAAACAATGAAATGAAGGCAGAAATAAAGATGTTCTTCGAAACCAACGAGAACGAAGACACAACATACCAGAATCTCTGGGACACATTTAAAGCAGTCTCTAGAGGAAAATACATAGCAATAAATGCCCACATGAGAAGCAAGGAGAGATCTAAAATTGACACCCTATCATCAAAATTGAAAGAGCTAGAGGAGCAAGATCAAAAAAACTCAAAACCTAGCAGAAGACAAGAAATAACTAAGATCAGAGCAGAACTGAAGGAGATAGAGACACGAAAAACTCTTCAAAAAATCAACAAATCCAGGAGCTGGTTTTTTGAAAAGGTCAACAAAATAGACAGACCACTAGCCAGATTAATAAAAAAGAAAAGAGAAAATAATCAAATAAATGCAATAAAAAACAATAAAGGGGATATCACCACAGATTCCACAGAAATTCAAACCATCATCAGAGATTATTACAAACAACTCTATGCACATAAACTAGTAAACCTGGAAGAAATGGATAAATTCCTGGACACATGCATCCTCCCAAGCCTAAACCAGGAAGAAGTCGAAACCCTGAATAGACCAATAACAAGGTCTGAAGTTGAGGCAGCAATTAAGAGCCTACCACCCAAAAAAGCCCAGGTCCAGATGGGTTCACAGCCGAATTCTACCAGACATACAAAGAGGAGCTGGTACCATTCCTTCTGAAACTATTCCAAACAATCCAAAGAGAAGGGAATCCTTCCTAAATCATTTTATGAGACCAACATCATCCTGATACCGAAACCCGGCAGAGACTCAGCAAGAAAAGAAAACTTCAGGCCAATATCCATGATGAACATAGATGCAAAAATCTTCAATAAAATACTGGCAAACCGATTGCAACAGCACATCAAAAAGCTTATCCACCGTGATCAAGTAGGCTTCATCCCGGGGATGCAAGGCTGGTTCAACATACACAAATCTATAAACATAATCCACCACATAAACAGAACCAAGGACAAAAACCACATGATAATCTCAATTGATGCAGAGAAGGCCTTTGACAAAATTCAACAGTCCTTTATGCTAAAAACTCTCAATAAACTAGGTATTGATGGAATGTATCTCAAAATGATAAAAGCTATTTACGACAAACCAACAGCCAATATCATACTGAATGGGCAAAAACTAGAAGCATTCCCTTTGAAATCTGGCACTAGACAAGGATGTCCTCTCTCACCACTCCTATTCAATATAGTACTGGAAGTTCTAGCCAGAGCAATCAGGCAAGAAAAAGAAATAAAGGGTATTCAAATAGGAAAGGAGGAAGTCAAATTGTCTTTATTTGCAGACGATATGATTGTATATCTAGAAGACCCCATTGTCTCAGCCCAAAATCTCCTGAAACTGATAAGCAACTTCAGCAAAGTCTCAGGATATAAAATCAATGTGCAAAAATCACAAGCATTCCTATACACCAATAACAGACTTAAAGACAGCCAAATCAAGAACCAACTGCCATTCACAATTGCTACAAAGAGAATAAAATACCTAGGAATACAACTAACAAGGAACGTAAAGGACCTCTTCAAGGAGAACTACAAACCACTGCTCAATGAAATAAGAGAGGACACAAACAGATGGAGAAATATTCCATGTTCATGGCTAGGAAGAATCAATATTGTCAAAATGGCCATACTGCCCAAAGTAATTTAAAGATTCAACGCTATCCCTATCAAGCTACCAATGACCTTCTTTGAAGAACTGGAAAAAACCACCTTAAACTTCATATGGAACCAAAAGAGAGCCCGCATAGCCAAGTCAATTCTAAGCAAAAAGAACAAAGCTGGAGGCATCACACTCCCGGACTTCAAATTATACTACAAAGCTACAGTAATCAAAACAGCATGGTACTGGTACCAAAACAGAGATATAGACCAATGGAACAGGACAGAGACCTCCGACGCAACACATCTACAACCACCTGATCTTTGACAAACCTGACAAAAACAAACAATGTGGAAGCGAGTCCCCTGTTTAATAAATGGTGTTGGGAAAACTGGCTAGTCATGTGCAGAAAGCAGAAGCTGGACCCCGTCCTGACACCTTACACTAAAATTAACTCCAGATGGATTAAAGACTTAAACATAAGACCTAACACCATAAAAACCCTAGAAGAAAATCTAGGCAAAACCATTCAGGACATAGGTGTAGGCAAGGACTTCATCACCAAAACACCAAAAGCAGTGGCAACAAAAGTCAAAATAGACAAATGGGACCTAATCAAACTCCATAACTTCTGCACAGCAAAAGAAACAGTCATTAGAGTGAATCAGCAACCAACAGAATGGGAAAAAATTTTTGCAGTCTACCCATCTGACAAAGGGCTGATAACCAGAATCTACAAAGAACTGAAACACATTTACAAGAAAAAAACAAACAAGCCCATTCAAAAGTGGGCGAGGATATGAACAGACACTTTACAAAAGAAGACATACATGAAGCCAACAAACATATGAAAAATGCTCATCATCACTGGTCATTAGAGAAATGCAAATCAAAACTACATTGAGATACCATCTCACTCCAGTTAGAATGGCGATCATTAAAAAATCTGGAGACAACAGATGCTGGAGAGGATGTGGAGAAATAGGAATGCTTTTACACTGTTGGTGGGAGTGTAAATTAGTTCAACCATTGTGGAAGACGGTGTGGCGATTCCTCAAGGACCTAGAAATAGAAATTCCATTTGATCCAGCAATCCCATTACTGGGTATATATCCAAAAGACTATAAATCGTTCTACTATAAGGACACATGCACATGAATGTTCATTGCAGCACAGTTTACAATAGCAAAGACCTGGAACCAACCCAAATGCCCATCGATGATAGACTGGACAGGGAAAATGTGGCACATATACACCATGGAATATTATGCAGCCATCAAAAACGATGAGTTCGTGTCCTTTGTAGGGACATGGATGAACCTGGAAACCATCATTCTCAGCAAACTGACACAAGAACAGAAAATCAAACACCGCATGTTCTCACTCATAGGCGGGTGTTGAACAAAGGGGACACATGGACACAGGGAGGGGAGTATCACACACTGGGGTCTGTCGGGGGAAAAAGGGGAGGGATAGTGGGGGGGTGGGGAGTTGGGGAGGGATAGCATGGGGAGAAATGCCAGATATAGGTGATGGGGGAGGAAGGCAGCAAATCACACTGCCATGTGTGTACCTATGCAACAATCTTCCATGTTCTTCACATGTACCCCCAAACCTAAAATGCAATAAAAAAAAAAAAATTAAAAATTTCTAATTTTTGTAGATACATAGTAGATGTATATATTTATGGGGTACATGAGATGTTTTGATACAGGCATGCAATGCATAATAATCACATCATTGAGAATGGGGTTTCCATCCCCCCTCAAGCATTCATTCTTTGTATTACAAACAATCCAATTACACTCTTAGTTATTTTAATGTGTGCCATTAAGTTATCATAGACTATGGTCACCCTGTTGTGCTATCGAATAGGTCTTATTCATTCTTTCTATTTTTCTTTATCCATTAGCCATCCCCATCTCCCCAAAATCCCTCCAATACCCTTCCCAGCATCTGGTAATAATCCTTGTACTCTCTATCCGTGAGTTCAATTGTTTTGATTTTTAGACCCCACAAGTAAGTGAGAATATGTGATGTTTGTCTTTCTGTGCTGGTTTATTTCACTTAACGTAATTTACATGTTCTTAATACAAGTTTGATCAGATACGTGATTTGCAAATACTTTCTCCGTGCTATGGATTGTATTTCTAGTTTTTCATGGTGTCTATTAAAACATGAAAATTTTATATTTTGATGAAGTGCATTTTATCTACATTTTTCTCTTGTTGTTTTATGCTTTTGGTGTCATATATAAGAAACCATTCCCTAATCCAAGGTCATGAAGATTTACACCTGTTTTCTTCCAAAATTTTATAATTTTTATCTCTTACATTTATATCTGTGATCCAAATTAAATGATCATTTAGTAATGATAGTCAAATTATTATTCCTTTTGGAATTGTTTAAAATAGTTAATCTGAGAACAGTTTTGTAGAAAAAATATATTTTTCTTTTTCCTACTCATTTGAAATGCTACCTTTTCTCAAATATTATTTTTGAACACTTGATTTCCTTCTAGTAATCTGTTTGTCAATTCATATACTAGTATAAAAATATTTTATTATTTTAGAATTAAAATATTTTATTAAATATTTTATTAAAATACTTTAATATTGTACAACACAAACACTCTACTGTTACTTTCTTTTTGCAAAATTGCCTGAGAATTTTAATTCATTTATTCTTTCAGATAAATTTTAGATTCATTTTATCAAATCTTGCCTCCATAATAAAATGAGAATTATAATTTGTGTTCTTTCTGTAATTGCATTAAGCTTATGTGTTAATTCGAGGAAATTTAAATTTTATAATATTGAATCAACAAATACATAAATATCGTATACCATTCCATTTATTAATATTCCTTTTATCACACTCAGTGAAGTTTTATAATTTTTTTCTTAAATAGATCCAAATTATCTCATAAATTTATTCCTAGGTAATTTATATTTTGTTATTATTATTGTGAATATATCCTTTTTTGCTGAATATTTTCTAAGCACCTCTATTACAAATGCAATATATGCAATTTTTACTATAATGCAATTTTATTTAATGTATTTGGGAATTGCTTATTTGCTTTTGGTAGACATTTCTATAACTCACAATAATGATGCCTCTTATATTCCTTTCTAATACATTTATTCATTCCTCATCATCAATTTTATTTGCCAGAATTTCCAGAACACTATTAAATATTAGTGGTGATGGTATACCTCCTCCCTTGTTCCTGATATTAGTAATAATGTCCTTCCTACTTTATTCCCCCCAAATGGCATTGTCATTTGGTTTGTGTTAGATTTTCCATACGAAAGTGAAGAGAATTTTCTCTTCGTAGATGCTTAGGAATCTATGATTTCTAAGAATTATTAATGAATATTCAATTTCAGCAAGTGTTTTTCAGGATCTGTACTGCTTTTTATATTTGTTCTTCTTTGAACTATTATATTAGTAAATGTCCCATAGCAAAACATTTTTAATTTGTTTAATAAGCTGTGTTTATTCATAGTGAATCAATCTTTAATACACTACTAGATTCAATTTACTAAAGTTTTATTTCGAATTATTACTTCTCACTATTCATGAGTTCATAGGTGAGATTGATTTGTGGCTTTCTTTTTATGTTGTTTTTGTCGGGTTTTGGTATCAGAAAAGCACTAGCCTTGAAAAATCAATTGCAATGGCTTTTTTCTCCTTCCTTTAGAACAGCTCATATATAATGGGAATTTTCATTAAAACTTTGAAAAAAATTATTTGGAATAATAATCTGAGCTGAAGTCTCTTTTGAAAGCAATTATTTGACAGTATTTTTAAATTTATTCCTTATTTATGATTCCATTTTGCTTTACTGCTGTTCTTGAGTCAATTTTAGTTATTTGTATTTTCCAAGAATTAGAGAGATCATAGGATAATCTCAGTCCAGGAAAAATGACAATTTACTAACAAAATTTCCCTTTCTGATAGACTCCAAAACAATATAATTCAATGCAACTCCTTGTTCATTGTAGTTTTGGTGAGGTTTTTTGCTGGCTTGCTTGTTTTGTTTTTGCTTTTGAGACACAGTCCTACTCTATGGTCCAGGCTGAAGTGCAGTGGCATGTTCTTGGCTCAGTGCCAACGCAAGCTCCTGGGCGATCCTCCCACCTCAGCCTCCTGAGTAGCTGGAACTACAAGTGTGTGCCACCATACCTGGCTAATTTTTTTATTTTTGTAGAGACAACACTTCACCATATTGTCCAGGCTGGTCTTGAACTTCTGAGCTCACACTATCCGCCTGCCTCGGCCTCCCAAAGTGCTGGGATTACAGGCATGAGCCACCACACTCAGCTGTAAATACAGATCTAATCAGGTTGACTTCTAGGTTGACTAGGATGACAAACTGCTGTGTGACTTTGCAATTTCCACTGTCTCTGAGCCTCCATTTCAATGTTCTCCATGGTGGCTTGGTAAATAAAAATGATTCTAGAGCATGAAACTGAACAACTTCCTCACACTACATAATGCATAGATAATAAAGGATACAATATATTTTTTATCCAGAAGAAATTACTGACCTGACAAACCAGCAAATATATGTGTAAATCTGTTGCAAAGAAAGTAAAACTCAGATAGTGAACACAGGTTGGTTAAACTCACATTATCTTTATCACACCCTTGCTCACATCCCACCCTTCATAGAGATTCACCCAAATAAAATATTAAAGGTTCTATTGAATTTCTGACAAGTACAAACTCTCTATATCCAAGTATGGCTCTAGGCAACAGAGAAAGAAATAACAACAATAAACTATGTTTTCGCACACAGCCTAGAATGTGTGTTAGGGAGAAAGGGGAGAAAAAGACTTTCTCTGCTGCTCTAGTGGATCTGAAATTCACTTCAAGGTTCACACACTTACACATTGGAGGAGTTTGCTTTGCTCAAACCTTTGTCCTTTCTCTCCACTTTACAGCTTCAGCTTTTAGATGGTCCAGGCCCTCTACTCACTCTGTTGCAGTCAAGAAATCAAACATAACTGTCCCTCTGTGCTCCTTTCTTTGTCAGTGCAGAGGACAGAATGTGGGTTTGTAGACAGCTGAGTGAGCCAGGATCTGAGAGACTGAGGTTCCAGTCTTGGGTTCACAGTAACCAGCTAGGATAGTGCGCACATGTGGTTTAAACTCTATGAGCCTCAACTTCCACATTTGTAAAATTGAGGGGGTTGTGCTTCACAAGGTAAATTTTGAAGTCTTTGTCAGACTGACAATCTTTAATTCAAGAAAAGAAAGTGCTGTTTTAGAGTTTCAGTCTAGAGTTTGAGCCAGGCACCAGGGCCTACCACCCAGACTGCCAGTCTAAGGATGGAAGCCACCTTCAAAGTGTCATTATTCAATAGTCTTGGCTTCCCCCAGAACCTTCGGCAGAGAGGGGGGGTTGGTGGGGGAGTAGGGGAAGTGGGGGGGTGAGGGGGTGGGGGGGATTAAATTGACTATAAAAGTAACATACCTGACTTCACCAACAAGTGCAAACTTGTCAGCATTTAAGTATTACAACAAACTGCCTGGATATCTGTCTTCCTCCTTAGGAGTCTTGTTTGCTGTGGAAAGCTCAAGGTTAACAAAGGTAAGTGAATGTTTGATACAGATGGGCTCCTAGGCAGGCTCCTGAGGGGACAGGTGGACAATATAGAGGGAAGGAAGAAACACAATGTCTGCTCTCACTTCCCGCTCCCAGTGACCTGGGATGGAGTTCATTTTGCAGGGAGAAGAGCCTTTTTCAAATCTCCGTGTCTTGCAAAAAAAAAAAAAAAAAAGAAGAAGAAAGAAAGAAAGAAAGAAAAGCAGGTATGCTCTCTCTAGCCTCTAGGTCAGCAAAAGAGAAGGGTTCACTGAAGCCAACCCTCCCCCTAACTCCCTCCAGAATGTTGCTATGCCACTAACCACGTTTCTAGAAGTTATTTTCTACCATTGCAATCAATCATCTCTTTTTTTTTTAAAGGGAACTCAATAGCTTAAAACTTGCGATTGAACAGGAAGGGAAACTGTTTTAATCAGACTTTCCAAAGGCTGGTAAGATTTCTGTATTCATGCATTCAATCCAGTATTTATAAGAAGGCCTATTGTATAGCAGGCACTGTTCTAGGTGCTGGGAACTTAGAGGAAACCCAGAGGGAACACAGAGGACAGACAAAATCTCTGTCATGATAGTGCCTACATAACAATAAATAAGTGAGTAAAATGATTCCAGATCCTCTTATATGATACCTAGGGAATAAAACCAGGTAATATGGTTGAGAGTACAGCAGAGAGAAATTAAACAGACTATTTGCTCTGAGAAGTCTTCTTTTAATAACAATAGCTACCATATTGTGAATACTCATTATATGCCAATTACATCACATCTGTTATTTGGTTTTGTCTTTGCAATAGCCTTCTGAAGTAAGAGTTGTAATCCCCTTTAGAGATTAAGAAATTAAAGCCGGGTACAGTGATTCACACCTGTAATCCCAACACTTTGGGAAGCTGAAATGGGAGAATTGTTTGAGCCCTACCAAAACAAAACAAAGGAAAGAAAAAAAAAGAAAAATTAACCCAGCTACTCAGGAGGCTGAGGTGAGAGGATCACTTGGGCCCAGGAGGTGGAGGCTGCAGTGAGCCGAGATCACACCGCTACAGGACAAGACCCTGTCTCAGGAAAAAAAAAAAAGGAAAAAGGAAAGAAAGAAATTGAGGCCGGAGGTCCACAGCTGGCAGGCAGCAGAGCCAGGATCCAAAGCCAGATATGTCTAATTGCAAAGCCTTGTGCTACTGCCACTGTGTTAACCTGACCCATGGTAAGAAGCCCCCTGTTGCACTGGAACAGTGGTCCTGAGCCCTGTGTGCACATGGGGGTTAGAAGATGCTGACATCTGGACTCCAGCCCCTGCAATTCTCATTTACTTGGTCTCAGGTGCAGTCTAGATGTTTCAATATTTAGAGGCGGCACAAAGGAGCTAAGTTGAGAACCTAGAACAAACTCCTGAAGATGCAGAATCATCATATATATGGTCCACTCTGGGGCCCCAGCCAGCCCTTCATGTTACTCCAAGAAAGCGCCCTGTCATTCATTTCTGCTCTTCTTTCAGAAGTACCAGGTCTGACAGCAGGGCTACAGGGTGCAGGTGGACACACCATACTTCAATCAGACGCTAAACGCTCCTAGACATTTATGCTCATCCCCATTACACAGACAAGAAAACCCAGATACACACAGGCTTAGTAACCTTCTCAAGGTGGCATTGCTCCACTGTAAGTAGCAGAACTGGGATTGTAAATCCACCTTCTCAAACTATTTACCACTAGCCTCACCTCCCTGCCTTTGGTTCAGTCCCCGGGTTTAAACTCAGAGATGAAGGAAATCCAAAGAAAAGCCAATTGAAACATAACCCGAGTTCTCTGCATGAAGATGCCTATACAACAGACCCCTTAACACTTCTGTGGCCCTTTCTCCAGAGGAGAATTCTCAGCCTTCAGCTTTCCACCAAAAGTTGTCCTTTCCATCACAGGATTTTCTCTCTTTCACATGTGGTTCAAACTCTATGAACTTCACTTGCCACATGTGTAAAACTGAAGGGGTTGTACTTCACAAGGTAAATTGTAAAGTCTTTCTAAGACTGACGATCTTTGATTCAAGAAAGAAAGTACTGCTTTAGGGTATTGGTCTAGAGTTTCAGCCAAGCACCAGAGTTTTTAGATTTATAAGACAGTTTCTTTGAACTTTTATCTCAAAAACCACTTGCTCCTTCCAAACCCACATTTGCATGTAGAGAATAACTACTTTGAACCTGCAATTCTTTTTCCCCCGTTCAGATGACAAACATCAATGTCACTAACAATGAAGCTCTGAGCTCCCATTCCATGTGGCATGACACTCTACATTTTATGAAGTGTTTTCGATCCCTGGCACCCCGAATGCTGGGGGTGAATAGAGCTGATATTATGATCCCTGTTTTACACAGAAAGAAACTGAGATTTATAAAGACCACGCAACTGATGGAGTCAAGATCCAACCAGAGGCCACCTCCCTTTCCCTATGTAAAAAGTATGAGCAATATTTTGGCTTTTAAGGAGTTTTACATTCTGTTAATTAGAACAAAAACTGATCATTCGAGTAGCATTTTACAGTTGTCAAAGTACTTCCTCCATCGTTATTTCCCTTTATCCTCATGGAAATAATAGGATGCAGCCTACAGGATTGTCTGCATTTGTAATGGGGGAGGCTGAGGCTCGGGGTGGTTAACCCACTTGTCTACAGATTTTATCTTCTCAGTAAGCCACAGACTTAGGATATAGTCTTCTGTCTCCAATTCTTATGCTCCTCTCACTAAAGATTCACAATGCAAATTATTTAAGATAATAAATTTTCCCTATGCTCAGGTATGATTTCACTAAAATAAGTAAATAAGGTTTAGTGCCTTGACCTACATATAAAATAAATGTGTTACTCTGGTAGTCTAGTATATTGTACAGCAAATGCTTACTCCCTGCTGCCTCCTCCACCCCCATTCCTCACCCTGTGACTTGCTTTGGCCTCGTAATGGGTGGAGTTACATCCACTTAGCTTTGGCCTTGACAATGTTACTTCCTTGGCCAATGGATATTAACAGATGTGACTCCGAGCATAGACACAAAATAGGCTTGCCTAGTTATACTTGTTCTTGTGTGGCTTGAATAACAACTGGACTAAGGTAGGTCAGAGCCAAGTAGAGCAGACCTTGACCCAGTCACCAGCTTGAAGCAAGCTCAGCTAAAGTGAGCATAAATCAGCTAAATGCAAGCTCATCCAGAGATGCATAAATGAGAAGAAATGAGACATTAGACATCTCTGAGTGATTCAGTTACCTTGACTGAATAATCCTTTTTACTGACAACTATTTAATCACAGTGCTAGAAACATGGTAAATATTTAAAATAGTCTTTACAATGATAGAGCCCATAAAACAATCCTCAGGACATCTGGGCATCCTCGGTCTTCTGAAACACAGAAGATTCTCTTCTAACAGGTAGCAGCATTACACAAGCTTTAGAACTTACTAATGACAAAAGCAAGCCTGATTGCTCCTTCAGAGAAACAGAAATCAGGAAAAAAATATTCCATCTTCAAACCAACCCCCATCTAAGCGACAAAATAACCTACAGCTTAACAAAAAGAAAAAACAGATGGGATTTGGGGGTGGGGGTTGTTCAACATGCAGTGTGGTATAATAGGTTCCAAGAATCTGGGCCCACCTTCTTCCATGTCATCACTTTCAGTGATTACTGAGTAATCCTTCCATTACTGTTAAACCCTAAACTTTGCTTACTCTTTTTAAAGCAGAGTTTCTGCTACAGAAAGAAATATGCAGCATCTACTATCAAAATGTCAAGAATGATTGTTTTCCATGTTTCCAATAACCAGCTGCTTTTGTATGTGTTTTGTCTTCTTCACTCCACCACATCTGTTAGAAAATCACTCTCCCCTGAGATAGAAACTCCCAAATTTCTAATCTATGTAAAACCTTAGTAGTTGAGGCCCATAAGAGGCATATGCAAGTCTGTACTCCTGGTTGTATGTCCTGTTTATATTTCTGTGACTGGCTGTGTTTATGAAGCTTTTGTGCAGAAGAGAAAACTGGGTCTCTATGAGTACAACACAAGACTCTTCTATGCTATAGTGAGTTTTCTAGGATTATAAAGAATTTTCCAGGATCCCAAATCTTGCAGAGACTGGTCCAAGCAACAAGGCCTTTGTCTACATGGAGAGGAGAAGATTGCTGTGGCTTATATAGGCATTACCACCAAGCCCAGTCATTCAAACTTCACCCCAAATGACCCATAGACCTTAGCTCTGTGGGTCTTTTTCCCCCCCATAGTCGGATACCCATGAAGGAATTGAGTTAGAAACACAAGCTACTTCGAAGCCTCAAATTTGAATTATCCAAGAAAGGAGGTGACCCAGTAACACCTTGAGGTCTCTCCCCTCCTGTTTTCTAAAACACTAAAGAAAGGCAAAAAGCCAACTTCTTTCCTAGGAGCCTAAGGAAATGGCTTGAATGAGGAGGTGACACTCAATGCATTAAAAAATAAAGGACAATTGAAATTGAGTTGGATTATTAAATTAATTATGTAAGTATAATTATATTAAATCCTATAATTAATTACATTAAATTGGATAGCCCATTGAAAACTTACCAAAATGGCAGAGGTGTTTAAGGTGGTGAAATGGAAACTCCAGTGTACTGAGCAGCAACGTAAAGAGAAATCTCACTGAAAGAGGAATATCTTTTATTGATTATGCTCCAAAATATTGATACTTGGTAAGGACTTAACAAAACTCTTGTCATCCTTTTCCTAATTTTTTTTTTTTTTTTAAGTCGGAGTCTCTGTCTTCCAGGCTGGAGCACAGTGGTGCAATCTGGGCTCACTGCCATCTCGGCTCACTGCAACCTCTGCCTCCTGGATTCAAATAATTCTCCTGCCTCAGCCTCTAGAGTGGCTGGGATTACAAGTACCTGACACCATGCCCGGCTAATTTTTATATTTTTTTTAGTAGAGACGGGGTTTCATCATGTTGGCTAGGCTGGTCTTGAACTCCTGGCCTCAAATGATCCGCCCGCCTTGACCTCTCAAAGTGCTGGGATTGCAGGTGTGAGCCATCACGCCTGGCTCTTTTCCTAATGTTAACAGCTAATAGATACTAATCCCTTCTGTGTGAGGCACTGTACTAAATACCCCATGTGTATTACATCATAAAGTCCCCGCTATAAAACTGTGAGATAGGTATTATTATTATTATCCAATTTTGCAGGAGAGAAAACGGAGGTCTCCATTGATTAAGTAATTTATCTGAGGTCAGACAGTTATTGAACCATTCTAACTCCAAATTGTGCCTTCCATTTGTGGCTCTACTGCCACATACAGAACTCTGAAGGAAGGAGAAAGTGATGGCAGGGCAGTGAGAGGCTGAACAAAGCAAGAGAAGGCAGATAGGTCAGCTCTGGGAGTTGAGGACTGGCCTTTGGGGACCTCTGAGTAGAATGCACCCTCATTCCTAGACAGGAAAGGCAAAATGACATTTGTGAGGTGTCCCTTCCAGGCCAAGTACTTCCTTATATGTTATCCTGTTTCATTTACACTCTGACTCTGTGAAGTAGGTATAATTAATCATTTTTCAGATGGAGCAAAGGCACAAAGGTGCAAAATGCCTGATTCGGGGTCACATGGCAGAGAAGAGCAGGGCTGGGATTTGCACTCTGTTCTCTCTGTGTCCTTGTCTGTGACCCACACCAATGTGACTCCCATAGGAAACAGCATAGACACCATAGTTACCGTGAACTGAGTATGGTATTAAAGTGGGGCAAGTTTCTACCAAAGGAAAAAAAAATGTTCATTATTCCTAAGTGTTTCATGTTGAAAACTACTCTAAGGCTAGGTGTGGTGGCTCACGCCTGTAATCCCAGCATTCTGGGAGGCCGAAGCAAGTGGATCACCTGAAGTCAGGAGTTCAAGACCAGCCTGGACAACATTGTAAAACTCTGTCTTTACTAAAAATACAAAAATTAGCCAGGTGTGGTGGCAGGCACCTGTAATCCCAGCTACTTGGGAGGCTGAGGCAGGAGAATTGCTTGAACCCGAGAGGCCAAGGTTGCACTGAGCCGAGATCAGGCCACTGCACTCCAGCCTGGGTGAAGAGCAAGACTCCAGCTAAAAAAATAAAATAAAATAAAAATAAAAAATAACAACAAAAAAAAAACCCTACTCTAATCCCTTACCTCAAAGCAACGATACATACATCTCTGAGAAAACTGCTGTCCATTTGTCTGTCATGGACTGTGCTAGGTGCCAGACAGGAACTGGGAGGAGTGAGGTGAGCAGAGGGCTGCAGGTTCTGCCCATTAGGAACCCCTCCTTGTGTGTGGAGGTGAGAGGAGCAGGCAGGCACACATGCAATAAACCCAGTAAGTGCCAGGCCTGGGGCAGGGGCAGTGCACGGTGCTGTGGAGACACCAGGAAGGGAGTGTCCCTGGCCAAGACGGGCTCCCCCAGTAGGTAAGAGAACTGGCTTTTGAACCAGACTTGGAATCACTACTCCCAACTCCAATGTCTGTGCTGCAAGAATGACCCATGGGGCCCAGAAAAGAGTAGGGCACCTTCCTTGCTGTGGAAAAGGCATTGAGAAGGAGGAAGGAAGGAAACACTAAACCAATCATGATAAGGAGTGTAGACTGGAACCTCTGCTGCAGCAGGGGGTCTGGTTAGAAGAAGGAAGTCAGAGAGGCAGGGGCAAGCTAGGTAGTGGGTATGAGGGCCAGCCTGCCTGGGGGGATGGAGAAGAGGAGTCAGGGTCTACAGCATGGCTCTCTACCTAACTGCGTCTCCAAATCCTCCCAGAGCTTCAGAGCTCTGAAAGCTTCAGAGCGAGAGCCAAAGAAAGGCTTGGCCCCACCCCCAGACACACTCAGTCACAATCCTCGGGGCTGGTGCCCAGCAAGCATATGTTTTAGAAATGCCAAGGTAATGCTGTCTAGTGAGAGTAATAAGAGTCAACAAGATGCAGTGAAGGAGTATGGAAGGAGGGCTGGGTGCAAAAGCAGAAGAGACGACAGCCATGACACTAAGATTGCTAACTGAGCCTCCTGGGGAAGGGGCGGGGACATTCGCTGAGCCAGAAGTACCCCAGGAGAAGAAAGGGCACGTCCAGCAGTGGATATGAAATCCATCCCTTCCCAGGCCCCCAGGCACGAGAACGTTCAGCAGCTGGAAGTGAAGGTCAGAGCTGGAACCAGAAATGCTATGGGAACCATGAGCGGGGGTATTGGAAAAGATGACACAGCAGAGTGCTTTGCAGACAGAAGGCAGCCCCCAAGATTTACCAGGAAATGAAAGAGCAGAGTGGTGAGAGAAGTGGGAGGGAGCCCAGTGTGGGGAGGGTGGCAGAACCAAAGAGGAAGAAGGTTCGTGGAGGCGTGGTCTACAGGGTCTAGGGGGACTACACCGTTTAAGGGGTAGAGGGTAAAGCAAAAGTTTCAGAATTGTCAGTGGAGGACAACTCCATTGGGAGGCATCAATGGAGAAACTTTGTGTCAAAATGTTCTATAAGCAGAGTCAGGTGACTACAGTGAGCAAAATGTATTGTGTATTTCAAAGTAGCTAAAAGACAGAATCCAAAATGGTCTCATCACATAGAAATGACAAATAACACAAGGCAATGGACACCCCAGAGATGCCCTGACTTAATTGTTACACATTCTATGCATGTAACAAAATATCACATGTACCTCATACATATGTAAAATATTACGTATCCATTTTTAAAACGCCAGTTCTAACGGATCATGGAGGACTTAGGGGAAGAGGGAGAGAAGAAAGGCTTTGACTCTCCTGTCTAAGTCCCAGAGTTGATAGTACCTGTTTTAGGGCTGGTGAAAAAACAGGAAGGATGTTTGTGAATTTAGAAATATGTACTTTGCATTGGGGTTTGGGAGGGGTGTGTGAGCCAATGGGAACGCTTTATTTAATGCAATGTCTTCTGAGAGGATTCAGCCCGATGACTAAGAAGCAAAAGATAAAATACATGGAGATTGCAGGAGAGGAAAGAGAAGAAAGGAACGACAAGAGATATTCTGAGCAGAAGTCCCCCAACTGTTTTTATTTATTTATTTTTTATTATCTGGAATGCTAATCATGGAATCAGTTGGAGTGTGATTTCTAACTCACCTCTATCAGGAAACATTAAGATTTACAAAATTGACATAACTGTTCTCATAGGAATCCCTTCTAGATGTCACCCTAGTGTGTGCGCCGTCATCTTTAAATGCTTTCCCATGTTTTCTGATAAATGTTAAAAGCAGCTTGTACCTCTCAGAAAGACCAACTGCCCCTGTGGGGACTAATTGCATAGTCCTTGTGCATGACGAAGAGGGTGCTACTCGGGAATAAGAAGAGGGGCTTAATGAATCACAAAGGTACATAATTTATCAAATAAAAAGAGTATGACATTTCAGAGTAAATTCCATGGAAAATGAATGCACTGTGTTTCGATGAATCAGGCACTGAGAATATTTCCTTAGAAACCAAGTCCATATTTTCATTAAGAGAGAGAGAGTGCACACTCGAGTAGAGAGAGAGAAAGTGGGAGAGAGAGAAGCTATGGGATTCAAGTGCACCAGTGAATTAACATCTTGTGGTAAAAACGCTGCCCTGAGAAATTAAAATGATATTTGAAACATAAATCCCGAGTGCTAACAACTCTCGTTATAAGCACCCGCCAGAGTCAACAGGCAGAGTTTGTTTGCTAGGAGGTTGTTTCTGGAGGCCAATTCTTGAGTTCTCAAAAAACATCTGTGCAAACGCAGAGGGAAAGCCACAGCAATAGAAGCCATCAGTGGTTAGGTGTGTTATAAATACATTATTACTTCATTGTAATGGCACATGGGCCCTGGCTAGACTGCGGAATGATCTCACCAGCTGTCAGCCCTTGAGTTACTCTCCTTGAATGAGCATTCAAGATACAGCAGCGACTCCGAGTTAGTACCGTGTAAACACAGAGGTAATCGTAAGAGAGGAACCAGGCACAAATTCATCAACATCTCACGAAGAAGCAGGGAGCCTTGGCCAAAACCAGAAAGACTGAGGGATTCTTCTGTCACACAAAAACACCGTTCAAGCCAGCCCTGAAGAACCTTTTTCATGGAACCTCCGCCAGCCATCCCCCTGGGCTTTCTCACTCTGTCTTCCCTTGCAGAAAAAGAAAGGCCTCACAGCCCAAAGAAGCAAGCCTCCTTCCAAGGAATCGATTCTCGTAGTGGAAACTCGGAAATACAAGCTGAGGCTGGGTGGCAAGGGTCCGAAAGCAGCTGGGCTCCTGGCAGAGGTTCCCTGCACACACAGAAAACCAGCGACTTGATTCAGGAGTAGGCTTCCCAGTGCAAGTGAAGAAAGCACTTTGAAGATAAGACGACTGCCCACAACTAAATGGAAAATGATGAGTGGGGCCAAGAAGTGTCAGAAACCAAGGGGGAGAAAAGCCAGAGTTGTGGGGAAGAAGCGGATCACCTGGAGGTGGGCTGTCGTCACTTAGCTCAAGCTTCCACGGAGCTCTGGGCAGTCCTGAGCCAGAGACGGGTCATGGTGTGTGTGTGCATAGGCCTGGAAGTCAGGATATCTGATGTTCGTTTAGGGTCCTTCCACGGCAGTTTCAGTGTGACCCTCCATGTCGCAATGTCCTTGGCTGCCCCTCACTGGCAAGCGGAGGGGCGGGATTTGTTTTTAATGTATTGGGGCATGCACCCAGAGTGGCCATGGGAGAAGTTTCGTGGGATGTGTGCTAATAACATGCTCTGGTGGCAGTCAGGGAGGGAGCTAATAACATGCTCTGGTGGCAGTCAGGGAGGGAGAGGTAAAGTGGGATTTGATTTCTCTCGAAATGCAAAAAGTAAAAGAAGCTTCAACCTTGGCATTTTGACTGACACAAGTATGTGTGTAGAGGTGGGTACAGAGACCCAGAAATTTCATTCCACTTTGTACCCAAGATTCTGAAAGAAATGACCAGACTGTAAGCCCTGTGGGACAGTGAATATGTTGGGAGTTTTGATCATCCATGTCTCCCCCAGTGCCTAGTGAAAGCCTCTGCACATACAACGTACTCAAGTAGTATTTGCTGAATAAATGACTCAGTGATCACAGTAGCCATGTATGTCCCATGTTTTAGGCTACATTCCATACCTGACTTAAGCACTACCACCCCTCCAGCACAGCCACCACCAGCAGCCCCCGGTTGGTCAGCCTTTGTCTGTAAAGGTTTGTTGCAAACTGAGGCATGAGTTTTCAAAGATGAATGCATTTGTGTTGTAATCACCTGAGGGGGAAATATCAGAATTGTATTCAAGGAAAACTTTGTGCTAATAATTTCGGAAAATATATAGTAAAAATTTCAGTTCAACATATATTTTATTCCTTTATGTGTGTACTCATTCAAGAAATACTGTGCTGCATAAAACCCAGAAAAAGTCCCTGCTTTCGTGGAGCTTACATTTCAGTGGGAGAAATGAATAATGAAAGAAGAAACATATATATAAACATATATATATGTATATATGTTAAGGCTATATGTGTATATCATTATGGAGTAAAAATGAGTTCTATGAAGAAAAATTAAGCAGGGTGAGTGGATAGAGAGTGACAAAGCATGCTACTTTGCATAGATTAATCAGGGAAGTCCTCTATGGAGAGAGAACATTTGACCTAAGATTTGAAGGAAACGAGAAATTAAGCCCTGCAGAATTTTGGAATTTCCTTAGGGAAGAAAATTCCCAAAGAAAGGGTATGAAGGCCCTTAGGTGAGTACCAGGTCACCAAGACCCAGAGGAATACTGCTTCTACTTCATCCCTCCAAGCCCCCAACGCACTCCAGGTTTCCAGGCAAGGTGACAAAAGCCATGCTTCTCCCTGCATTTACTTCATTTCTCTCCCTTGCCTGGGTGCCCCACCCCCACCCACACACACATAAATACACACAGCACCCCGTCTCCTCGAGCCCAGACCAAAATCACTCATCAATATCATCTCATACAATACAGCGGTGAGGGAGTGGTAAGAAGCCAGAGAATCTCAACTCTGGCCAAGGAAAGACACCCAGTTCCAGAAGTAAAACCTCCAGCATGGAGAAGCTCCCCACAGTGTTGGCCCTCTTCCTCCCTCTTTTCCTTTCATTAGAACTCCAGAACTCCTGCTAGTAAGTGCAATCCCTTATATCTGTAAAAACACTTCTTTCTTGCCAAGGACTTTCACCCCATGGTCTCATCTCTTCTTACAAGCACCCCAAAAGGAGTATGTAGAGCACCCATTTTTACCATTTCACAGAAGGTGAAACTGAGGCAGCAAGAGCTTATAGTCATACAGCACGTTGGTGGCCAAGTTGAAACTGACAGTTGAATTACTGATTCCTGGCCCAGGGCTCCTTCTTGTGTACTACGTAGCTGTGAAGTTCTCCTAGAACTGTACATGATGATCAATTGCAGTGCTTAATCCAAAAGACTTTTAGGGCAATTCAAGGCACTGGGTGGCCATTATTACTGTGATTTTGGATTGAAATAAGAAATTAGTGCCTATACACACAAACAGGTTTGTCATTGTTACCAGCAGTCTTAATCTTGGCAAACATTGAATGCAAGGTATTCTTAGCTATGAAAGCTCTGGGTTTATGGACTTTGATATGATGCCTTATGGGCTGAAGATGCTGGTATTCCTGTTGGCCAGTATTCTTCAGCATAGAGAATCCAAAAGCAAATCATTCCCTTGTGAATCTGAAAGCAAATTGTTCCCTTGTCTTCTCACAACCATACCCAGCAAGGGAGGTGCAAGATGTGACATGGTCTAAGTTGGCCATGGATGAAGAAAACGGTGACAGGGCTCTAAGGTGTCTGAGACTTAACTGTCATGCTAATGAAGCACAGTAGTAAAGGCACATCTCCCCAGGCCTAGCATCTGCCAGAAAGTGTGCTGCCAGTGTTCCTTGTCCTGGGTTTCAAAAACGGCTGGAATCCAGACCTCTATGGTGTAGCCACTGAAGTCAGGCCTATTACACAAAAGAACAGTGACGTTATCTTGGTGCCTGCTGATATTTTTTAAACCCTCCAAAGACTTTTATAGGTAATTAGCAAGACTTTTGCCTTTAAACCCACACTGGATTTTAAAACTTATCCTGTGAAAGAAATAATAGGACACAGAGAATTAAGGAAAAGAAGGATTTTTACTCACTTCTTAGAAGTTTCAGCTGCTGTCAACAAGTTTGCAGGGGTTTGCTTAATCAACTGCTGATAGGACACAGTCAATTTCTCAAAACAGGCATATATTATCTAATCTGAGCTCTTATAGAAAACTTAATGGAGGTGGTAAAGTAAATTTGATCTCCATTTTATATATGGATTAATGAAGAAAGTTGACAAGACCTACAACCAGAGACCGGATACTTGATGCCTCATTCAGCTAGACATTTCTCCGTGGCACTGGACAAAATGTGCTTGGGCATACTCAAAATTCCCATGACAAAAGTCTAGCCCTGTGCTGTCCAACATAGTGGCTATGAGCCACACGTGGCTCCTGAGTATTTGAGATGTGGCTAGTCCCAATTGAGATGTGTTGTAAGTGTAAAATGCATATCAGCATTCAAGATTTAGTATGAAAAAAGATGTAAAACATCTCATTATTAATTTTATGTTGATGATGTATTGAAATGGTATCTTAGATATGTAGGGTCAAGTAAAACATAAAATTAATTCCACCTGTTTCTTTTTACTTTATTGAATGCAGCTCCTAGGAAATATAAAGTCACAGATGTGGCTTGTATGATGTTTTTATGGGATAGTGCTCATCTAGACAGAGTTCTTGGACACTTCTTTGGAGGGATCCTATAGGATATAACCATTCGCTTTCCATTGCAGTGAAAATTCCCTAGCAATTGCACAACGTTCCTCTCCAGCATTCCTTCTATTCTGTCATACCTGGAAGCAAGAACCTGATGACACACATTTTCACATGTTTCTATGACTCTCTCTATTGAAAGAAGTAGCAGGCAAGGAGTGATGCATTTTATTTGAATAAATTAAGTTAAATTATGGAAGTAACAGCTCCAATTTACTTCTCTTTTTTTGATGTCTACATTTAAACAATCTAGAGATTCTCATTTCAGTCCATTGCCAGACTGTCTTCTAGTACGTTCTCCCAGTTAATTTTTTTTTTTCAACAGGATACACGAATCCCTGTTGCCTGCCTCTTGGCCATCCTCTTACTCTCCCAAGGCAAAACCTTGGAAGGCATTCATTGCAGAAGCACACAGAATTGAAGACAAGGAGGAGCACTGGATATTCAGATGTTAAAGTCTGACCCCAAGCTCTGGCTTGTAATGGGCAGTGGTCTAATGTGGTATTTACAGCTGAAGGGAAAAAAAGCAGATTGCTTCCAGAAGCTACGCATCTGCTGCCCAGTAAGCCTGCTGGTTTGACGCGCTCAGCAAAGTGCATGAAGATCTCTTGAACGTCACAGTGATTTGGTTAATTGGGTAAAGATAAGGGTCTCTGAATAGCAGAGTCAGTTTGCCATATTGGCCTGGCACCCAGGGACGTGTGATGAAAAAGCTAGGCTGTCTGGATGCATCCCAACGCTCAGTTATTTCATAAAGCCTGCACTGTGTATTTGGAATGCACATTTGCTCTATGAATAACAGTAATTGTTTGGCTTGGCCTGCCTTTGTGTGACCGCCAGCTGGCAATGACTGGAACCGTGACACATGACACTCCAGCTGTGTCCACATGTTTCTGCCTCGCAGTATCCACTTATATAATTTGCTTTTTTGATCAACAGTTGAACCATTTAGGGGAACTCATCATGTTACACATGCCAGCTACTTCTCTGCAAATACTTCTATTGCAATTTCAAAAAAGATTTTCATTATTTCTTGCTTATTATGGAGATGTTGCGACTTCATTAAACAGAGTGCAGTAAAAGATACATTCCTAATTGAACTTGAGTATTTTTCCCTTGAATACACATAATTACAAGACAATAGCTTAGCATTTAATCAAATGAACCATTAAAATAGTAACTAATGATGGTCTTACTATGACTGACAGACCTGATCTCTATCTTTAACTTACCGCCCCGCCCCACACATCAATTTTATTAGGTTTGCTATATTAGTCATTATAATTAGGTTTCCAGTGGAGAACTGATAACTACCTGGGTTGTGGTAAAGAATCTTATCTGCTTAGGTGTTAAAGTTTCTGTTGTGCTACAATCTATTTTCTTCACAGGGATTTGGAAGAAGCAAGCAGAAATTGAACTTGACCCAAAATATACTTGTATTTTTATTACTTTTTCCTGTGAAACTGAAAACATTCACTTAATCCCTCCTTCCTGATACTGAAGAGTAGAGAACACACGCAGTCCTTTCAGCTCTTGGGAAAATTCCGAATTATGCAACTTTGGTAACTTATGGCCCAGCCAGTGAAACTAGGCCATTGTAGCCTAAAACCCCCTCTTTGACTTTGTCCCTTACTATCACTTGGGTTTCATCAGATCACTGAGTTGATTAAATATGATGAAACACCAGAATAGCTGCTGACAGTCTTTATGGCCCGGAAAGACAGGTACCATGCAAAAATGATTCCTGCTGGCTACTAGAGACTTTTTACTTGGAGGAGAGAAGAATTTATTTCATCTATTCCTTTAACACTCAGACTGTCCTGCCTCATGTAAGCAGGCAGAACTTTAGGAATATTGAGAGAATTACATACAGTAGTTGTAAAAAAAAAAAAAAAAAAATCTCAATGTGAGGGAGGGAGGGAACATGGAAAAGTCAAGGTCTATTAAACAAAGTCACCAAGTGACTTGAGTTCTAGTTCTGGATCTGCCACTAAATAGCTGTGCTGCCCTGGGGAAATAACCTCTTACTTGTTAATGCATCAATTGCCTGATTCTTTAAAAAAGAAGAGGAGGAGGAGGAAAAAGAACAGAAAGGGGTTAAGGGGCAATAGAATATCTTGTTCTTCCTAATACACAAGATCATAATGAAGATCCAACAGGATAATAATTATAAAAGGACTTGGGCAAATATAAAATATTCTGCAAATTCAAGAATTACTAGCATTTAAAGTATTACAAACTTGGAAGTTATAATTCAGCGACGTGTAAGTCCTAAGAATATACTTTATCCAAAACTGGAGAAAGGTGAGATGTGTTAGCTGAATAGATGCCATTAGCTGAGGGGAATTTGAGAGGATGGGAATCAGCATGTGTCAGAAGGGCTGAGTTTCTGCACTCTACCATCATCTGACATGCACTGACTCCCATCCTCTCTATTGGATCTTGGGAGAAAGCATTCTATCAAAAGAGACACAACAAGAATTAAGAAAGTTTCTATGGAAAATCCTCTTTCTGTGGGAAAATGAGAAGAGGTAAGTGGATAAAGTGCCAGACATTGGGGCATGAGATCACAAGACAATAAAAACCAGGATTAACAACCAGGAACAAAAGCTTATCACATCTCTGGAGGGCTTTGATGAGAGGCGCACTGGGACTTAGTGACCGGCTGTTGGGAACGGGGAGGAGTGGAAATAAGCAGTGCTGGAATTGGGAGCTTTATCCGGTCTGAAAAGTGGTCACTGGGGGAGTGACCACTAGCACAAAAAAAGTCTACAGTGCCTGGTAGGAGATGATAGCAAACAGTCTCCCACCAGGCCCTTGCTAATATTGAAGAGAATTTGGAGCTGGAAGATGTAGACAGCAGCAGCAGTATCCAGACAGCAATGATGCCTGAGGTCAGGAAGCTGACAATGTCATGGTTCTGGGTGGTCCATCTGCTTTGGAATAAGACCCAGCCAGCAGCTGGGGTTACCAGAAAAAGGGTCCAGCTTTTAGGCGAAGAAGCTTGCATGAACTAGAACTGTCTCTGGCATATCTTGGGTACAATAATGAAGAACAAGATAAGATATCCATCTCTCTGTCAAATGGGCTAGGATTCAGGGTAGATTCTGACCTCAGCAGGATGGCTGAAGTGCAAACCATGGGGAACCGGGGCCAACCCGTTTCAGAAGGAAAAGGGTGTAGGAGGGCTGGAATTTCCCCCAAACCCATTTGGAACTCCAGGTTTAGACTGGAGATGAGTTCTGCTACTGTGGTGTGAGTCTCCTGAAACACTAGTGGCCTTGATCAGACTTGTAGGCTGAAAGCCTGCCGTTTGAAAGCAGCAAACTGACACAAGAACAGAAAATCAAACACCGCATGTTCTCACTCATAGGCGGGTGTTGAACAATGCGAACACATGGACACAGGGAGGGGAGTATCACACACTGGGGTCTGTGGGGGGGGGAAAAAGGGGAGGGATAGTGGGGGGTGGGGGAGTTGGGGAGGGATAGCATGGGGGAGAAATGCCAGATATAGGTGATGGGGGAGGAAGGCAGCAAATCACACTGCCATGTGTGTAACTATGCAACAATCTTCCATGTTCTTCACATGTACCCCAAACCTAAAATGCAATAAAAAAAATAAAAAATAAATAAAAAAAAGTCTATAGAATTACTGAAATGAAGAATTCAGGGCCTAATATTTTTCTCAGTTATGCAAGGACATAATGTTGGATTACTATGTAGACTTTAATTACTATGAGGGCAGGTATCATGTCTGTTGATTTTGCCATTTTATGCCTGGTACATAGTAGTCATTCAATAAATATTTGTAGAAAAAAATGAATAAATCTCCAGACTATGTCCTTCCTCTATTGGTCATTCCAATATTATTTCTCTGGTCTTAAGATCTTGTGCTGCTGATAGACACCCTGCCTGCTTTATACAGTCTGGCTTATAGCCAAGCAGACTCAAAACTGTGGTTGCAGTAAAGAATCTTAACCAAAGTAAACTTGTGGCTGGAAGGAGAGGCTGTATGTCTTTCCTTCACCATGTCACCACCTCTTTATATCTTTCAGACTCAGAGCATTCACAGAATTTTAAAGGAACCCCCAAGGAGAAGAAACAAATTTTTATAAGAAGAGCAGAACAACGAACACTTGAACAACTGGTTATTTTCTCTTTAGTGTTATCAAGAGGGAGATATCAGAAAGAAAACGGTAGTCCAGATTCAAAAAGCATCCAAAGCTTCAGTACCTTATTTAATGTGGCCAAGTTGTTTAGGTAGCAAAGCTCATTTGTTTACTTAAATGTTCACTTATTAATTATTCTCTTTATCTCAATTTCTCTATTGCAAAATTATGACTGAAGTAATACATATCTCCTAGAGTGGTTGTGATGATTAAAAGAGTTTATACATATCAAAGGTTAAGAAAAGTCCCAGGCACATAATAAGTATTCATAAACATTAGCTATAATCATTGCTATCATCATCATTTCCATGATCACTACCATCACTGTCACATATGAATCAACTGCTCACAGAAGAGCGTAAGTGAAAACTGTGAGTTCCCTGAAGATAAGTGTGGCACAGTTACCACTGTTATGTCTGCCAATTAGGATAGAGCTCAGTGCAAACTAGGGGCTCAATAAATGTCTGTTGATTAAAACAATGGATGTGTACATGAAACTCAGCAGAAACTTGGTGGCTAGATAAAACAGCAGAAAGGCCATAGTGGTATGGAAAGGCATTCTGAATAAATGGAAATCAGATTCTGAATAGATGCCAGTTGGGCAGATTTTAAGGAGATCATTCTGTCTATGACTGAAAACTCCTGCAGAAGACTGAGCCACAATGGAGCCCTGAAGTATGGTCTGTCCAAGAGAAGGAGAGCTTTGAAAGCCAGGCTAAGACAGTTGGACTTTGTTGTGAATCAGAGTACTCACAATTCTTTCCCACACCAGAAAAACAGTAAACACTTAACACATTTCAACCAATCTAAATCTGAGAAGTTGTACAAGAGTTGCAATTCAGGCGAACTGCAGTCACCAATTTAAGCATGCATGGGACAGGCCATTCACTTAACAAACTGTTGTTTTGGGTTTAAAATTTGTTATTATTACTTATTTGAAAAATAATACGTGACTATCTTAAAAGTTTATCAACAGGAACTTCCAGCTATTGCTTGGGATATGAGAAGCTGGAAAGATCATTGCTTCTGCAATAATAACAAGGAAAAGATGTATAATCTACAAAATCAGAACTTTTCTTGAACCTATAAGGAGCCGAGATTGCATGACAAATACTCTAAAAAGACAGGTACTTCTAAAGACATGTTAGAATGCAAACCCTCACTTCCTGGCAGCAGAGCACATGGGAAAGACGAGGCAATCATACCTCATGGGTGAGAAGGTTTTAGTTAATATTTTTTACAGATTGATAAAGGCCAAGTTTGGGCTACTGTGGGAATATAAGAACCACCATGAGCCACAGACACAAGGGAGGTTCACACCCAACCACAGAATCATCTCCATTAGTTTCACTCAGAAACTTTCCCTGGTGCTCATGGGAAAGAATGAGGACAAGGCAGGAGACCAAAGAGAGCCTCCCGTCTGGGGGAGCAGAATTCACTCTAAGTAGGCACCAACCTGCCCAAATCTCTCTCCCCCTCCAGAACAAAGCCTTAAACGTCCCTCAGATGTAAGAAAGAAAGTTTGATCAACAAAAGAAAGTACATGTGATGGAAATGGTGAAAATGCAGATAATTATGTTATCTACATCAATTTTAGAGCATTTAAAGATTAGAGAAAATGTTGTAAAATTAATAAAATGTCTAAATCAAAAATAGTATAAATGTATAAAATAGCAGCAATTTAATCAAGACAGTGTTATACTGGTGAAGTATAGACACCTTGATCAATGCAACAAAGAATCCAGAAATAGATTCATACACACATATGATTAATCAATTTTTGAAAAAGGTACAAAGGCAATTAAATGGTAATATAGGTCCACCACAAATTCTCACCCAGGATTATTGTAAAAGCACCATACCTAGGTTTAGCTTAGTAAAACTGCTAATAACTAAAGTCAAAGAGAAAAATCTTAAAAGTAGCAGGAGGAAAAAAATATTACCTTCAAAGTGCAGCTTAAAAACAGAAAATACAGAAAACAGAAGATAATGAAATAACCTCTTCAAAGCTCTCATTGAAAATAATTGAAAATCTAGAATTCTATACCTATAGGAAATAATTTTCAAAAGTAAATACAAAATACTTTTTATTTTGGTTAAGATATAGAAAGATGTAAAAGGTCATTGTTCCCATGGTAAAAATAAAAATATCTAGATAAAGTAAAAATCATATTTTTATTTTTTCTAATCAGCTAGCAAAGAATAGTATAATGAAGGAATCTTTGACAAACTGAGTTTCAGAGTTTCATTTGATTCCTTCATAAGTGAACAAAAAGTCATAGCAGCTTTTGTACCTTTCTGTGCTAGTGGATGGGAAAACCAGCCTCCCACAGAGACTCTGCAAGGGTAAGAAGAAATCAGACAAGCCCTAGAGTACCATGTAAATTGGAAGGACAGATCAGAATCTGGAAAAGCCCTAACTATAAAAATAAAATTGGTATATCTAAAAAATACTTAACCTTACCATATTCCTGAATTTTTACCAAGAAAGCAATATTGGAGAAAATATCTGGAGGTCTAATATTGCTAAATTTTCACATTTCCACAGTAGTTATATTCTTGGGCCCTGTTTAATTGAATCCAAAGGTAAACCAACTATATTTTGAATGGTGGCACAAACTCCTCTCAATTAAAAGATCAAAAATATAGTTATAAGAAAAATTAGGGGTTAGCTATTCACAGGTGAACTCAATATAATCAAAGCAACAATTCTATTTGATTTGAGGAGGAATCTAAATAGTCAGTGCTATAACTTTCAAACAAAGGAAAGGGATTTCAATTTCTAGTAAATCAGCAAAACAAACAATATTATACTTTATTCTTTTACTCATAATGTCTAGAAACAAAATTTAAAGTAGAAAGCTTGCAAAAAAAAAAAACCCTAGGAAAATGTAATAATAATTAAAACAAAACATAGTCAATAAAAGCAGAACTGTAGATGACACAATTCCAGAAATTAGCAAAAAAAGAACTTTAAAAATGCTTAAATACATTAAGAAACTCCCAGAAAAAGATGAATATAATGGATAAAGAAATGAAGTATAATGGATGAAGAAATGAAAGCAATTAAAAGTATTTAAAAGTTCACATTTTACAACTGAAAAATGTAATTTCTGGAATGAAAATCCACCAAATGGGTTTAGTGGTAAGCTGGACACTGTAGAAAATTGATTAAGTGAGTCTGAAGGCAAGTGAATAGAAATTATCCAAACTAAAGAAGAGTGAGAAAGAGATTAGAAAAAAGAAAGAAGCAGAGTATCGTTAATCCTTAAGGTAATATCAATCAATCTAACATATATAAATAAAGAGTCCTAAAGGAAGAGGAGGAAAAAAGGGGAAGAAAATTATATTTAAATAAATAATAGCCAAAATTTTCCAAAGTTTAATGAGGAAACAACTGCTAGATCCAAGAATTGCAATGAACACTAAGTAGAATAAATAAAACAAACAAATATATCATAGGCATATCATTATGAAATTGCTGAAAATCATAAAGAGAAAAGTCATAAAGCCAGTCAGAGGAAAAGAATATGCATTACATACTGGAAAACAATAAATTCATTTTGTAGAGATTAAAGAAAATAATAATGTGTATAGATAGGTCATGATACTGACTTTTTAAGGCTATGCATACTCTCTTAAGTATTTCTCTTCTGCATGTGTTGTAAGAAAAGAACAGAGGCCCTATAAGGGCTTCTAGAGGGGATAACAACAGTGAGACTAAGCAGAAGCATGCAGTCATCATACAAAGTGGCCAGCCTTGCCATTCTTGCTGGTCAGAGATCAATGCAGAATCTGGAAAAGCCCATGGATGGGGGCTTGGTTACTACAGGCAACTTTCTCTTGCAGTATCAGGGAATACTATAAAGCAAAACAATTTCTCCTGTGTTTAAATAAAATTTCTACACAACTTTTGATAGGTTTTGAGCAAGAGCCTTATTAGCCAGGTATGAACTTTACCTCATTAAAGGAAAAAGCCCTGTAGCTGGAATCAAAAGACTGGAGTCCTACAGATAATTATCAATTACAGATGACTTTGCTCTGGTCATTTAACATTGGCAAGCTCATGGAAGCACAGTGCTTGGAACAGAGGGACTGGGGGTGCTCATGTGGAGTGCCTTCTTGTCCAGCGGGCTACAGGGTGTCCTAGCACAGCATGTTCAGTCCTGGACACCACATAAAATGAGGGATATTAACAAGACAGGACAGCTCCAGAGTAACATGACTACAAAGCAATGAGTGAAAAACTCATGTTATTAAAAAACAATTGGAGGAATAGTCCTGGGTTCCTAACCTGGAATACACAGACCTAAAATCAGATGTATATTTTATTGCTATGTGCATACGTGCATTTTTTAAAAATTCTTCACCCCCAAAAGTATTCCAAGCAAAGGAGTACTCTGCTTAACTTGAAATAAAGATACTGGAAGGATTTCCTAATTGTTTTCTGGTTTTAGTTTTATTTTATTTTAAATTGACAAATAATTATATATATATATATATATAAAATCAAAAATATATATACTCAAAACATCACGTTGTACCACATATATATATTGTGTGTGTATATATATATGTATATCACATTTTTCCATATATATATATATATATGGTACAATGTGATGTTTTGATCCATGCAAACATTATGGAATGCCAAATCAGGCTAATTAACATATTTATCATCTCAAATGCTTACTGTTTCTTTGTGGTAAGAACTTTTATCAAATTTTTATTTTTATTTTAAGTTCCTGGGCACATGTGCAGAATGTGCAGTTTTGTTACATAGGTAAACACATGCCATGGGGTTTGCTGTATCCATCAACCCATCACTTAGGTATTAAACCCAGCATGCATTAGCTATTTTTTCTAATGCTCTCCCTGCTCCCACCCCACACCCCTGACAGGCCCCAGTGTATGTTGTTCTCCTTCCTGTGTCTCTGTGTCCTCATTGTTCAGCTCCCCACTTATAAGTGAGAACATGTGGTGTTTTCTGTTTCTGCATTAGTTTGCTGAGGATAATGGCTTCCAGCTCCATTCATGTCCCCACAAAGGATATTATCTCAATCTTTTTTTATGGCTATATAGTATTCCATGGTATATATGTACCATATTTATTTAATCCAGTCTATCATTGATGGGCATTTGGGTTGATTCCTTGTCTTTACTATTGTGAATAGTGCTGCAGTGAACATATGTGTGCATGTATCTTTGTAATAGAATGATTTATAATCCTTTGGGTATATATCCAGTAATGGGATTGCTGGGTCAAATGGTATCTCTGGTTTTAGATCTTTGAGGAATCACCACACTGTCTTCCGCAATGGTTGAACCAGTTTACATTCCCACAAACAGTGTAAAAGCATTCCTATTTCTCCACAACCTCACCAGCATCTGTTGTTTCTTGACTTTTTAATAATTGCCATTCTGACTGACTTAAGATGGCATCTCATTGTGGTTTTGCTTTGCATTTCTCTAGTGATCAGTGATGCTGAGCAGAAACCCTACAAGCCAGAAGAGACTGGGGGTCAAGATCCACTGGTGGTAAGAACTTTTAAAATCCACTATTTTAGCTATTTTGAAATATACAACATATTTTTTATTAACTGTCATCACTATGATGTGTAATAGGTCATGAGAGCCTATTCATCCTATTTAACTGAAATTCTCTACCCTTTAACTAACATCTTCCCTTTCTCCATCCACACATGCCCCCAACCTCTGGTAACTATACTGGGGGAGCAACACTGTATAAAAGAATTAGACTTCACTTGGACAATGTGTTCTGGCAGAGAAAGACAGATCTTTGTTCTAATCCTAGCTGTGCCACTGAGTAATCACATGTCCTTTTGTACTTAATTTAATCTCTCTCATCAACTGTTTCTTTACTTTTACAAACTTGAGGGTGGGCACAGTGGTTCACGCCTGTAATCCCAGAACTTTGGGAGGCCAAGGCAGGTGGATCACTTGAGGTCAGGAGTTCAAGACCAGGCTGGCCAACATGCCATCTCTACTAAAAATACCAAAAAATTAGCCAGGCATGGTGGCGCATGTCTGTAGTCCCAGCTACTCAGGAGGCTGAGGCACGAGAATTGTTTGAACCCAGGAGCCTGCGGTTGCAGTGAGCCAAGATCACGCCACTGTATTCCATTCTGGGTGACAAAGTGAGACTCTGTCTAAAAAAAAAAGAAAAAAAAAAAACTTGAGAGGCGTCATAAGGATTACAGGTAATATATGCAATACCGGGCACATAGCAGAGACTTCATGTTTGGTAGTCAGAGTTATTATTGACTTATATAAGAACACCTGAGTCAGGACTAATGAGTAAAAGCCACAAAGGGATAGATTTGAGCTAAGAGGTTGTTTTGTTTTTGTTTTTTTGTTTTTTTAATCAACAAGAACTATTTTTAAAAAATAGAATGATCTGTCTTCCGGGATTCTGGGCAGCCATCTCCAAGACACTATGTACAGGCAGATCTCAACTTATATATCTGCAGCTCTCAGAGATATTGTAAAGTAATTAGGGAGAGGCTTAACTAAACAATTTCTGAGGTCTTTTCCAAAAGTAAAAACCTTGTAATTCTATGCTTCAGCCTCTGACATGCACCTCTTGTATCTGATAAACATTTCTTGCATTTATTATATTTCTAGAAATATTGTCAGCCCCTCTGAAGACTGAAAAGACCACGTATGTGAAACTGTTTTTTAAGCCATTACAGCATTATCTGCATATAAGAGACTGCTTTCTGAATTGAAACTCAGCAGTCCACATCATCTCTGACAATAGGTCTTCCTTTCTTCCTGCAGATCTATAACCTTTCTTTTCAGTTACAGAGAGAATTGGGAGCCTTCCAAACATAGATTATCTCAACAGGGCTTGTTTTGTATATTTAAAGGGTTCAACTCCATAAACTGAGGAGTTGATATTATGGTTCTCTGCTGTTTCTGATTTATCCAGAGGCGCTTCTTTTTTTTCTTTCTGCATCATTTAGATGAAAAATCTTTATAGTCCAATTATCAGGTAAGTGCCAAGTCATCCTTCAACACCTTGGATCCTGGTCCTACTCATGAGATGCGTCTGAATTTATAAACTCTACCATAAAGAGGAACAAATAGTCCAGATGAGAATAAGCAAAAGACAATTAAGTTAAGAAAGTATTAGAGATCCAAGCCTGAATGAACAGCCACTGATTCTTGTTGGATAATTTAGCAGACCACTCACCTAGGAAAATACTTTGATTCTAACTATTTGTGTAACTGATATGTAAGCCAGTAGCCTGGACCGTGGCTGGATGGTGTTGATAATCTCAGTGGCCTAGACCTGGAGTTGCTCAGCTCTGACACCACTAAGCCACTGCACAACCTTGGCTTTTCTTCCCCAAGTTCTGTGCTCTTCAAGGTCTTCAGCTGAAAAATTAAGATTGGAAGAGATGAACTAAAGGTGCCTCTAATGCTCAACAAGTTTTGTCTCCAGATAATACACATGTTTTTATTAATTCAAATTTGTGGATTTGACCTGAGCTATCCAGATTTGCTAATCTAACTTTTGTGATATATAATCACAGAATATGAGCAATTGCCTCAGATCCCAAATATTGGGGGTCCCTTAGAAGACAGTGGGCCCAAAAGAGACAATCCTTAGCAAAAAGGAGAACTAAATGCTGACGCTTGAGGCTGTTGCACCATCACCTTGATCTTCTGTTTCTCCCCTTCCTCTGGTCCCCAAGGCCAAGTGGATGAACCAGTTGTACTCTACTACGCATATGTACCTTATCCTGCATGTGATCTTTTTATGCTGCATGTTTGCTCTCCAATCTGCCTTTGGTTTATAAAATGTCTTCTGAGTGGTAGGTGTGGACATCATTGATACCTAATACGATTTGCTCTGGGCCCTTCATGCCCCAAATATAGCTCCAAGTATCCACTCCTTAATATCAGTCAATCTTAACAAAAGTTCTCATTTTCTTCATATCTCTCATTACTTCCTGACATTATAGTACGTATCTATTTGTTTATCTATTGTCTGTTTTTCACACTAGCATTTAAATTTCCCAAGTTATGAATGTTATCTCTTTTACTCATCAATATTCACCTCGAGTATAGAAATTATGCATAAAATTGTTGCAGATTATAGGGTCATAGGATCCAGAGCCCTCTGGTCTCCTCACTTTCTTTCCTCCATCCTCTAAGGACTCCATGAAACTCTGAAAACTGCTCACAGAGGAGAAAATAGAAAGCCAGAAATGCTTAGTGTTTGTCTAAGGCAACAAAATCAGGCAGTGGCAGGACATTGGGCTCTGTGCTGGTGTGCTTTCCAAGCTGCTAAATCATCTAGAAGCTGTCACTGGCAGATCAATACATTCCTCGGACACTCTCCTCATTTGCTTGTCCATCAACAGAAAGTGAGTTTCTTTTTAACATTTTTGTCACTGGTACCCAATCCAGAGTTTCAAATGTGCATCCTTTTCCAGTGTCATGTAAAGATCTGGATATTCTAGGATGTTGGCCCTTATGCTTTTCCTGGGTCTCCCCCCCCCCAGGGCCATTTATTCTCCATGAGAGCTGGAGGCCAGCTGCTCCTCTGCTGCCTCCAATCTACAGCTGCTCCAGAAAATCTCAGCCCTTCCCCCATTGCCACTGGATCCCATTGGGCCACCAGGGGACAGAGGGATGACAGAACAGAGCCTGTGGAATCCCTGCTGATGAAGAAATCTCCCAGATCACAAGTCCAGCTGTTAACACGAATGACAGTCAACAAGGAAGAATCGCAGAAACAGATGTCTCAAGCTCCTAGTTACAGTGATTTTGAAGGGGAGTTCGGCAAGACCCACAATTCACCCTAACTTTGCTGTGGAAGCCTACAGACTGGAGATTTAATGGAGATGGAAACAAGTGAAGACCATCACATTAGAGAAACGCCAAAGATCCCAAAGACCCTTTAGAAAGAGATGTCCCTCAACTGAGAGGAAGAAAGGAGGGATAAAAGAAAGAAGATTGTTTTTTGCCAGCCCAGATGGTTCCTATTTAAAATATAAAAGATGAGAAACATGGGCATGACAACAATGACTGTGGTGACTGTTTTAATTAGAGAAAAATCAATAATATGTCTTACGATGAAAGATGGTTTGGCCTCGTTTATTTCCACTGTCTGTTGTTTGTAACCACGCATGCACAGCCCTGTCAGTTTATCTTGTGCAGGCTACGTGTTGTGTATCAATAGGCCATCCAGGGCTGGGGAGGGTGGGGACTGACTATTGAAAGGGTGGGAGAAATCTCTAGGGTGCAGAGTCAGGCGGAAGAAGAGAAATGCCTTTCCTGCCACCCACTGGGAACTCTACTGTTTCCTTCAACTTCCACTTTAAAGAGGTAATATAAAGGGAAGAACAACTGGGGGTGAGAGGTAGGAAATGCCAAAGGAGAAAGAAAACTTGGGGCCAGAAAAAAACAAGAGAAGAAAAGGAACAAAAGCAACACAAACTCACAAGCATGACAGGGGCCACCACATGTAACACTTTCTTACTGGCTTAGACATTTAGGAGATAAAGCAAGTACACCTTGGTTAAAAGAGATAATTTGTGTTGCTTATAGAGGTAATTTGGGTTATTTATGTCGTGGTTGATTTTTATTTCCATTTTTTTACTTTTTGTACTTTTATTTCCATCTTTATATCTATAGTTTTTCACCATTTTCCACTTTTTCCATAGTAAGCAAACATTAGTTATAACAGGAAAAAAAAAAGAAGGAAAGAAAGAAATGGCTCTGTCACTTTTTAGCTGTGCTTCCTTGGGCAACTCTCTTAATTTCTGTGGGCCTTAGTTGCCCTATCTGTAGAATAAGAATTAAAATACCATCATAGGTTTTGAGTAGTTATAAAGAACCAAGCACAGTGTTAAGCATAGAGTAAATGTTTCATAAATGAACATTTAAGCATATAGCAAACATTCAATAAATGACAGTTTGACATATTAACATAAAAATGACATTTTATTTTTTTAAGAAGGGAGGGAGAAGAAATACATTCACCAAAAGATAAAGCATGTGATCAGAATGGCTCTTCCCATCCGTTTGTTCTTTCTTGAAACCTTTGCCGCATTATTAAACTTTATTTCCTATGTGGTTTTTCTGAAAAGAATCAAAAGAAGTTCCTGTCACTTACACCTCACTCAGCACCTCTGAGCTTGGAAACTGGATGCAAACCCTCTGATGTCACTGGCCCTGGGCTCACAGAGGGGCAGCCTCCCCTTCAGGACTTACAGCTTTTCCCAGGCAAACGTCTGCTAAGGCTGACATCAGGCACCTCCCTGTGCTGAGCTGCCTGCAGGGATGTAAGGTCTTGGGTGCCCCTCTGAATTTGTGTCTTTCTTTGTGTTCTCACTTGCTGAAAAGATGGTGTTAGCCAGATAACAGCAGTTGTGAAAAGCATGAAGTATTCTAGTTCCCTGGTCCCCATTTCCTCCAGTGAAACCACAGATTGGATGATGTGATGTTACTTCCTCCTGGAATGTTTGTTCTAAAGATGGTAGAAGTTATTCTGTTTCCCCCCCCAAAAGCCAGTACATTACTTTTCCCAGGGAGTGTTTTAAGCCTGATTTTTTTAATTAAACTGTAAAAGAGGCTTTACTCTTAGTGAGTGATTTCAGTCATCATCAATTTATGTAAGATAAAATGTTGGCCCTTATGCTTTTCTAGGATGTGGAGTATGTGTACTCTGCTGACACAAATAATCTGATGGAAAAAAATAAACAAATGAAACAAGGCTCCCTTCAGGTTTGTCCATGAAGAGTCAAGTGGAGACCAGGAACATGGAGGTGCATGTATCTCACATTTCTTATAGGACTTGGTGCGAAGTATGGCCAAGAAACTTCTACTAAACTCAGCATAGAAACTGAGATGTACCCAATTTGTCTGACAATACAGAGAGCAGAAGGTAGCTCTGTAGTACAGGTTGAGCAGTCCTAATCCAAAAATTGGAAATTGGAAATGTTCCAAAATCTGAAACATTTTGAATACTAATGTGATGCCACAGTAGAAATTTTCACACCTGACTTCATGTGACAGGTTGTAGCCAAAAGTTTGTTTCATGCACAAAATTATTTAAAATATTGTATAAAATTACCTTTGGGCAATGTGTATAAAGTATATAGGAAACATAAATAAATTTTGTATTTAGACTTGGGTTTCATCCCCAAGATATCTCATTATGTATATGCAAATATTCAAATTCCAAAAGAATTCAAAATCTGAAACACTTCTGGTCCCAAACATTTCAGAAAAGGGATATTCAGACTGTAGAAATATTACAACCTAGTTCTTTCTCCAAATAGCCATTATTATTTTGTAGGCCGTTAGTGACAAACACCAGTATGTTTCAGCTATTCATGGAAGTAACCTGAATGTGGTATTAGGAAAACATTCAGACGTGTATTTTTTGAATAAGAGAAAGTCAACTGCTCTTGAAGCCACTCTTTGCCAAATATCACTTGAGAATTAGAAGAACATAAAAGGCATATCTAATGAGGAAGTATTAGTTAATTATAAAACTTGAAAGGGACAAGGGAATCTATTAAATAATATGCTATAGATAATGTGTTTGGAGATATATTCAGGTTTTAGATCCAAAGACTTTGCCAGAAAAAGAGGAGAGAAAGGTCTTCACCTAAGTTATTGTTCATCATGATAGACTCATAGAGAGAGCTGGTAGAAAGTTGGAAGGCACATACTTTCTGTTTTCAGAACTTACTGCAAAGCTAGAATGATTTTTTTTTTTTAAGTGTAGCACTGGCATAAGGACAGACATTAAGGCCAGAACTGAGAGTCTGTACATCTATGGCCAATTGATTTTCAACAACAATGCCAAAATCATTCATGGGGAAATAATAGAATTTTCAACAGAATGCTGGGTCAGTTAAGTATCTACATGCAATAGAATAAAGCAGGACCTCTACCTTGCACCAAATAAAAATTTTAGCTCAAAATGGATTGAAGACCTACATACAACAGCTAAAATGATCAAACTCTTAGAAGAAAGCAGAGGTAAACCTTCATGAACTTGAATTTGGCAATGGCTTCTTAGCTATAACACTTCCAAAGTAGGAACAGAATAAATAAATTGAGTTTAATCAGAATTTAAAATTTTTTGCATCAAAGGACATTATTCAGAAAGTGCAAACACAAGCTACAGCATGAAAGAAAATATTTAAAGTCACATATCTCATGAGTCTAGTATCCAAAATATATAAAGAACTCTTATAACTCAATGGCAAAAAGACAAATACCCAAATTCAAAAATGGGCGAAGGACTTGAATATTTATGTCTGCAAAGATGACATACAAGTGGCCCATAAGCACATAAAATGATATTCAACACCATTAGGCATTAGGGAACTGCAAACCAAAAGCTATGAAATGAGATAACACTTCATCACCCACTAGGATGGCTATAATAATAATTTTTTAGAAATAGAAAATAACAAGTGTTGGCGAGGATATGAAGAAATTGGTAACTTTGTGCATTACTGGTGGGAATGTAAAATGGCTCAGTCACTCCAAAAAAGTCTAGTAGTTCCTTGAACAGTGAAACATAGAATTGCCATATGACCTAGAAATTCTGTTCCTAAGTATCTCCCCAAAAGAACTGAAGATGGTGGATTTTCATAGCAGCATTATTCTCAAGAGCCAACCCAAATGCCTGTCAAGGGATAATTGGATAAAAAAACTAGGATGTAAGTATACAATGGAATAGTATACAGCCATAAAATTGCATGAAATACTGATATATACTACAATATAGATGAACTTCAAAACCATGTTCAGTGAAAGACATAAAAGGTTACATACTGTATGATTCCATTAATATGAAATATCAAAATAGGAAAATCTACAGAAACAGAAAGAGGACTAGTGGTTTGCCATGAGCTGGGCAGGAGGAGAAAATGGAGGAACATAACTGCTTAATGAGTACAAGATTTTCTTCTCTTTTGCGGGGATGGAAATGTTTTGGAACTAGACAGAAGTGGTGGCTGTGCAGCACTGAGAATGTCATTGACTTGCTCACTTCAAAATGGTTAATTGTCTTCTACACAATTTTTACCTCCATAAAAATTAATTAATAAAAATCAATTTGACAAGCAATTCATATGAGAGAGTGAGAGAGGAGAGCTGGTAGAATAAGGCAGAGGTGTGTCCCCATGTATCAGTTCACATGGGTGATATGTTTTCTCTCGTATCTTTCACTCAAGACACACTCTATGCAGTAGCAGTTACCACATACCCTCTCTCCAAGTCAGTCTTTCAGGCAGCAGCACTAAAGCCTCCTCCACCTCCAACCCTGCTTTTTGGCTGTAAAAGCACATATGCAATCTTGAGGGTGGGGGTGAGATGGATCATTTTCTCATAAAAGACCAAACTACCCAGGTCAGTGTGATTGAGGGAAAAAATACTAAGGTTATAGGTTAAGGAACTGAGAGCTAGGTATTTTTGTAATTGCAATGATTATAGGACTGGCGTTTTAAAACAATTACTACTTTTTTTTTTTTTTTAAAGAAGTGAACCCACACACCTAACATTCATTTTCAGTTTTGTTCAGAACCTCTCCCTCTCCCAGCCTCGTTGCTTCTGATTAAGTTCTATGGAAATCACTCTGCTGGATAACATATGCATAAGTAATGTATGGGCATCCTTTACCCAGGATCTTTGAAATTCACAAAAGTTTCCATGGCCTCGTCTTATCACTCAGCATGCTAATAATGACGGCTAGTCGGCTTTCCTACTGTTCAGAAAATTTCACTCCTGTGGCTTCTTGGCTGGTTTTGAGGAATCACTATATGAGATGAGTGAACTCAGCAGTGTGTTGGTATTTAACACTGTGATCAGACAGTTTTTAAAAAATAAAGAGAAGGGGTTAGCTCATAAAAAGCATTCATGAATGATACTCTTTTCCTTGTCATCCTTAGTAGGGTATAAAACAAATCCGTTAACATCCAAAATAAAAATGAAGGGCTGAGGATTATTATTTTTAAGTGTCTCACCTTAGGAAAAAATTTAAAGATGCATTAAATGAAAAGATGCTTAAGACAATGTGGAGGTTTCGTTCCAGAGAAACATTTGGGGCCCTTTCCCTGGGAAAGGGGGTTAAAAGGTTGTCATTGCTTTCTCCGGGGCCTCCGTCTGACAGTGAACATGTGTTTCTTCCCTTTAATCGACTCGCCAGTAGCCAGAAAGCTGCTTGTTTTCTGCAGAGGTTGTCAAAAATGATTTCAGTCTGGAGACGATGAATGATAAAAGAGGTTTTCAAACACGGTTTTGCACTGTAGCATTCGCAGTCCCAGAGAGGAAAGATTGTATTACAATCGTGGTGCAAAGGGCCATGTTCCCTTGGCAAGAAAACAGAGCCTCCTTCAACCTGTTTGATACATCCTGGCATCTTAGGGAACTGAAGATACAGAGAGGAACTCAACTAAGTGGATACCCCAAAAAAGTGGGACGGTGGAGTTGCATCATGTGGAAGAGAAAACCCCAAAGCCTCTCCAGGAGCTCTTCCATCCTACTGTCCACGTGTATCTGGTTCTGTTTGAGAGCAGCTTTTAGGGCCACAGCAGGGGACAGACTTCAGAGATTCGAGCGGCTGCCACAGGCACTGCAGCTTCTCAGCAATAACTCTTCTCTGCTGAGGATGTTGCCTTTTCCGTAAGCAGTGCTGGGTGCTTGGGCGCCATCCATATTTCCTCCCTTGGATTTATGAGCATCATAAGCCATCACCAATGGGGTTTGTGTTTAGAAAACTCAAGAGGTTGGTTATGCCTTTCTAAAACACATGACACAACCTAAGCATGCAGAGAAAAATGAGGCTCACCATTCTCTGACATTTCCACCTGCTCAAGAGGAGGGAAAAATAAAAGCTGCAATTATTTCAGATCAGCAGTTCTCTTTTTAAGTGTTCTCCCATTCATTTTTCATTATTCCAGGAGACCCCACTTTCTGAAAAGCCAATAAGGTATACTTGCAACATATTGAATGATAAACTCAGTGGTTATTTGCATTTTAAGCATAAAATTATATCTTTCGCTTTACGTAAACATAAGGATTCATTACAGAGTTACTTTGGCCAAAAGAAACTCCCCGAAGCATATGTGAGATTCAGTTTACAAAAACAAAATTTGATTTATCTGCAGCTTTCCAGGAACATACCAATGATATAAATCAAGGTGTTAGTTACAACTACTCTTAAGAACTTCCCATTAAACTCTCAAACTGAAAAAGAAAACTCTAGACAAAAGTTTCTTAGAACCTAAGGCTGAAAACATGTTTCACACAGAAGGTTTTTGTTATTATCTTCTTAATGATATACATGGATACAATTTAAGTTTTTCTTCTGCATGCATAGCCAGATTCCATAACATCTCCCAAGCAGTAACTTGTATTCCTTTCTTTATTATTTCTGACAATATCTAACACATTTTTAGCTCACCAGTGGCAAATGTTTCTGCCACTGTAGAAAGATCGGGGTGATAGGTAACAACTGTACCCACTAACCCAGAAGAACAAATAGAGGGGACTTGGACAAGCTGAGAGCTGAGCTGGCTTTTGCATCTGATTCTAATTTCTCTCCTAGCTGTACAATTTTATCACCACACAACTCATTCTCTGAGCGTAATCAGGAAAGAAGTGTAGATGGGGAGGGTCAGAGGCACCACACAACAGGTGCATGCGGAGAATTGGGTAACACAGTTCAAACAGGCATCCCAGACTGCAGTAGTAAATATATTGCTGATTCCAGCTTTCACTGTCTAAGCCAATGACATATACCCTGAGCTGATGAATGTGACAGTCACAAGGAAGGACAAACTTTCAACTAGTAACAACCGCTGCAAAGTCTGAGCTGATGATCTTCTCAGTGCCAACGTATTTGGCCAGTGTCAGAGTGATTTGGCTAAGTGGGCTCAATCAACTGTTTTCAGTCTATTATAGTTCGTAATCCCTATTCAGGATAGAGTGTGCTGCAGCCTAATGAATGTGGTAATGGAATCCTTGTGTGTGTTTTTCCACAGCAGGGCGCAGATTAGCATAAGTGTCATATTCTGCAGGCTTGCCCACTCTTATTTCTCAGGCGTCGCATATGCCAGGGATTTTTCAACTGGATAATAATAGGATGAATATGGTCCACATCTGCAGAGAGAACACACCATTTTTAGAAAAAAATCCGTAATAAATCTCACCTGGATGTGTACTATGATAAATTAACTTTGCACTTTTGCTTAAAAAATGTAATATTTTACACCAAGGATCGTGTAATCTGAGAAAGGAAGAATTAGACTGAATTTCATGCAGAGTTTTAAAGAATGTTGTCATTTTAGACCATGAGGTTGAGGAATACCTTACAGTTCTCCTAGTTTGCCATACTTGTGGCAAGTTCAAAGCTCTATTGGCATGTCACAATTACTCAGAGTTGATGTTTTGTTCTCAGAGATGCCAAATGGGAGGGAAAGATACTCTTGATAGGAACATTTCATGGAGAGACACATGGCAGGGTGGTGGTGGAGAGATTGAAAAAGTAAGCTCCCTATCCTGTTTCATTTTAAGAATCCTCGCTTAGAAGCCAAATAGAAAGGCAAGCTGCAAAAAAATTTTTCGAAAAGTATTTTCTTCCTGTAGTCCTCAGAAAGGTATATCCTTCCTTGCTAAATACCAAGCAGATCATTCAGAAATTTTCCTTAGAAATTATACCTCATAGCACTCATGCTATGTAGCCTCTCTAGAAAATTATAGTCAAACTTCTTTCTGACTTTAAACTATTTCACAATAGCTAAGAATAGAAACATCCAAAGTGTCCATCAACAATAAATGGAGCCAGGCGTGGCGGCACACACCTGTAGTTCCAGCTACTCAGGAGGCTGAGGTGAGAGGATCACGTGAGCTCAGGAGGTTGAAGCTGCAGTCAGTTATGATCACACCACTGCACTCCAACCTGGGTGACAGAGCAAGGACCAGTCCTTAAAACAACCAAACAAACAATAAATGGATAAACAACTAAAAAAACAATAAATGAGATGTTAGTCAAAGGGCACAAATTTGTAGTTCAACAGGAGGAGGAATCAGTTCAAGAGATCTATTGTACAGCATAGGAACTATAGTTGAGAACATATTTTAGAAAATTGCTAAGAGAGTAGATTTTAAGTGTTCTCACTACAAAAATGATAATTATGTGAGATAATGCATATGTTAATAAGCACAACTTAGCCATTCCACAATGTTTGTGAATTTCAAAACATCATGCATGGTAAGTAAATGTGGAATATACACATAACTGAATCTAAGTTAGTCATAAAAAATTAAGAAAATCCTGTCATTTGCAACACCATGGATAAACCTGGAGGACATTAAGTGAAATAAACCAGGCACTATGTTTGAACATGGTGGCTCATGCCTGTAATCTCAGCACTTTGGGAGGCCGAGGCGGGAAGATCACCTGAGGTGGGGAGTTCAAGACCAGTCTGGCCAATGGAGAAGACCCATCTCTACTAAAAATGCAAAAATAGCTGGGCTCTGTGGCAGGTGCCTGTAATCTCAGCTACTTAGGAGGCTGAGGCAGGAGAATTGCTTGAACTCAGGAGGTGGAGGTTGCAGTGAACCAAGATCATGCCATTACACTCTGGCCTGAGCAACAGAACGAGACTCCATCTAAAAAAAAAAAACAAAAAATAAATTAAAAATAAATAAACCAGGCATTAAACAACAAATATTGTATGACTTCACATATATGTGGAACCTAAAAACATTGAACTCATAACCATAGAGAGATGAAGAATGGTTACTAGGGGCTGGTGAGAGGTGTAGGTTGGGAGATGTTAGTCAAAGGGCACAAATTTGTAGTTCAATAGAAGGAGGAATAAGTTCAAGAGATCTATTGTACAGCATAGGAACTATAGTTGAGAGCATATTTTTGAAAATTGCTAAGAGAGTAGATTTTAAGTGTTCTCACTACAAAAATGATAATTATGTGAGATAATGCATATGTTAATGAGCACAACTTAGCCATTCCACAATGTTTCTAAATTTCAAAACATCACACATGGTAAGTATATACAATTTTATTTGTCAACTTAAGAAAATTTTTAGTAATGGTGTCAGTGTCTGTGACTTCAGCAAAGCTTAGTAAGGTAAATGTAGGTGCCCCAACCCCTCTCCTCCTTTTCTGCTGCCCATGCAAAGGTGGTTTATTCAGTCTGAATCATTGGCCTCATCAAGGCACATAAGTGAAACTCCATAGATTTTTTTTTTTCCAATGGCTCCCTGTTTTGGCCCCTCCAGCATATGTGTTAAGGAGAGAATGGTGGGCTAAGGGTGTGAGAACTCTCAATGAACCTGACTCCACATCTCCTTAGGGAAGGAGGTACTCTCTGAGAGTCCCCAAATTTATGACTTGATTAAGGAGAGTGTAGGTCTGTGGCATGCTCACCACTTAAGTGGTAGTTTAGTCTGACTAATCAAAGAGGTTTTCCTGGCACCCAGTAAGTATCAATATATATAGGCTGGGCTAGAAAAGTATGTCTTGTTGCTTTTAAGTATGGAGGCAGGGGGATCAGCCTAGGCCTATTAATCACTCTAAGGTAAGTGCAGCCTCTATCTCATATTTTAATCTCCTTTCTGCTGTGTTAAAGAAATTGTATCTGTGGCTGAAATAACATTTAGAAATGAAATTGTTTGCCAAGTGAATGAGACAATCAAACCTGTGGTTTGGAGTTGGGGATTAAATATGAATCTCATTTACCTTTATTATCCGTGCATTTCTCGCTAATCATCATAAGTCAGACTATTTAAACTTCATTGAAAATGTAGCCAGTAATGGAGCGTTATTAATATTTGTTTGTAATGGTTCCAGCCTGGGCTAAGCAAATCTCAAGAAAACCAGCTCATCTCCTTTTGTGTTGAAGTGCAGGGGAGGGGGAACCAAGATTGAGGATCTAGGCTGTGCTGCTTCACTGCCTTCAGGGACAACCAAATTCCAGTTGCCGGCTTTCTTCCCAGGCACCTGTTCCTTGCAAAATGGTTTCAGTGGAATATTACTTTCCAAAAGAAGAGTGCTCCAGCCCCTGCCTCTACATTCACTTATCTTTCCGAGTCAACTGTTCAACAACAAATGCCACCAAGCCAGTCAACTGAAAGTACCGACCGCAGAAGAAAATCACGTTGGAAACGTCACTGAGGCCGGGCTGCCTCCCCCGCCTCCACCCGCAGCCTCTTTCATCTCACCACCCATTCCTTCCAGTGTGGCAGAAGGAGAGTGGGTGGCAAGTGTATTTAAGATTCTGAGGAAAAGGGCTGTTAAGTCGACCTTGGTAACTTAACTGAAACAGTATATGTGTAAATCCATTGAAAATCCCTGGCCTTTTACAACTTCTGTCCCAATGGAAATCAGTTCACAGGACTGTTTACAAGAGACCTCTATTCATTTGGATAAAGACCCATGACAGCATGGCCCAGGATTATTTGAAATTTTAGTAACCTAAGCTTTAAAAATATTCTAAAAGCAAAATAATGAGTGGCAGGTAATTGCCACAAGCTAATTACTTATGATATTTCATATATATAATCGAAGAACAATCTCTGTAAATGTCAACTCGTGGCACTTTGGCAATCACTTGTAATTTTTATTGTTTAAAGAAATGTCAACATTTCCATTTTCCCCAGCTTTAGTTAACCTGGGCACTCCATGTACCTAAATGGGCCACCAAAAAAGTCCTTTATGCTGTTGTTTCATAGTGGAGCAGGTCCTCAGTTTCACTGTAATTTTGCTGCTTTAAAGAAAGTATAAAGTATGTACAAAAGAATTTAAAATGAAAGATGATAGATGTACTCATGACTTTCTGGAAAGTGGATTTTTCATTCATGTTTCAGTTAGTCTTTTTATAAGCTCGACTAAAAAATTCAGGAGATTCAGAAATGTGTGTGTTTAGTTGGTTTCTTTTTCTCTTCTTCTGCGGCCACTTAGAAATGATTGTGAACAAATGAAACCCACTAGAAGATTCCTTAACAATTCAGAAAGAAGCAAGGAAGGCAGACGATAATAGTGAGGGTGCACAAGACCTGAGGCAGAGGAACCTGAAGCCCACTGTTACCAGCAGAGCATTTTCCAGTTGTTCACTTGACTTCTGTGGGTGTCTGCCTCCAGCACCAGTGACCCAGACGCCTCCTAAGGAGTCTCTAAATTTCATTGACACTTACGTGGGAATCAGGTAGCTTCTCCAATTATTCCCTGAGTGTGGTTTGACTAGCGAGAGTGGCATCTAAGTACGGCGTGTTCTCCCAGCACCAGGAAGAGGCTAGGGAAGGATGACATGGAGAGGTCAGGGCTATACTTCCCAACTCTGAACTGGTGGCTAAGCAGGGCCGTGGTAAGTACAGGATCTGAGAAGCAAGGAGTGTGGGAGAGGGATCTGAAAGCTCAGGGATCAAATGGGAACTAATGGGGCGAGGGGGAGCAAGGACATCTGGGAGCAGCACTGGCCAAACTAGCTGCCTCTTTTGCAGGGAAAAGTCAGGCAATCTCTACCTGAGCAGAGGGGAAGAAGGAGCTTTGGGGAAATGGGCAGTGGGACTGTTCTCTGTACAGGGCTGTTTCCAGGCAAAGCCAGGACAAAGGGAAAAATCAATGTCCTCAGAGCCTATCCACCCTGCCTAGTTTACCCTCTTTTCCTTAACCTTACCAACTAGGGGAGCCTGGTCATTGGTACTTTCTTCTCTATTCGTGGGTATTTGAAGTCCTGAAATCAAGACAAATATCATCCTTGGAATCAACAACTTTTTTGTGTGGAGCTTCACAGCGGATGCAGCGGGAGGCAGATGGGGACAATTTGGAAAGAGGAAAGAGAAGAGAATGCAAAAAGGCTGTCAGTGGATGGGAGTGAAAAAAGGAATTAATGTTTGTGCTGGCAAACTCTCACCTGCTGGCAACACAATGGAAAAAAAAATCTGAGCAAGGAACAGGGAAGACATCAACACTTGCTTGACTAAATCAGACAAAAAATAGAAATATATTAAAGGTTAAAGGGGAGTTAAGTTGAAATGTGGGGGCTCTAAGACTAGTTTTACCATATTTAGACTACTGTATATTTGCATTCTGAATTTAAAGTAACATTCTGTAAAATGTTTATACTTCTATTATCAAGCTTTGCTTCTAAAGGGAATTATGTATTTCTTTGGAAAGTTGAAAATAAATTTGTTAGCATGATTTTTGTCTTTACAAAATGAGATTATTTTTTCCTGTTCGTGCTATGTATTGCATTTAATGAGGCACAGATTTGGGCAATTTTATTCAGGGTAAGAAAGACTATAGGCACAGTGAAAAAGCAAAACTCCCTCGTGTCTTGGTTTGGAACAAACGCTGTAAGATAAAAATTCCCCAGAAGGACATCATTAAATCTCTACTTATTCTTCTTCAACAGCCTCTGATGATAGAATGAGTCAGAGAAAGAAGAGCATTTAAAATGAGTGGTAGAATCAAAATTACTGGTAAAGAAAGTCTCAGTAATTAAGGGGCAAATGAATTCATGAAAACATTAAGCCATGAACGGGTTTTTTCTTAAGTTCTTGTTTATTTTTGGAAAGTACAACACTTGGATCCTGAATTTGGCTAGTGCAAAGTTTTAAGAGCAAACATATTTTCCATTTTAGACTGACACATCTCAAGTTTTTTTCCCTTAGTAATACAGAGTGTCTATATTCTAATCTGGCAAAAAAATTTGTCTTCTTATATCACTGTTTTTGGTCTTAAACTACTCTAGTCCTTTTTGGACTACAAATGAAATCTAACTACTAATATTTACAAAATTCATGAGAAAATACATTGAAGTTCGAGAACTGGGAAGGATATATGTTAGAGCATTTAAAATGTTTTCAGATTCATTTGTAATTTTCTGAAAAATTTCTCCAGATCTTTAGCTGATCAAGCATGGAACATGAATGGCAGATAAGTAAATTTACATGTTGTTTAAAAATTTTTTTTCATCAAGCCATGATATAATCTTTCTAACACAATGAAGATATTTTTATCTCTTTTCATCGCTTATCCTAGAATGTTACACTGGTTTTGTTATTTTGTTACTGTTAGAATAAGAAACCCCAGGTTGGGCACCATGGCTCACGCCTATAATCCCAGCACTTTGAGAGGCCGAGGCAGGTGGATTGCAGGAGTTTGAGACCAGCCTGGGCCACAGTGAAACCTCATCTCTACTAAAATACAAAAAGATAGCCAGGTGTGGTGGCACACACCTGTAGTCCCAGCGACATGGGAGGCGGAGGCAGGAGAATTGCTTGAACTCGGGAGGCAGAGGTTGCAGTGAGATGATATTGTGCCACTGCACTTCAGCCTGGGCTACAGAGCGAGGCTCCGACTCCAGAAGAAAGAAAAAAAAGAAACCCCAGATTGTGTTCTTTGATTGTTTTACATATAGTTTCAGTCAGGATACAGCACATGAATCTGTGGTAACAAATGGCTGCCAATTGCACTGGTTTTACACAGCATGTTTACTTTTTGCTAATGTTGCATTTCCTGTGTAGGAAAGCTTATCTCGTAATCACTCAGGGACCCAGGCGATAGAGACTCTCTTGACACCTGCTCTGGGGCAAGTTCTGCACTGGGGCTTAAAATGTTTTCCAGGACACAGGGAGGGGGAGTATCACACACTGGGGTCTGTTGGGGGGGAAAAAGGGGAGGGATAGTGGGGGGGTGGGGAGTTGGGGGAGGGATAGCATGGGGGAGAAATGCCAGATACAGGTGATGGGGAGGAAGGCAGCAAATCACACTGCCATGTGTGTACCTATGCAACAATCTTCCATGTTCTTCACATGTACCCCCAAACCTAAAATGCAATAAAAAAAAAAATTCAAAAAAAAAAAAAATGTTTTCCAGGAAGCTTTAAGTGTGCATCACTGGCATGCACTTTTCATGAGCAAAAAAAGCAAGTCATGTGAACACTTAACCTCAAAAGGGCAGGAAAATGAAATCCTTCCAGATACCTTTAAGGAAAACTTGATAATGTACCAGTCTAAATGTTTATCCTCTTCTTATCCTCTCACTAGATTTACCTGAAGTCCGGAAAGCAAGTCATATTTCACTGGAAATTCGTGGAGCACAGTGCTTTGCACAACACGTATTATTCATTGAACTATTTATTGAAATGTGAATAATTGAAATTTGGTCATGTTGAAGATCCAGGGGCTGCAGCCTTCATATCAACCTTTATATATTCATTAAGTGACCACTGTGTATAATAACAGTGACAACCTACCAAGCCCTCAATACAAAGCAGATACTAAGCCAGTTGCTTTACATAGATTTTCTCTAACTTAGAGTACTATGAAAGGGGATTATTCTTCCTCCAATTTAAGACACTGAATTACTGTGAGGTTAACTAACTTGCCCAAAGACATCCTCAAATGGATCATGGAGGTAGAATAAGAACTTCTATGGCCCTTCTTTATCCACTCCAGTGCTTCCCAGAGTGGAGCACTAGCCCTCTGGCTGCACCTCTGTGTGCTTTCTGGAACAGACAGCTACCTGAAAATCTCCCACCCCCCTGCCATCATGGTTCAGTTCCTGGCCATCTTCAAGTCTTTGCTTAAATACTAGGCCTTGTCTGACCATCCTATTTGAATTTTCAAACCCACCCTTCCTCCCAAACCCACCACTCACCCATCTCTAGTTTAGTCTGCTCCCAAGCCTTGTCATTTTCTCTCTCCCCCAACTAGAATGTATTAAGAATGGGGAATTGGTCTGCTTATTCATTGCTACTTCCGCCGTGTTTAGAACCATGCCTTACACATACTAGATACTCAATAAATATTTATCAAATGAATGAATAAATGAATGATACAATAATATCTAGCACTACACAGGATGTTTTTAGATGAAACATAAGCATTTATTATTTATAATTATTTGTTTTGTTCTATATTAGAAAAAGTTTAACTAGCACATCAAAGCATGCTTTTGAAATTATTGTTAGTACTGATATCGTGCTTTCTTTTAAAAACAAATACTTAAATGCTTTCTACCTTGGTCCAAGCAGGGGTTGTAGAGTCCATACATAGACAAAACTTCACTGAGCAATGCACTTAAGATTAGTTCATTTTACTCTATGAAATTCCTCAATTTAAAAATAAAAAATGGCCAGGCTCTTACCTGTAATCCCAGCATTTTGGAAGGCTGAGATGGGCAGATCAATTGAGCCCAGGAGTTTGAGACAGCCTGGACAATATGGTGAGACCTTGTCTCTACAAAATATAGCAGGGCATGGTGGTACATGCCTGTAGTCTCAGCTACTCAGGAGGCTGGGATGGGATGATCACTTGAGCCTGGGAGGTAGAGACTGCACTGAGCCAAGATTGTACCACTGCATTCCAGCCTGAGCAACAGAGGGAGACCCTATATTGATCAATAAATAAATAAATAAATAAAATAGAAATAAAAACATTTTTTGGCGGAACATGGTGGCTCACGCCTATAATCCCAGAAATTTGGGAAGCCAAGGTGGGCAGATCACTGGAGGCCAGGAGTTCAAGACCAGCCTGGCCAACATGGTGAAACCCTATCTCTACTAAAAATACAAAAATTAACCAGGTGTCCCAACTATTCAGGAGGCTAAGGCACAAGAATCACTTGAACCAGGGAGGCAGAGGCTGCAGTGAGCCAAGACGGCATCACTGCACTGTAGCCTAGGTAACAGAGCCAGACTCTGTCTCAAAAAAATAAAAATCAAAATCAAAAAATTAACATTTAAAGAAAACTATGGTAAAGAAAGCTAATATAAATAAAAATATTAAGCATTTGATACTTTGGACAGTGTCAGGAATGATGGAAATTTTGTAATCATGTTGCTACTTCAATGTCAAAGAGTTGTTGATGGAGAGACAAATAATAATATGTTGCTACAGGAGATATTTGTCATCTGTACGATTTGGGTAATAAGTGGCCCGTAACTTCAGAGGAAAGAAAGACCCTGGTAGAGCACAGTGGTCGGGCGTGGGGTGGAGGAGTTTGTCCAGAAGGATGCGTCAGCACAGAGAAACAGGTGTCCTGGGGCTGCACTGTGTGACCATCTCAAGTTAGGTGCTGAGGCAGGTACATGAAGTCACTGTTTCAGAACCCAGCTTTTACATTCAATGCACTCAGTGTCGCATCCAGCAGATTCCCAGGAGAAAGGAGAACACCCGCTTCTTTCCAATCTTCACCGAATATCTAAAGTCTGGATGCATGTGTCCCACCTTCTCTGTTCTGACATCAGGCCATGGGCAGCACTTTTTCCCTGGGACAAAGCCCTTTGGAGATGGAGGTTTGTGGAGCCTTCATCTGCCTGTAAACTAAACACTGCTTGTTTTAGCAAAGGGATCCCAGGAAGAACACCCTGGTTGCCAATACTATTTCTGATCTTCGGCTACCACAGAGAAAGCCATAAGATGGTTGAACCATGAAGGCAAAACAGTCATTGTACCATAGCAAGAAAGACAAAGTAAAATTCCTGTTTTGACGTTTTCTCTTCTAATGAGCAGCATCTCCTGGTTCACTAACTGTGGGGCGGAGAGCGCCACAGAGCGCCGCAGCAGTAAATTGGAACAATGATTGTGAAAGATACATTCTTTGCCATGCAAAGCCATTCACCAGGAGCTGGCGACAGCATAACACTCCTTTTGCACAGACTCATCAAAGGCTCCAGAGTCAGTGCCCTTTTATTTAATTTGCATGACACTGGAGCGTTATTGACAAAAAATAATAATCAAGTGTTTCCCTTGAGACTGTCTTAGTTTGTGTTCAATTAAAACTAGATACTCAGAGTTGGCACCTGGCTCAATCCTCCAAATGGCTTTTGTGCTTCTTGGCTGCACTCACACCAGGGGGAGGAAACCGCTGGCAGGAAAAGCGAAGAGTACCATGAGTCACCCTCCGACGGCCGCCCTTTGAAGCCAGCTCTCTGGGCCGCCTCCCCAGATGCACCTTCTGCCACACTGGTCTCCTTTCATCTTGATTCAAGTCTAGAGAAAAGAAAATGTAACTTTCAAATATATTTGTGAAGAAAATGCAAGCTCATTAGGGAAAGAAAAAGGAGGGTGAGGGGAGGACTGGTTATACTTATAGCCACCTGATTGCTCCCAGTTTTTCGGGCTTAATTGTTTGGAGGGGGAAAAAAGAGCAATTTAGAGAAAAAAAAAAGAAAAAGACAAAGCATGCATTTTGCCATCTGTTTTAGCAAGAAATTCCTTTAGTCTGATGCAATCAATTACACTTGGATTGTATTTTTTTTAAATTACGGGTACGTTAAGCTCTCTGGCAATGATTTTCAACCTTGTCTGACATTCTGTTTACACATATCCAAGGAAACCCAATCGTAACTGACCTGAAAGCCCCAACTTTGCTAGAACATGTGTCTTCCAAGGGAGTTTTATTACTCAAGGTAGCAGAAAGTGTTGGTTATCATACTTCCTCCATGAAGCCTGCATTGGAGTCAGAAAAGTACAAGAAATATTTCATTCTCCCACAATTATTCCATATTTATCTATTTTTCTTTCAACATAAACCTCCTTGAGGACAACAGTAGCACAAGCTTTGGCCATGATGGACTTGCCATCAACTGGTAGGAAGGCCTCATGCCAGGGCTGTTTCAAGGTTCTGCTGGAGTTTTATTAAGTCCACCCACTCAACGCTATTGTTGAACCAATTCTTGCAAAAGATTCCATGTTAACAGGAACAAATAAATGCGAAGTCCATCAGCCAATTCGGATTTTAAAACATATCTCACCAAACACAACACAGACCTGGGGACAGTTAGGTGCATCTGCAACCTGGTCATGTAATTTCCTCTACCTCGCTATCCACCATCACACACAAAAATGACCTCCAAGAAATCCCTAAAACCCCATTTTCCCTTAGTATCTCATCCTCATTAACCTTACCTCTTTCTCCCCACTTTTTTTCTAAGCCACAAATTATATTGCATATTTTGGCATTGTTCTTTGTAATTATTCCCTAGTCATTTCAAGATATTAAGTGAGATGATCCATATTAAAATGCTGAGTAAGCCAGAATGTACTCTCTGAAGGCATCTTACTTTTACGATTGTGCCTTGCATTAAGGAGCATGACTTTTATTTCTTCATTATCCATCAGCATTAAAACAGTGCCCTGCACAGAGTGGAATTACAGTAAACAATCCCATACTAACCAGCAAGTCATGGAAAGTAAGGACAAGTAGCCTACAAATGACCTAAGGACCTGAGCCACCCTACCTGGGGGCAGAGTCATGATGCAGGCAGGAAAGACATCTCTGGAGTCAGCCAACTTGGGTACAAATTCTGGAGCTACTTCTTTCTGCTTGTGAATTCAGACCACTTATTTAACATTTCTCAGTTTCCACTTTCTCATCTGTAAAATGGGAATAAGAACAATGTCTACCTCATGGAACACTGTGAAAATGTAATGAAACAATAACTGTCACCTAGGAATTTTGTGAGGAGCAAATGAGCTAGCCTGTGTAAAGCTCTCAGTCAAGGACCTGGTAAAGTGTAAGGGCTCAAAAGGGAAATCATAACTATTCCTATCAGCATTAGAGACCAACATCGCATGCCTCAGGCTTCACTAGTCATCTTTACCAGAAGCTAAGGAAAATTACAAATACGCCTGTTTACCAAGACGTGGGAAACAAAGCCCCTGTTCGCACTTCTAAGGTAAGATAAGTCTCTCTTGCTACTCTTTCAACCTGGTATCAGTAACTCTGTCCTGATTATGGCAAAATGAAACACGCTCTGTAGTTACAGAATTAAGGCAAGAACACTATATGTTAAAATGTTAATAAGGGTATCTCTGAGTAAAGGAATTACAGAGATACCTGTCCAGGTTCTAAGCCGCAGGAAACAGAAAGCATCTTTGCCTGATTTGCCGGATGAATATTGGGCAACCCACAGGAGCATTGATTGGGGAATCTGGAGGACAGACCTGGGAAACAGGCAGACACAAGAGATGCTACTGGGCTTCCAGGATCACAGCAAAAATTATACTAATGGGTCCCTGGGGTAAGAACCTTGCTGCCTCTGCTGCCTGACATGGAGTGTCCCAACTGGCACCATGGCCATGGCCAACACTGGGCTGGACAGTACACCCTGTCCCTGTGGGTGCTGGAGAACAGACATGGCTGCTCCTACCACTGGGATGAGTTCCTTCCTAGGCCTGTTTCTGTATCACTCAGCCCACGTTCAAACACCTGACCAGGAGCCTATGTCTGGCTGGCACCAAGGGTAGGGGCCCCCACATCCCCTTCCAAAGCTGGGCAGATGAAAGAATGGCAAACATTTCTATAACACAAATGATTTTTAAGGTTCTTTGTCTATCTTTCTATTTTCTATAATGAGTATATATATATATATATATATATACACACACACACACACACATGCATGTACACATATATATGTATTATTTTGTAATCACATAAAATAATAAATGTACTTTGTTTTTGAAGGCAGAACTTCTGTTTTGAAGATATTTTAAAATATTTCCATGCATAATTCAGAATTCATGGAGTTCTCATGAAGGACAAATAGTCAAAGGAACAGCTAAGAGACCAGTGGGGCACTGGGGGAATGTGTATATTTGGATTTTAAGATGTAGCGAGAATGAAATGATCAAGAGACCAAATTGAAAAACTATGTTTGACACCTTTTTTCCTTCCCCTGCTCTGAAAGCAGGGGATATCTAATTGCTTCTGTTTCCTCCAATAATAATCCCATAAATAACAAAAAGGCCTAGTGCGGCTCTATTCCCTCAGTATCAGATAACTATCTCTACTGTTTATGCAGTCGATGCATTAATTTTAGTTCGGGTTGGCTTTTTACTTCTTTGAAAAGAGCCTTGGACAAATCCTCTTTGAGCTTTGCGTTGAGCTCGGCTTTGCAGCCAAAATAAATTAGTAAAGTCTAGAACTTTGTTTTCAGAGTTTGTCAAGTTCTTTCCAGTGAAATCTTTCCTCCAGTTCCAGATGTTGCGGTTTATTGACTTCAGCTTCTATTTTCCTTTCATGTGAAATGCCAAGATCTCATTTGGAGATGGCATGGAGAGCCAGAGGAGGGTAGACATAGCGAATCTGCTCAAAGGTGACCCTGAGGAATTAACCACAGGTACTGGTATGGCACTTCAGGTTGAATCATTATATACACACATTAACCTTTCAAAATTATTTCTTCTGATAACAGCACTTAACATAAACTCGGCTTATGTTCTGCACAGACGAACTGAGATGAAGAAGTGGGGCGAATTGGGAATTATTATATTACAATCAAAATATCCAGATTATTGGGCAAATGTTAATTGGAGGCTCCAACTATTCGGGGAATGGTCATTTTCCACTTCTCTGTGTGTAACACAAACAAAAGTATGTGCACAATCAGTGAGACCAGAACCAACTCAGCCGACCCAGAGTGACATGTTTTAGCTATGAGGTTGGTCTGTGGTATGTAATAAGAGACACAATCTCACTGCATCAAAATATGGCCACTCTGTTCTCATATTAACATATGACCTCTTAACCAAGAGTGTATAAATAAATTTGGATTTCTCTATGCTCCTTTAAGTGTCCGAAGGCAATATTGTCTTCCACTGGGACATACACGAAATATAACTTGAGAAGAAAAAAATTATTGAAAAAGCATTCGTGAATTTATTCAGAGTAAAGTTCTTTGAAGTCTGACTTTTTCTAGTTTAATATTCTACAGCCTTTAAGCGTGGTTTATTGTACAAGTATTTTATAAATGTATATAAATATATATGTGTCTGTCTAAAGACATATAAATGTGTCTGTCTTTTACTTTCATAGATTTTTTTATGAACTGTCCCCACTTTGATATCTTGGTTGTACTAGCCATATTTTCATCACCAAGCTAGAATATTAGCATTCTTGTCCTCTTTGAGGGTATTTTTTGGAGATCACCACCTGCAAGCTTTTTAGGAGGTGCCATCGGTACTCTTTCTGACATTTTAATAAATAGGAAAATAAATGCTGCCCACCAAATTGCCTAATGTCAACACTTACCTCATCCAAAATGAGTGAGTCAACTTTCATAGATCTCACAGCATGTGCTGAGAACCTACGTTTTTCCCTGCATCAATGTGTTCAACTTCTTTTCTCTCCAGGCTTTGGTCTTAGGAACTATAGCTCACTTTGCTTCTCTGTGCTTCAGTTTCCTTATCTGTAATATAAGGAGGGTGGGCTTAATGATTGCTAAATTGTCATTCAGTTATGAATTTCTATGATTCAAGAATTTCTCTGAGTTTTCCAGTTTCGGGAATTGCCCACTTCTTTCCCAGAAAGCTCATGAGTAATTCACATTTTGTTTAGCATATAATCAAGAAGTAACAGTCAGTATAATCAGCCGAGTGGCCTAAGTTGCTGCTCTGCCTATGGAGGAGTCATTCTTTATCCCTTCACTTTCTTAATAAACTTGCTTTTGCTTTGCAAAAAGAAAAAAAAAGAATTTCTAGTTTTAGTTTCTTCATCTTTAGAAGAAGAAAGTCGAACTATATGTGGGTTTTCAGTTTTCTTTAATTATTATGAAAGTAATATTTGCTTGTTGAAAAAATCAAACAGCACATTATTTTATAAAATAATATGGTAGAGCTTCCCCTCCTTTTCTCTCATTTTATTCACCTCCTCAATCTATGACCTACCGATAAATACTGTTCAGATTTTTTTTATAATTCCAAACATATATAGGCTCATTCAAACAGGTTCGATTATATTATGCTTTAAAATTATACTTTTAAATTCAAATTAAATTATATAGCATGCTTCTTTGACTTCCTTTCAAAACAAAATATGTAGAACACCTTGCCATGACAATGTATATTAGGCATATCTCCTTTTCAATAGCTATATAGTGTTCCATTGAATGGCTGTGCTTAATTTATTTGTTATCTTTTATTGAAAACATTTTATTTTTATGTTTATTTTTACTTAAAATAGGTAATTTCTAAGGTTTATTTAGCGTTAAGATTCTATAGTCATGAACCTATTGATTATTTCCTTGCAATTTTTGCTTTCACTCAACAAATATTTATGGACATATATTGTGTGGCAGAAACTACCTTTTTACAACTCCAAGTGAGTGAATTATGAACAACCGATTTAAATAAACTGTGTTTAATGCATTTCCCATATGCAAGCAAACCCAAATTCCAGTGCATAGTATAGCCAGGAAAGAAATAGACAATGGGAAACAAGGAGATATGCAGAAGTTACAACTATCTGTGGTCTATCCTGGAAGGAGAGGCATTTAGTTTCTTTAAGAAATCTGTAAAGGTCCTTCTGTAATCCTTCTTTTAGTGTCTAAACTGTCAAAAATTGTTGCACCAAAATAGCCCCAAATCCTAGATTTTGCCGTTGTATCTCCTTGAAGGAAAGTAAATTCTGAAGGGTAATGCTATGTGTATTCTTAGAGCATGCCTTTTTGATTAGTTTATTTTTATAACACCTTAGTATACGGTGATATTGCCTTGGAAATATCATGATCATTACTGTCGATATCATATCATTATTAAGAATGAGACCAATATTTACTACAGAATGGTTATTCACCGTGTGGCATTGGTGCTTTGCATTCATTTTTGCTAATCCTTATAACTCCCCTGCAAGATAGCTATCAATGTTTCTATTGCACAGAGTAGGAGAAAGTAAGGAAGCCAGTATTCCTCCAACATTCATTTTTCTCCTCACTAAGTCGCTCCAATGCCATTTTGAGTATATGAAATGCAAGCTGTCTGTAAAAGCGTAACTGGAAATTCAAAAGGAAAGCCAGAAGGACTTTAGGTAATGGAGAGACTCAGAAAAGATCCATGAGTGGATTAATATTTAATGTACTTTGAAAACTATTAAACTACCGATCACTTCTTCCCCTTTGTAACATTCTAGGTTGAGATATTCTAGTTGCCTCAGCATACAATTTGCAAAATCTTGGGTTCCAAGCTGCTAGTTTTTAGTTTTGTTTTGTTTTGCAGTCATCGAGTAACTCTTTTCTGTAATAAGTGAAGACTTTCCATCTTCCAACCTAATTATAAAACAGCATCCCACACTATCCTTTGTTGTAATTACATTTCTCTATATGTCACTCAACATTGAATTATCCACATGAGGATTATTCATGTCAGAATTGTCACCTGCTAATGTTTAATCTCCAAATGAATTTCCCCTGCTGACCAGGGTGACCTTCCTGCCAGCCATGAGTATCGGTTCAGAAAGTCAAGATAATATTGACAATAATGTGCACAGGATCTAATTAAAAGACATACATCTGCTGCTGCAAAAGCAAACAAACAAACACACAAACATATGATACCTCCTGAGGCCAAACAACAATGATTTGGGGATTATCTGTTGCTTCGGATTTGCTGCATTACCACTCCCTCCCACTGGCATGCAGATTCGGGAACCGGCTGCCCAACATGTTTGCAATGACTGTTTTAGGAGTGAAGCTGTTGATTAGCAAAGGACTGTTGTCATAGCACATGTCAAACTTTGTAATTATCATATTTTCTTACAACAAGTTCTACAGCTGCTAGTCTATGGTTCATTTGTCTCTAAAAACTAGAGAAATAATTGCTTTTGGTCAGGAGTTTACAAGAGCAGAACTAACTATTAGAGTCCATGTGATTAGATACTATGCATTTTCCAGATGATAATCAAATCATGACCTGAAGGGAATTTTAGATGCTCTGAAGCCATACCCAACTACTCTCTTATGAAGGCATATGTAACTAATGGAACCAGAACCTTCAAAGCCAAATTACTCCAGCCCTTCCACAAGAGAATATTCTGGTAAGTAAATAAAACTTGTCAGCATAGCACAAGCCAAATTATCCAAATTTGGCCTTATATTTTCTTTTTATTTTTTGAGACAGAATCTCACTTTGTTGCCCAGGCTGGAGTGCAGTGGTGTGATCTCAGCTCACTGCAACCTCTGCCTCCTGGATTCAAGTGATTCTTTGGCCTCAGCCTCCCTAGTAACTGGGATCACAGATGCATGCCACCACACCCAGCTATTTTTTTAGTATTTTTAGTAGAGACAGGGTTTCATCGTGTTGGCCAGGCTGGTCTCAAACTCCTGACCTCAAGTGATCCGCCCACCTCAGCCTCCCAAAGTGCTAGGATTACAGGCATAAGCCCACCTTTGCTCATAGAAAGGTGGGCTAATGCTGTAATCCCAGCACTTTTCACATTTTCTATGAGCAAAAAATAAATAAATAAATAATCATTTTTACTGAAGGAAAAACACTCAGGTACCTGAGTGGTAACTATCTCAGTAGATTCATTGAGCAAAGACATATCTGGCAACAATGCCAGACCTTTCTACCTAAAAGAGAAAGGTTTGATCTTTGCGAATGGACCATATAGCCCAGGGCAAGCAGCAAGTGCCAAGTTTCATTTCCATCTTTTGTGTCATCTTTAGAACGCATACAAAGCTTGTATTCTACTCCATAGTGTTTACATTAACTTAAAATTGCTTTTTCCTCTTAAAATTTTGAATTAAAATGATGCCCTGAAGTGACTCATGGCATTTATCCTGTAGTTCCCCATACCACCTGGTGCAAAACCTCATTTACCACCTACAGGTCTGAGGACCCGAAGTCGTCAAACAGCGCTCTTTAAAAACCTCTTTCTAACAATGCAGTTTTAGATATCAATTTGGGCAGCAAAGAGAGACATCACCAGGCCCAAGATGCACACAAACACAGGTGCCAGTATTGTGATTTCCTGGTTCTCAGCTGTAGGGAAGGCAAGATTTCTGATTGTTCCTTTTACTGAAAACTGCCTGGGGATCACAGTATCGAGGATGCATTTGCACCTGGTTTGAAGGTTGTCCAGGATCCTGGGACTCTTCTTATTTGTCTGCTTTTTGTGGTAGAGTCTGGCCAGAGCCTACTTTCTTCTTTCTCCTTTGGTCTATCCACAAACCAGGCCAATCATCATGAGACCGGAGTTCAAAGCCTTCAGATAAATGAGGGGCAGCCAATTCCTTATAGCAGCCCCAGAATTTTCCTCCATTTTCTCTGAGCCCTAACTAAAGATGTTGTTTTCAGAATAAATACAGTTTTCAGTCACCTTCTAAACTTTTGAGTTTCTTCACATTTTAGTTGTTATATAATACAATTGTTGCCCCACCCTTTCTTCTTACCATTTCTCTCTAGAAAACTTAACCCATGAGCACAAGTGTAACCTGCAGGCCAATGTCTCCCAGAGATCACATCCAGCCCAAATCTCCCATTGCTGTTCTGGAATGGCATTTCCAGTTACTACCTGAGTGCCTCTCTTGCATCTCAAGAACAGTACCTCTCTGTCTGGCTTTTCAGCTCAAGTCAGCTCCTCCTCCTGATTTTCTCTTTCTCTAAGTAATCATTCCCTCAGCTACCCAGGGTAAAGAACACCAGGGTCTTGACATATCCAGTTCTTTATCACCAGCAGCCAGCACCATGCCTAGCAAATAGTAGGCACTCAGTAAATATTTGTTAACTGAATGAACACAAGTGTATGTACACACGTATATATGGACACATATGTGTACATTGATTTATTTTAAAAATTAATATCATCTGCAAAAATGCAAAAGAAAACAAGGGGGAGTCAGTGTTTCTATTGCCCATAATCAGCTGAAATAAAATACACCAAATTGCTAATGTTCTAAATAAACTTGCAACATTTACAACAGCCAATGAGAAAAATTTAGAAGACATAGAAGGAGTTAAAGGTAATTGGAAGTTTTAACTAACAACCAATCCACTGGTTTAATTGAATACCTATTATTCTCCATTGAGTATCCTATGTATCCAGCAGATGCTCAGCTCAACAGGAAATAGAGGAGCTGGGTAAGATGTGATTTCTGCCCTTTAAAGATGTAATTGGGAATAGAAAACTATCCACTTGAAACAACTCTGATCAATACAAGCCATGATGTGCCAAAGGGCTAAATTGGTGGTATAAAATCTGAGCACACAGAAGTTATGGGTTTCAGAAACCCCACATGGGAACAGAAAGGGTTAGTAAACACCAGAAGATGGCTTTTTGGGAGATGTGAGAATTTGAAGAATGGAGTTGATGTTTTCATTCTTCCAGCAAGACTGAGATAAAGGAAGAAACAAGGCATTCCAAAGAAGAGCTAGGGAGAAAAGCTGGGCTCAAAATGCAGACACAGGCCTGGGCGTGAGGGTGGCATGTGGGGGAGAAGTTCACAGGACAGAGAAACCGGCTAAACAAGTCCATTTCAGCTCTAAGTCAGCCTGTTGGTGATATTATAGGATAAGCCTACGTGGACCAGATGACCAGCCTGTTTGGAGGACATATGGGGAAATCTCGTGATCTCTGTAACAAGTAGATATATAATGGCTGCTTTGTTGCCAAAAAATATACATCATGTCATATTCTCTCCTTATAAAACTCTAAAATCCTTCTGTAAAGAGAAAACATTGACTATAGATGTCATGATTCCCTCAGTTAATACCAGGCATTATTTAGGCATTTGGGAGTGTATATTCTGTCTCAGGCCAGCATTAAAATATTGCCATAATGTGTTAAGTCACTTCATGGCAACTTAAATGTTGAAGAGCCAACAAGGAGTGATTTTATTCAAAAAAATTTATTCAACATCATTTGCAAAAATGCAAAATAAAACAAAGGGAGTTGATGTTGTTTCTATTGCCCATCATCAAATGAAATAAAGTACACCAAAGTGCTAATGTTCTTAATAAAGCTGCAACAAGTTTTATTTTCTCTTAGAAATGTAAAAAATGGTATATAACTTTAGAAGGATCAGGGGAAAGGGGTTATGATGTTATTGGTTCAATTGCATACTTCTCATGTATGTATTTTCCAGCATTACATTTGATTGAAAGACAACTTTGAAATCAAAAAACAATTACTCTTCCAATCTCTCAATTTGTTCTTTGGAAATGTTTTCTATCTTCCCCAGCCACTCCCTCTTTATCTAAGTCATCATGACTTCCAGTTAATTGATTCAGTCTCTGAACAAAGCCCAGCCCTGCTGGGCAGAATTAGGACACATGTTTGGGTGCTGAATTAGACCCAGTGATTTAGACAAGAGAGAAGTCTTTCTCACTTTCATGTTCAAACACAAACAACCCAGGGTTGACTTGTAATCACCACACTGTTGAACATTCAGGCACCCTCTCTCTTGAAACTCCGCCATCCCCTAAGTGTCAATCTTGTTGACATAGTCAGCAATGCTGTCATCTTCTCTTTCCTAAGGACATTGAGTGACTGGTATCATTAGCTCTAGTGTTTCCAGAGGAGTGGAGCTCTAGCCTGGGCTAACGTAATGGGGTGGGGCAGCTGGTGAGATGGCAGTGCAGGTTTAAGCCCCATTTTTCAGCACAGGCCTTGTGACGTTTTACTTTTATCAACCCAAGATCTGGTTTACAGGTAGAAAGAGGTTGAGGAAAAGAAGAAAAGACATGTCCCATTGAGAAATGATAGACATCATTTCTGCTCATATCCTGTTGGAAAGGATGTAATACTTAGCTGCAAGGGAGGCTGGGATATGTAGGATTTAGCTAAGTGGCCATGATTCCCCTAAAAATCTTGCCATCATAAAAGTAGATGATCTGGAAAAATAGCTTTCATAGAAGACGCAGAGAGATTGTTTTCCTAAATATCTAATCACACACTTCTCTGTTCAAAATAGATTACAAATGCACATATATTATGGCAAGATAAAATAAATTGAAACTTTTTAAAAAATGAATCAAAAGTAAAATGGGATTTTAAAATGCAGTCAACATATTCAAAAGAATTATCAAGCCATGACCTTTTTCTGGGAGTAAACTTGAGGCTGATATTCAGGGAGCCTCTGAATGAGAAGAATGAGGGTTTGAAAGAGGTTGTTTTCTGGGTCATACAGCTTAGGGCAAGAACAATAACTAATAGGAGGGACTTTCTGTGAAGGAAATGGCTGATGGATTTAGAGGTCAGATACCCAGACTATCCAGTCTGATATCCAGATTATTCTCTTGTTTTATAATTCTTTTCAGTCATCTTAAACTTGCTATCCTCTGTACTTGAGAAATGGAGGGTGGGGAAGGGTCATAGTTTTGAAGCAACAAGGAGAAATGATTATTACTAAGGTAGACATGGATGGAGGACAGGCCTGAGCCACTGGCCCTGATGGCAGGATGGCATGCAACAGCCAGAGGAATGGAACACTGTTTAGAAAAGCCCAGAGATATTTGAGAAAGGAATTTTTCAAGTTATGCAGCATGAAAGACTAGTATTTTGACACTTACGTAAAAAGTAACAGAAGATGGAGTTTGGGGGAAGTCATACTACACAAACACAGTGAAAAAATGTGTACACGTAACTAGAAATGTACCACGAATCTGGCATCACCTCTTGGCCAGAGCTGCTAGTCTTTTTTCTCTCTGTCTCATCACCCTATGTTCTGATCATTTTATGCTCTAATATGAGCTGAGACTGACCTAAAGCCACTTAAGCCCCTCTTCTATAGATTCCATATAGAGCGGATGCTGCAACGTCTCACCTAAATCTCCTTCAGAAGTAGTTGAATCCATCCCCAGTTTCCCCTTCTGTGCACAATTGCTCTGGGATGAATGCGGACTGCCCCATCTGGAAAGTTGCCTTCCTCCCTAGCCAGTAACCAATGCATGGCTGGCACAGAGGTACACAATCCTAGACCCTTTGCCTCAAGACAGAACCTATTTCATAGGACAGTTCACCTTCCAGATCTGCCCATGGGGCCAGAATAAAGTTAGCCTCCAGCTCAGACCCTCTCCTTGTTTCATTTTCTTCTCTGGTCTTCCTGCTTGTCTCATACCCTTTCTCCTGAAAGCATTGTCCAAAAAATCACCTGCCCAAGAACTCCTGTTTTAAGTTCTGCTTCTAGGCAACCCACCTTAAGACACCATAAAACAGGAGACACAGCAGGAAGTGAATAGTTTCCAGGGAGGGTCTGTAGGGCACAGGAGAGGAGCAGGAGGAACCATGAGGCTTATCAATGGCAGATGATAAGGGAAGCTCAGGGACCAGGCAGGATCAGGGAGCGTTGTTGAGAAAGGCTGCAAGGCAAAGGCAGCAGTGAGTAAAGGAGGAGGGGGCATGAAATCAGCAGCATCAGAGGCACTGTGTCAGCAGAGCTATTTCCTCTGTGACCCTGGGCCTCCTTGGGGACACACCCTGCCCAGTGCTTGACAGGTGTTGTGCTCTTAGCTCCCAGCAGAACCAGACATTTCAAGGACCATTCCTGCTTCAACTTGTCCATTCTTTCATAGTAAGAGGAGGTCTCCAGCTGATCCATTTGTTAATCCCCTGGATTAAGCTCACATAAAGAGTGCAAACACCACTGGGGAGAATTCCTACAGCTTCCTGCTTGAAAACAAGATTTGCCTGCAGCTAAGGGGCATGCCCAGCTCTGACAGCTACTATAAGCCCTGAGTAGAGCTTGGTGAAAGAAAAGAAAAAGAAAAGAGAGAGAAAAAGCCTGTGAGAGGGAGTGGAGGGAAAGACAGTCAGGTGGAGAGGCAGGAGGAGGTGAGGGGTCTTCATCTCTCTTCCACAGCAGTCCCCCGGATTGCTTTTTCTGCACTAAAGATGGAAGGAGAGTATGTTTTTGGTCTTGATCTTTTAGTATCACTGACAATCAGGTAATTTTAGAAGAAGTGACTTGGGGAAGAGGAAGCAATCTTCCTGCCATTTCTTTACTATTTGAGATATAGTAAAGAGATATGAGATATAATTCTCTATGCCCTTGAGATATAAAGGGAAAAAAGGAGAAAAATAATCACTTTTTTAGAATTTGAATTAAAATTCTAATCAAGAGTCTTCCTTGATTTTGCTGTACATTAGTGTCTCTATGAACTTTTGAAAAGGGTCTCAAACTCAAGATGGAAACACTAACAGCTGTCCTACATTAAGTGCCTTGATCTTTTGGGGAGGATGGAGGGGTGTGTTAGTAAATATTGGAGACTTCCGGGGACAGTAGGATGCCTTTTTGCAAATTCAGAGCAAGTACATGGTTACTATTGACTCACTCACTTAACAACCATTTACCCAGCATTTCCTATGAACCCAACACTTCATACTGGGTGCTGGCAATATGGAGATGTGTGGACACGGTCTCTATCCTCCAAGAATTCACAGTGGAGAAAAGACATGTAAGCAAGAGATTACACCAAAGTCTGCTTGGAGTTCTGTTGCTATACTCAAATCTGTTCACACAAGTTTCATGAGCTTTCAGGTAATATGACTGCAATAATGTAGGAGCACAGGAAAGGATAAATTCTCCAGGTGTTTGTGACTGGCACATCTAGCAATATGGTCTGAGGGAAATCCAACTCTGCACTGTGATGACCTGATTCATCCCCACTCTGAAGTTGCTGCTCCCCCAGGGAAATATCAGTACAACAGGGACCCAAGAAGAAAAGGACACAGCAGGACCAGAAAGCTCGGTTCGACCATCTTTTCCTTTAAGTCCTCAAATATATGTATAATAGCTTCTCTACAATCCTTGTCTAATGATTCCAACACAAGTCACTTTGTGGTCACTTCCTATTGCTTTTTTCCTCTTGATCATGCATCATGTTTTCCTTCTTTAAATGTTTAAGAATGTTAAATTATATGCTAGACATTGTGAACAATATGTTGTAGAATATCTATAATTCATATCCTCCTTCTTTAAAGGGTATTGAGTTTGTCCTGCCAGACAATCAAATTTTTGGTACATTCTTTTGATCCTCTTACATTTGATTTTATTCTTAGCACAATGGTCTATTTTTTTTTTTTTAATTCGGTTTTAGGGGAGGAGGCTTACTCTAAGGCATAGTTATTATTCCTCTACAAAACATGACCTTCCTAGAGTTCACATGAATGCCCCAATTTTTCTTTCTTCTATGGGCCAGAACCCCAACATCACTGTAACCTGCAAGGCCTCTGTTATCACTCTTCGGTTTTCATCTCCATGAGGTCTATCTATGCCATGGTTCATGGAGTCTCAACCTTTACCTGCACAGCCTGCCTTTCAGCCAAGGAATTCTCATAAGCCAACATGCAGACTTCAGAGACCCCCACTGCACAGCCCCTGCTTATCCACTACCTTGCCCAGGAAATTCCAGCTATTTCAGGAGCCTGGAACTCTGATCCCTGCTTCCTCAGCTCAGCAAGACCATTGTTCTATTGGGTGCCACCTCCTCGTGCTGCAGCTTAATCCCCACACAGAAAAGTGTGGCTCATCTTGTGTGTTCCCATCTCTCACAAGAGATGGGAGAACACTAGTCCCATGCCTCTTATTCAATGCTTGAAAATAATTGTCTCATGTATTTGTTCAATTTTATAGTTGTTTTTAACAGAGGACAAGTTTGGCACCAGTTACTTGCTCATAGTCAAAAGCAGGAGTCAACATACTTTCTTAAAAAAATTATTGATGTTATTTCTGCATATCTTAACTAGAACTCTACCATCCCATAACTTGAGGAGTTAAGAACAAGCCAATATCCCCAGAGAAGATGACAGAGCAGAAGAAAACGGAACCTAGGTCTTTAACAAATTTACCAACCCCAATATCTCTCACTTTCAGTATCATTCCTTCTTACATGATATTGTAAATATTATTATTGCTTAAGACTCTTTCAACTGGGTTTCCAATTATTTGCAGCAAATGGCACTTGTAGTAACTTGATACAAGTCATCACGCCTCAGTATTTTTTTCTCAAGGGGAATAACTCGGCTACTCTAGGTATTTCATACAGGGCATCATGTGAACTCAAATTCTCTCAAGATTTTTTTTGTTTCGATGATAGTGTGCTATGAACTGAGGAGTATTATTAACTCAAACCTCTGCCCTAAGAGTGTATGTGAGTGAACCTCTGCTTTAAAACTGTGTGTGAGTGAGACAGAGAGAGAAAGAAAGAAAAAGAGAGGGTGGGGTGGGGGAGTAGATATATATTGTGGTCTCTGATTATAGCAAATTCACCCAGACAATGAAATCATACAAAGTTTTGCTTGGAAAGCTCCAAAGCAAGAGATCAACTAATTCATGGTTCTCATACTAGGATTCATTGACATCCCAGGGTTGGCTTGGGTGAAATTGGATGTAACACATTTAAATGTGAATTTTGCTAAGCAGAAGTTCAGTAGCTTTGAATGTTTTTGTATGGCTCTACGGCCCCATCCTTAATAGTTAGAAACCACCAATGCTGACCAAACTTTTAACTTTCTAGACAAAGAAAGATTATCCGGTAAACTATGACTTATGCAAAGATAGGGCCAGTGTATTAGTCTGTTGTCACGCTGCTGATAAAGACATACCGAAGACTGGGCAATTTACAAAAGAAAGAGGTTTATTGGACTTACAGTTCCACATGGTTGGGGAGGCCGCACAATCATGGCAGAAGGCAAGGAGGAGCAAGTCCCATCTTACCTGGATGGCAGCAGGCAAAGAGAGAGCTTGTGCAGAGAAACTCCCGTTTTTAAAACCATCAGGTCTCGTGAGACCCATTCACTATCATGAGAACAGCACTGGAAAGACGCACCTGCATGATTTAATCATGTCCCCACGGGGTCCCTCCCACAACACATGGAAATTATGGGAACTACAATATGAGATTTGAATGGGGACACACAGCCAAACCATATTAAGCCAGTTAGAGCCAGAACTGAGACATTAATAAGGATGCCTACCTTTTCTCTTTCTTTCTCTTCTGAGACATTAATCAAGGATGCCTACCTTTTCTTTTTCTTTCTCTCTTTCTTTCTTTCTTTCCTTCTTTCTTTTCTTTCCTTCTTCCTTCCTTCCTCCTTCCTTCCCTTCCTTCCTTCTTTCTTTCTTTTTTTTTTTGATGGAGTCTCTCTCTCTCTGTAGCCAGGCTGGAGTGCATTGGTGTGATCTCGCCTCACTGCAACCTCCACCTCCCAGGTTCAAGCAATTCTCCTGCCTCAGTCTCCTGAGTATCTGGGACTACAAGTGCACGCCACCATGCCCAGCTAATTTTTGTATTTTTAATAGAGATGGAGTTTCACCATGTTGGTCAGTATGGTCTCAATCTCTTGACCTTGTGATCCACCCACCTTGACCTCCCAAAGTGCTGGGATTACAGCATGAGCCATCACGCCCGGCCAACCCAGGCTTAAAGAAACAAACATTGCATAAGGTCAAACAGAGTTTGGGGTCTGGCTGTTTGGAGAGCCAAGATTTGTCTCCCACCCTCATGCAAGCAGGAAAGAAAGTACTACCAATAAATGAAACTGATCTGAAAGTAACTTAGGAAAAGGTAGACATCTGACTGGGTGCGGTGGCTCATGCCTGTAATCCCAGCACTTTGGGAGGCCGAGGTGGATGGATCACCTAGGAGTTCGAGACCAGCCTGCCCAACATGGCAAAACCCCATCTCTACTAAAAATATAAAAAATTAGCCAGGTGCGATAGCGGGCACCTGTAATTCCAGCTACTTGGGAGGCTGAGGCAGGAGATTCTCTTGAACCAGGGAGGTGGAGGTTGCGGTAAGGCAAGATCATGCCACTGCACTCCAGCCTGGGTGACAAGAGCAAAACTTTGTCTCAGAAAAAAAAGGGGAGGGAGGCTGGGTTTACAAATCTATAAAAGGACATTTAAAATATTATCTCTGTTCCCATCAAATTTCTTTGTTTCAAGTGATATAAATGAACTACGGCTGATGAGACAATAGGGAATTTATTACAAGGGTATGAAAAAGCTCACAGAAAAGGCTTCTTTGTGGCTCAACTCCAGAAACACTGTATTTTATATTTATGACAACATTGGGAAGGCTGAAGTACCAGACTCAGAAATGGCAGAAAGAGGGGTCCAGGCAACAGCCTGAGCCACAGCCAAAATGATGCCACAAAGTTAGTGCAGTGGAGGCTCTGTCACTCCACCTGACTGCTGCTGACATTGAACTCTGTGAACTCTGAGGCTTATCTGTCATTGCTACTGAACTTGGACATTTAATGTCAACACCACAGCCTCTCCGAACCCTGGAAACTGATGTTGGAGTCACCTTTCCAACCATTACAGGAGAAATAAATTCTCTACTTTCCTGATTTTTGCATCTCTCAATGCAAATTTAAAGTCTAAGGCAGGTACCTCTGTTGGCTGAGTATAGGTAATAGGTTCATACCTTAGCTACAAGGTAGCCCGGGGTCAAGAGTTTGTTGTTGTTGTTTTAATTATATACTGGGAAATTCAAGCAAAATTCATATTATTGGAAATTTCTCAAGTATAAGAAATGGGTTCAAAGGCTGAACCCAGCCATTCAAAGACTTGAACCCTCCCAAATAAAACTAACATGGCTCTACTACTTCACCCCAATGGGTTGGTGGAGGATTAAATAGATAATAATACATAGAGTCTCTAGTAAGTAATGATTCAGTTAATGTTCATTTTCATCATCATCGTATTACTATTGTAACAGTCAGCTTCTCTTCATGGTATACCAGTTGTCTGTGATACCTACAGCTGAGAAAAATGAAATAAGGACTTAAAGTGTTTTTATTTTACATAACAGGAAAATGTAGGGAAAATTAAGACAATGAGGAGTAATGCCAGAGGAGAAGAAGTAAAAAGACTGGCAGAGAGAGTGGGATAAGGAAAATAAATGGGCATTAGCTGCAGAATTACTGATTCCTGTGAACAAATGGATTATCTAGGGAAAAGAAGCTAGTCAAGAAATGGAGACCTGGAAATGAGATCCATGCTACTCCGAGCTCTAATCCTAGGGATGACTTTCCCAATCCAGAGTGCCTGTACAAAAGGAACACAACAATTAAAGACAAATGAAAATAGTCTTGGTCTTTTGGGAATTAAACCCTTATAGCTTGCATCTGTTTGGTAGTAGTGATGATAGTGGTGGTCCAGGTGGTGTCTATATGTGTGTGTGTTCATTTTGTTTTAAACTTACAGAACAGAATTGAGATTTGGATTTTAAGGGAATTCTGATTTTTCACTTTGGCAGCTCTCCTTCTGACACTTCATTCTTCTCCTTCTCCCGCCCAAACACACACAGGCATACAAACCACTTTGGGATTGGCTGAGAAACATTGCTTCCCAGAGTATTCCCATTCATCTCATTTGAGCTTAGCAGACCTCTAATACCTAGAAGAGAACTGTAGTGCAAACATCAAGAAAGTAGTAATATAATTCTAGAATAATATCCCTAAGACTTATAAATAGGAAGCAAATATGAGAACCCTTTTTGCAACGGACAAGAATTGCTTGTCTATTCATCACATCCTTTTTTGTTGTTGTTGTTTGGAAAGTGTCTCCTCTCTCTCAATGTGACTCTAGAAGGACTAAAAGCTACATATTCAACTCTGTAAAGGAAGGAGAGGGCTTCACCTCTTCTTCCCCCTCTTTTCCTTTACAGAGTTGAACATGTGATTTACACTGACCAATCAGATTACCTTATATGCCTTAATGCCTGTGATTAGTCCAGAGTTAAATACATGAAGTAGGGATGGCCAATCCAAACACTGCTTTGGAGTTTGATAGTTGGCATAAACTCTCTCTTGAGTTCACAAAGCTTCAAGACCATTTATTCAAGTGGGCAAACACCAGGACGCTCTCACCACTCCATGGAAAAAGGGTGCCTGAAGCTGAACAAAGGCAAATAGAGCTCAACATACCTCTGAACAACCTAAGCCAACAACTTCTCCTTTTGACTTCAGCTACTTTGAGTTGAGGTTTTATTACTTGGTGTATTAGTCCATTCTCACACTGCTGTAAAGAGCTACTTGAGACTGGATAGTTTATAATGCAGGGTTTAATTGACTCACAGTTCCACAGGCTGTGTAGGAGGCATGACTGAGGAGGCCTCCGGAAACTTACAATCATGGAAGAGGGGGAAAATGGGAAGCAACCGCATCTTTGTATGATAGCAGGAGAGAGAGAGAAGCAAAGAGGGAATTGCTACACACTTTTAAACAACCAGATCTCATGAGAACTCACTCACTATCACAAGAACAGAATGGGAAAAACCTACCTTCATGATCAAATCACCTCTTACTGGTTCCTTCCCCAAACACTGGGGATTACAATTCAACATGAGATTTGGCTGGGAACACAGAGCCAAACCACATCACTTGGAAGTTGAGATTTTCATGTCATATACTTCCCCCCCCCAAAAAAATTAATTTCAGACCCCCTAAGTGATATGAGTTAAACTTTTAGTATGGCTTAAGAAAATATGTAATGGGCCAGGCACAGTGGTTCACACCTGTAATCCCAGGACTTTGGGAGGCTGAAGCAGGTGGATCACTTGCAGTTAAGAGTTTGAGACCAGCCTGGTCAACATGGTGAAATACCATCTCTACTAAAAACATCAAAATTAGCCAGGCATGGTGGCACACACCTGTAATCCCAGCTACTTGGGAAGCTGAGGCAGGAGAATTGCTTGAACCCAGGAGGTGAAGTTTGCCATGAGCCGAAATTGTGTCACTGCACTCCAGCCTGGGAGATAGAGATTCCATCTCAAAAAAAAGAAAAGAAAAAGAAAATATATAATGACAAAAATGACTAGTAATCTCAGTAAAGCTTTTAAAATATTATTTACTCAGACTCTAGAGAATACTTGCACAACAAGTGGGTTAACAGATACCTAGCAAAAATTTATTGGGTCTCCCATCAAAGATTAAGAATCATTGTTTATAAGAAACAAGTCCATCAAAAAGTAGGTGAAGGATATGAGAAGACATTTATCAAAAGAAGGTATATATGCAGCCAACAAACATATGAAAAAAAGTTCATCATCACTGGTCATTAGAGAAATACAAATCAAAACCACAATGAGATATCATCTCATGCCAGTTAGAATGGCAGTCATTAAAAAGTCAGGAAACAACAGATGCTGGAGAGGATGTAGAGAAATAGGAATACTTTTACATTGTTGGTGGGAGTATAAATTAGTTCAACCGTTGTGGAAGACAGTGTGGCTATTCCTCAAGGATCTAGAACTAGAAATACTATTTGACCCAGCAATCCCATTACCAGGTATATACCCAAAGAATTATAAAATCATTCTATTATAAAGACACATGCACACATATGTTTACAGTAGCACTGTTCATAATAGCAAAGATTTGGAAACAACCCAAATGCCCATCAATGATAGACTGGATAAAGAAAATGTGGCACATATACACCATGGAATACTATGCAGCCATAAAAAAGGATGAGTTCATGTCCTTTGCAGGGACATGGATGAAGCTGGAAACCATCATTCTCAGCAAACTAACACAAGAACAGAAAACCAAACACTGCATGTTCTCACTTATAAGTGGGAGTTGAACAATCAGAACACATGGACACAGGGAGGGGAACATCACACACCGGGGCCTGTCCTGGGTGGGGGGCTAGGGGAGGGATAGCCTTAGGAGAAATACCTAATGTAGATGATGGGGTGATGGATGCAGCCAATGACCATGGCACAGGTATACCTATGTAACAAACCTGCATGTTCTGCACATGTACCCCAGAACTTAAAGTAGAATAAAAATTAAAATTAAAATTAAAAAAAGAATCATTGTTTATGTTTATACTTTCAAAACAATACTGAGAAAAAAAAGCACTTCTGAGTGTTATCACAGTTTGAAGAACTATAAACTCTTCATCCACTTTTGAAAATGAGATCCGATTGAAAAAGCCATTTGATAAGCTTTTATATCCAATGAAGCAAAGAAGCAGCTTGGTTTGAAGACTCCAGAGACAGAAGGCCACCACCTGTGAGGACACAGGAGCCACCTACGAGCCATGAAAGTTTGAAAACTTGCCTGGGGAAGTGCGTCAGGGTCACCACCAGAGGAAATCATTGATATTCATGGAGAATGAATGCTCAGCAGTGCAGGGGCATATAGGTCACACACAAGACAAAAACTGTTTCTGAGGTTTGAATGCAATGCCACTAGTGAGCCATTAGCGATATGTTTGATAGTGTATCAGAAAAATTTACCAAAGCTCCCTTTTCTATTAAAAGCAACTCAGAAAAAAAAAAATGGTGGAAACCCCAAACTAAAAGCAACTATTTCCTGTGAAGACCAATGCAGTCCTTCAAAAAGCTGACTGGTCCCCCAATGCAACAGCCTTAAGATGTGGGACTTTTGAGAGATGATTAGGTCATGAGAGCTCTGCCCTCTGGAATGGATTAATGTCATTATGGTGGGGGTAAGTTCATGACATCAGGAATGGGTTTGTTATAAAAGCAAGTTTGGCCCTCTCTTGCTTGCTGGCTCTCATGCATTCTCTCATCATGTGATGCCTTCTGCCAGGTTATGACACAGCAAGAAGACCCTCACTAGATGCAGTCCCTTGATCTTGGCCTTCCTCACCATCCACCACTCTTTCTTTTGAGTCTCCAAACTCCAATGTGTCATTCTTATGCCTTTGTGTCCTCACAGCTTAGCTCCCACATGAGCGAGAACATACAATGTTTGGTTATCTATTCTTGAGTTACTTCACTTAGAATAATAGTCTCCAATTCCATCCGGGTTGCTGCAAATGCCATTATTTCCTTCCTTTTTATAGCTGAGCAGTATTCCATGGTGTATACACACACACACACACACACACACACACACACACACGTATATAACTTTTTTATCAATTCATTAATTGATGGGCATTTGGGCAACTGTGCTGCTATATACATGCATGTAACAAGTATCTTTTTTATCTAACGACTTCTTTTCCTCTGAGTAGATACCTAGTAGTAAGGTTGCTGGATCAAATGGTAGATTTACTTTTAGTTCTTTAAGGAATCTCCACACTGTTTTCTATAGTGGTTGTGCTAGTTTACATTCCCACCAACAGAGTAAATCTGTTCCCTTTTCACTATATCCATGCCAACATCTATTTTTAATTTTTTTTGATTATGGTCATTATTGCAGAAGTTAGGTGGTATCGCACTGTGGTTTTGATTTGAATTTCCCTAATAATTAGTGATGTTGAACATTTTTACATGCTCTTGTTGGCCATTGAGACAAATAAACTTCTATTGTTTATAAATTAACAGTTTATGGCATTCTGTTATAGCAGTACAAAATGGACTAAGACAGAAACTCACTAGCTGTTCAATTTCCTTTTTGACCTGTTTTTAAAGTTACAACAATTTTCAAAGATATTTATATAGCTGAAGATCTCTATAAAAATTTCTACACATTTTCAATTTAACAAAGAACAGGCTGCTAGACCATTCTGGGGTCAAGAGGGACTTGGAGTGAGGTGAGGGAAACACATATGCCCTACTTCAGTTTAGCTGTGAGGAAAGAGTTTTGCTGCACTGAAAAAACATCGATCTTTTGAGCAAAAATGTTAGTGGGAAAAGTAAGGGGCAATAAATGCAGGTCCAAACCCTGTAGCAACTTGATCAAATGTTACCTGGGCCTTTGCTACCTGAATGGCCCAGTAGAATTAAGATGATTTGAAATGCTTCCTTGCAGGCAACTGTAGCTTCACTGAAGTCTGGGCTACGCCTCTTTTCACCTCCTGGAGCCGCACCATGCCAATTTCTGACTCGAGGCACTGTTCCTGTTGTGGGATCAAATGTTAGGATTTTAAAAACTAAAGTTTGATGTGGATGAACAACTGCCTATAAAACGCATTAAGCTCTTTCCCTGTAATGTATTTAATTTCACACTGACTGCCGGTATTGGCCCTGAATGGATTACAGCAGGGGACTGCCATTGTCCCACTAAACTACACGGGTTAAATAATACCTTGGTGTCTAGAACTGCTTCAGAACCATTTCATACTGGCTAATACATGAAATGAATACCCAGCTTTTCTGCAAGTAATTTAGTTTGGTTAAAAATAAGGACACATTGAATTGGTTTACAGTGCAAGATCATTTACCGCGCTATTTGGATTGTACTGTTGCCTACAGTAACATTTGCACCTGCATTTTGCCGTTCGCAGCAGCGGGGCATAATGACAAACTTACTGCTCTCAGGCATTTGGTGCTCAGAGTCTATTTACTTAACAGCCCCAGGAATAATATTCCACTCCAGGGTCAGCCACTTACATTCAGCTTCTTGTTTAGATAATGATACTGTATTCTTGTCCAAGGAGGGGGAAATACTACAGATAAGCTCCAGCATTGCCTCCGAGTTGACTTGATGCCTTTTCAAGAGCACTTTCGAACCTTAAGCACATTTCCAAAGTTATCCTCTCACATAGTCAGGATAATCACCTCATTTCATGAAGCACTTCTCAGGCCATAGACACTGGAATCATTTGAGTCTGAGCCAGATGGGGCCAGAAGGAGGTTTCACAATGACGCAGAGTTTCTCTGTCCCTTCAGTTGCACCTGTAACATAAACAGCCATGGAGAGAAAAAAATCCTGTACAGCCACTTAGCTGGGCCTCTGCTACCAGCAGTTTTGTTTTAGTGTCCACACCAGTTTGTGACTTGCCCTAGCATTAGGAAGTGAAGGAGCATCCTGGTGCATGGTTGAGGTCCTGGGCAAGCTCACATTGGGGCTAATTATACAATTGTAGATGCTTATTTTTAAAAGAGGTTTCAAGTGCAAAAGAGTGAATAGGGTTCTTTTATTTCCTCTGCATTGTTGTTGCAATAATAAAAAAGTTAGAAAAGTATTAAAGCTTTGCGCATCGTTTTTTTTTTTTATTCCCTTCCCTTGGCTTTTGAGTCTGAAAAGAATGCTGAAAGTCATTGGAGGGCTGGTTGGAATAGAGAGTGTTAATTCTTCCATATCTAAGCCTCTTTGTGGAAATTCCCTTTGTCTCCTGCCCCAAGTCATTAAACACTAATCCCATCACTCTTCCTAATCCGATGCACTGGAGCTGGAGTTCAGCTTCCGAAACTGTCTTTGTGGCACTCCTAATAGACAGCTTCTCTGGATTGTAGTTGGTTCAGGCACATTTAGAGTTTCCCATTTCAGCCTCTTAATGAAGTGCCCTTAATGAATCTTTTCCTCCTTCATGCAGTGAGCACTTCAATTGGTTTAGCGTTGAGTAGGGGAAGATGCAGAGTCATCTCAGGGGCCTTTGCAAAATATGACTGTCAAAGGCAAAACCTAGGAAACAGGCCATTGAGGGCTACAGCCACTGAAGTGCTCATTTAATTACTAAGGATTTACAAAAGAAAATCTGCCCTTTGTAGCTAACAAAGGAAAGGAACCAAGAAGAGATAGTAAAAGGTTTTTCCAATAAATGATAAAAGAGGAAACATGGTTGAGTAAAGCCATCAGGGCATGGAAAGGAACACTTTCACACTTGCTATACAGGCCTACCTTTCTAAACGTTAGGTATGCTCAGAGATATTGAAATAGGCTTTTCTATCCTGCCAAGCAATGAGGCTATTGAGTCTGATAAATTCTTCACGGGCAAAAATCCACCAAAATGACAATCCATTCCATTAACTTTAAAACAAAGTATTTTTCATGACATGATGGTAATTCAGGAGACTGGAAAAATAAACACGGGGGAAAAAAATAAACGATGGGAAAAAAATGCTTGCAAGGTAGTCCTGTCCACCGTCCTTTTTTGTTCTATTTGAGTAAATTTGGTTATAGTCTCAACAGTTAACATGAGCTTGGATTTAATATCCCTCCAACAATGCAAATTTAAAGGAAAACTCTGAATGGCCCTTGTTCACTTTATGTTTCAAAATGTGTTGAGCCACTTCATGGATAGCTCAGTGCTGCTTCTCCTTCAGTGAGAATATTTACTATATGCTGAAATCCATGCTGCACATCTATGTGATATAATCTATTATGTGATCAAATTATTGGTATGATAAAATTAGCCAAATTAATAGATGGTCTGGGTCTTGCAAATACATACATTATCATGCAATTTTGCTTTAAGTTAAAGAATAAGATGTAAAACAAGTTAATAGAAAAAAAATGCCATCCTAATGATCACAATTTATTTGATACTAAAGGCATAGAAAAACAATCAGCAACAATTTATATAACCGTGTCTGAATTCTTTGGTCACAGTGTCTATATGTCAGCATTCACACCATCAACTGACCCAAAAAACTTCTAAACTTAATAGGCACTCCTAAATAGTTTTATCAGATTTGTAAATTAATCTGATTAATTGGACCAACTGATCTAGTCCTACAGAGAAACCTCAAGTTTGTTAATAAATGTTTAAATGTCACCTAGGCCTTATCACAAAATCATGTAATACATTAAACAAAATTAAGATCACACAGCACAAAAGGCTTAGTATTTCTGATGAGGCACAGGATGGCCTTGTAAAGATGCTGTCAGATAGTGACAGCAAAGTCCTAGGCTGCTGAAATTCCAAGTTTACCTTTTATTGCCAAGACCCCAATCCCTCTTCATTGTACTGGCAGGTGACATCTTGGCTTTATCTTTATTGAGAATGCCAATAAAATTTTGTTTCCTCTTATTCTTACCAGACCTGATAGTTTTCTTCACTAGGAAAACAAAAACAAAACAAAAACAAATAAAAAGCAAAAACAAACTTTGAACTCACTAACAGAAACAAATCAGATACATTTACTAACTGCATAAATCACAACAAAGTGACTCACCTCAGAAGAAAACCACAATGTTCTCCACATAGATAAAAACAACTGCACTTAGCATGTGGGCTGCGATTCAAATTCCAGTGCATGTCTACTGTTGGCAATAAAAGTTACACTTGGACATTGTTAAAATGTGTTCACGTGTTCAGGGTTTCTACTTTCCTCATAACTGACTTGCCAAGTCTTTTCTTTGGGGAATCAAACAGTTCTTACATGTATTGAGGAAAAATGTCCTGTGCTGCAAGTTAAAAAAAAAAAAATGTCTAAATAGCATCAGTTGAGTTTATGGGAGACAGTGAGGCTATGTGAGGCCAGCAATATGACCAGCTGAGTGCCAGCTGTCCTCAGAAGCTCCAGTCCTGGAAAGTCAGGATTCCTTGGAGCTGGGCTGCCCATGGTGTATTAGATTATGATGGCTACATCCTAACAGAACTCCTTATTTAATCCTTCTCTTCCTTTCCAGACCCTAATTTTTTTTTTCATTCTCATTTCACATGAGCAAGCTGCATGAATCTAGTTTCAAATGAAAACAACATTAAAAAAAATAGAACCATGGTGGTGTATTGGGAAGATTTCCAGAAAGCTGTAAACTGAAGATTTTTTGCATCCCTCTGAACTTCATTCCCTCAGCTACAGAATGAGTGGAGGGAGGATTAGATTACAGCTCTCTCTCTCTTCTTTCTTTCTAAGGAAGATATATACTGGCAAAACATTTTGGTACTTATGTTTTTCTTCCTTTTTTTTTTTTTTAAGAAAAGATGCCTCAGTGAGTTTTTGAGTTAATAAGCATTAGAAACAGTAAATGTTTCCTTTTGTTACTTGTTACCAGCAATTCATACTTCAGATTTACCAGGGGCACTGCAGATTCAACTGGGAAAAGGAAATAAGGGAGAGGAAGTTCATCATTTATGGAAATATGAATAACTCACACCGTGACATTTATTTCTCCAGAAAGTAAGACAACAAAACACTGGCCCATCTCTTCCATCAATTCAGAAAAACCATGAGGGCAGGTATCACATAACTTATACTCCTTTCTATATTCTGAAAGTATTATATAGTGCCTGAAACATTTCTAAAATGAATGAAATCTATCAGCTTATAGACAGCCTGTAACATTGTCTAAAGAGAAGTATAAGTTGGACATCAGAAAGAGATAAGATAATTTTTTTTTCACAATTCCTACAGTATTTCTCATATAGATTATGGGAAAATTCAATGATCTGCTTTTTTTGTCTTTGAAACAAGGCAATTCACAGAAGGGAGAGTTGCATGGCTAAGATCTTAAGAGCTCCTCACACACTGGTTGTTAATAACATACATATGAATTAAAGCAAACATGAAATTTTATTCTGTACCCATCAGTTTGAAAAAAACTTGGAAGAGAGGATAACACTGATTGGTGAGGAGGAGATAGGACCATGAGACCCCTCATACACCGAGTGTAAATTGGTGAGCCATTCAGAAAAGCAACCTACCAGTATTTTAAGTACAGTGGCCTTGTAATCCCATGTGTCTCCCAGAGAAATTCTCACACAGGCCCATTGGAGGGCACATACTGTTCACCACTGTATTGCTTGTTGAGGTGGTGTGCTCAAGGCAATCTAGAAGTCCAGCTCTAAAAGAAAATGAGGTGAAAATTCGTGCAACAGATAGGATTAACAAATGAGATAAACAACATAGATATTGAGAACAGTTTGCGAGTGAAAATAGTAAGAATGAATGAGATCTATAGCAAAATTTCGTATAAGTAAATTAAAAATGCATAAACAAACAAACCAGTGCAATATGAGTACATAGGAATCCAGGTAAATATGTTGAACAACTTAAAATGTGTATCTACCAGAGAGAAAGAAGTGGGAGTATTAGGAATAGAAGAAAAATATAATTATTACAAGCAGAGACTTTTCAGAGACCAATAATGGAAGTGTGCCAGGAACCAATGAGAATTTCTTTCCCCTGAAGTCCAAAAGAAAGAAATACATTTAAAAAATAAATAAATAAAGCAGAAATAAACTAGACTGTCATTCTACTCCTCCCCCAACAAAATGGCATCTCTGAGCAATTATGAAATTTAAACAACATTGATTTAAATTAGCATCAGTACAAGGACATCAGATTTTCCTTGATCTAAGGGAAATAATCCAGCAGATGTATCAGCGGTCATGAAAACATGTAGAGCAAAAATCTTTGTATCAGGCAGGATAGTGTTCGTTGTTGTAACAAAATTTCAATGACTCAACACAATTTTGATTTTTGCTCATGGAATAGTCCAATGCTGGTGTGACTAGCTGATAGGCGGGCTCTGTGCCACAGCTGAAGGGTTCTGTTTCATCTCCCAAACATGGTTTACAAGGCCCTCAAAGCTTGTCTCTACTCCATCATTTGGAAGGGAGAAAGAGATGGGGGAAAATGTATAGGTTTCTACTGGGCAGATCCACGCCTATCCTGTTGGCTAGAACTCAGTCAGAGGGCCACACCAAACTACAGGGAAGCCTGGGGAATGTAGTCCAACTGTGTGCTCAGAAGAAGGAGAAAACACAGATTTTAGTCAGCAACTAGCAGCCTCTGCTGCAATCTTGTTACAACGACATTATCAGTTAGACATAGGAGACAACAGGGCCACTTACACATATGTTTGAACCAATGAACATCACTTAGTTGGTTTTTTTTTAATTCGAGAAGAGAAAGAAGAAAATGGAGGCAAAGAGAAGAAAGCTACACCTATGGGCTTAGTTTCGGCTATGAAATGGAGCATTTATAAAGGGAAAAGTCATTTTTAAAAAGTAATAAGGTAAAATGTTTTGTAAACTACAGAACACTCAAAATCACATCAAACTGTCAAAAATGGCATCCTTTTTTTTTTTTTTTTTTAAGACAGAGTCTTATTCTATCACCCAGGCTGGAGTGAAGTGGCTGGATCTTGGCTCACTGCAACCTCCGCCTCCTGGGTTCAAGAGATTCTCCTGCCTTAGCCTCCCAAGTACCTGGGATTACAGGCGTGTGCCACCATGCCCAGCTCATCTATTTTTGTTTACATCAGCAGCTTGGTAAGAAAGGGGCTACAACTTTTCTGTAAGGTAACATGGTAACACGTGTCTAAAAATCTCTGAAGGCTTCATAGCAATTCCACTTCCAGGAAACATACGCAGAAGGTCTTGGCGTCTCAGAATGTGGACTTTGGAGACTGCTAGACACAAGTTTAAGTGTATGTACTTACCTGTCAGCCTTAAGTTTTTTGTATAAAACGAGGGTAGTAAAAATATGTAACTTCCAGGTTAGGAGGTTAAATAAGATCATGCACAAAAAGTCTTTATTGACTGTAATACTTGGTACATAAGAAAGATTGTCTAATACTACTGAGGAAAGAATCATGTATGTGTGCAGTTTGCACTCCAAGAATACACAGCAGAGATCTGTTATTAATTGCTACATACTGGGGGAAAATGTCCCAGTATCCTAAAATAGGAAATTGGCTAAATAAATGATAACATCAATATGGATCCCTGAGAAGATATAGAAAATAATTTACTAAGATGGAAAAAAGTTTACTGTGTGTTAAGTTTTAAAAATGATTATGAGATGGCCTGCTGCATGTGAGACACATTTATAAGTGTGTGTGAATTTGTAAATAAAACACTGATTAGAAGAACATACCCTAAACATATTTGATAACAGATTGTCTTAAATGGGGGTGTGGACAAGCTATAGTTACTATTTTTTTCCTCTTGTAGGCCAATGCTTTCTAAATTTTCACCAATAAACATATATTACTTTAAAAAAATCAAATATTTAAATTTCAGGACATACTTACATATTACTATGATTTTTCTACCCTTCTTATAAAAAGTCTTCAAATATACAGAAAAGTAGAGAAAACACTATGACTGCCCTTTTTTCGTCACCTAGATTCAGCAGCTTTTTTACATTTTGCCATTTGCTTCATCTCTTTTTCTTGTAGTATTTTAAAATGAATTACATTCATTAAATTCATACTTATAAGCTTCCACATGAATTTCTTACAAAAAGAATACTCCCTTACTTAAGCATAGCTAACATTTTATGTTATTAAGAAATAACTGTTTGTAAATGTGAACTCTTCTATTCTTTGGTAAACAAAATTTTTTGAGTTATTCTATATTTAGAGATATCATGAGGCAGGAGTCAGGAAATCCAGGTTTTAGACTAGGCTATGTATAGACTTGCTACACATCTATTAAGTCTATGAGGTACCCTCTTCTCATTTGTAAAATAAAAGGATTGAGCTAAATGACACCTTCCAGTTTTAAAAATCATATTTTCCTTGGGAACAAAGAAACAAACAAGTAAATTTTCAAAATTAAAGAAATTTTAGGAGGTGGAGGATGGGAGGAGAAACAGGAGCAGAAAAAGTAACTACTGGATACTAGGCTTAGTACCTGGGTGACAAAATAATCTGTACAACAAACTTCTGTGACACAAGTTTACCTACATAACAAACCTGCACATGTGTCCCTGAACCTAAAATAAAAGCTAAAAAAAATACAAAAATTTTTAAAAAGAAATTTTAGGGTAAGAACACCACCAATGAACTAACAGGAGCTATTGCACTAAGGAAAACTTGAAATTTGAGAATTTGAGAACAGGAGTATTAAAAGATTTTTCTAATTTGTCCAATAAATAAACACACATGTGACCTTTTGTTTAACTAAAGTAACTCCTGAACAACAGTCTATCTCCCAGGGATGCATGTCTGTATTTTAACTTCTCCCAGTCTTTGTGTAGCCCCTTGACTCTTTGATTCTTGTAATTATTTTCTGCTCTCACAGGGCAGTCTGGGTAGACCTTTGGCAAGAACCTATCCAGGGAGGTCTCTGACACCCAGTTCAATTCAAAGAAGTGCTTGGCTAGGGCCCTATCCCTGCATTTACATCACAAAGCTGAGTAGTCTTCTGCACCACTTTTCTCAATAGGAGATGACCTTGGAAAATGTCAGATTCAGTTCCAGCTTGAGGCACCACTGTCTAGGAGCCTGGCTGTTATGCGCCCACTGGTAGAGCACTGATTTCAATTCTTCAGTTTTTCTACAACAAAAATAGAACTAAGTCGGGCCGGCGCAGTGGCTCATTCCTGTAATTCCACCACTTTGGGAGGCTGAGGCAGGCAGATCATCTGAGGTCAGGAGTTCGAGACCAGCCTGGCCAACATGATGGAACCTCTTTACCGAAAAAATACAAAAGTTAGCCAGGGATGGTGGCATGCACCTGTAATCCCAGCTACTCAGGAGTCTGAGGCAGGAGAATCCCTTGAACCCAGGAGGCAGAGGTTGCAGTGAGTCAAGATCACACCACTGCACTTCAGCCTGGGCAACAAGGTGAAACTCTGTCAAAAAAGGAGAGGAGAGGAGGGGAGGGCAAGGGAGGGGAGGGGAGGGGGGAGAGGAGAGGAGGAAAGATAGAGAAAGAGAGAGAAAGAAAATACAGCTAAGTCTCTCCCTGCAGGCAGTATGACAAAAGTCTATTGTTTTAGACTTGATTCATATGTTTCATTCATTCTTCACCAAAATAAAGTTGCAACTCTAGTATGAATACTAGCAAGAATAAACTTGCCCTAGACACATGCCGTCTCTGTCCACATGTACACTCTCCATCAGCTCAGATAAAGGCTGCTGTCAGGCTCCCTAAATATAGAATAACCTGGATAAGAAGTCTGACAACCTGGATTCTCATTTCTTCTCTGCCATTAACTACTATGTGGACGAGAACCTGAACTTCCCAGGAATTCAGTTTCATAGCTGTAAAATGAAACACCTGGACCTAATTATTTCTTTTTTAAGAAAATTATTTTTTATTTTAGATTCAAGGGGTACCTGTGCACATTTGTTAGATGGGCGTATTGTGTGATGTTAAGGTTTGGGATCTAATGATCCCACTGTCCAAGTAGCAAACGTAGTACCCAATAGGTACTATATTTTTTCAACCCTTGCCTCCATCTCTCCCTCCCCCTTTTAGGATTCTGCCTATTATTCCAATCTTTGTGTCTGTGTATTCCTAGTTTTTAGCTCTCACTTATTCCTAAGTGAGAACATGCAGTATTTGGCTTTTTGTTTCTGCATAAATTCACTTAGAAGCATGGCCTCAAGCTGCATCCATGTTGCTGCAAAGGATACGATTTTATTCTTTTTATGGCTGTGTAGTATTCCATGGTGTATGTGTACCACTTTATCTTTATCTAATTCATCTCATTGATTTCTTTGCTACTGTGAGTAGTGTTACATTAAACATATGAGTGCAGATGTCTTTTCGGCAGAATGATTCTTTTTCTTTGGATATATACCTAGTAATGGGATTATTGGATTGAATGGTAATTATATTTTTCATTCTTTGAGAAACTTCCAGACTGCTTTCCACAGTGGCTGAACTAATTTTCATCCCCCCACCCAGCAGTGTATAAGCGTTCCCTTTTCTCTACAACCTTGCCAACATCTATATTTTTCTTTTTTACTTGTTATTAATTAGCCATTCTGACTGATGTGAGATAGTATCTTGTGGTGGTTTTGATTTGTATGTCTGATCATGAGTAATGTCGAGCATTTTTTCATGTTTGCTGGCCATTTGTATGTCTTCTTTTGAGAAGTGTCTATACATGTCCTTTGCCCACTTTTTAATGGGGTAGTTTGTTTTGGATCTGATTATTTTTTAAATGCCTTTAAGGTACACAGTATAGTGTTTCTAAGTGCATTTTTTTCCTTTCCTGGGAAAAATGGTATTCCATATTTATTCATCAATATTTAATTTAAATATCCATTTAAAAAGAATATATGAAGAATATTCATTCACCAGATTTCCAACCCTAGAGGCAACTACTTGATGAGTTCCTTGTATTTCCAAATATAGTCTATCAAATTGTAATTACATATGTCCTGAAATCTTATCTCAAAATCTTTAATTTGATTTCTAAGAATTTATCCTACTGATAGACCTAAACTTGCATGTGAAGATACATAGTAAGGGCTCCTGTTGCAGTGTGGTTAGTAATAGCAATAACTGGAGTAATCTGAACCTTCATTAAATATATTGTAATGTGTTCATACTGTGGCCATTAAAAAGAGTGAAGTAGCTTTATAGCTACCCAGTTTATACCTGACCCAGTTAGAAGTCTTTATGTTGCAAGTAACAGAAAATCCACTACAAACTGATTTAAATATTGAAGGAGATATATTGGGTCACATCAATGGGAAATTCTCAAGGACTTTGTTTCTTCTCATCTCTCTGCTCTGCTGTCAAGAATGATAGTTTCATCCCAAGACTGGTTCTCTCAAGGTTGTAACAGACTAGTCAACCATAATTAGGGCTATGTGTTTCTTGCTCCATTCCGATGGAGGAGAGAATGATTCTGTCTCAGAATTCCAAGCAAAGACCCTGAAGAGCACCTTGATTGTACAAGCCTAGATTCCGTGCCAGGAAAAGGGAAAGTATTGATTGGCTTTGGCCAGTCAGCCCAGGATGGTGTGCTTCCTGGAAACTTTGTAGGGAAATGAAGACATGGAAATGAAAACAAGTACATTAGGTCTTTGTAGGGAACATACAAAGGTCTTTGTAGGGAACATACATTAGGTCTTTGTAGGGAACAAGTACATAGGAAACTTTGTAGGGAAATGAAGACATGAAAATGAAAACAAGTACATTCAGTCTTTAAAAAACGTTGTTTCCTTATAACTTGGATGAGGAAAAAAAAATCCATTCCTATGTCACTATCTGTGTGGAGTTCATATGTCCTCCCCACATCTGCATTGGATTTCTCCCCTGGTACTCTAGTTTCCTCCCACGTCCCAAAGTTGTGCAGCTTGAATCTGTGTGTCTGCATGGTCCCCGTGTGAGCATGTGTGTGTGTGAGTGTGTGTGTGTGTGAGTGCGGGTGTGTGAGTGCAGGTGTGTGTTTGAGTGCGGGTGTGTGTGAGTGTGTGTGTGTGTGTGTGAGTGTGGGTGTGTGTGCAGTGTGTGTGTGTGAGAGTGCGGGTGTGTGGGTGTGAGTGCAGGTGTGTGAGTGCAGGTGTGTGTGAGTGCGGGTGTGTGTGAGTGTGGGTGTGTGTGCGAGTGCGGGTGTGTGTGAGTGCGGGTGTGTGAGTGAGTGCGGGTGTGTGAGTGCGGTGTGTGTGTGAGTGTGCCCTGAGAAGGGATGGCATCCTGGCCAGGGCTGGTTCCTGCCTTGCACCCTGAGCTACCCGCATAGGCTCTGGCCGCCCATGACCTTGAGCTGAATAAGCAGTTAAGAAAATGAATGAACGAATGAATGCAAATAATTATAAAATAAACATTTGTAAAGTATACAATAATCATACAAATGCACACAATAAATGTTGTGGTCCCAAAGCACTCAGCAAACCTGCCAGATTTGTGATTGTTTTTGAACTGTGTGGCAGTAGAAGATGCTCCTTACAATTTTCACTTTGCAAAGCATTTATTTCTTGATTTCACCACTACAATCACCATCACTCACTGATTCACCAAAATTGGATAAATAATTATCACTTGTTTTTATTAATCTTTGTTTGGGGGGTTTATTTAGGAGTTCGGTGATGTTTTTGTGACCAGAAATATGCTGTAGGAGCTTAACTCTTGTTTATATCAATCAGCCTGTGGCAAAATTGGTTTTGTTGTATGTCATTTTGCTTAAAGTCACAGTTTCCAAGAAACTATGAACATGTTAAGTGAGCACGTACTGTATTTCAGGGAAGGAGAAGGAGAGAATGGGCCTTGGTCAGGACACCATCAACTGTCCATCACAGCATAGGACTATGAAATTACTTCTAAGACACTTTGTTAAATGCAAAAGGCAAGATACAGGAGTATGACCAAAATATGCTACCATTCATATACAAAAGCATGCTTATTGATAAAGCTTGGATGATTGTTCCCTCCAAATTTCACGTGCAAATGTAATCAACAATGTTGAAAGTGAGGCTTGGTGGGAGGTTTGGGGCACGGGAGTGAATTCCTCATGAATGGCTTGGTGCTTTCCCTGTGGTAATGAGTGAGTTCTGGCTCTATTAGTTCATGTAACATCCGGTTGTTAAAACACAGTCTGGCACCTTCCTCTCCATTGCTTCCTCTCCCCCTTCTGCTATGAATGGAAGCCTCCTAAGGCCTCACCAAAAGCAGATGCTGGCACCATGTTTCTTGTACAGCATGTAGAACCATGAGACAAATAAACCTTCTTTGTTTATAAATTACCAAGCTTTAAGTATTCTTTCACAGCAGCACAAATGGACTAACACACTTATATATGCATAAAGAGTTTCTAACAATAATTTTAACCTCACACACATTCATTCATATACATATACATGAAAGTACTCACAGGGGGAAAAAATAATATAATTTAAATACCAAAGTTCTGGCTGGGCACAGTGGCTCCTGCCTGTAATCCCAGCACTTTGGAAGGCCAAGGCAGGAGGATCACTTGAGTCTAGGAGTTTGAGATAAGCTAGGGCAACATAGTGAGACCAATATCTTAAAAAATTTAAAAATTAGCTGGGCATTGTGGCCTTGTGCCTGTAGTCTCAGCTACTAGAGAGGTTGGGGTGAGAAGATGGCTTGACCCCAGGAATCTGAGGTTATAGTGAGTCCTGATCACACCTTTCATTACACTCCAGCCTGGGGGGACAGAGGGAGCTCCCATCTCAAAAAAAAAAAACAAAAAACAAAAAAAAAAGTTCTAAGATTCTATCATATGGTTGAATATTTTCAGGTAGCCACTTGGAACAGAGGGTGCTAAAACAACACTTGTGATGCATCAGCAGCCCCTCCACTGATTTTGTCTTTCCACTCTGAATGATGCTCTTCTTCAGAATTCTCAGGAAATGAAGAGTATTCAGTAGAAGAAAACAAACTAACTCATGATGCAAATAATATGGTAATAAATAATATATATGTATTTACACAAATCAATATACAAACATCACTCCTCCTGAAAGAATTTTAAACAATACCCACGCTGGGACCTCCACAGGTGACATAAATCCAGAGATATTTCTATTCAAACTGAGTTTCAGAAAACAACCAGGACTTCTCAATCAGTTCCTCACTCAAAACTGCATGGAATCCTGACAAGTTCTGATACTTTCCCAAGTGCTTGCTACTTAGTGGGTGTTATATATTCATGAGTTAGGTCATTGGCATGAAACTGAGTTTTAGTAAACTGAAGAATTGGAAAAACATCTGCTCTATAGAGGTACCCCCTTTCTGGGGGAAAAATGAGAGGACTTTACATAGTCAGCCTACAGAGCTAAAGAGTAAGGAGCCAGTAATGAATTCAAAAACCTGTTGCAAAATCCCAGCACTATTTTTGCAGAAAAGAAAATTGAAATATAGATATTTGTGTGCCTGTGTGTGTGTACATAAAGTACTAGATGCAAAAACTGATTTTTACAATAGATGATAGGATATCAAATGTTTTCATAAATGAAAACAGATCAACAAAGAGAACTGGAGTTGAAAAATGTGGAGTGGTCAAAACATATGATTCTCTTTGACATATAAGAAGAAAGGCTTTGTTTGGAAATATTGCCACTAAGCATTCATTCATTCAACAAGCTTCTAATTTAATGCCTGTTATGTGCAAGATGCAGGGCTAAGAATTCTGATGAAGCAGACACATTAACCACATGGATACCAAAAGAAAAAAAATTTGGAAAGTGGGTTATTATTCAATGTGGGCCAGACAAAAAGAAAAGTTATAAACATTCATAAATGCCAATCACTTATAGGAGGAGAAATATTCTTGTGGGGCAACTGTTGCTCATTTAGTATTTTTCACTGGGAAAAATATGTGGATGAGGTGAAATGGGATAGTGAAAAAACATGTGAGCTCTGGGTCAAAGAGCTAGCAATGTCTAGAGCACTATTGATCGGCTGCATTAACTGGTCATTCCTTAACTTTTTTGTTCCTTGGTCTATCTAAAATAATGAAAGTAGAGTTCTTAGCATGGCTCCTAGTATTTAATTCGTGCTTTCCACAAATTAGCTATTATTATTATTATTAGAGTTTAGTTGAGCCTCTATTTACTGTGTTTAGCAATATCTCTTTCTCTATTTTATTATGCATAGAACAGGATAGACTATTAACAGGCTTACCAATAGTGACTTTTTAAGGGGACAGGAGGAAGAAGAAAGATTACAGAGAAATTACCTATCTACGTTAAAGTCGTATTTGCGTGTATTTATTCACTAGCAGTCCAGCAATTTTACCTTTTGAGTATTGCTCTGGCCTCTTAATGTTGACTCTGTGGCATTTTAATAAGCTGTTTATTCAGCAATACAATTACTTATAACTTAACTACTCCTTTGGTTTGTTCCTACTTTAATTTTGATTCTAACATGTTAGATAATTTTAACCTAATGTTTCTCTGATCTTCATGCACAACCCAAACACCATTTATAAGAGCATTCATTTCAAAGCACAGCAAAGTTCTTTTGGTGGTCTTCCTTTGTAGAGACAATGGTATGAGGAGAAAGAATATATTTGAAAGCAACTAATTGTAAATGAACAATAAGTCAAAGTATTTCTTTCTGGAAGACTGATTTAAAAATCTTTCGTTGCATTACCTTACCTTTGTGAAACTTGTAATAAAAATGTCCTAGAATATCCCAAAACAATTCTTTGTAATGAGACACAATTCAGCTTGAAAGCTAAAGGATGCAAGATCGTTTTGATGAGATGCTGTCACGTACGTATAAGGCACTCATCTCCGAGAGGAATGATACAGAATCTCCAGAGTAAGTCATCAGTCCTAACAACTGAAGAGCCGAGAAGAGAACCAGGAAGAAACTGTTACATGAAGGAAATGCAGTTATTTATAACTCATTCCTGCTGCGCTGTGAGTGACGGATGTTAAATTTCCTCGGAAAGTGCCTTGAATTAGGAAGACAACTTTTCTCTGTCAGCCTGAGACTATATATTTAAAAAATGGGAGGTGACTCATGACCATTTTTAACACTGATTAAACCCTCAGTGTGACATGCACATATAGAAGAGTATGACTTTGAGCTTCCTGAAATGTATCTTTTGAGAAAATTGTGGAACATGGTATACGAAAAGAAGGGTCAGGATTGAGAAGGAATAAGAAACCACCCCACACCCCAACATACGTGCAAAGTATTCACAATATAGTCATTCCTCAATACTGCTATTTTTTTCTGCTATCTTTGCCTCTTAGCTTGCTGGGTATATCTCCTGGAGCGCAGGCGCGCGCACACACACACACACACACACACACACACACACACACACACCCATAAGAGAGAAGAGAGAGAAACAGCTAGATCATCTGGATCCATTTAGGGGCTGAATTTCCTAAGTGCCAGTGAGATAAACAGACCCTATAATATAGTTGTCACCTGAACAAACCAATGTTTGATCAATGTTCCATTTGCCTGGTGGAGTGTGAACCTTGCCTGAGTGCTGAAATGACAAATATTAGTAAATTATTATCATCAGCCATCATCAGATAGTTAGTTCATTGTCCTGAGTGAATTATGAATTAGGAATCTATATGTAGCTATAAATGGTACCACAGCATGACCAGATCATTGAAGAATTGATTCAGCTGCTCCATGCTTTCTGAACAGATCAAATCCCTCATCAGACACCCCTGAATCCACAGTGGCATCTCTCCTCCAGAAGCTCTTCACACTAATGCCGGTACCAGTAGTCTTCAATCATTTTTAATGATTAGAATCTGTTTAAAAGTAAGCATGTACCACCAACAGATATATAGTTGTTAATTTATAAATTATTGCACATTGTAAAAGACATTGAATAAAAATTAGAAAAGAATGCTCTAAGATGAAATAAATATTTAAATTATTTTTATTATTTATTAACCATGCAAAAACCTCTTTGTTCTCACCTAAAATGTTAATAGGTATAGTTTCTTTCTGAATATTTAAAATCTTGGTTTTATTTGAAAATACTTGGTTTTATTGTCCATTAAAACTTAAAAAGTGACTTCACAAAGATGTGTAAATCTGAATGGAAGAGGTATATTGTTGGTGACACTTACCAAAGAATTATGTTTATGCTTAATTTTCAGTTAGCATTCTACTATTATCAAAAAGTTTTTGTTGAAATTTGGCAGGTGAATTTTCATGTTCCCTGTTAGAAATGAATCAGAAGGTGTGACGTGTTAATATTTTTAATGCACTGATTCAAAACTCACTAAAATTCTTATTTTGAGGAATTTAAAAAAGGTTAGAATATTTTACTTTCCAAGTTCTTAAACTATAGAGATACAAGGAACTTTGTAGGAAACATATATGATTTTCAGAAATAAAAATTACATGAAGTTGTAAATATTTTAAGCAACAATTTTCAAAATATTCTCCTTAGAACACGAAGTTTGTTTCCAAAGGCAGTTTCTTCTTCCTTGATGTTAAAAGCATTGTTAGCTTAAGGAAAGGCTCAGAATGAATATAAATACATATTTCAAGCAGCCTTCCTGATCCCTCTGATTCCCGCCCACTCTCCCTCCAGCCAACTTTTTTTCTTTTTTTGCTAACATCTGATCCGATCTGGCTATATCATCATTGCTTTTTAGAGTGTAAAAAGATTCTTCTCAAAATGAAGAGTTTGTTCAAGGAGCAGAAGACCAGCTCAGCCATATGGTTTTTGCTCATATGTGTGTGCATTATTCGTACAATATTATCTTCAGATTCTAATTTTATTGATGAAATCTTTTGGAATCACTTGTTCATTTAGTGAGAATTCCTTTAAATCATTACCGTTGGCATAATTGCATAGGTGTAAACTGCAACATTTCTATACATTAAGTGAACAACTAGGAATGCTAGGGATGATCCAGAGGGTTTTGCAGTTTCCATTCTTTCTTGGCATGCTCACTTACAATGTGAAATTGTGGTAATAAATGAATAAGACTACCTGTTTCAGGTCACACATTAAATACCTTAGAGCTTAACTTATTTCTTACTTTATTAGAAATACTTACACAGGGTTTTATACTTTCTTCCTACACCTACCATACTGGATCCTCTTACACAGTCCACTTGGGGGACTCCTGATCTAGCTAACTTCTTTGACTTCAGGGCCTTTGCACATGCTATTCTCTACCTGGACCATTCTGCTCTCCCTCCCTCTTTAACTACTAACTGCTACCTGTCCTTCAGGTTTTATCTGTTATACCACTTCCTCACATAAACATTCCTGTCCTCGCAGTTTAGGTGTGGTCTCTCTGTCATAAGCTCTTACTGAACTCTACTACTTCCTCTCAGAGCACATAGTAACAGATTTACCTGTGTGGCTGAGAATGAGCTCTCTACTCTCTAAAAAGTGTAAGCTCCGGCTGGGTGCAGTGGCTCACACCTGTAATCCCAGCACATTGGGAGGCTGAGGTGGGCGGATCACAAGGTCAGGGGTTCGAGACCAGCCTGACCAACATGGTGAAACCCCGTCTCTACTTAAAAATACAAAAATTAGCCGGGCATGGTGGCGCACACCTGTAATCCCAGCTACTTGGGAGGCTGAGGCAAGAGAATTGCTTGAACCCAGGAGGTGGAGGTTGCGGTGAGCCAGAGCACCATTGCATTCCAGCCTGGGTGACAGAGCTAGACTCCATCTCAAAAAAAAAAAAAAAGTAAGCTCCATGTCCATAAGAATAGAGACCATATCCACTTTCCATTGCATGCTTAGCACTTAGCATTGTGCTTCACAAATGGTATCCAATGGACATTTGCAGAATAAACGAATGAATGATTGATAGACTATGAATCTGAGACTTACTCATATATGAGCCATTATAGATCACACAGTTATGCCCCCTTATGTAATTAATAGGAAAACTATAATAAATGAGGTCTATGTGGCATACCTCAATCACACTGTTAGTTGATAACAGTAGTAGGAAGAAAACCTGAGGCTCTTACTCCTGAGACTTACACACCTTCTCATAACTAGATCTGGACAGAACTGTGCATACACAAGGCAGATACCAGCAGTCTCCCTGCAGTGTCATACTCAGGCCGGTGTCTTTTTCCCTACAAAAGTTGTGGGAACTACATAGGGCATACAACACAACTTTCCAGCATCCCTTTCCACCCAGTGAGCGGGACAAATCAAATCAGGAATATATCCAGGGGTTTCTTGAGAAGCAATCATTAAATGAATGTGCCAGAGTCTTTAGTGGTGTCAAGTTTATACAAGATAATGTTCCTTAAGATGCTGGCCCTCTTCCCCTCTTCTCCCAGCAAACTCAACCTACACATCAATATCCATCTGTAAATCCACTTGCTTTAAAACTTCCCTGACGAGCTCAGCTTAAAGTAAGCTCACCTCCTGTAACCCAGTCATTCATGCTTACTCTGTTAAACTGACAAGGGACTGCCTGATGACATCCCACCTCTTACTTTCTTCAGCTATTTAAATGTTTGTGTATTGTTTAACTTCAGGTTTGTCTTATATTCCAGACAGAGCAGGGACATTGTGTTAAATTGCTCTGTATACAACATTGCCACAATGAGACATTTCATAAATACTTGCAAATTCAAAAAACCACAGACAAGAAAGCCCAGGAGGACATGAATTCTATTTTTTTACTTGGTGATTTACGTATTTGTGTTTCCTTCTCTCCTTCCAGCACTTAATGTTCACTATTTGCGAGAATAAATTCAATACCTAAAATTCATAATGAATTTAAAAAATATTTGTTATTAATATATAAGTCCAAGAAAAGTGAAAAACTGTACAGTAGCCAAGAAGTGCAAGTTAGCAAAGAAGAAAGAGAAAAATTGGTTTCAACTATAGAATGATATTCATGTTTTACATCCAATAAAATATCATGAACAAATGATGTGAAAACTTAAAAAGATATTAGTCTTGTCAAGTAGAAATAGGTGGTGTGTGTGTGTGTGTGTGTGTGTGTGTGTGTTTTAAATTTAAAAATGAAATTCAAGGCTCCTTTGCTTAATGAAGCCAGTTCTTTCATCTTTTAAAATGACAGTTAAAGTAAAAGCTGGAGTTTAGGGAGAAAGGGAGATTTAAGGGCCTCCCTTCAGACATTAATAAACACTATTCCACATTCTAAAACTATTAGACATAATTTGGCATAATTGCCAATCTTTCCTGAGCAAATGCATGCAACTCAGTTTTTTTAACTGCTAACCTCTTTCCACAAAGAGAATGGTCACCTCAATTTGGGATCCAAGGTTTATGCTTTCAGAGAGGCATTTTGATGAAATATATTCTTGACCTTGTATATTAGAACAGAAATTTTATTTTCTCAAACTCACCATAAGAGGTGGAACAGAGACACATACTTGTTGAAACCAAAAGATATTTTCTATGATGCTGTATTGAAGAAAATTTATGTAAGGAGAATACAGCCATTTGTTTTTATTACCTTTCAGCCAAATTCCACTTTAAGTTTGTCGAATCCAGAAATTGTATAGACCTTAAAAATGTTTTACTCTGTGAACATATGCTTTCTTATGCTGACTTCCTGTCCAGCTTGTCTCATCTGTCTAATTTAAATCTAAACCCCTCAAGGCAGGCACTGTGTTTTCTTTAGTGCAATATTATGCTGACAAGTTCAGTAAATCTTAAAAAGCAATAGATCTTCCATTGTCATTCTTCTGCTAACTTTTAGTTTGTCTGGTCCCCTAATTTCAATGCTTACAGATCAGTGTCCTTTAAATGAACTATTGTAGTAGTAGGAATTTTCTAAGTTGTGATTATTCACTTGGGATCTATTATTCCCTAGAATACAGCAAGAGGAAAGAAGAAAGAAAAAGATCCAGGAACTGGGGGAGGGAGGGAAAGGGTCATATTGATTACAGTGAAACTAAAGATCATCTTTCTTTCTTGTTTGGGTAGGACATAGCTTTTGAAAGACCGTCAATACTTGTAAACAACAGATAAGATATTTTACTATTCCTACTATATTTTAAAACTGTTCATTTCCTATCTTCTCATCCTATTTGTCAAAAATACATATAATAAGCAGTAAGTAAAGAATTCACCATTGATGTCAATTCACAGAAATGTTTGTTGGAATTTATTATTTATTTTTCAGACAGAGTCTCACTCTGTCACCCAGGTTGGAGTATAGTGGCGTGATCTTAGCTCACTGCACCTCTGCCTTCTGGGTTCAAGCGATTCTCCTGCCTCAGCCTCCTGAGTAGCTGGGACTACAGGTATGCATCATCACACCCAGCTAATTTTGTTTTTGTTTCTGTTTGTAGAGACAGGGTTTCACCGTGTTGGCCAGAGTGGTCTCGATCTTCTGACCTCGTGATCCACCCGCCTTGGCCTCCCAAAATGCTGGGAGGAATGTTTTTAAAGTTGTTTTACCTTTGTACATACTGAAAACCATCACAATTAATGAGAAAAATAAATGCAGAAAATCTTTCTATATTAGTAGAAGGCTCTCCGGGTCATGTAAACTGTTAACAGATATTTTTTCAGGATAACTTGAGAACTTTCACCTTGAGTAGAAGATACTAGTACTGTGCTGACTATAGTGCTTACAATGAATCATTGAATAAATTATTACCATCCACGGAGGCTGCCTCTCTGAATAATTAGCAATTTCAATTTAAGAAAGGTACTATAAAGTACACTTCAGCTTCGACATCAGTAGACAAAATGCTGAGGTAAGTAGTTACATTAGACTGCTCTACATACTCTCTAGAACTATTATTTTCAATCATATATACTTGTAAATTTCTATATAAAACCATATTATGTATAATCCTTTTGAGCATATAGTAAAAAATTGAGATCTCATAATGCAGCAATGAAATTACACTATGATTTTAGTAATTTGTCAAATAAAAGACTTCAAGATAGGATTTATTTTCTGTGCATAAACAACAGAATGTAGAAACTATGTCTACTATTTTCGTAGCTTTATTTTTTCCAGTTTTGTATGTGCACTTATAACAATAAGAGATGTAGAACATTCCATAAGGTCGCTAATTTGATTATATCTCTGTCTATGAATTAAGTTGATGGGTACATTTCACTCAGGAAATTCAGTGCTCTGAAGTTGAAATACAGATTTTATGACCTGTGTACCAATCTGTATTTTGTAGCTAAAAAGACCTTTAGAAATTCAACACTAGGCAAAACACTCTCTGGGACTTGAATTCTTGCTGCTTTGTGACTAAGATTTTTAAGCAAGAAGAATTTACCCAAATGTTTCTGCAAGTTCATATTTCAAAGAAATTCTTATTACAAACAAAAAATAAATTTAACATACATTATCTCAATTGTTATTTCATAACTTAAAAAGTAGAAAAAGGATGCATATAAAGTATTTGTCCCAGATTTTGAACCAATAGAGGAAAAAAATCCTTTTCTCAGGCAGGATCAAAAATAGACCTAGATAAAATTTGACCCAATGACTTCTCTTACTTCATTAGACTTTCACACAATACCCAGGAAGATTACGGAATACAGATACAAAAAAAAAAATATACAATCAGATCATTACAATGTACAGTCTCTGAGGTGATTGTCATAAATCTGTAGCTGTTTAGAAAAGGCATTATTATAAAATACAAAGCAGAGATAACTCATGTAATTAGAACCATAATACTTTAATAATGTGATATTCTCCAAAAAGCTCAAAACACATTTTTAAAAATTAGCACCTCATAAGAATCATTATAGAAATGTAGGTATCCTATATGTGACCACCGTACTTTAAAAAAGAGGTAGGTTTTTGTTTTGTTTTGTTTTGTTTTGTTTTGCTTAACAGCTTTGTCTTACACTCTTAGAAATGTATTTTAAAATTAAGTGACCAGAAGACATTACACTAACAAAGCATTAGCAGAGAAGAGTCCTCGATAAAATTACCAGTGAGACACTGAATCATTTCTTCAGTTAGTGAAAGTCATAGGCAAAAGTTCTAAAATTATACAATTACAAAAATAAATCAAGCCAGAGTGTCATTTCTGCTTTTCTACATTAATAAATTAACCATGTAACATTGTTCAAAATTATGTCAGTTGCGCATATAATAATCTTTTAAATTAATGAAGTGATGAAGCAGTTTGATGACACCCATGATTTACAGGGCTGCTTTTAGCTAATGTTAAAAGCCTTTCGTTTAACAAATTGCCCCCTTGAGAAATTACCAAAAATGAATATTTTCAATGCTAAATGTTTCAAGGTTTACATTTTTTAAATATATTAACAAATGGCAAGGGAGACACATCTTTCAAAATATATCTTCTTTTACATATATTTAATTGAAATTAATTAGTATATTACTTTAAAAGGAAATGATTATACAGGATCATTTATGAGAATTTTTGTGATGCAATAAACCTGAATTTAAACAACGAAATTAATCCCATCTTTACAAAATTTGTAGAATGAATTGAGAACCATTTCAAGCTTTTTGATTAAAGAGAAACAGTGCTACAAAATCTACATTCTTAAAATATAGCTAGTGCTCTTTACCCATATGATTGCTTTAATTCTTTGTTTGCATGATTCATCAAGACTGAAATGGTATTACTAATAAGCTTCATAATTTTTATAATAATTTGTGCTTTGTTCACCTTTAAACATTTCTTTATGAATTTTTATATGTGATATTAACTCCTGTGTATTCCTCAGTTTTAATCATGAGTAACAACAGTCAGACCTTACAAAGTACATCATTTCCATTGTCTTGTAGTTTTATGTGGCCTCCGAGACGCGTCTGAATGCAGGAGAAATAATATCTTATGGAGAGATGTTATGTAAGTTCATTAGGAAAGCAAAATAGATTTCAGACAACCCAGGATATGCTTGTGTGTCATAACAGCAAAAAAGAAATGGAGCTAAATATAACTAGCAAAGAAAGCCTGAAATTAATGTTCCCTGTGCTTATGGATTTGTTTTCATAATGTGGAGCCTGATTTTTATTCCACTTCTAAATTAGTAATGTGCCTAGTACATTGGGCCAATTTCTTTTCAAAGCATTTGCAGCTCCAGCCCTGAAAACAAGAATAATTAATTTGTGCTTCTTGAGCCCAATAGATGTAATTTTAGGCAGGCAGATGTCAAGGAAATAATTTTTAGAATTCTTATCATTGATGGCAATGTAGTGGAGAATTGCCTGTTGGCATTTCAAATGATTTTAAGGAATTTTAAACCTTCATCAATGAATTTTTAATGCATACTAATAATGGACTCTCATGGGTTCGTAGCCGATGCATAGTGAAACAGAACTTTAAGCATAATATTATTTTCCTTAAAAATGGCTTGGAGAAAGTAAAAGTGTTGGAAATGAAAGACTTCCCTTTTTTCTAATATATAACTACATCAAACTAGTCATGAATACAATCATTTGAGTCAGTCATATTGTGGATAGTTCATGAAGAAAATTGGAAAGAATTGATGATCTTTCAAATACACATATCCAGTATATGAACATTTGCAGAAGGATCCCCACTTTACTGTTAGAGATACATTTACATTTGTATCACTTCCCCCACGCCCCCACCAAGGAGCCTGCACAATCACTAGAGGTCTCCATGCATTTTAAAGAAATATCACATGAGTTTTAGGATGGCAAATTGCAAAATATTACACATCTCAAAGTTTGAAATATCTGATATTGCTAGCACTGATACTGAACTCTTTAGTGTCACTAGGACTATTTCCAAAAAGTTCTTCAAATAATTCAAAATTATATAGGTATAGAAATTGATAAAATTCTTGTCTGGCTGAACTAAAACCTATGAAAATCACAAGAGAGGTGGGAGGGATATCAAGAGCTCTCAGAAAACCTGTGATTATCAACAGAAGGGCAGCTGACCCTACATAGGGAAGGATAATTTTAAAATAAAAGTTTAATTTCTGATGGATCAAACCACGTGTTCTAATCCACACTATGAGAAATATGATTTTACGTCTCTGAATCTTAGTTTTATCTGTGCTTAAAGTGAAATAGAGCTACTTATTTTTAACAAGAATTACAGCATTTTTTTCCACCCTCCTCTGTTGAACTATGGAAACACAATGAGATAACATACAAAAGCATTTTTAATTCTGTAAAAGAATTGTATCATATAGATCTGAGATTCAAGAAACTTGATTTTTCCAATTTGTGAAAGTAGATAAGGAAGTAAAAACTTACAGAGTAAATACATATTGATAGTGCATGCATATGTTTTTAGATATCTGAAATTCTGATATAGTTTTTATGACAGAGTTCCTTTTTTAAGTATGTTCAATTGGGCTAATAAATTTATATTCCCTGTGCATGCTTCAACGAACTGCTGAGAAGAGGAGGACAAGGAACTTTCTCCAGCAGTGGAAGAAAAGCTTGATTTTCCCCTACCATGTTCTAAATGGAAACCTCACTGGAAACTTTACATCTTAAGTTTATAGAAACAGACACACAGTGGCTGAGAGGCTTGCAGAAGTATCTGCACTCTGTCCATTTTCAAGGCCGCACTTTGGAAGCTGGGCAAATCTTTTACTTTTTACAACACAGAGAACAGCAAAGCCGCTGCTGTTTTTCAAAATAGAGTGCAGTCCGCCTCACAGACACAGATACAATAAAATGCTCTATTTATTGGCTAAGCATTAACAGCGTCTCTTATTTTCCTCCTGTGACCCTCCTTGGCAGTTAGTCACACATTCCGATTAAGCAGAGGCCCCAGAAATATCCCCTATGTATAAGGAAAAAGAAAAATCCTAATTGGCCATCGACCTCTCCCTTCCAACTTCCCTGGTGTTGTAACCCAGTGGTTTCCAATTTGTCACTCCTAGGGCTGGGCAATCTGGACTGAGAAGATGACAAGGCAGGCAAGGGTAAGCACCAGATCTGGGGCCAGTTCCTTGCCCTACCCAGAATTGCCACTTTGATGAGCAAACCCCAGTGATGGCCATCACTGTCAGCTGAATCAGCGTTCGTGAAAATGTAGTGTGCACCACAACACCGTGTTATTCAGAGCAGTGTTTATTACTTTGTTTGTATTTTATTTATTTTTGCTCTTACCTTCTATTTACAGCTGTAGTATTGCAATTCCACTTACAGTAATGACATTAAATTCCCTTTTAAAATAGATGTATTTATACTTTAAAGAAGATTTAGAGAAGTCTTCCTTGCAACCAAAGTTATGCAACTAATAGCACGAGGAAGCAAAGATATGGCAATAGTCGGGAAAATGATTTGCAAATAGCTGCAGATGAGACCACACTGAATCAAAGGATGCTAAAGCAATTGTGGGGGAGAAAGTGACCCTTCTCTCTTTCAGCTAGATTTTTATAATTATAGAATTTTATAGTAAATTTTTAATTTGATTTCTTTATGGCACTATCAAAGTAGGCATGATATATTGTTACCACCACTTTATAGATGGGGAAACTGAGGATCAGAAGGCTTGAGCAGTTCACTAAAAGTCATACAGTTACAAATGCTGAGAGAGAAATATTAAGCCTTCAAAATGAGGCTTTCTGCTCCAAATAGAACACACTCTTCAGTTTCCCAGGCTATTCAATGAAAAAGATCACACGAAAGCTGGAGAGTTAAGTATTGCCTTTGTATTAAATTTGCACATACACCCAAAAAGCAACATTTCAGTACATTTTCCAGCCATAGATACAATAGGAAAATTCCTTTGAGTAACATAAGATGTAAACTCAACTGAACTAATTAGTTCATGGTGGTGTTAGGAGATTAACCTTCCGATGATAATAAAACAATTTATAATGGAAAAATGCCATATTAAATACCAAAAATTACCATTACTTGTATCACTGTTCAGTATTTATATTCAATAAAATTATAGACAAAAAAATATTACATGCAGTATGACTCTTCTGATCAGTCCTTGGAGAGATGTTATTTAATACTGTCTGTCACTATTGAGGGGGATATCAGCACTTGTCAATGAGGACTGATGAATCAGTAGCTGATAAACACTTAGAGACATGTATATCCAGGAGATGCTGCCACTTTGTTGTTTTATGTGAAATAAAGAAAAGTATTAAACTTTGCTTTAGCCACTATGCTTGTTTTAAAAGAGAAACAAAACAGAAGCCATAATTCATGAAAGCAGAATTTGTAGTTTCAATTGCAGATTTAGATATGAAGCTGTACTCTGAAACTACAACTTGTGACATCCTAAAATTAAAATGGTTCCTCACAAATGTAAACACTTTGATGTGAAAAGGTATATGCTCAGTCGCAAGTCTAAGTTACATGGAGTGCTGATAAAATCTTCGATACCACTAGTCAGTCAAATACACTCAAGATCTCAGCATGGAAACCCATGTTTTTGATCCGCAAAAGTAAAGTAAAATAAAAATAAACAAAGATGTCTTTTATCCCTGTGATTTTCCAATATAATGGCCAATTGAAGACTCTCTAATAGGAAATTGGATTTGGCTTTTCATAGGAATACTGTTTCATGGTATAATTTATATTTTTTTCAAAAGAATAAAAACCCTGCTGTTTTTAAATGTGTATCTTCACATTTTCCAAGGGAATATTTCCTTTAGCAATATGGACAATATCAATTTGATACAAAGTAGGCATGTGATCTGAAATAACACTCTGAAGTGTAAAAAAATGTAACCTAAACTCAAAGTGAAAGGCTAGAAACCACTTACACAGGAATAATTATTTGAATTCCCCATCTTTCATACTGAAATTAGTGAGCATTTTCATTTTCCATATGCAATCACTTACTGTCCTTTTTCTTCTATTAGTGTTTCAAGAAGCAAGGACATTTAAATGAAAAAAGAAGAGGAAAAAAAGTCCTCTGTTAATTTGAAGCTGAGCATCTGATCCACTAAAATTGACAAAAGTATCCTCTTGAAAACTGCCACTTTCCAATAATACAGCCTTGCAGGAAGGAGATGTACTGGAGAAAGCCAGTTAGCATGACTATTCTGGGTCTTCTTATCAGTGGAGAGTCATGTCTTTCACTGTGAAGAGTTATTTTCCAGATTTTTTGGACAAGGGCTTTCTTGTAGATAAAACTACACAGAAAACTCATTTGTAAATGTCCCTAACTGAATGCCTTTCCACACACTTCAGCGTTATGAGTAGGAGTCCTTTGAAAACCTCAGATTAATTGTTTTGTGATACAAACAGCTCAAAACCTGCTAGCTTTGAGAAGCTCACCACTAGCAACTTGCCTGTTCCCAAGTGTCTTGATTCTGATTGGTCAAGGAGAGAGCAAAAGGATTAAAAGCTGCCTAAGCCAAGTGTGTATGCTTCACGTATTTAAGGTCCACTTGACTCAAGAAGGGGAAACTGACCCGGCCATCAGGCCATAGATTTTACCAGCCCCACTCTGAGTTCGCATAATGAGTCATAGTCTGATTCCTTATAACTGCAGAGGAAGGCCACTTCTTCCCTTTCTCAAACTAGTTGGCAAACTCCTCAAAGTGATGATCTCTCACAAAGTAAGAGTTAGACAGTCATTACCGGCTCAGCTGTCGAGCCTATTGGTGAGGACTGAAGGAGAATCACTCTGTTAAAGTAAAAGATGACTTTGGCCTGGACATCACAGCAAAGCAAAGGGGTGACACAATGCATGGGGGATGCCCAGAAGGCAGAGGCCAGGGGAGTTTCCGAACAAAAGGGAAAGAAGAAATCAAACAATTTTTTGCTTCATTTTATCTCAATTCCTTGACATTCAGACCTGATTACACAGGCTTGTGTTAGGACGGGGCAGACCCGAATATGTCTGTAATTCAGGTTGAATGAGCTTTCCTGAAGTTCACATGCATACCTCAGTTTTTCCTACCACTTTCCCCCTTCCCTGCCACTCCCAAGACCACCAGTCCCCCTCTTTCTACCCTGCTGTGGCTTCTCAGTATGCTTTAAAGAAGGTAATAGTTAAAATTTGGAAGAGCTCACTTAATCTTGGTGAGGGCAAAAAAAAAAAAAGAAAAGAAAAACAAAACAGAACTCATTTTTCCACCAGCAGCTCCTTTCTCCAGTATAGCCAAATAATGACAGTTTAATTCAAAACATTCATTGAGATTCCTATACACAGGACCCTAAACAAAAGAGCAGAGAGCAAAAAAACATCAAGATGTAAGAAAAGGAGAATAAAGCTTTTGAGTCTTTCAACTCTGCCAGGATATCCTTAAATAGAAGTAGGGTGGGGGAAACCAATCCTAGAATTAAGTGATTTGCATAAGATTAATCTGGAAGGAAGGTAGGGAAACCATACCTCATCAACATTCACCAAACTTTAAAAAAGTTGTTCTTAACCAGGAGTAAACACAGGGATTCATGCTGAAACTTCTGAATCAGACACCTTGGGGCTGGAAACTAGTCAGCCAGGGTGTCTTTCAGATCACACACACTGGGGAATGTGGACTTTAACATTTCTTCGGAGGTAATTTTGGCCTCCATCCTGAGTAAGGATAGTTCTAAACCTATAGTTCTCAAACCTAGATGATTAATTATAAGAATTACCTAGTGGCTTAAATAATGTGGATTTTTGGTCTCTATTCTACACTGAGTTGGTACCTCTGGAAGTGGGATCCCAGATACAATTCTCATTATCAGCCAGATTTTGGAACTAGACTTAATATCACATCCCAAAACAAGTTCCAACTTTGGCCATAGAGCCAGCTGAATAGGTCCAGATAGGATCCAGGAATCTGCATTTTAATAAGCATCTGTTGTGAGTATTTTGAAGACTTTACTATGTGAACACTGAAGAGATGGATCCAAGGTTGTAAACTTGAAGCCTTTATTCCTTTCATCCAATCATTTATTTATATGTTCCAAACACAAAAGTTTATCAAGCATCACATATGTACCAGGCACTGTTGGAGAACTTAAGGAGTTCACAATCTAGGGATAGAAATAACCACACAAATACTTATACACATGGGAGAAAGTATAGATACAAAATTATGCAAAAGAAAAAGTGAGGTATAAACACAAAGGGGGCAGAAACTAACTCAGCCTGGAGGAGCTGGTGAAGGCTTTACAGGAGACAGGCTAACTTTACAGGAAGATGGAATTCTAGGCAGAGGAAATAGTAAAATAACTGCAGTGCTTCTCAAAGTGTGGTCCTCAGACTACCTCTATCAGAATACTCAGGAGCCTATGACTCAACTCACCCCAGAACAACATACCCAGAATTCCTTGAGTCAGACATAGGAATATGCATTTCTAGTGTGCTTCCCTGTTGATTCTGAAAAATACTGGCTTGTAAAAACTATAGGCAGAGACTCTTGAAAAAGCCAGTTTATTTGGGGAAAATATAATTATGTGATGTTAAAGCAGGGTCTATTTTTTAAGGAGTTAAAAACCAAGTGGGACTCCTGCTTGTGGCTAAGATGGAGAAATAAGAACCAGATTTATCCTCCTACCTAAAACAACCAAAGCACAGGGGAAAAAAAAAAAAGTTTTCAAAGCACTAAATATGTAGCGTTAGGAGAGTAGTCCCCAAATGAGAAGAAAATATGAGATGGGCCCCATGATTGTGTTGCAAAGAGAAGGAATGCAGTCAGGGTACAGAAGACTCCTTGAGTTGAAGAGATGGAGCTGAGAATCTAGGGATACCAAGGCAGCCAGAGCTCATGGGAGTACTGGAGGGGGGGGGAGAATAAGACAAGTGCCCACACTACAGAGAATAAGGGAAAATTCTGTACATCTTTATGCCAACAAATTCAATAACTTGATTAAATAGGCAGATTCTTTGAAAGATTAAATAAGCAATTCTTTGAAAGACAAAATTACCAAAGCTTGCTCAAAAGGAAATATACCATCTGAATATCCCTGTATCTCTTAAATATTTCTCTTATTTCCTCTGCCTAGAATCCCATCTTGCTTTAAACTTAGCCTGTCTCCTGTAAAGCCTTCACCAGCTCCTCCAGGCTGTTAGTTACTGTCCCTTTGTGTTTATACCTCACTTTTTCTTTTGCATCATTTTGTATCTATACTTTCTCCCATGTGTATATTATTTGTGTGTTTATTTCTATCACTAGATTGTGAACTCCTTAAGCTCTTAAAGAAATTGGTATCTATTAAAAACCTTCCTACCAAAAAACAAACAAAAAATAAACAATAGCAACAGGGCTAAATGGTTTCATTTGTGAATTTTAGCAAACATTTAAGGAAGAAATAATACATTTTCTTCCCAAACTCTGCAATACCATTGAAAGGAAAGAAATACATCCTGATTTATTCTGAGGCCTGAATTAACATAATACCAAAACCAGCCAAGACTTTATGAGAAAGGGAAACTGTAGACTAATATTTCTCCTGAATATAGATGGAAAATGTGTGAATAAAATTTTAGCAAATCTTGCAATAGTCATCCCTTCAGTATCTCTCAGAGATTAGTTCCAGGACCTTCCATAGATACCAAAATCTGTGTATGCTCAAGTGTTTGATATATAAAATGGCATAGTATTTGCATATAACCTATGTACATCCTCTTACATACTTTTAATCACCCCTAGATTATCTATAATACCTAATACAATGCAAATGCTATACAAATAGTTGTTATTATATTGTATTGTTTGGGAAATAATGACAAGAAAAAGGTCTGTACATGTTTAGTACAGGCACAATATTGTTTTTGAGTATTTTTGATACAAAAAGTAATATTTTTGATATAAGTTTTGTTGAATCCAAACTCGTATTGCAGAACTGGATACAAAGGGTGAATGAAAGGTATATTAAAAGGATAATACACAATGACGTTCATGCACCTGACAGCAATAATTTACACACACTCTTAGAATGACCCTGTATGGTGGATGCATCTGAATGTGCATTCTGAGCTAAGGAATCAGAGTGGCTAACCTGGAGATTCCTTTCATACCTACGATAAACATTGAGCCCCCAGCTTCCCCTGCAGAACACAACACTACAGGGGATAGAGGCCCCAAGGTTTGGGTTAAATGAAGGTTGCCAGGTGAAAGTCGTTAGAGGAAGGGTAAGTGAAAATGCTATATAAACTGCATGATGTTCGCAGGTGATTACAGTTTTTTGACCAGCCTACTACCCCTGGGCCATGCAGTTATTATCCATCCTGCCACCATTTCGACCATAGAAAGGCAGGTTTGCCTAGCCTGCTGCCACTGGGCCAGGTGGATATGTTGTCTAGACTGCCACCACTGGACTGTAGGAAGGCAGGTATCTTGTCCAGCCTGCTGCCACCAGATGGTTTCTGTACATAAGGCGGTTCTCCTGTCCAGCCCACAACCACTGGACTCTGTCCCCTGTATGCAAGCCCCTAATAAAACTCCACATCTTGTTTGTTGGTTTGTTGGCTCTGCACATCTTCTTTGGCCTATTAAACCTGATGCCTTCCCTATTGAGATTAATAGCGGTTGGGCACAACACATGATCAAGTAGGTTTAATCTCAAGAATGCAAAGTTGGCTTAATATTAAAATATCAATTGCTGTAAATCACCCTAATATAAACTAGTAAATAAAAATATATGTGTATATATAACCATTTCAATGGTTTCCAGGGAGAGAGGGCTTAATAGGTAAAGCATGGGTTTTGTTCAGGGTGGTGAAACTATTTTGTATGATACTATAATGGTGGAGACCTGATATTATGTATTTTTCAAAAAACATAGAAATTTACAACACAAAGAGTAAAAACCTTAATGTATTCCAAATTAAAAAAATCATTTGGAAGGTCCTGCATCTCAGAAAGGGATATACATTATGATAAAATAATTGAATTGTGCAACAAATGTAGGAAACAATCTCACTGAAGGAGATGGGTGGCAGGGTATGTACTGACCTGAATAACTTTTGAGAAGAGTGCAGTGTAAGACTAAAGGCAAAAAAAAAAAAAAAAAAAAAAGAAACTGCACAAAAACAGCATATTGTAGTCGATAAAGATGTTTACAGTAGGGGTACAGGTTGAAAATTCTGATTCTGCTATACATGTATACTGGAATTAACCAAGTACATGTATGGCAGATGGTGGGGATCCAGGTTTCTTGCTGTTGAAGTAAGAGTTTACAAATGAGCAAGGAAGGAGGCTGGAATGGTCCATGTGACAGTGGATTGGAGTTGGAAATATCAATATGAACTCATCTTCACCTTAACTTAAACACAGATGGCTTTACATATACACAGGCACACATATCCTTGCTTTGTCAATTGAGAGGGCCTGGAGGCAACAGCAAAACACCCTAGTAATGATGAGCACACTGAGCACCCAACTCTTTATTTCTAATACTGTTCGAAACCAGGGCTCCTTGGAGAAATGTCTGATTCTAGGACTTGAGCAGGGCATATACAAGATGGGCCTGGAGCATTTGTAGTGCCAGAAAGCAAGGAGGTGTGGGGGAACACACACACACACACACACACACACACACACACACACACACACACACTGATGTAAGTATAAAAAAGAGATACAGTGGCCAATGGCCAACTGAAAGCATTCCCCCAACGGTCAAAGCCAGAACATTTTGAGCAATAAAATCAAGCCTTAGATTTTAATCCAAAGTATAAAATAAATATCCTTGAGTTCAAACTTATATAAAGAAATGTTCAAGTAAATAAATAAATGGGAAAGAAGAAACAAATCTCCCATGCACAAGAATTCCAAATAATTTATGTCAATACTCAGCTCTCACAGGGGGATAGCATAACTCTTCTCTCAAGTGTGGATTGTGCATGGTATCTTCCTTTCAAAGAATATAGTAGAGAAAGACAGAGATTTTTTTTTTTTAAGTAACTTTACAGTGGAGAAACCTGATAGACCCTCCCTTAGCCAGTAATCAGGGTCATAAATCATGTTGACAGAGTGTATCCTTGATATGATGTGATAAAAGGGCACTTTATCTCTGTAGTTTTCCTCCCTGAAAACACATAACCCCAACCTAATCATGAGAAAAACATCCGACAAATTCCAGTAGAAGGGCATTCTACAAAATATCTGGCCAGTATGCCTGAAAACTGTCAAGATGATAGAAAACAAAAAAGTTTGAGAAATTATCACAGTCAAGAAGAGCCTAAGGGGACAAGACAATTAGTGTAATGTGGTATCCTGGATGGAATTCTGGAACAGAAAAAGAATATTAGGCTTTTTAAAAATCAAGATAATATCAATAAAGCATGAATTTTAGTTAATAATGTATCAATATTGATTCACTAATTCTAACAAATGTAGTATGCTAGTGCAAGATGTTAAATATAGGAGAAACCTGGTGTGGGGCATATGGGAAGTCTGTACTATCTTCTCAATTTTTTTGTTACCCAGAAACAGGTCTAAAATACAAAGTCTATTTTTAAAACACAAAAAATATGAAGTATTGGGAATAAATCTGACAAAAGATGTCACAGCTGTCACTGAAAACTATAAAACATTGCTGAGGGAAATTAAAGACCTGAAAAAAATTAAAAGATATACTTTGTTCACGGTTCAAAAAACTCAGTATTGTCAAGATGTCAGTTCTCCCCAAGTTAATCTATAGATTCAACACCAATTCTAATCAAAATCTCTAAAGGCTTTTTTTTGGTATACACCGACAAACTGATTCTAAAATTTCTATGAGAATACAAAAGACCTAGAATAGCCAAAACAATTGTGGGGGCAAGTTTTACTATTTCATTTCAAGACTTCTTATAAAACTACAGAAATTAAGACAATGTGACCATCACGTGTAGATAGACAAATAGATAAATGAAATAAAATAGAGAATTCACAAATAGACCCACACATACATGGACAACTGATTTTTGACAAGTTACAAAGGCAACTAAATGGAGAGAGAAAAATCTTTTGAACAAATTGTGCTGGAGCAATTGAATATTCATACCCAAAAAATGAACTTTAACCTATACCTCCCTCTGGATATAAAAATTAACTCAAAACAGATCATAAGCCTAGATGTAAGCACTAAAACTATAAAACTCTTGGAATAAACATCTTTGTGACCTTGGATTAGGCAATAGCTTCTCAACTATGACACTAAAAACACAAGCGCCAAAAGAAAAAACAAATAAATTGGATTTCACCAAAAATATTTGTGCTTCAAAGAATGTTATCAAGATAGACAGTGAAATTACAACCACAGAATGGGAGCAAATATTTGTATATCATATATCTGAGAAGGAATTTATATGTAGATATATGAAGAAGAAATAGTAAAACTCAACAATAAAAAACAAGTCAATATAAAAATCAGCAAAAGATTTGAATAGACATTTTTTCAATAAAGGTATATAATTAGTTAACAAGCATATAAGATTATGTTCAATATCTTTAGTGATTATGCAAATTGAAAATTGCAATGAGCTATTATTGCACAACAATTAGAATAACGAAAATTTCAAAGATTGACAACAGCAAGTGTTGGCTAGGATGTGGGGGGAGTCTGAGCTTTCATGCTTTTCTAGTCGAAATGTAAAATGGCACAACCTCTTAGGAAAACAGTTTGGCTGTTATCGAAAAAGTTAAACATACATTAATCTTATGATTCAATAGTTCCGCTCCTTGATATTTACCCAAGAGAAATGAAGGCACATGTCCCTAGAAAGACATGCATATGAATGTTCATAGCTGCTTTATTTATAATAGCTAAAAACCGGAAACAACTCAAATGTCTATCCACAGGTGAATGGATAAGCAAAATGTTGTACAGGGTTATTCAAATACTAGACAATAAAAAGTGATAGACTACTGACAGACACAACAACACGAAGGAGTCTCAAAACAATTATACTGTGTGAAATAAGCCAGGCAAAAAAGGAGTACCCAACATTTGATTCCATTTATATAAAATCTTAGACATTGTAAACCAATACATAACAACAGAAAGTGGATCAGCAGTTCCCTGGGGTCAAAGAAGTATTACAAAAAGGCATAAAGAAATGCCTAAGGGTAATGGATGTATTTACTACCTTGATTGTCAGAATAGTTTCATAGATTTATAGATACATCAATAATTATCAAACTGTACATCTTAAATATATGCTCTTTGCTTTATGTCAAGTATATCTCAATAAAGTTGTTTGATTTAGGTTTTGTTTTGTTTTTTGTTTTTTGAGACAGATCTTGCTCTGTCACTCAAGCTGGAATGTAGTGGCATGATCACAGCTCATTGTAGCCATGATTGCCTCAGCCTCCTGAGTAGCTGGGACTACAGATGCACACCACCATGTCCAGCTAATTTTTTTATTTTTTGTAGAGACAGGGTCTCAGTAGGCTGGCCAGGCTAGTCTCAAAGTCCTGGGCTCAAGCAATCCTCCAGCCTCAGCCTCCCAACGTGTTGGGATTACAGGCATGAACCACCACTCCCAGCCTACAGTAGTTCTTTTAAAAAGGGTGATTTGCAAGGATAAGTGCAGTTAGATGGATTGGGCATTTGAGGATGGCCATGACATCCTTCTCTAAGCTTTCTTCTACACCAAACAACTGACTATTATCAGATAGCTTCAGGAAAGGCTCTCTATCACAGACCATTTTCAAGGCCTTCGAAATCAAGGTCTTTTTGTTCCCATTGGGTACTCAGTTAACCATGCCATAGGACAATGATAAATTAGCTCTGTTTCTATAAATCACCATACACTTGCAAACTCATAGGCACATATATAATTCAATTCGTGCCTTTCTATGTATGATGTAGACAAGGTGCATGTTATTCTATATGGCCTTTTGACAACTGAAGGCAAATGGAGAAAAACGTGAGAAAGTTCTAGAACTTTGCAGTTAGGCAGCAACTTAGCACTAAAAGTAATGTGTCTTGGTTATGTACTTTCTAGGACACTGGCTGCTGTGTAAGTCAAGCTGTCTCCTCAATCAAATGGTCAGTTTTGAATGAATAAATGTACTAGAATTCAGGGAAGAAAGGCTAAGCAGTCTCACTTAAGCCTTTCCATTGCTTCCACTACAGGGAGCCCACTAATCTTCTCAGATGTCATTTCTCAAGCTCGCTATAGTCTTTTGACACAGTTGCTATAGATTGCATGAATCATTCTTATTGTTTGTTCTGGGATTCTAGAATTAAAAAGAACGATAATTAATGATAGTTAACATTTATGGGGTTATTTACTGAGATGTTGTTTATTGCTCTATTATATACTTACAAATGAGCCTATAAGGTGGCTATGACTATGATCCTCTGTAATTGACAGATGAGGAAACTGAGGCACAGAATTTCCATAGCTTCGGCAAAGTCACACAGTTCTTGAGTGGAAACACTGAGATAAGAACTCAGACTGGGTAGCTTCAAAGCTTCATCCTATGCCCCTAATAATTCATTTTATGTAACATATGTAAATTATGACATCCCCAGATTAATTGTACTTTAAATAGATCAGAAAGCCATAAATTGGATTGGAAAGAGTAGAAATCTGATTATATGACTTTGGGCCTGCTCCCAGCACAAGCCTCCCCATTGTTGGAAAAAGGCAGAGGGAAGGTTGATAGCTGCAAGGGAATATACCCAAAAAGAAACGGGTGGAGGAGGGAGGAAGCCAGTGCTGCCCAAGCATCATTACCCTTCTCCTACATTTTTATTTTGCTATGCTTTATTTCTATTTGACTGGTACCATGGCCTTTAGAGAGTTACCATTTAAATAAAAAGAGATGAATCATTTCAATGCCTCCAGAATTCTATTTCTCCATCTTCTCTAATTATTTAGCAAAAAAGTTTACTTCTTTCAAGTCACTGTTTCTTTTTCTTTACAAAACGGGAGAGCCAACTTTCAAAGAAAACATCAGTCTTGGGTTTGCAATCCAAATAAGTGGGACCTTGAGCAAGTCAACTTTTTGGAGGCTCAGTTTTCTTATCCATAAGAAAGAGGGTTAATTTGTGCTAGATGGCCTCTGAGATGCTATTCTAGCTTTAAAATTCTATGATCTCATGTTTCGTTCCTATCTGGTTTGTATACAGGAATTTGAAAATCCCATGTTCTTTTTGTTCTTTCTGGTGGGAAGGCTTCTTCTTCCTCTCATTATGTCTCCTTTTGCTACTCTTCTTCTAAATTTTGTAACATATCCTATGTTCTGAACAAATAATTCTAAGAGCTCCCGGCTTCTCTGGGTCTAAGGAACCAAGGCTGAAGGGCTGCTCACTGATAGACAAAAGGAGGCAGAGAAAGAAACTGCCAATAATGTGGAGAAGAGCAGAGAGGAATCACTCACTTCCAGGGCACAAAAGCAAGACATTCAAGAGAGAGAAAAAAGTCTACGCCTTTAGTTAGAAAACTTCACATAAAGGGGAGGAATTTTTCATACTGCTCTTCCACTACCACAGAATTGTTCCACCTCACAGATGTCTAAATTCCTCAAAAATCCTATTTTATATACAATTTTAAGTATAAATAAATATATCTGAATACTTGTCAAAAAATTAAGATTTTTGGCCGGGTGCAGTGGCTCACGCCTATAATCCCAGCACTTTGGGAGGCCAAAGCAGGCGGATCACTTGAGGTCGGGAGTTCCAGACCAGCCCGACCAATACGGAGAAACCTCATCTCTACTAGAAATACAAAAATTAGCTGGGCTTGGTGGTGGGCGCCTGTAGTCCTAGCTACTCCGGAGGGTGAGGCACAAGAATCGCTTGAACCCGGGAGGCGGAGGTTGTAGTGAGCCAAGATGGCGCCATTTCACTCCAGCCTGAGTAACAAGAGCAAAACTTTGTCTCAAAAATAAGTAACTAAATAAAAATAAGACTTTTTCCACATAGCTAATAATGTTGAGATTCTTTCTTTTCTTTTCTCTTTCTATCTTTCTTTTTTCTTTCTTTTTCTTTTTTCTTTCCTTCCTTCCTTTCTTACTCTTTCCTTCCTTCTTTGCTTCCTTCTTTCTTTCCTTCTCTTTCTTTTTCTTTCTTTCTTTCCTTCTTTTCTTATTTCCTTCTTTCTTTCTCTTTCTTTCTTTTCTTCTTCTTTTTTTTTTTTTTTTGTGTGTGTGTGTGTTTGTGTGTGTGTGTGTGTCAGGGCCTTGCTTTGTTGCCCAGCTGGAGTGCAGTGGAAAAATCACCAATCACTGTACCCTCAACCTCCTGAGCTCAAGTCATCCTCCCGCCTCAGCCTCAAGAGAAGCTGGGATTACAGGTGCACATCACTATGCCCAGCTAATTACTTTTTGTTGAGATGGTGTCTCCCTATGTTGCCCAGGCTGGTCTCAAACTCCTGGGCTCAAGCAATTCTACTGCCTTGGCCTCCCAAAGTGCTGGGATTACAGGCATGGGCCACCACACCTGGCTGGGATTTCTTTTAGAACATTAACAATAGAAATTATATTCTTAGATTTCCAGTTATATAAAAATGTCATCAAAATAAAAAATAATAACTTTATTGATAATAGAGACTGAATTTGAATGTTCTTTGAGATGTCTTTAACTCCTGATATTTCTTTCTTGCAAAACAAAGAATATCCAGTACTGCAGAGAAATATAATTTTATTAATTCAAATTTCCCTTAGAAGAGTACAAACAACTTCATAGAAGGATATCTAATATTCACATTACCCAGGAGACAAAGATTTGAAAAAAGGGAGAGGGCTCAAATATAATATCTTTTTCTTGTTTAAAGTAATTTTAATTCCTTTTCTGAAAACATAAGAGATTTACATTCTGTGTTGCTGACATTTTTGTGTTAAAATTTCAACATTAAAATTACATTACATAGACTTTAAATGTTTATTAAATGAACTAATAAACTTTATTATTTACATGAAAGTTAAAAAATCTTGAAACCATAATGAACATAATGAAGATATTCATCACTTTTATATATTAAAAGTGGGGAATTAATCACTTCCCAAACCAAACACAAATGATTAAAAGAGCTGAATATACTGCCTTTACAAAAGTAACTCTTAAAATAAGAAAAGAGTGTAAAGAAACAAGGAATATGCTATAAACCAGGAGATATCAAATAAGAAATAGATGGAATGAGCTAATACCACAATTGTAAGTCATAGTCTAAAAATTAAATTAACAGTAAAATTAGATTAAATGCTACATTTATCAAAAATTAAATTTAAAAAATATAAGCATTACTTATAGGTTTACAGATTTTTAATATATGGATTTTAGTCCATTTAAAATATCTTTTTATAAGGGTAATGTTTTTTACATTAAAAAAAGTAATCAAAAAGCAGACCTACATGAACGAAGCATCCTAGATGTTCTCTATGAACAGTCATATATAGTTTTGCTTAAATGAAATCATAAGATACTCATGCCACTTGCTTTTTTCACTTGAGAATATATAATATTTCTCCTTGCTTTTCTACATATAAATTTGCTTAACGTGTCTCATGGTTGGTAACATACTGTTTCATGGATATGCTATTATTTATTTAAATAATTTCTACCACACATGAGGCAATACCTTTACAGGTATCTTTGCTCACTTGTGCAAGGATGTCTGCAGGATAACCTCCTTGAAATACTGAGTTCAAAGACGTGAACACTTAAAATTTTGATAGATGTTGCTGGATTGACCGCAAAATGTTTTTCCAAGTACCTTTTTGGATTGCTGTTTGATGGGTACAGATCTATACAGACTTTCTTTGGGTCTGGATATGGTGTATGTGGATTCTCAGTGACTCTCTGTGCCTCCTCATCTGGGGCTTATTTATGGACTCCATTTGATTTAAAATCAATATGCTAGGCCCAGTGCGGTGGCTCACGCCTGTAATCCCAGCACTTTGGGAGACCGAGGTGGGCGGATCACGAGGTCAGGAGTTCAAGACCAGCCTGGCCAACATGGTGAAACTCCATCTCTACTAAAAATACAAAAATCAGCCGCACGTGGTGGTGGCCGCCTACTGAGGATGCTGAGGTGGGGCAAGCGCTTGAAACTGGGAGGTGGAGATTGCAGTGAGCCCAGATCGTGCCACTGCACTCCAGCCTGGGAGACAGAGTGAGACTCCATATCAAAAAAAAAAAAAAAAAAAAAAAATCGATATGTGAAGTGTTTCTCTACTAGACTCTGCATTCTGTCATCTAAAGGAGACAGCAAGCTGGTTAGAGACTTGTATCAACCATGATTACTGGATTGGTTCTGTTTTCCTCTTCTGTAATGATGTCTGAAATCTCCCCACTTGGGTTCACTCTCCTAGTTAGAAATTTATCCTCTTTTTATGGGGCACAGTTATGAATTTCAGATTCTTTCTCCCAATTCAGGGATTAGCAGACATCTGCTTTCTTCAGAAAGAAGACACCACTAATTTTTTTTTTCTCCAGCATCTTTTATTTCTTCTCTTTTCTTTCTGTAAAAGCTCATCTTATGGTTGGAACCTACTACCTCTGAGTTATTCTACTCTGGCTTTTTCTCATATTCTTCCCAAACAGAGAAAAGCAAAATTGAGTCCTGATGGCTCTTCCATTTTTTGGTGAGTCTTCACTCCCTATGAAAACAAGGGAGGACTTATGTTCTGGAAGAACCTCTTTGGATTTTTCTTCCCTTGACTGTCCACACATCCTCTCAATACACTTCCCTGCAAATTAAGGAGGCCAAGAGGGAGTCTGGAAATGCATCCATTCATGTTTCCTATAGTACTGGATCCAAAAGACTGAGATAGGATCTGTAGATCAAGATTCCCAGTATCTCCTATGATCACAAACTTTATCAAGTATTATTTAATGAGCACTGCAGAGATTTCTTTGCCGCTGTTCGTTTTGAGGTTTTAGGACTAACAAAGAACTATCATCCTGCAAATACCCTGCCATTTCCCCTGGAAGTCCCAATGATGCCCGTTTAGGCCTACCTGAAGGGGGCTACCCTTCATGCCTTGGAGCCATATAATCTTCACTTTTCAACCATATTTTCACTATAGTTATTTGTGATGAGGGGGAGGCTTGTCTCTTCTTCTTTCTATAGAAGGGGGAGTATCTGTTCCCATTAGGTAAAAGTGTGGGAGAATGTCTTGCAAGGTCTTTCTCTCTGTCTCACCCTTTATATTTCTCTGAAAGAGAAAGCTGAGTTTTCTTGATTGTTGAGACTGGGAGTAAACAAGAAAAGAAAAGGAAGCATGGAGGCTCAGCCTTGGCTGAGTTGCTATTTTTGGCAGCCTGTTATCAGACTGGCATAATTAGCTCTGGATTGGGAGACCTTTACTGGGTAAGTTATTCAATTAAACAGAAGTTTTGAATATTAGCCGGCCTAGATTTAAGCCTTGTTTGGCAATCAGCTTTTTTTTTTTTTTTTTTTTTTTTTGAGACAGAGTCTTGCTCTGATGCTCAAGCTGGAGTGCAGTGGCATGATCTCAGCTCACTGCAACCTCCACCTCCAGGGTTCAAGCGATTCTAGTGCATCAGCCTCCCAAGTAGCTGGTATTACTGGTGCCCACCACCACTCCTGGCTTTTTTTTTTTTTTTTTAATGTTTAGTAGAGTCGGAATTTCGCCATGTTGGCGAGACTGGTCTCGAACTCCTGACCTCAAGTGATCCACCTGCCTCGGCCTCCCAAAACACTGGGATTACAAGCGTGAGCCACCGAGCCTAGCACCCCCCCTTTTTTTCCCAAATGTCGATATTTCTCCATTTGTCATACTCCATGTGTATCACTCAACTGGTACCTAACCCAGGGGCTTGAGGGTGAGCAAGAGCATTATTTTTCAGTCCCATAAACTCCAACATCCCCCTATGTTTGTAGGGTTGTAGAATCTGCATATCCAAAGAAGAAAAAGTATTCTTTCCCTTGGCATAATCTAGGAATGTGATGCTGAAAATGAAGACAAATTCTGATTTTAAAAATGTGTTCTAGTAGAGAACTAGCTACTAAAGTATAGAAAACCAAATACCTATATTATTGAGAAATAATAGATTTATTATTTTTGTGAAATTCTTTTGATCATTTCTTGTCTTATCTACCCTGGAGATTTAAAGGAATTTCTAAATTATATGCCCATGCAACATTTCTGGAAACCAGTCTTTACAAAGACTTTTTAAAGTTCAATATCCTAGTAAGTTGTTTTTATTATTCTCAGATATTTACCTGCAACCACAGAACAGCAGCATTAGGTAAGGTGTGGTACCTGATGAGAGTTGAGGGTCGGGACAATCAGGCTTTAGCTGCTATTCTAACTAACCAAGAGATCAATCCAAAAGCATTTCTGCTTGCTTCCCTCTCCCTCCCATACAAACACAATAGATCTCTTGATTTAAATGATCAAATATAAAAATTATAAGATTCACAGTATGCAAAAAAAGATGTTTTAACTTAAGGGCAAACTTTTAAAAATGGACATCTAGTTATATATTTGTATTCCCTTCTTGCCCATGATAATTTATCACTGTGAAAACTCAGGCAGAAGATGACACAGAAAACCCACTATGCAAAACCTCAGCGTGACCTGGAAACTGATACCAGCAACACCTGAGAGGTATTTCTCAATGAATCAGCCACAGGAAAACCCTGTTTGAATATCCTTCACCTATTTAGAGGGAAGGATCTGGTCTCTCTTCCCAATCATCTTTTTAGGAAATTTTGGTTTCACAAAGGAAAGAATCCTCCAGAGGAGGTGCTTTTCCACTTGCCTTTACCTTTCAAATTTGCATGTTTTCACCAGTTTCAATAAAACTTGGGTCTTGAAAATGTCCAAGTAAAAAATAAGTTATGTTATGAGAAAAGAAAAGCATTTCTCAAAATAACTGCTTTTCTGATTTTAAAAAACACACATTAATTTAAAAAACTGAAATATGCAGAAAAACAGAAAACAGAACGTAAATAGTATTCATCATCTTATAACCACAGTTAATAGATTTATGTTCTTCCATTTATTTTACCCCCAGGTGTACTCAAATGTACACATAATTGCAACAAATATGTTTTAGATTTTGTCTTTTTGTACAACCATTTTAAGTTTCTTATCATTTCTTCAAAAATATGATCTATATTAGCATCATGTATTCCTTTATATAATAAAGAGGATTCTAACTTTTCAAAGCCATGATGTTCCTAACAGACAAATTTACAAAGAAGATTAACAGGTAACTCCAAAAAAAGGGGGAAAATAATTACTAAACGGTGATATGTTAAATTTGCATGTAGTAAATATGCAGTTTTTAAAGTTAGGATTAATTTTTTACCTACAAATTTGAGGAAGGCAGTGTTTAAATCATTGTATACAATGCTGACTGATAATTCAGTGGGATATCTTTAAAGCGATAAACATTTCAATATCTATTAGAGATATTAAGGGGAATTCTAACTTCCAGATATTTATCTAATAATATAGGGAAGGCCATATAATCTGCAACACACACACACAAAATATGCCCTATAGCTTAATTTGCAACTACAAAAAAATTAAAACTTGAGAGAAACTATTCAAAAATAGAGTGTACATTATGCCATAACTAAGCTTTGTAATGTTAGGCAGTAATTAAAAATGATATAAACTTTACATAATAATTTTAAAAGATATATGAAACAAGCAAAAACAAAACACTTTATTGTGTAAAAACTTACATCTGAAGATAGATATTGCTACTAGCTGCATTTGAATGTGAGATTCTAGATATTTTTTCTTCAATATTTCTCTTTTCCTGTGCCATTTTGATAATTTATTCTTTAACTTTCTGGCATGCTCATCCAACCTTTTCTTTTCTTGTTTTGTTTTTTTTCTTTAGAGATAGGATATTGCCCTGTCACCCAGGCTGGAGAGAAGTGGCACAATCATAGCTCACTGCAGCTTTGAACTCCCGGCCTCAAGTGATCCTCCTGCCTCAGTCTCCCAACTAGCTGGGATTACAGGTGCAAGCCACTGTGCCCAGCTACTTATCCAATCTTTAATAGTGACTGCAACTGTGACAAGAGCAGAAGAAGTGAAGGAAAGGAAAAGAGATAATTATTACTAAATAAGCAGTTGCGTACACTAAAAATGATTAAATTATCTCATTTAACTTACCATACAGACGTCAAAAATTTATGGCCAAAATTATGAGCCATTGTTCGTATTTCTTATTTTCTTATTGTATTTCTTATTTTCAATATAAATTTTCACCAATGCATCCTTTATTCTTGAATGTAATAAACATTCATGAAATGCCTGATGAATTGACTCCAGCTGTGGATTGAGTCGAGCGAGGGGGTGGGTAGGGAGTTATTTTCATTCAATTCATAATATAGCTCTCTAGAACAACTTCCAAAATAAAACCAACAGCTGGAGGAGCATGGTGGCTCATGCCTGTAATCCCAACATTTTGGGAGGCCAAGGTGGAAGGATTGCTTGAGGTCAGGAGTTCAAGACTAGCCTGGGCAACATAGAGAGCTTCCCATCTCTACTGAAAAAAAAAAAAAAATTAGCCAGGTGTGGCAGCTCACACCTATAGTCCCAGCTACTTGGGAGGCTGAGACAGGATGATCACTTGAGTCCAGGAGTTCAAGGCTGCAGTGAGCTATGATCAAGCCACTATACACCATATCAAACCCAGCCTGGGCAACAGACAAAAAAATTAACAGCTAAAATAATATTTTATGAACATAAAATGATAGATTTCATGCACATGAACTGGCTATGAAGACAGTCACCACTGAACACACATTTCCACAGGGAATTAGGGAAGACCCATGTCTTTTTAGGTCTTCCCTAATTCGTAGATCTCTGTACATAGGAAATTAATAAATAACGTATACATGCATTAATTAATTAAAAACAATGTCTGGACTGGTTCATTTAAAACATAACTGGCCATTTCTAGTGCTTGCTAGGATACACTGAGTATCAATTTCATGTTTTGATATTTGTTTTGAAGGATTGGCTACATTTTAAAAAGCAAACACCACTGATGGACTATGAGACTCCAGTCTCTAGAAACTGGGGCAAATCTCATAGACCAACTTGACCCATGCCTTCAAACTCAAAGTTTCCTACGATCTCATTCAAAGTAATGGCGTGCTGTGTCCACTTATTAATTATACAGCTGCTACTGGAATGGCTAACGACATTACATAAAGATGCATCCTCAAAGAGATTTAGGTCCTTCCGTCCTTCCCTGAACAAGAGCACATTGTTCCTTATCGTAATGTCCCATCAAAGTCAATGCTACAAATATTCTATTCCTTGTGATGGGACCTCAGCTTATGGTTAGGAAACATGAGGAAAGCTAAGTACAAAGTAATTTGCAAAGTAATAACAATGTTTCCTACCCAGGTGATGGCTCAGAGGGGATTTAATTGGATAAAATTACCCCATTCCAAGAATAATACTTTATACTTTATGTCGTAATTATCACTGGAGGATATTGAAGAGATTTATGAACATTGATTAAACATCAGCATACCATTTTGAGGGAGGCAATATTAACAGTATTCTACTGAGCTCAGAGAAGGATGGTTTCCTATTCCAAAGCGCACAGCTAACAGTCAAGTAACAAGCCCAATCTGTACTGACCTGATGTTAGGGCTGTTGTTAAGTAAGATTATAGAGCTTTGGGAGCATTTCACTTCCATAACATATTACAACTAAAGAGGCAAAAAAAAAAAAAAAAAAAAATTCTTGCTTCCCAGTGTATCTTATAATAGCCACAGATAAATGCATTTATTCTTTTCTTTTTTTTTTTAATTTGATTTTCTTTTTTTCTTGACCTACTTCTGGGAAATAAATGCATTTCTGATCATCAGAGTTGGAAAATAGTTGATTCATCATTCTTGACTCTAAGATTTTAATTGGAAAAGTTCTTTTTATAATTAGTTTGTTTTCCCCCTTTCAGCTGTAAACATTTGGCATCAGAATCAAATATGAAATTCACAAATCACTGGAACTAGGAGGAATATCAAAAATAGGAGCGGCAGGGCACCGTGGCTCACATCCGTAATCCCAGCACTTTGGGAGGCCAAGGCTGGCAGATCACGTGAGGCCAGGAATTCGAGACCAGCCTGGTCAACATGGTGAAAACCAATTTCTACTAAAAATACACACAAAAAATTAGTCGGGCGTGATTTGCAGGTGCCTGAAATCCCAGCTGCACAGTAGGCTGAGGCAAGAGAATCGCATGAACCTGGGAGCAAGGGGTGGAGGTTGCAGTGAGCTGAGATTGCACCATCGCACTCCAGCCTGGGCAACAAGGGCAAAACTCAGTCTCAGAAAAAAAAAAAAAAAAAAAATAGGGTAAAGTCTTTTTGATTTCCAGATGAGGAATCTCAGGCTCAAGCGGGAGTGAGGATAAAAAGAGGTCTCAGTCTACATAATAAAGAGGCTTTACCATTGTTGAGATGCGTCTGGTTATAAAGAATGCCCCCACATGGCTTTTAAGGCCCTGACTACTTCTTTAGTTTGCTGGGCAATTGAGCATCTTGAGTTGATTAGGTGTAAATAATTCTGTGGCCTAACATAAAAGTGAAACTAATGGCAGAAGGGCAAGTTTTCCACTCAGTCCAATCCAACATTAAAAAATATATATCAAATTCTAAAGTTCTAATTTCATTGTTATAACAACCTCAATAGAGTTGGATGCTACCAAAATGAAATAACTTGTATAAAAACTTCTATTCCAGTGCCTGGCAGAGAAGAAGCTCTCAATCAACATCTCTTTTGCTTTGGCTAGCCCTCCCCATCTCCTCTAGCCTTCCCAGAGCCTGAGATCTGAAATTGCTTAATCCATGTATCTGTATGTGCCTTAAATACTGCAGAGCAGATTTTGTTTGTATTTGCAGAAGCTTCAACTACTCTATTAGATGTTTCTTTAAAAGCTTATAAATAATTCTTTAAGCTTTCTTTAAAAACAAATATTAAAATGAATGTGCTTGCATTAAAGTTCATAATCAATAAAGTATGATCAGGAGTGGAGTTAAAGAAAGTTGTGTATCTACAAATTAGTCAGACTAGTAAGTAGCTGTCATGTGAGCCTGTATTTAGTATGAAAGCCTCAAAATCTCTCAGCGAAGTTGTAGGCCCTCAATTCTGTAAGTGTTCCTCCTGGCCAAACTTCTTGCTTTGGGAAGGTGAGCGAGGCTCCCTATCTTTACACAAAAAATGAATTCTAGTTTCTCTTTGCTCAACAAGCCCAGAGGAAATCAAAACATAGAGATCAAACATTTGTTGTTGTTGTTGTTGTTGTTAAGCTTCCTTCTACACAGTTCAGTTGACAAATTAGTCACACAAAGATAGGTTCTGATGACCCAGTGATCTTCCCTTTATTCCACTATGTTCAAAATACCTTTTCATCAATTATAATTTCAGAAAGTCTTTAAAGTAACAAAAAAATATGATGACAATGATGATAATGATGAACAACGGGTAATGTGGCTACATCTGTTTAACTGCCTTTTAAAAATAGAAACTGTGACAAGGCTAATCATTTTTGCTGTTCTCTTTTAGAAGACACAAAATGTCTAATATTTAAATCTTGATTCTTTCACCTTCCCCTCACCCCCCCCCACATGACAGAGTATTCAACCCACAATCAAATGATTTCACTATATTGCAGGAGAAAATATTTAGGAAGTAAAACTATGTCTTTAACATTTCCAAGGAAAATAATTCATATCTGATAAAAGCAATACTTTTAGATATGTCACATGCAAAAATGGTACCATATAAATAGAAGTGAATTTAGACAGAAAGACAGAAAGATGAGATGTAAAAGCAAATAATTAGTGCACTGTTATAATTAGCAAACACTTCTCAATCCCATGGTAACTGCACTCTGAAAAGGACTCCTGCCGGTTAACCAATATTTCCTGAAAGCAGTTTTCTTCTCTATCTTTAAATACAAAGTTTGAATCACTGCTTTTTTGAAAACCATGTTATAAAATGTTATAAATTGATGTATGTCTACAGTTTTGAAAATGCAAAAAGATATATCAACCAAAAGGATAAAACAAATATATTTGTAGAATAAAAGAACTGTAATCAATCTATAGAATGACTTTGCATCATATATATAACTTTGAGTGTGCTCTTTCAAAACTAAACATTATTTGCATCACAAAAAATACCTTTGAAATACAGAGAAGCAAACATTTCACATTGAATATGGTGAATCAGTTCAAAGTATCTGGGCAACAAAAACAGTGAAACTTTCTGGGGATGTAAGTGGAACTTCCTGGAGAAGTTTAAATATTTTTAATCCAACAGTAGATGATAAGAAAAGAAAGAGAAAAGAAAATCAAGTAAAAATAAATATTTTCTCATTTTTTTTTCTCATAACCACCCAAATGTTTATGTAATACTATGATACACTTACAGAGGGATTTTTTCCAGTTTGAAAACAGGACTCGGGAGGCTGACTTCCAGTACACAGCCTTTGATTGTAAACAATCGTGTGTTCCTCAGCTTCATCTGTGAAATGGGGTTGATGATGTGTTCTCACAGGGTTTGGAGGTGTAAACTAAGATAGTAGACCTGAAGAGGGGGAGGGGCATGTTTTTTGAACTGTGATATTTTGTTAAAGACAAAAATTGAATTCTCATTCATATCCCTGAGTATCAAAGACTTGTTTAGAACAGAAAATTAACTTCACCTGAATAATAATGCTCTGAGTGAAACAGTATAAAACCAAAAAGTTGGCAAAATTACCAATTACAGGCAACAGGACCCAAAAGTTAGTCAAACCCTTTCAGACAAATTGAGATTGGCTGGGATAGCAGTGACATATGGTGACATTAGTGAGAAGGGCAACCTGTTAGCAGAACATAGGGAAAAGACTGATTTATGAAATTTGCAACAGACTGGCCTTTTTATCAGAATCCAGAAATGTCAGTGACAATGAGAAAGGTAAGCAAACTCTGAAACGGTCTTTGAAGCTCATGTCTTCCTGAAAGTTTCCAAGAAGACAGAAGTAGGATGGTGGGAATGGCTTTGGTATCTAGGTTAACTGGAGTGTACAAAGTACATAATGACTCTGAGTGGCTTCCTTCAGCCTATGACAATGGTTAAGATTTTTTTTGAGGAGATGTTCTTCAAGAGAGGATCTGTCCCACCACTGAATGGTCCCCTAAGCACAAGGAGGAGAACACACTTGGCTCATAGGTTTGTGATTATTGTTCACATCAGCTTCTGGCTCCTATACTGCTTTATAAATGTCTTTAAGACCACTTGCTCCTCCCTGAAATGATTCTAATATAGTAGGTACATTAGAGACAGTGCAGTAAGAACAGCCTATATTAAAAAGAACTAGGTATGTAGCCCTTAAAGTGTGCCCATTTAGAATTATTGGAGTGGAAAGATTTTGATAAACAAACTGAAATTTAAAAAGTGATAGGAAAAAAAAATGTTGATTAATACCAGCAATAGGAATAGACATTTTTAGAAAGTGTTTTTAATCAGCTCCCCAGTATGGGGTTAACCAACTGTGTCAGCAGAACTAAATTACAGACTCATAGCAAAAAAAAAAAAAAAAAAAAAAAAAGACAATTTTGGAACAAATGCAAACTATTCCCTCCTGGAGTAAAAAGCTAAAGACACCGAGGAAGGCTTATTGGTTGAGCTCTGAACAAAGAAGCCCTAAGCACATAACAAGTTAAGAATATCCAAAAATAATTAGTACTTTTCAGTCTAAATTAGTCTAGAATTTTTAAAGGGTGCTAGCCAACTGTCAAAGAAATGCAAGAGTCAAAATTAAAGAGAGTTAAATACTCAAGGAGAAAAAAGGTAGCTACCAGATACAGAATCATAAAGTCAGGAAAGTGGCTGTGGGCACTTGGTCCTTATCAGGTCAGGAGCGCAGTTGGTCTCACTGAGCCAACAATTGCCGGTAGTGCGATATTGCTGAAAATTTAAATAGGACCGAGTTTGACCTTCAAAGCAGTCGTTTTCACAGCATTTGAAGTTCATCCACATTCTGCTTTGTGCTTGGATATTGACTAAGAATCAAGATAAAGTGATAGTTATTAAAAGAGCCATAACTATCCATTTTCAACTTTGTGAATTTCAGGTTCTCAAGCAGCATCGTGGTCACGCTAAGCAATGCCTAGCATGCTTAGGAGGTAGCAATGCCTTAGGAGGTAGGGAAAGGTGGTCTGGCCAGTAAAGAAGGGATTAAGTGTTTTAACTTCTAAAACACCAACAAATATCCAGACAAAATTTAAGGGGACCAAAAAGTAATCCTGTGCTTTCGACATCTTTCTGTTTACTTTAGTTCTTTCAGGTGTACCTTCAGCGAAAACCTAAGTTGTCATTTTCAGATTTAAAGATCAATATGTGGAGGTTACAGTGCCTGAAGGTGTTAAGGAATTCTTCTGAGAATTTCCCTGTAGGGAGGATCTTAAAAAGGAGGGAGTTGACAGTGGATAAATATTTTTAAGTCAAAAATAGAAGGTTTTATGTTTTTATTCCCTGGAATATAAAACACAAGATTTCAGTGTTTTGAAGGTTTTTATGAGAAATTATTGCCATTTTTATTCAATCTGGTATGTGTTTCAAAAATTGCCTGTTATAATAAATTCAGGCCTTAGAAATGTCTAAAATTGTAGTAATTATATTTCAAAATGCTGTCTTGTAAAATAGACCTCATAGAATTTGCTGATAGCAACAAGTATGGCAGTTACAGTTTTACAAGACACAATTCCACTTTAAATGACAATGCTGAATTGTAAAACTACTTTCTTCATAAAATTAATGTTCATCTTTTCCTAATTGTCAGTGTTCATTTCTTACTACCCTGAATAGTTCTGCTCTCCATGGTCATTTCGTGATATTTGCTGAACGGGACTTGGTCATGCTGATATATAAAGCAGAAACTGTTTAGAACACGGCATATGCTTCCCAAAGTGGGAGAAAGACAATGTAAGAGCATATATCCAAGCAAACTGTTTGAAATATTTTAATGTATTTATTGTAGTCTGCATTAGAAAAATATACAAAAGAAATTGCAACTGCAATATAATGTTTCATTTGAAAACATATTAATATGCTTTATTTTATATGAGACTATTTTTCAAGAAATAGTAATTCAGGGGGCATTAGAACAGGACAAAATCAAGTCAACAGAAAGATCTTGAAAGCACAGGATTATTTTTTTGTTACCATTAGATTTTGTCTGGATATTTGTCAGTGTCTTTTAGAAGTTAAAATACTTAATCCTTTCTCTACCGGCCACTGTATGTAAATGGTTGTAACTGAATCAGGGAAACACTGCCTTTGGATAATTTTCCCCAACCAAATTCCAAAACATCAAACTTCTTAAAATTTACTCTAAAATAAGTATAATATCTTAACACTAAAATTTTTTGCTCATTATGAAGCTATACATTTTCTGCCCAATTTCATAATACAAAATCATTAAATACCAGAATCAAAAGTGCATTTAGAGATCAAAATAATATAACCAATTCATTTTGCAGGTGATTAAGTTCTTCTCACTCAATCAGCTCATTGGTGACTAAGCTCAAATTTGAACCCAAATGTCCTAATTCTCTCTGCCTCTCTTCCTCACTGCCATTATTGGGAAATCTTGGCTGGGAACATTTGTATGAGCAAACAGCATTTTCTAATAGAACCAGTTTTCAAAATCATACTTCAGTTTTAGCCTATAATGGCTAAACATATGCAAATAAAATAGCTTACAAAAGTCTGAGTTCCTCAAAAGATTTTTTACTGGAAGATACATGAATCAATAAGTACCTTAAAAATGCAACAGGCTTATCATAAAATCTAGGCTAGGACATAGAATATTACCAACGTTTAAGCCTCAAAGGGTATTAGGCTATTTTTTTGTTAATATTCTATGAGTTTTAAAACACAGTAAACTTCGCAGAGATTTTTAAAAACAAAATAAACTGCAGATTACCATCTTACAAGCAAGTATTCTGTACCAAACTCTCAAATCAAGGCAAAATTTAAGGTAACAAAAACAAACAAAAAAACAGAATAAAGCTAAAAATAATTAGGGCATGGGAAGAAGAGGATAAGTAACTGATTTGTTCTAGGAGCAACATTTGAAGCTAAAAATAAAAATATTTCAGAAATGGAAGTGCCAACTCAATTCATTCTGACCAGAGAAGACACTGGATATTCTTGCAAAGAGTATGGTAGCCTGGGTTGCAGTGGGGTTCGGGGAAAGCAGGAGTAAAATGCTGTTTTTGTGAACCTGATACCTAAACATCCCAGTGGGGTATTATGTCTGTTTAGACTCCAAGAAGCTGCTTTTCACATCCTTAAAAGACAGGCTGCCCAAAAAAGACAGGGTTAGAGGAGATGTTGTTTTTAATCCTGGAGTAAATAAGGCCTTCGATGTCCTATTCCTGCCCTGAGTGACCTGAGCCAGTTCTCTGCTTAGGGTCACTTAGTCACAGGAAGTTGATGCAAAAGGCCTGAGGTGGTTGTTGTTTGCCTTGTTGTTCTGTTTTGTTTTGTTTGGAGAGGTAGCTGGTTGGAGATGAGCAAGACCTAGAAGACTCCAGGACCTTCACCACCAAATACAGCTTCTTCCTGTTGTCTTCATTTCTTCAAGGTCTCTGCCTGGATGTGTCTTCTGCATAGCGGTACAAACTCTTGCCTTGTGATTCCCTAAAGGGCTGGGTAGTGGAGTCAGGGTTGGAGTAGGGAGATTTTGTAAGCTATTTTATTTGCATATAATTATAGTAGTCATTATAGGCTAAAACTGAAGTATGATTTTGAAAATTGGTTCTATTAGAAAACGCTGTTTGCACATACAAATGTTCCCAGCCAAGGAGGAAGGATGGAGCCAACGCCCAGCCCCCAACACTTGCACACTCACACACTTCCATCACACACCCATCTGCTTCTGACAGAAGATAAGCTCTGACCTTTGATCTTCTTAGGAAATAAGAAGAGTAAAAAAGATTTCTTCTTTAGTTGGGATGTTTTTTCATAATTCAGGATGTGTGTGTGTTTGTGTGTATGTATAAAACCACCTTGAGGCATACAGGAAAGAATGGGAGAGAAGAAATTGGGTGCTTCACTTAACTTATTTGAGTTTCAGCTTGCTCATCTGTGAAATGGAAAAGCAGAACTCATGCCTTGATTTAACACCCTTATGGGGGAAGGACCTGTGAAAAGTGGTCCCCCAGGCAGAGTAATCACACTCCTCTCTACCCGGCGAATGGTGACTCCCACTGCCCAGAGCAGGACAGTCATTTCTGGGTCACCTAAGGGACATTTTGAAATAGGGGTGTGCTTGCCTCTGTCCTCAGTTGTCACCCCCAGCGCGCGCGCCGCATACACACACACACACACACACACACACACACACATATTTTCCCCACAGAGATTGTTTGCCTGTGTGAACAAGTGGAAGCAGAAAATGCTCTTCCAAATTATTTAGGAAAGCCAACAAGCAATTATGCAAAAGACTGGATAAGGCTCCGCCGAAGCAGAAAGCAGCAGCTCGGGAACGCGGGTTTTCCTTTTTCTGGCGAGAAGCAGTGCGGGGGAGGCTGCTTTTCTGTGTCCTGGTGCTGGGACAGGAGGCAGTCCAATCCCAGCTCTCGGTGGTTCAGTGGCTCAGTCCCCGGTTCTGCAGCGCGCTCTCTTCTCCCCTCTCTCCGTAGTGTCCCTGGCGCTCTCCTTTCCTCCCTCTCCCTGTCCTCTCCCAGCATCACCCCTCACTACCTATGCCCCCCGCGCCCTACCCCCACCCTGGGGCGCTGGATTCCACTCCTCCCCGCAAGGTGTGAGCGCCCGCGCTGGGCGCCCGTAGCGCAGCCCGCCTGTGTCCCCACTTCCACCCGGCGGCCGCTGGAAGCCGGGAGAGGAACCGCACCAATCCCTGCACGCTTCTCCCGCGGCCTCTAATCCCATTAGCGCACCTGAAATCACAACCTCCGCCACAAACACGCGCTTGTTGCGACCCCCTCCGAGGGGGCCGCCGTGCCGCAGGAGGCACTCCAGGGCCGGGGTCCCCAAAGCTCCCCCAGTCCTAAACAGACTCGCAGAGCACACTTGATCTCCGAGATGAGCGCACCCCGGGGCTCACTGCCGTCGCTGAGGAAGAGCCGTCCAGGAACGGCGAGAAGCTTCCAGAATTCGTCCAAGAGGCAGCCGGCTGGGTGATCCAGCGCCCCCGAGTTCAGATGGGGAGAAAGGCGCCCTCGGGTGCTCAGCCCGAAGCAGCGGAAGACCGAAGCCGGTGCGCCAGTGTCTGCGCGCCCCGGTCGGCAAGTCCTCGCGCTCTCGCTCCGGCTCCCTGGCTGCCACCCACCGCTGCCCAAGCCTGACCAACTCCCTCCGGCGGAGGCTGAGGCGACCCCCAAAGAGAAGATAGGATCGAGCTCAAAACTAGCGGGGATGGGGCACACTGGTGGGAGAGGGGGCCTTTTCACCTTTTTCTCTGCCCAAGGGACACGGTCCCCCAAACCTATGCCCCTGCGCCAAACCAGGGGGCGAGCAAATTCCCCCGGACCCCGCCGCTGGAAGTGCATCCTGCTGGGAGCCCCACCCGACCCAGGGAGTCTGCCCGCCCCACTGTGCAGGCTGGCCCGGGGCTCTGGGTGGCTCAAGGCACAGGGACCGGACAGCGAAGCAGGGCACCGCTGGGACCCGGCACCCCGAAGCGGACAGGCGACACGGCAGCCCTGATGAAAGGACTGTGCGATGAGAAGTTCTCACTCGGTAAAGAGTGGCCCTCCCAGAAGTGGTCGCGGACCAGTCAGTAAATGAAGTTATCCTCCAGGAGCTGGGAAGAGGGGGCGCCTCCCGGGGCTATGGGCTCGGTTGCTAACCGATTTGTTTGCAGCTTATAGGTTGATTTCTCCCACTAGTTACCAGTTTTCAAATTGGTCTTTTTTCGCACAAATAGCCTGGAAAAAAAATATGATGTTTAGCTAGCATAGGCATAGTCTGACATTAATTTTTTTTAAAAAAAGACAAAGAAAGATAATATTTGTTTTTCATTTTTAAATAAGGGCACAGAAAAGCACGTTTTCAGATATTCACAAGTGAATAACTACTCAGCAGGCGTCCTTCAGCTTCCTCTTGTTCTTTGCTCCTCTATGTTTTTGACGCTACTGGAATTCTTTCTGCGCCGCAGGAAGCTTTCGATGTTTTTCTTATTCATTAGATAACTCAATGAAATGCTAAAATATTTATTTTTGAATAATCAGTACGATTTTTGCCTGAAGGTTTTCACAAAATATGCCCCTTTATCCAGTCGAACATGGATGCTAAGCATGGCCAGTGTGACTCATCCTGTTGCTTCAAAGGTAAATGTTTGCTATTGGTGACTACAGCATGTTCGCCAGACCTCTTCCAGCACTCAGTACTTCCACTATTAGTTTAGAATATATCAACGTGTATGCACTTATGATTAGTTCCTGGAAGAATTTCTACATTTCCAAGCTATTGTTAGAAGAATGTTTTGTTGTTCTTGGTTTTCTGATCTAGACCAAACAGCATCTCATAAAATGACTCCAAGCAGCATATCCTAAAATAATAAGCTTTCACAGTTCAGTTGTTTACACTGAATTTTAAAAGACACACACCACCAACACCTCCATTTCTACAGAACAACTGAAGCTATGCTGAGCTCTAACATAGTAGTGCAAGCAATCAGGCTGCTTTAAGTAGTCAATGTCAGTTCAGGTTCTCTGATGTGTCTATATTTAATCCAATATTTTAAAGTTATTCTGACACAGTGCCACATTGAAATGTATATTGAAGTAGATCATTGAAATATATTTATGCACAATAAAATGTCCTAAAGCTGTCTCCTTTTCACTATTTGGTTTTTATTAAAAGACACCCTAATAACTAGTCATGTGCTAGCAGGTTTCATTAAAATGCTATAAGCAGTTTTAACTTCAGAAAAGCACATGAACAGTTTTAAAAGTGCTTGCACAAAAATCTATGTCTCTTGGACCAAAATCAGCTTGACTTCTCCATGTATATGTGTATACACATACACATACACATACACACACACACACACACACACACACACACACACACACATACACATATATATTTAGGGAGGGAAGCATTAGGCTTATTTGTTTCTTAAATCACAAAATCACTTCTCTATGGTAATAGTGATTATTTCAGAAACTGTCACTGTCAAACAGAGGTCAAAGTTAGCTTCATACTTTTTTTTTCCTCACAAAGCTTCCACAATACTAGAGCTCTGTGTTTTCTTTTTAAAATCACAACCAAAATGTCTACAATGTTTTTTAATGCTTAAGAGAACATCAAATGGCCTGTGCTATATGAAGGTGTCTGACTGTGAATTACACCCATACTTTCTACCACTTGTGCTCTCCAAGTGAAAACACTAAAGTGTCACATTTTCATCCCAAATTGCCAAAAGGGAACTGCACTAACATTTTTATAATTACCAGTGTCATTTCCCCCTCTCCTAAAAGTATTTTTTTCTTGATTGCCAAACAATGTCACTTTCCAAATACCAAGAATTGATTTGTACATCCTGAATTATTGAGGCAGTAGATAGATTTAACTTGACTTGACGTCAAGCAAATTCCCTCTCAGTGTCAAGCAACCACTACTGTTATTTTCTTTTTTTCCGGAGTTGTTGAACTTGTCCCATCTTCCTTTCTTCCTGTCTTTTCCCAAGCTGCCTTCCCAAGTTTGGGCATATGGGTACACACACATGCAGAACTGTATTCAATGTAGGTTTTAGTCTAGTGTCTTAATCAAGTGTTTGAGGTATACACCTATGATTGATAAGATGTTCTATCTTTAAATTTGAAAAACATGAATAGACCCCAACACCTGTCCTATAAGTCTAAGTTGGGTCTGGCGGTCTTGCTAGTTACCAGCACCAAATCATACACCCCCACCGCCTCCCACCCCCCACAAAACACCAGATAAAAGTTTGTCATCAAGGCTGCAGTTTTTCTATTGTCCAGTAGACGGCACAAAAGATCAAGCCTTCAAATGCTAAACAATTCACCAAGGCTGTTTGCTGTGGTTTGAAGTGTACGTGTGTGATGTTCTTTAAAACAGATAACCAGCCAGCATTGTATCTGTGAAGCAGAGAAGTACCTAAAAACCTAAGATAACTCACTGAGGTTTTGAAACTTAATGATATGAAAAAGTTTTGCATGTATGTCAACAAAATGCTGCTTCAGAAAATACACTTACAAATGAATTCAGAGAAAAAATGTTATCAAGAAATTTTATTTAAAAGTTATCTTTATATAAATTAAAGTGAAAGAAATTACAGGGCATTTTATTTTTAATTAAAAATAAATAAAGTATTTGCACCCCCACCATACTTGAAGATTCTATAGTACAACTTTGCATGATGCATCTGTGTTTTTTATTACATTTAACATACAACTCAGTCCACAAAATTAAAGTGTTTTTCAAATGCACTTACACATACATGCATATATAATAGGTACTAGAAAAGGGGAAGAAATTCTCTCGATGAAATTGTGTGGGATAGCTTTTGGGGATACTGAAGAATGAGGCCACTAAAAATAACAGTTGAGACTGCCTCTTTCAGAGCAATGCATGACTTTGGCTAATATTTATACTTTACTAAAAGGCTTCTATTTCCTTTTCACTCTGCAGACACTCCTTATGTAGAAGTTTGAGGGGGGAGGGTAAAGTGTGGGCTAATAACTCATTTCCCAGTTAATTTTATTAAGAATTTATAGCACTGTTTAGAAAGTTTTAAGACAACCATAAATTTTATTAGGAATACTTTATTAAGCCCTCTATTTAATTAATAAAAGACCTCTATAACTTCTGAAAATGTCAGAGCTAGTAATTATGTTAACCAGTGTAGTCTTTTCCCTCTCTAGAGACCAAAGCATTTTAATTATTTGAAATAGAATAGTAAGGAAAGCACCTCCCTCCTACCCCCGCTTTTTTTTTCTTAACTTTTGCATTATCCAGTCAGAATACAGTGACTTAGGTATTTTCTCTGCAACCATTGGAGAGCCTAAGCTGACCTCTCATTGACTTCTGAACTGGACCCAGACATTCTTTGTTTTCTGAAGCAAAATGCAGTAAACAAATCTTTCAGTCCTTATAACCTGTATTGCTTTGGAGCAGTTGATTAACGTCCTCCCCTAATTCCCTTGGTTAACTCCCTTTCATATCACCTAACCAGGTTTCCCCCTTAATAGATCTCTCAATAGTTTATTTCACTTTTCTCACAGCCATTCATTAGCTTTGACTTCTTGATATTTTTTCTCATATTACCTCCAGGCTCTTATCTCCAGCATTCCTCTATTATCTCTACTAGATTTCAAATCTGTTTTCTTTAAACTGTCTTTCCCTCCCTCCTCTTATTTCTGTTTTTTTGAAATTCGAATGCTAATGAGGGGGAGAGATGTGGAGGATGAATGTTTTTGAAATACAAACACTAAGCCTCCACACCACAGGACAACCCAAAAACCAATCAAGACATTTTAAGGGACATCTTAAAGTTTGGTGGCAAATGATAAACCCTTATCATTTTGTGAACACAGCTGCCAAACTCTATTGATTAACAGGCTTTTGTTTATTCTAGGCTGGCAAATACACACACATTTTACCTTAAGAGGTGCCTCTTTAAGTTCTGAGGGTTTTGGAGCTGACTCATCGGTGTGACCTTTTGGGACAAAAGCCTAATTTAGGATATAGATGGGTCTTTCCAGAGGCACAATTCCTTACAGGAGAACAGAAAGACAGGGGGAGTTCTCTAAGACCACTTTTCCAGCAGTTCAGAGGAGCACTGAGGGCTTGAAATGCCTCCATACAGAAGGGTGTAAACAATAGAGACCACGGGCCCAGTCTGCCTCCTTTTGTCACTGTTCTCTATCTCTGGAAAGATGCTTGGGATAAGAAGGATGAGAAGAGAATGGAAGGGCTGAGCTAGGGCCAAGTGCCAGAATTTTTCACCAGGCCAAGTTTTTGCAAAATAAAAGTCTATTGTCTTAAAAAAAAAAAAAAAAAAAGCGAGTATCTGAAATAAGTTAGGAATAGGTGCTGTCACAAAATGGGCGTAAATATCGACAGTAGTTTACTAGAGATACCTAGAACTGTCCCTTCATTTTTTTCCTTTTAATAGATGATTAATTGTTTCCCTGCTAAAGGAGTTTTTTTTTTTTTTTTTTTTTTTTTTTTTATGGCTACTATATTGCAACTCTAGACGTCCTCTGTGCAATTTCTCTCAGCAAGCCCCAACTGTAATAATTGTTTGCTAATTGTAAAATCCTTATCCAGAATGAGGTTTGGGCAAACAATTTGTACTACTGTAATTACATTGTAAAAGTGTTTTAGTCCCTTGATTGTTCAGAATTAATCGTATAAAGGCCTAGAAGTTACATTAGGTTCACATTTAAAAATGCAGAGTGTGTGTGGGGGGGTGGGGGCGGGGGACGCTTTTCAAAACTACTGAGTTGATTTTAAGTCCACAAACTCAAACTATCTCATTCTTTAAGAAAAATGTGTGTGTAGGTAACTTACAGTACATTTTTATGGTTATCTGGCACATCGTGGTTAAAGCATGCAATAGTCTAGTCTTCCTCCTACTTTGAAGATTTTGGTTATGTTTGCAAAGAGTGACTTACCTGAACCTTCTTTTTTCATCTGTGCTAGAAAACAAAAGAAAAAGATTACCGGAAAGCAACAATACAAAATAAATCCTACTGTCAAGTATATACACCATTTCCAAATTTGAAAACATGGCCGCAGGATTGTGTTAAGTCTAAGCCCTGTTGCCTCTTTGCCGAAGAACCCCTAAGGCTGTTAAAGACCACAGTCTTCTAAGTGTATTTCGCAGTAAATTTCTCTCAGTTAAATTATACTTACACAATTTCCCTAGCAGTTCATTTAAGGATCGTAAACGTAGGTGTGCCCTGTCGGTGTTTGGTTTGACCCCCACCCCCCCACCCCCGCGTCTCCCTCCTACCCCCCGAGTCGAGCAGTTGCCTGGCGGGCCTGCTGCTGGGACGATGATCACATCCCCGCGAGCAGCCGTCGGAAGGCGCTCAGGTAACCGCCGAAGTCGGCTGGGGTTCTGGGAAGGGGTTGCAGGCTGCCGGCCCAGCTTAGTCCACTCCCTAATCGGAAAAGGAGTGTGCTGCCTTGACCCAACCAGAGCAGTCTCCAAAAAATTAAACAGAAATCGCCTTCCAGAGACGGGGAGGTTCCGTCTTGGCCTGAAATTCTGTTTCCAAGTTCCGGTTGTGGGGCCGGAGGGGGGAGTGCAGGAATGGGCATAACGGCGCTGGTAATGCACCTGGCTGCTCGTCCCTCTCCGTCCCCAGCTTTTACTCGCGGGCCTGCCTTAACCTCCCAAGTGATGTTTCAGGGCGTTTGTGCAAGAAAACACTACACATGTATGTGATGGAAAAAACTAAAAGATCCTGAAACTTGAGTATCAGAAAAAAAGAGAGGGAGAAACAGAAAGAAAAAAGAGAAAGGAAGGAAATGATAAGGGATCCTGGAGATGGTTTTAAAAAAAAAAAACACGGAGCTCCTTCAAGGCAAAGCGCTTCTGAAGGTTTTGGGAGAACGTGTGTCAACCCTTCAGGCACACCGGGTGCCAGTACGGAGTTGGGGGCGGGGAAGGGTGCAATGTAGGAGGCTGGGAAGGCGCATCTGCTCAGCTTTGTGGAAACGCTCCACGGTTGGGGGCTACCAACCCGCGTTGACTCTTGCGGAGTGCTAAAGGAAGCGATAGTTGTCGCCTAGGGAGACTACGGACGCTCGGTGGAACCTCATTCCAGACCTCTGTTCTGATGATGCTCGCCCTGTGTCCCCTGCTCCTCGGAAACCCACTCTATAGAAACTCCAGTCCTACCTCGCGGACGTACGCAAATTCTTTTACTTTGCGCTTAAGAGTTGGCTTCAATACATTTTAGAGCTCCTAACCTGTCCCAAACAATCTCCGGATGAAAGTATTCCCCCAGTCTTTCTCAAAACTCTTCCCCCTGCCTACACCCACTCGAGGGTGAGGGTTCAGTCCGCAACTGGCGAGTGGGACGGGGGTGGGGGTATGGGGGCGCGGGCGGGCTGCTTGGAGGAGTCAGCCTTTTGGCCACCTTCAGGGCGGGAATAGGGACTGGCAGTTTGCATTCCCCCGCAGATCGAAGCTCCCCTGCTGATCGATTATTTGATAATTGATTTTCCCCCGCAACCAATGCGCGGCTGCCTGGGCGGGGGCGCCTCCTGATTGGCCGAGCGCTCCTCCGCGGCTGCCTACCGAGATTTGGGTGAGCTCATTTTCCAGTAGACCGCAGGGGGAGTTTTCTGCGAGGCTTCAGCTGGAGGGAGGGGGGAAAAATCCCCTCCGAGCCGAGCAAGCTGCGAGCCCTGCTTGGAGATGTGAGGTTTCCAGCCGCTGTTAAGAGCTGCTGCGGCTGAGCCATCTCGGCAGATCTGAGTCCAGCGGACAGAAATATAAATACGAAAATAACGCCACTAAATATAATCACAAGGGACAAGCTTAGAGTGGGAGAATAAAGGGGAAAAATTAAAGTCCAGTGAATAGGTGTTAAAGTTTAAAAAAAAAAAATAACAGTGGCTGATTGGAGCCTCCGAGTTGTAGGTATGGGCAGCTTTTGTCTGAAATCTCAGCTCCCGAGGAGGATTTCTTTTTCTTTGGCACTGGGAGGTTTCGCCGAGTCAGGTTAGGGACCGGGAGGACGAGTGCGGGAAAGGATGTCTGGGATGGTGAGGGCAGGGCGTCGCTGGAGAAAGAGCTTGGGGCGGGGGGCCGAGGGGGGGGGGGCGGCGCGGGGCTTCTCCAGGCCCGAGAGAGCAGAGGCTGGAGCCCCTCGGCGCTTCTAAGACAAAGACAACCGTGGCTGCAGCCCGAGACTAGCACTCTGGCAGCGTCGCGCCGCGCCCTGGGCGCACGGCCGCCTTTTCTCGAGCGGGTCGGAGAAAGCGCCTCCCTCTCCGCGGCTCTCGGGCCCGGGCTCCGCCCGCGAGGACTGGGGTGCTGAGAGCCCGCGCCGGGTTTCGCTTTCCGGCTATCATAAATAGCTTGGTGTTTGTAAACAGGCACGAGGGGCACAATCCCGGCGTTCAGCTCATTGTTCCCTCCCTTCCTCTCTGCTTCGCGCAGGACGCCTGGGTTGGGGTTGGGAGCCGCCGGGGTTAGGAGGTGGGGGAGTCTAGACCCGAAGTGACAAAATGCGAGTATTTCCTTTTCCCCCCGGCCTGGCGTCCACCTCGAACAGTAAAGAAACCTCTAAGCTGGGTCTGCAGAAAGACAGAGCCATCTCCACCCCCACGTTCTCAGGACTCCTTAGCAGAGGCTTTCCCAGCCCGGCTTCTCCTCCTCCTCCTCCTCCTCCTCCTCCTCCTCCACGCTCTTGGTTTGACTTTTCTCCTTGCAGTGTTTAGTTCTGAGAATTCAGTACTTTGCGCATCATCCCCTACCCCGAAAAACACTGGCAGACCCCAATAATTTCGAGGAAAGTCATGAGGTCTAGGCGCGGAGCCCTGTGCAAAATAACTCCCGCTTCTGCCTGCCGGGCGTTGATTCCCAATTTATTTCAAGAGAGCGGGCTTTGGGGGAGAAAGTCTGCAGGGGGAGGGAGAGAAAAGAATACTGAAAATAAAGCCGGCGGCCGCGGGCTACTGCCTGCGTTTGTGTGCGTGTGCCCTGGGTGTGTGGTGTTTGTGTCTGGGCTTGCGATTTAATGGAGCGCCTCTCTGCCTCTCGAGTGCGGCCGGAGCTCGCTTCGCGCACCCACCCCTGCCGAGGAGCCTACTTGCTGCAGCCCAATGCATTGTGTAAGACGCGACCTGTTATGGCCACCACTACTTCCGGGTTCTAGCATTCTGGTCGGAATCCACCTCTCCGCCTGTGCAATACACACTTTACACACGCACGGGGACTGCAAGCGGGCAGCATCGATCGTGGCTCCTTTAAGACAAACTCAGACAGACATTTTTTTAACCCTCCTTCTCTAATCTCCCCTCCAGTGCAGCACTTGCAAAGAGGGAGAGAGAGGGAGAGAGAGGGAGAGAAAGAGAGAGAGAGAAGAGAGAAACTGATTAGAAATTAGAACTGATTCAAGGGAAGCGAGCGCTAGGGCTTTGTGCATTTGAATATTAACATTTGAGGTGTTCTGACCAGAAGAAGACAGAGCGGATGATCATTCATTCACCACGTTGACAACCTCGTCTGTGATTGACAGCTGGAGTGGCAGAAAGCCATGAGATTTGGTAGTTGGGTCTGAGGGGCGCTCTTTTTTTTTTTTTTTTTTTTTTAAACTGATTTTTGGGGGAGAGAAGATCTGCTTTTTTTGCCCCCGCTGCTGTCTTGGAAACGGAGCGCTTTTATGTTCAGTGACTCGGGCGCTTTGCTTCAGGTCCCGTAGACCGAAGATCTGGGACCAGTGGCTCACGTTGCAGGAGACGTTAAGGGATTTTTCGTCGTCCTTTTTTTTTTTTTTTCCGGGGGAGTTTGCATATTTGTTTCTTTTCACACTGGCCTTAAAGAGGATATATTAGAAGTTGAAGTAGGAAGGGAGCCAGAGAGGCCGATGGCGCAAAGGGTACGTATTAAAAAAACAATTGTGGAACTCAAATGTGAGATTAAATTGAAACGTGGCCGAAAGACACTACTAAAAAGTTTCCTTTTTCTCTCTCTTTTTAAAACGGAGGCTTCTAAAGCCGTGGCCTAAAGCGAGAGGATTTATTCAATGCATTTGTAGACTTGTGTATGTTACTTGGGGTTGTTAATTAAAGGAGATCAATTTATCTGTAGATTCCTAACCAGCAGCTATATAAATAAAAATGCAAGCTCAAACAATCATCTGCTTAAAAAAAAAAAAGCTAGATACCTAATACTATTATTTGAATATTCATAGATCAGAAGTTTAAAAGTTATGTTTAAACTAAAATATGCAGCTGGAAACTTCTGATAGATATGTTATTGATTATGCTCATCTTTAATATCACTAGAAGTATTTAGCTTTTTAAAACAATAACTGTCATAGTATAGCCAATTTTTTGATCAGAAAACATTCATCATTTTATAATAATTTCAATTTATATAGATTTGTATGCAAGGCAATATTTTGCAAGTTTTTCTTAGATAAGCCATGTACTAATTGGATACTAAGCACGCAGTTACTCACTTTAAAAATGCAATACTAATTTCCCCAAATTTCTTTTTCAATGGAAATGCAGTGAGAGTAAAGTGAGACAATGACAACCCAGCTGAGGTAGTTTCTTAAAAGAAAGGGGGTCTACAAAAAGCCTTCCTGCATAATTTGTGTCCTGGCCCTCAAAGCCCTGTTTGCAAAAGAAAGTTACTAGGCTGACATATTTTTCTTTACTCCTTTGGTTCAGGCAAATGTCAGCGTTCTTCCAAACTCTTTTCACAGCTCTGGCTTTAAGGAGATGAAAGTGGCAATTCCTCCTTTCTTTGAAAATCATTTCACTCTCAGCGCCTCCAAATCTTGGGAAAATAACTTGCCTGGAATGAACCAGTTAGAAAAACCTAAATAGCTAAATTTCACACACACAAAATAATGACAATCAATATGAAAGTAGTTTTGGTTTTTTTTTTTTTTTTTTTCTGCAAAAGGAAGATGGGAGGTTTTCCGTGCATTTGCTTTTGAATTTGCTTTAAACCTGGTGAGTAACATTTGCCTCCTTGACTTCTAGTCTGGAAAGAAAGTTCATAAGAGTAAATAAGAAAATAGAATATTAGCTGCTTCTACTGCAGATTTTCTTTAACTTTGGTGGGGGGGGGATTGCTCAATTCTAAATTCAGCTCTGATATTCAGGAAAAGCTACCCTTCTTTGAGTTTCATTTATAAGGGGTCAGTTAGTTTTATATAATTTAGCAAAGTTTGTGTTGGAAAGCAAAAGAAATGCAGTGTCTTGCAGGACTGCCTAACCTCATGCTGGCAGGGAAATAAAATGAGAAGCCTGTCTAAATTCACGTGCTTGGCGTAGTTGTTCCCATCGTAACTTTTTTTTTTTTTTTTTTTTTAAATTCCCCCTGATGTGAAGGGGCTGTGAAAGTAGGCAGGTTTGCTGCACTGTCCTGGCACGTTTTATTATTGTGTTTTTGAATTTCTTCCTCCAGAGACATGCCCGTTTCACCTTCCACCCTCGGGAAAATGCTTCTCTTTCTCTCCTTCTTTCTTCCTTCCTTCCTTGCCAAAGGAGCCTAATTTCTGAACTAGTTTATAGGGACACAAGTTAGAGCAAGATCATTCATCCCAGGCGAGTCTCACTGAGAATTCTGTCATTTTTACTTAAAAATCTCTTTTGTAAAATAAGAAAACTCAGCTTTAGAGACGCGAGGCCACCGAATTCCGGGGTGGAAGGATCCAACTGGACTGACCTTATATAAGCTCGGTGCCTTGCGGTTCTCCCATTTGCCCGCCTGGCCTTCTGAACCTTCTTCTTCTCTCCTGTTTGTCATGCAGTACGACGATCTACCCCATTACGGGGGCATGGATGGAGTAGGCATCCCCCTCCACGATGTATGGGGGACCCGCATTCAGCCAGGTCCATGCAGCCGGTCCACCACCTGAACCACGGGCCTCCTCTGCACTCGCATCAGTACCCGCACACAGCTCATACCAACGCCATGGCCCCCAGCATGGGCTCCTCTGTCAATGACGCTTTAAAGAGAGATAAAGATGCCATTTATGGGTAGGTACAATAGGCAGCAGTTTACGTAGTTGAGACTCAATGCTTCCCCTCTTTCCCTGTGCCCTTGGTAAGAGGAAAGTCAGAGTTCTCTGGATTGGAGGTACATCTTTGGTGACTTTTCCTTCACATTGTATGGAGAATTTGGGGGAGGTGGCCTGCCATCCCCGAAGCCCTCCATCTCCATACACACTCTGTGCACACCCAGTGCTCTGCTACACCATGGCACTGCCCGCAAGGGAGTCCCAGATCAGGAGAAGTTGGCTAAAGGTCCCTTGTCCCCCTCTCAGACTCCCTCAGCGGCTAGAGTCCTCCCTCGCTTGATTTTTTCGCCCGAGAACGTTAGGGGTTTCTAAATGTAGGCGCCTTTGTGTTGGAACGAAACTTTTAGTTTAAGGGAAAACCTCTTTTAAGCCACTGATTGTTCTGACTTGCTAAGTTTACTCAGCAGCCTTATGCTGGCTCTGCCACTGCACAATAAAACCAATGCAGGACAGTTGCAGGTCAAGCAAGGGGGAACATGTTTTGCATTTAGGGAGTTTGACCACTGAAGTCAAGGAGAGGCGCTTGTTCTGAACTGTTACACACATTCAGAAACTTCTAGATGTTTTAGCACTTTGTGCTCAAGGGTGAAACCTGCAGGATTTGGAAATAAGAAAATTCCGGGGCGTTCTTCCTCGGAGGTTTTCTGGCTGCGGTTTACACTGCTTGATCTCCCTCCGCCATGCAATTAGACCCTGGGCTAGTAGAATCCTTTGAAACTCACTTGTGCCTACTGTGTGCCGATACATTGGGGACCTCTTTTTACTTTGCAGAAACTTTGATTTCTATTTATTTATTTTTTTTTAATCAGGACACATTGACCCTCCCCGGCTGGAAAAAATAGATTTTCTTTTTGCTTTATTTCTGGTCCCTTGTGCGATGGGCTTGTTTAAATCCCACCGTTCTGTCTGCAGCGTTAACTGCAAGTGGTTTAGGTTCCGGGATAGAACATTTGGGGAAGCTTTGAAAAGGACCCCAAACTGTTAAATTCCCAGCTGGGCTGTGAGAACTAATAAAAGACTTGAGACACCTCCTTGGGCATTACAAGAAGCTTTTCTTTCTTTCTTTCTTTTTCTTTTTTTTCTTTTTTATGGGCCAAAACAAGCGACATCTAGGCCCCTCGCAATACTAGCTGCTTTGCCACTTTGCAGAGACAAAATGAAAGGCTTTACCGCAGGAACATTTGAAGGAACTTTCTTTGGGGGGGGCAGTGGGGGCCATCCGCGAAGGGGAGGGGGAGTGTGCGAGGAGCTGAGGGGGAGCCTCCGGGCTCTCCGAGGGCCTTGGGGTTGAGATCCGTAGGTGCAGTCCGGTGACAGTCGGTCCCACGGCCATGGACGTCCCCTTCCCCAAGTTAGCTGAGCGCCTGCCACCGAATCTCCCAAGCCTGGGCTTCGCACGGCCGCCTAGGAGGAGCCCGCTGGAACCAGCCCTCCCTACCCCTCTGCCTGGCGCCTTTCTCCTCCACCGGATCCTGGATGTGCGGTGGAGGGGATGAGGGCTTGTCGGGTGGGAAACTTAATTCAAAATGGCTGCTGGAAACGCTGGGGTTTTATTCGTAGCAAATGTTGCCAATTTCTCCAGCCATATACGCTAAACCGATCCTCAGATACCGTCCATGGTTCAGGGCCTCCGACATCAGGGCTCCAGGAGGAAGGGGAGGTGAGCGGTCACCTGGGCGCGGGGGGGGGGGGAGGAAAAGGAGAAAAGTAGATGACACAGTTGGAGAGGGGGTCTGTTCCTCTTGCTCCTCCGGCTGTTTTTCTTGGGCACCTTTTTCCACTGACTGGGGACTAACCATTATGTTGTTTGTGACTGTTGTATTTTCTTGCAGACACCCCCCTCTTCCCTCTCTTAGCACTGATTTTTGAGAAATGTGAATTAGCTACTTGTACCCCCCGCGAGCCGGGGGTGGCGGGCGGGGACGTCTGCTCGTCAGAGTCATTCAATGAAGATATAGCCGTGTTCGCCAAACAGGTCAGCAAAATAAATGTTAAAAAGTAAAACAAAAAGAAAAGCCCCCGCCCGTCCCACACACACACACACACACACACACACACACACACACACACGGCACGCTTTCAGAAGTAGCCAGCACATAGTCCGCCCTAAGCCAAGCGTGTTACCTCCAACCTCAGATTTTCCTTCTGTCTGAGAATCTCTTTGCAGATAACTTAAAATCACCCATCTGCGTCCCCCACTCACCCTCCAGAAAGCAAACGCGGAGAGCTCACTCTGCAAAATAAAATCGAGAACACCACGCTTGTGACTGCTGTGGACTTGGCGGGCTGAGCAGGCTTCCCCGAGAAACTGTAGTTGCTAGTAGAAGTAAGACTGAGCTCTGGGCTTGTTTTCAGCTTCTTTAATTCACACCGAAGTGTTTCTGCCAGGGGACGAAGTCGGTGTCACCGGGTCTCTCCCGGAGGGTTACATCCTGCCCCCAACAGGGTAATGAGGCAAGAAACTAGGAAGGCGACCAGATTTTCAAAATTTTCTTTCTTTTTTTTCTTTTCCCTTCCCCTCCCTCTCCCCCTCTCCTTCTCACTTCTATTTAGATTCGCGCAGAAAAACCTCTATTTTCTTCTAATCCGGAACTGGATAACTTGGTAAGAGCGGACCCCTATTCCCCTCCCCCCCTCGACCCCCCACCTCCCCACCTACAGCGCCCTCAGCTTTGCTTTGAGAGCCCTGAGATTTCTAGACCAATCTTCCCGTGCCTGCAGGTTGCCTGCAAATGTTTCTGTCCACGGACAAATGGCCCGGGACAAGATCCTGGGGAAATAAATTCATCTCAGAGGGGCCGGGCGAGCCGGCGCGGGGAAACGCGAGCTTTTGTGTTTTATGACAGCCGGGCTGTGCAGCTCTAATCAGCGCGGGGATTTATCTCCCGGCCTGTCAGCGTGTGTGCTAAAACTTTGCGGACTTCCCAGCCCTTGAAGTCCCATCACGAGGGCAGCCACCGGACAGAGCCCCCAAGTAACCAGTTTGCCTGCAAGGTGTAAAGAAGGCAGCAGAAACTTTGCAATGGGAAAAGCCACCATCTGAGGGCCATTTGGAATATTTTTCTGTCCACTCCTTCCAAAGAAACATCTAGTCCAGTATTGTTGCCCTTTTGGGTAGAGCGGGGCCAGTGGGACTGAGAAGGGGAGAGCTATGGGGACGGGAGTGTTTATGATCCCCATTTAGATGCTCTTGTTGTTGTTTTAGCTATTTTTTTCTCCTTAAGAAATATAAACCTCTAGATTATACACTAGTTGCTGCTATTAAGTTTTAGTGTTATTGCCATAAATCAAAATAACTCTATTCTACTGGTGGGAGGAGTGGGCTGGAGATAGTAGAGCCGTGACAGCCAGTTTTTTGCAAGCCAGGAATGGGGTGCTTATTGTTTTTGTATCTTTGCAGATGATTCAAGCCATACAAGTATTAAGGTTTCATCTGTTGGAATTAGAGAAGGTAATTTCTCTAGCCTCTTTTCCTTTTACTTGCCCCTTACCCCCAAATACATAGGGGGAGGGTTCAGAATGGCTGAAGTTCAAGCTTCTGAGACATTTGCATAAATGTCTTTCTTTCTAGTAATTAGTGTCAAGGCCAATCTTATCGTCCATTTCTCTTCACAGTTTAATTACAATTTCAGCCACTAAAACTGGGATCACAAACGCCCTAGCCTTGTATTCATTCTTAATAACTTGCTGGCTTTGTGTAAATAGTTGCAATTCTGTACATTCCAGCTGATGTTTAGAATGCTGCTCTGAGGTTGCTTCACAGGTTAATACCTCTGTGGTATTATCCTCTTCCTTCTCTTCTTTGCTGCCTCTGAGGAAGAAAAAAGTTTTGTTCAGTTGTAGTGAGTTTCTGGAAGACAGTCATCAGGGCAGCGGCAGATCAGACACATGGGTGAGGCAGAAGGGGAGGAGGAGGAGGAGCGGGAAGGAGTCTGGAGGAGGGTGGTGGGGAGGCACATTAAACATTTTGCAGAGACAAAGCAGAGTTGATAGTTGTGTCAATTTCTTGAATCTGTGAATCCTGCACACATCCCACCTTCACACTCAAGAAAGGGTGTGGGATAACATGATTTTGCTAGCTGTTCTATAAATCTAGCAATAAAAACTTAATGCATTGTAATTCAAACTAACATTAAATTGCAAGCACACTGGGGTTTCTTGTGAATTTTTGCATGTCAGTGATGCCTGGGCTCTGTAGGAAACCTGGGCACTTACACCTAAATATTTTGAGGCATTCCTTCTTCTTTTTGTAATAATAATAATAATAATTTGATATGGTTTGTGGCTGTATGTTTCTCATATCATGAGTGCTGGCAACTTGGTTTCCTCTCTATTTTTTTTTTAAAGAAAATATTCTAAAATATGATCCTTAGAGATGAAAACCTTAATTACAAATATAATTAGGACTTGGGTTGTCAGACACATAACCTATGCCGCCACAGTACAGGTCCTTCGGAGAATATACATGTGCATGTCTGTATATATATACAGACATATACATTTTTTCCTTAGACACATTGGAAAGGGATTTATGATAAAGTCACTGGATGAAATTAAATAGTTTACCTTAAATGTCACCTACACAGGTCACCTCTCTAATGACCACAGCCCCAGGAGCAGATGAATTTAACACGGGTGTTGAATATGTTGTAGCCTGTGAATCATCTTGTCACTGTCAATTTTCTGGGATATCTCTATTTTGCAAGAAAGGAAAAGAAAGTTATTCCTAATTCTGGATGCGTCTGGGGGTCTCTGGAGGACAATTGCCTTGTGTTTCTCCTATTTGGAAGTTTGGATCTCACAAGGGGGGTGGATTGCACTTGTCAATGTCATTTATGCACTCCTGATTATATTCCCATTTTTTTATTTCTGTCATAATGTAGGTACACGAATTATGTGACAATTTCTGCCACCGGTATATTAGCTGTTTGAAAGGGAAAATGCCTATCGATTTGGTGATAGACGATAGAGAAGGAGGATCAAAATCAGACAGTGAAGATATAACAAGATCAGCAAATCTAACTGACCAGGTATGCGCTTTTCAATTTCAACATCCCTGGGAAAAAAAAAAAATCTGTATGCATATTGCTTGCTGGGTCACTACCACCTCCTTTATTATTTGCATATGATTAAGTCCCTTTTAGATACATTTCCATCGAAATGAAAATTTTTGAATAATGTGGCTATTATTGCTTCATTAAGGCTGGCTCTGGGATTCGACCTGGAGAGATGAGCTTGTAAAAGCTTTGCGAGCAAACTTGACCTGTTTCTTGTCGCTTTTAATTTTTGTCTTTATTTTATTTACCCTCTATAATAATGGGAGTGTTAACTGCCAGTGACCGCCTCTGATTGTAGGGGCTTTGTTCTGGAGCATTTTTCCCCGTTCTATCTTCAAGAAAAGAAAAGTGTAGGGTCTGCTTATTTCTTATTTTATTAGGAATAAATCCAAGATAGGTGGTCTAAGGGAGACAGTGAGGATTTGAAATCTAGCAAATGCTGGCTATTTTCTCCCTGTCTATACGGTTCATTAGCCTGTCTTGTCAGTTTTCCTCGGCCGAACGCTTCTAGACCTCACTGAACATTGCTTTGTGTGGTGTTCACTGCAAACTCGCCCATTTTATTGTACTTAATAGAAAAAATAAGACCAGGCTGAGGTTATAAAAACAGATAAATATGGACTTTTCTCCTCCTTCTTTCCACTCATCCTCCAGCTGGTATGTGCTCTGGGCCCTCTGGGGTTGGCAGCTTGTGGACATGTCAGCATCAGGGGCACCCCCGGCGGCTCCCGGGGTGAGGAGGGTGGGGGACCTCTCACCGCCTTTGCTCTCCACTGAAGTCCTTGGCTTGCTGCGCCCCCTCCTCTCCTGTCCTCCCTCCAGGCCCTTCTTCTGATGCATTACTAAGTGGGGACGACTTTTATTTGGAGTTGCTGTGGGGATTTCTCTCTCTGTCACCCCAGCACCACCGTTTGCTCCCAATGTGCCTCTCTCTCTCTCTCCTGTGGCTGTATCTCTGGATTGGTCCAAAGGAGTTGCAAAAATGCAATGAAAGTGAAAACGTGTGGAGTGAGTGAGATGAAGCAGGGCTCAGGACAGTTCTGTTGCGAATTGTTGCAAGGCGTCTAGAGATTTGGGTAGCCGGCTTGCTCTGCACCCTCCCATCTTTCCCCCCATATATAAGAGAAGGCCCAGAGTTGTGTCTCTTTCTGACTTGGTACATGAGTCCAGACTTGGGGGAAGAGATCAGCCTGCCTTTGTTAAGCCAAAGACCAGCTACTCTGCAAGCTCTGCCATGATCTCTGTTGGCCAGGGGCTGTCTTGTACAGTCCTTGCCGGAGTGCCTGACACCTGGTTCTTGGTGCCATCTTATGGTTTTCTTCTCAACATCATCCTCTTAAGATGCATTCTCAGTTTGACTTTCTCTGGGCAACCCCGGCGACACAGGCTGAATTCCTCTATTGCCCATGGGGAGCGAGGAACAGGCAGAGCAGAGATTTAAAAGTGCCACTGCGCCGGGTCCATACTGTGATCTGGAGAGTTGGAACTTTCGGCAGTGTAGACGAGTGCACAGAACATGCAGCGTGCGCAATCCCGGTGCGGCCCGGCAGAGGCGGGAAAACTGCAGGCGGCTCTCAGTCCTGGCTCCCCGCGGGCTGCCTGGTCTCATGTCTGGTTCAGCCCGCCAGCCCTCGCCCGGGAGCTGTTGAGTGCAGATTCTGCTGAGGAACCTTCGAGTAGCTGCTGTGGAATAAAAATTGCAATCCAACAAGCCTAACTAGAAAATGGGATTCTAAAAGCTCCGGAGTGCTGGGTACATAAAGCTATTTGAGCAAATTACAAGAATCGCTTAGGGGCATGAATGAAATCAACACTTTAATTGCCTCCAAAATGAAGATTTATACCCCATTTTCTCAAGGAATCATTATTTTATTAAAGTCAAAGATAAAAGACCAAAGTTATGGGGGATTTTTTGGACGGGGGAGAGGGGATACAAAAATTAATGTAATGTCATAGAGTTACCCCCTTCTCTTTCCCTAAACTTTTGTTACCCAATTCCCTTAAGATATGAAAAGATTGGCATGTAATTGTATTGGGTAAAACTTCGCATTTTATTCTCTTCTACCTCTAAAATGAGAAACCTACTTCTGGTCCCGCGGGTTAAGAGTGGGCTTCGCAGCTTTGGCTGAGCTCATGGCGCTGTTGGCCTATGCGCGTGGGCTCCCTCGTGTGCCACCCCCTGGGGCTCACCCAGGTCTCAGCTGGTCGGAGGACAGCAAACCCAAAGTCAGGTTTGAAGAGGGGAACGCAAATCGCTGGGCGCCTGCGGTACAGTGCCTCGCACTCCGGTGGGCTCCCCTGCCCTGGGGAGGTGAGGGCGCGATGAATGAAGCACCAGGGAGCCTGGTGGGCGCCAGTTCTCCAGACTGGAGCCTGCTGGCCTGTCCTCCCGGGCTGCTGAACCCCTAGTGCGGCGTCCTGGGGGGCGGGCGGGAAGGATGGCCTCTCCACCTCTGCGAATGCGGCCCAGCCAGTTTGAACCTCCGCAGAGGGTGCGCTCCGGGACTGGACGCTTCTCGTACTGTGAGAGCGCTGGACCTCGTTAGCTCATTAACCCCTCTGTCTCTAGGGCCAGCTGGCAGCACGGTTTATTTTATTTTACTTTTTTTCCTTGGAGGGTGCGAAGACTGCCACCCGCGCGGGGACTTGGGATTGACAAATTTAATACTAGGCGGTATCCCGGAGGGCTAAGTCGGTGGAAATCCAGTTGGCCTTGTAGTGTTAGTTTAGTTCTTTCCTTTCCTCTTTCTCTTTCTTTCTTTCCTTTTCTTCTTTCTTCCTTCCTTCCTTTCTCTCTCTCTTTCTTCTCTCTCTCTTCTTATTTATTTATTTATTTTTAAATCATATTAAGACACCAGTAGAAGCTGTAATCCCGTTCTTCACCACACTCAGGTTCTTTCCCCCATCACCAGTCTTGGGGGCCGCCTGGGGGTCCCAGCCGGGGAGAGCCACCTTGGCGGGCGCAAGCCTCCTGGGGCGCCCTCTCCTGACCGCCAAGCTCTTGGCTTGGCTTGGACATTTCGGATTCCGGGAGGCTGGGGGAAGCGAGGGGCGCCAGTGGATTCCCGGCCTCGGCGTAAGGCGAGGTCCCAGCTGCGACCCGCAGCAGAGGGGAAGGGGGGCCACGGTCCTAGGCATTGAGGCGAGGATTGAGCCTGCTTGGCTTGGGAGAAGGATGCGTGTTCGACTGGAGGCGGGGCGCGTGTTCTAGGGGCCCTTGGTGGATTTGGGGGCGCCAAGAGAGGTTAGGCGGGGGAGAGGCCTGGCCACCCAGTTGCTAGACTTTAGGCCGCGCTCCAGGAAGAAGCAGTCGGCTTCCTTCCTAGGCCGCTTCTGCTGCTCGCCACTCCTTGAATCTAAGCATTTTCCACTCCAAGAACGCGTTGAGAGAGAGGGGAGAGCGGAGCAGAGTCTCTAAGGCCCTAGGGCCACCTCCTGGGGTGGTCACGCCTGCCGGTAGCCGGCCGAGATTAGCTAGGTCTGTGCTCTGGCCTCAGCGGTGGCCCTGGCTCTTCCCACAAGCAGCGGGAGGCAGAGAAATGGTCCCTTTGGATTACAGTTTTTATTCAACAGCAGCTCTCTGGGGGGTCTTCGTCTGAATCTGCATTTAGCAGCTCCTGGGCGAAGGCTGTCGGGTTGAACAGGGCGCCCTGTTGCATGTTAATCCAGATTTGCCTCTGACGTCTGGGGAGAAGTAACATGGCTTTCAGAGATGGAACCAGAGAGCCACGCTCGCCAGGCAGGTTAAATGCCAAGTGCTGGCGGGCTCCCGGGGACGGTCGCCGGGGCTGTGCGGCCCAGACTGGAGAGCGTGGGGCCGCCAGGCCTCTGGGATCTGGGGCAGGCCGGGCCCAGTGCGCTTTGATTCCCAAGTGGGCCTGGGAACTCGGATGGCGATTGTTTTATTTCAAAAGTTCACAGTGTTGTTTCTGAAGCAGAGTTTGGGTTAAAATTCTTAAAACTGAAGTAGAACTTGAGAGAAAACGCCCCCCCTCCGAAAAGCGGGGGAGATTCTTGCAAGGGAGATTTAAGCTTTCCCTTTGGGGGAGGTGTCACAGTCAGGGAAGGGGCTGGGAGGGCAAGAAACAACCTCATGTCCTGCATTGATTGGATCTGCTGCTTTAGAAGCAAATAAATGGGGCCAGCGAATGTTTACTAATACTAGAAATGTCCGCAATTCATTGTCATCCAGTAAGAAAAGTGGACACAAACAGCGGGAGCCAGAAAAAAATGCCCCCTTTGTCAGGTAGTTTGTTTCTAAATGCTTCCATTTGGATACATCTTATTTAAAATGTAAATGTTTCGTAGGTTCCCACTTAGTGCCTTAATCTCGAAAACTCTCAGTCCACAGGATTTGGAAGTGATAAAGTCTTAGTATCACCTAACTTTACATTTGATTGCGTTGTGGGTCATGTGATGCAGACTTAATTCCTTTTAAAATATATGTCAAAGGGAAATTATGGCAAGATTCACTTTAATGATTAAATAATAAGGTGTTGACTGCTTGTCACTACACTGGCTAATTGGGATGTTCATTCTAGGCCCTTTATTACGTAGCACCCTTTGAATTAAAAGTTAGTTGTTTACCAGGTGTATTTTTATTGTTACTTTCTGATTGCCTTTTAGTGTGTATTTATGTGTGAGTTGCACAGCAAAGATGTATTGATTCTTAATAGGGGTACTTTTAAACCCCTTTAGAAAAAACAAGGGTGAAAAAGGTACAGCATGTGTGCAGTTAAGTTGAGATCAATTACATTGGTAAATGTCTCTAAGTCTAAATGCTAATAATACAAAAATATCCTTTTCATAGTTTCTCTCTCTCTGTCTCTTTCTCTTTCAATCTCTCTCACAGTGGAAGTCCCCAGTGCAAGTTCCATGAATAATGGAAAGCAATGATACTAATGCTACTTTGTACAAAGTAAAGCCTCATAACAGTAACTATTGTTCAGTGATTTAACTAGCTCCATGGCAGTAGGTCACTCAAATAGCAATTCTTCTCCCACCAGAATGACTCCATTGCTCACCATTCTGAAATATATAGAGTAGTTGTGTTACTATAGCTATTGGTCCTAACTTAGAGACCTGTATTAGAAAACATGGAGAATCTTAAATAGTAGAGGAAGAAGAGAAGAGAAAGAAAAAAAAAAGGATTAAAATATGGGCCTGGCTTTCAAAAAAGTAGCTGAAATATGCTAGAATTATCCAACTTTGAAAATAAATAAATTTTAAATCATTATGTTTTCAAACACTCATATGTTTGAATTTTTAAATGTTTGTCATAGTCCCAAAAGATGTAAAACACAGCTGTTGCTGGGTGACATATATATATATATGTATATATCTCCAGTAAAACTGTATATTCTTAAAAAACAAAGACTATTTGTGGTCCCATAGTAGAAACTTATGTTTATTAAGGCCAAGTAGGTAGACTAAAGTATTACCATGGGGCTTACCATCATAAAACTAGCTTAACTTCCCTAGCTTACCTCACAGGTGGAGTAGGAGAAACTATGAAGAATGCATGAAAAATTATATGAAGACACTTGCCATAAATGAAAATACTGTCAACATGAATTCAAATGAAATATTCTCTTATTGGTAATGTTATGCTTTCCATTGCAACAACAATATTTTCTTATGAAACATAAATATGTCAAACAAATGCGAAATGCTGAAGTTTTAATAAATGATCATTTAATCATCATACACAACCAAAGTATGTATACAAAAACTTTTAAAGGAAAGTCGGCATACAGCCAAATTCCTATAGGGACTAACAGGGAAATGATCAAAAAAATGAACATGAAATAAGACTTCCTGTAAGAAGGACTATAATTCAAAATTATTTTACTCCACTGTCAGGGAAATACTTGAAAGATAGTAAACTGATACAGTTCTCAGTCATTTTTGTTACACAGTCTTAAATGTTTGCAACTGTAGCATTTTACATGGCCCTTTGTGGATTATGATATGTGTCATATTTGAATCAAAGTAGTACTTTAATTTATGACATAATCGAAACAAAATTTTTTGCCATTTCTCCTGAGTGCAAAGAAATTTAATATTTAAGTATTAAATAAAAATTATGAGACAGTATTCTTTCGCAAATAAAGAAATAAAAATAGAATGCATGTGACACAGTTTATCTGACAGTGCAGATGTTATTATAGATTTAAAGATTTTCAAAATCCCAAGTAAAACAGCGCTACTTCAAATCCCGCTGGGCTTGCTCTTCTTACTAAGCAGGAAATATCAGAATGTAATACCTGTATAAAAAGTTCGGGTCTAAAACATATAAAATACACTCTCACAATTTAAGTTTTAATGATAGTGACAAAATTTGATTTTTGGCATCCTGTAAAACTTTTAATATTTTGCTATCCTTAACATTTATGAATAAACCATGAGTGTTTAAAATCAGTTTTGAAAAGTTCAAGCAAATGAGTATGTCCATGTAGTGTAAAAGATAAAAGAACGTCTTCACTGTATCTTTACTTTAACATGCCATGATTTCACGATTATAGGAATTTAGGGAAGCTTTTTGGAGTCTTAAACAGACTCTCCAGGAAGTATACCTACACTGGGAAATTGCTGGAATCCCCACACTTATAAATTGGACATTTGAATAAATGATATAAAGGATACTATGTGAAATAAGTGAGAATATATTTATTTAAATATTTGTCACTAGAATCTAATTTCAGTCAATTTAATGCATTCAAGTGCACAGAATTAAAGCAATTTGCAACAATTTTACTAGACTCTCTTCAAACACTCTTTTGCCAGATAGCATTTCTTAATCTAGAAAATATGTTCTTGTTAAAGGAAAATACAAGAGTGCAGATATTTTTAAATTATTTTATATTCTTGACTTCTTGTTTCAGAGTTTCTAAAACTGACTAAAACATACTATCAAGGGTTGACTCTCTGATGGAAAAAGTGCTTATTTGTACACACATTGAATTATAAACCTGTTGTTTATTGGTGTCATGGTTATATACAATCAAATACAAATTATAGCTGGAGCTGTATAGCTGTATATCAATACAAATGAAGTTTATAATGAAATTGACACAAATTATTTCTATATCTGTTTTTAAGATGTAAAATAACCATATTACGGCTTTTCCATGACATATGTACCAATGTATATGGCGTACTCTAATGGAGGATAAATAAGTTGAGAAAAGAAGTTTTACCTTATTTATAATTCTCAAAAATACATTTCTACAGTGGATTCTCCTCTTGCACTTCATAACGTCATTTGCAATTAACAGAATTTATACTAATGAAGTAAAGAACCTTGAGTGCACAATGTTATGGTTCTTTAAAAAACTCAACATCCTAGCATGCACCTATAGTCTCAGCTAATCCAGAGACTGAGTCAGTAGGATCACTTGAGCTGAGGAGCTGCCAGCTTGGGCAATATAACAAGACCCTGTCTCAAAAACATGACCAAAAAATCCTTAAATGAAATTAGATTATTTGAAAAAATTAAAATGCCTATTACAATCAATAAGTTTACTAAGTGAAACTTTAAAACTGACCACAACATTATGAGTTTAACAAATGTTAGCAAATAGTCATGCTGCTGCTTTTACATTTTTAACCTAATACAAAATCTTACATTTTACAGTGGACTCAAATGTGCATCATTTTAACTCATTTAGAAGATAGCAGTAAATAACATTTTTGAGTGATATTAGAATTACTCTAATATCAATATATGACAACATTCTAATATCAATACCTGACAACATAAGCTAGCTTAGAATTAATCGTTGCTTGTGAATTTCTATTTCTATAGATTTTTCCTTACACTTTACAATATGGTAGCATGTTTATTATGCATTAGCTTTGAATTTCTGGGTTGTTAATTATTATTTAGCAAGATAGAACTATAGCTCTTTCTTTTTCTGATCTCTTCTTTTCAACCCTTTGGAAACCTATTCCTGAGATTTGAACCTGAGCTCGTTTGCTGGGTCTCATTTTCCTATTGGAGTACCTTGTGGGTTATTAGACATATGTGGGTTTATTTCCGTGAGAAAATGCAAAATATTACTCACTTCAAAACAGAAAAGAATAGAGACCAAAGTCATCAAATATTCCCAACCTGTGCTTTACAATTAGGTGAAAAAACTGTAGACTGTTTTTCTTATTTGTCTTCCCTAGAGCTGTGAACACTTGGTATAAAGATTAATATCAGCCCCTTTGTGTTCTTCCTCTAAAAGCCTAAATGTTTATTTTCAGCGACTGTATTCTTAACTGATAGTCCATATTTGGTCCCAGACCTCCATGATTTGCATTTTATTCTGAATTTGCATTCATATTATGTCCCATAGAAACTCTTTAAAGTGAAGTGTGTTTATGACTATTATGAAACTCTAGAAAACAAAGTTTATAATGAAATTGACACAGCTGTCAAAAGGACAATGAAGAGAGCAATTTGACTGTAAACCCAGAGTTTCCTTATCCCATCCCAACTTGTAAAAGGCTTATTTCTCTTCTTTTAAAAATATTGGAAGCTGAGTGAATAAGAATGTCTTTGACAATAAAACTCCTCTTAATATCTCCATAACTATTTGGATGTGTTCTCAAATATTAATTTGATAGACAAACTATAATTAACTGTGACCTGTAGTGTTTTCTGTTATTCAGAGATTATTCCTTAGCAATTTGAAAACTTAATTTCAAACTAAATGATGTATAATGTCTGAAATTCTAAAGACATACTTACGGTATTTACATGAAGTAAAGTGTTTGTCTACAGAGCTTCAGAATGAAGATACTTTAGAGAGGTGGATGAACAATTTTTATAATACAAAGTCTTGGCAAACCAGCTAGAGCAGGTGGGCTCTTTTTGGATTTTTTACAATGTATAGCCTTCCTATATTTACGATAATATTAAAATTATTTTCCCTGAAGAAAAAAAATGCTCTGTGTTTCATACAAAAACTCATATATAACATTTTAAACCTAGACATTTCATTGATCATAAAATCAGCCACTATATATAGAGAAAATTTAAAATATCAGCAAATAGGTACATTGCTATTTACTATCATGCTACAATCAGAACAGAAACTTCAGCAGTATAATTAATTAGGCATTTTGGGTTTAGTTGGAACATTTACTTGAAAGTTCCCACCGGATCTGGAGTTGTTTTAAAACCCATGCTTGAACATATTTCAGGGTAAAAAATTTGTGATAACTCGCCATCGACATTACTTTTATTTGAAATTGTTCCTTCATAAGAGATATAGTATCATGAGTAACCCTGCCCTTTACTCTTGAACATATGAATGTGTTATTTATTTACATTCTATCATATACATTATTTATGGGAATTATGCTATAACTCTACAGGGCATATGGAATTTATCTTCAGGAGATAAGGGTGGCATCTCTGCCAAAAGTGGTATAGCCCTAAGTAGATAATAAGGATTACCCTCAGACTACAGATAAATATTATCTCTTATAGAGTCATTACATGTTTATATTTCATAGCTCCAGATGCACATGCAGTTTTCCATTTTCATTTTAATTGTCATAGTTTTCGTGGCTCTAGCTTCTAACAAAGAGAAACAGCAATTTTACATTTTGAATTGATCTTGGTGATAAATTAATATGTTCAAGAAAAAGAAAGATACTCAGTGGCAGAATTATTTAACTCTTTCCTTTCTTTCAGCCTGCTTTTGCTTTCCTTAATGTGTTCTAAATTTTTCTGAAGAATGTTGTTCATAAAGTTTTTAGCACTGTTTGTGTATTTGCAGGCTTGGCCTATTGTTTCATTATATTTTGGGATTTTATAAGTTGTGCTTAATAACGAAATAAGCAAGAAAACATCTGAGTTATTATGTCCTGTACTTACTTCTTTGCACAAAGTAACAGAGATATGTAGAATATGCTTGTTCAGTGCACATCAAGTATATTGTTGGTGTTCAAATATTTTTTATTCTAATAATTATTCAAAGCCAGTAACAATCTGCATTTAAGTGAGTATAAACATTTTTATTGCGGAATTTGGAATTTGCAGCAATTCAATTTTATTTTCCAAATTACCCTGCCATTTCAATTAGGTGCATTGTTCTTCACTCTACTGTTGCGACATTCTAAAGGTTTGCTTGCCATCCTAATAGTGAGTTGTTTGAGTGTTTAATATTTATTGAGGGCATATAAAGAACATGCCAATAGAAAAGAGGAGAACAAAACATTGACAAATCAATTATGGGGCTTTCTTTGCTCGTAATATACTTTCAATATTCCAAATACTCTTTAACTGTTAAATAGTATGAATAGTCTCTGGAATAATAGCCTTGGGTGTGGCTGAAGAATGGCATTCTGATTAACTGGAATTCCTTAAAAAGTGCACAGTGTAACTCAGCATCCTACTTCTGGAATTCACAGTTGCTTTGGCTAGTCTCTTAGTTAAGTATCTTGAAATACAGAAAACTTGACCATTGTAGGAACCAGAAACTCAAATTGAATGTCAAGATGCTTTGAGAAAGGCCTCACTGATGATTTTACCCAAGATAAATAATGAAGGAAGGGAATAATATTTTCCCCGACCTCCAAATTTAACATTGTCAGAGGACTTAAAGATGCAGACATTCTTGAGGAATGAGAGACACTTAAAACACAAAATGTAATAAAAAAATAAAAACATCAGAAGTGCTTCTAAAGAAACCATAGGGAAATTAGAAAATACCTGATTACTACTTATTAGTGGAAATCAGTGGTAAATATAAATTTTCATGATTTTTTAATTGAAAGAATAATACTATGAGGTAGTAGAATAAAACAAGGCTATATCTTGGCTGAAGTTTTTGTTTTTCCTTCTCATGTCCCAGGTGTGTGTTCTCTGGCTCAAGAGTTTAGAAGTAGAAAAGAGAAAACTTCAGAAACACTTGAGAATAAACAGTTAGGTGTAGTGATTGTAATTTTTAGTTACATATTCCTTCAGGAAGGTGATGTCCTAATGAACTATATACAGGTTAGAGCCAGAGTACTCATTTGAATCTAGACTTTGCTGTGAGAGGGCAAGTCACTGCACCTGGTGGGCCTTAGTTTAATAATCTGTAAAATGGGGATAGTAATAGTACCCACATTATTGAGTTACTTTAAGAACTAAATAAAAAGACATCTAAAACATTTAAAGTAGTAAACCCCCAATAAACACTTCATTACGTGATATTTTATCTTCTCGCTTATATTCTGCCCAGCCTTCAATAAATAACAGGAATTGGGTTTATGGAGAAAGGATTGGGTACTGGTTGATGGGGTGTTGTTTTATAGAGTATTTTATAATCATAGAGTTTAAGAAAAATACCTTAATTCTTATTATGAGGGGTCATTTTTATTCTGATTTCAGCATAGTGTAAAAGGAGATTGAACTCAAATACTTTGCTGAGATAGTGTAGTGAATCACTGCAGACTTACTTCTAGGGTAAAATTCAAGTCACAGTATGTAAGGACCTTGTACTAAGTACTTTTCCCCCCATATTTCTAAGTACAAATGCTTCATGCTGAGGTCTGGTTGCTTGCAGAATATTATTATCTACTTATGCTCAGGATACGATGTTTTCTGAATTATTGGATTTTTTTTTTCTTTCTCTTTTCTTTTTTCTTTCTTTTTTTTTTTCCACTAGGAACCTTGCCTAGAAAGTTTGTGGTTTGAAGTTGTTTTACATAAGACACTTTTAAGTTTATTTTATCTTAATTTGTTTGCAGAACAAGGAGCACTGATACTAAGTTACAGATGTAAAATACAACACTAGGAAGCAAACAATCTTACAAAGGATTTTATAACATCAGGTATACTGGCATGTAATTTACTGATTCTTCTCCCACTGCTAAGTAGAAATAAGAGAAAATGATCAAAGTTCAGCAGAAAACTCTCAAAAGATAAATGAAGAGTATGGTTTGAAGTATTTAGGTATACTTATTTGGAAATATAGTGGTGTCAGTGAATTAGTGTTTTTTTTTTTTCAATCAAACATTTAACTCTATGAACTACAATTTATAGGTATGATTTCAGGAGTAGAAGCACATAGTGTCATTAAAGGCAGTAAATATATTTTTATTAATAGCATGCCGGTTATAATACAATGGCATAGAAAAAGAAAAGTTATTAAAACATAAATAAATACTTTCACTAAGATTTTTAGCGTATTAAGGCTTTATCTTCTCTCTTCATAAGATTTTTCTCTACAATAAACTGCTGAGTAGAATTTGAACATTTGGGGCATTTGAATAATAATCTATTACTTGCCAGTTTTGAGACTTTGGTAAAACTGATTGTCATTTCTTGTCAATCGCCTTTGTATTGTAATTATTCCTTTTCCTTGTAATTTGTCTGAATGTACCCACATGTAGAAATCCATATTATCTTCTTAGACCACAGTGGGGTCACCATGGGATGATGTTAAAATTCCTGAAAATGTGAGAGTGGAAACCTAAAAGATACCAGGCTGTTGAAAACTAGGGTTTTAAGCAGCACTGGGAAAGTGTTTTGTGGTATTCAGTCCTGGCTTCCTAGGGTCCCTGCCCTCACTGCCTGCCAGAGCAGCCCAGCACCTGAGTATTGAGAGGAGAATGAAGAATGATGATCACAGGACAGTGGGCAAAATCTTTAAGGGATAGCAGATTTTAAAAATATATCTCACAGTCAAGCTGCTTTAAATTCCATCACAATGTAATTAAAAAATCATTTGATTCATTTTTTAATGTTCTTTTGCCTTATGTATGTGATAGGTGTGTGTTGCAGTCTGTGCATGTGTGAACCCATGTGCCCACTCACATCTGAACTCAGGCTTTAGTGATTTCTGAAGCTTGAACAATCACCTGGTAGAAAACTTTTCATTTAAAGATGAAATTACTCCTGGGAGAATTTTCACCAAAGGCAAGAAAGCACAAAAATTCTTTTCCTCCTCCTCTACATGCCTCATTACACAGAGATAGAGGATTCAGTGTTTGAAAAATTATCATTTTTGTAGGTTTTATTTTTGGTACGTGAGAACTGGGAAATATGGAACTCGATTTAACAGATGCTATGTCCACCTCTACAACTACCCCCCCGCTACTATCATATGATTATATATATATATACATGTATATGTATATATACACACATGTATATTTGAAAGCAATTCACCAGAGTTGCTTAGCTGTTAAAGTCTTAGAAATCTGCCTCATTTGATGCCGAAGTATACACACTTATGCTCTGTGTAAAGATAGTGAGTGCAAGATGTAAGAGCTGATTAGATGATCAAGATGCATTTCTAGATTAAAAGTCTGCTATGGCAAACATGTCAGGGCTGGAACTGTGAGAAGAGGCAGTGTGGTGTGTTGGTGAAAGCCACAGATTCTGGAGGGATGCTGGATTTCCATTGTCTTACCGCTAGTTTACCATCTGCCCTGAGTCACCAGAATTACCCTCCAGGCCTCTATTAAGTGGAGTCATAAGCACATTTTATCACAGCATTAAAAAGGGCTCAAGAAGAACCCTGGCAGGCCTTACAGACTTGGCAAAGGTAAGCGAGTGAGGGAGGGGGCGAGAAGGAAATGAGCGAAAGGAGAGTTGGTAGAGAAAGTGGATGACGTGTGTGAGGGAGGCAACCTTTCAAAAAGTTGGCCTCTCTGCGGAAGGTGAGTGTGGGCCACCATCAGGGAGTGCCTCAGGCACCTACCACTCTTTTCCCAGAACCAGCAATTGCCTCTCTGTATTTTATCCACTTTCAGCAGGGCATAGTGTGGACTTAGAAAAGGTTTCTCTAAAGCATGCTATTTCACATCCATATCATTCCCCACAACATTTCAATGTGGCCCCTGAATCCACAGCATGTGTGCACACTGAAGTATTAATTTTTGTGAATGTTTATGGCATTTCAAAATATCTAAATGCTCAAAAGGTAAGAGTAGTTTTTCTGTGTCTAAAAGAAAAAGGCAAAACAAAACATACAGCCTAAACTTGTTGTGGTTAAATGAATTTTGCTTAATGATTGCTAGGGATTTTTTTTTTAAAGAAATCCACATAACTTTTTTTCCAGAATCACCTGAATTTGAAGTTGAGTTGATGTAGCCCCAAGGGAGTATGTTTTGAGAGAAGCAGGCTGCACCTAGGGCTCTAGCAAATTACAGGTGCTCAATACAAGGTAGTTGAGTGGGTTGAATGATTATATGGTATGTTTTGGTTATTGAGCAGATACAAATGTGAGCCACCAAGCATTTCAATAAGAGTTTCAGCATGACAGGACTTTAAATACTCAGACATAAAATGCCTTCTCAGCATCCCCCATTTCCCAGCTGCAGGTACACAGAAGTCAATGTGTATTGTTTCTCACAGCAGCTTCTGGGTCCCTTCTCTTCTCATTCCTCTGCATATGGATCTCTCTGGTCCCTTTCCTTGGATGATATCATTGATTGAGGGGTGTATAAGAAATGATATTTGTTGAAGTCATGTGCCTTTAGGGATCCCAAGAAACACTGTTTAGACAGAGGGGAAAAGTCAAGGGGAGCGGGGATAATTAGATGTGGCTTCCCCAACAATGTGGGATGGTGACATGCAGCAATCCCATCCACTGTGCTTTATGGAAGAGCACAGGTATGCACGTGTGCACGTACGTATGGACACGGGCAAGCCTGCGAGTGTGAGTGCACTTGTGTATTCCTGAGCACCGTGAACACTGGTGCCTTCCCCATGCAGACCTAGAGACTGTCCTCACCTGGAGAGACTAAATTGTTCACTTTTGGAGACAAGGCAGCTCTTTCAGGCCACTAGAGATCATTTACTAAAGAGACCCTGGTGATTTGAGAGAGTAAATATACCTCCCCAAAGAGAAAGCTACCTTTTGATAGGTGCAGACTGACTTCGAATATTGAGCACTGTGATTATTTCGTCAGTCTCTACATAGCAGCTAACTGACCCCTTCACAGTAAAGATCATCAGACTCTCCATTATCCACCTTTTTGAATGGGACCAGTAGGGTAGAAGTTTTGAAAAACAAGAAACAAACAAACAAAACCTCTTTATTTTTGGTTTGAAAAAAAGTGATTCTGGCATCATACTACTGTGGTGAATGACTGGGAAGATGTGTTAAGATGCTTTGTATACTGTAAAGTGATTTATAAGTGTTAGCTATCAAATTAAACTTGACGAATTGGGGAGGAGCAAACCACCTGTAAAAATCGTGTTATTCCAAGGTGAAAATAAGATCAGTTTGCATTCCCTGAGCACACACCAGCTGGGAGATAGGCCAAGGCATACCAAACTGTGCATGAAGCCAGCTCAGGTTAACCATTCTTTCCAGAAGGTCTATAACCTGAATACACCTGTATGTAGATATCCCAGGGTTGACTTAGGTCAACTTGTGTTGTTACATTAAGAACTATAGAAGCTGCCACCTATTGAGTGCTTGCTGCATGCTTGACAGTTTATATATGTTATGTCTGCAAGGGAGTCCTTTTTATCCCCATTTACAGATGAGGACATTAAGGTTCCAAGAGGTTATCACTTAATTAAGACTCTGTAAGTGGCACAATCAAGTCTCAAATAGGATTCTGTCTAGCTTTAAATTTTCTTTCTTTTGACTGTTATGCTACAACTGAGTATTAATATATTTTTATAGTGGTGTGTGTTTGTGTAAATGCAAGTATGTGAGGTATATTTAAATTGTACAAGTCTTTGTAAGATATTTTGTGATGCTTTATATGGGAGAATACAATATCAGGTCACAATTTATTAAAGATTCCTTATGTGTTACTTAAGTTATTGATTCATTCAAAAATATATTTGTATCTAATATCGACATTTTCCTAGGATGGAAGATATAAGGATGAATAAGATGTAGTCTAGGATTTCAAAACATTCATAGTGTAGAATTGTAGACAGGCACAACAGGTCATCACAAAGCAAAGAGTGAAAGGCTAGAAGTGTGCATGAGGTGGTCTGAGCTCTCAGAGCAGCAAGGCCTCACTCATCCAGGGAATGATGTGTATCAAGGGAATGATGTGTATAATTAAAAAAAAAATTTTTTTGAGATGGAGTGTTGCCCTGTTGCCCAGGCTGGAGTCCAATGGCACAATCTTGGCTCACTGCAACCTCTGCCTCCTGGCTTCAAGAGATTCTCCTGCCTCAGCCTCCCATATAGCTAGAATTACAGGCATGCACCACCACACTCGGCTAATATTTTGTATCTTTAGTAGAGATGGGGTTTCACCATGTTGGCCAGGCTGGTCTTGAACTCCTGATCTTGTGATCGAACCACCTCGACCTCCCAACATGCTGGGATTACAGGTGTGAGCCACTGTGCCCAGCCACAGGGAAGGTTTTCTAGGTGATGTGGTATCTGAGCTGTGCCTTAAATAGCAGGAAGGAGATACTCAGGGGCTGGGGTCAGGCAGGACAGAGCAAGACACTGCAGGCAGAGGAGAAGGATGAGCATGGGCCTGGAGCAATAAGCAGCAGAGTATCTGTCAGAAATCAGGTGCAATTGGGTGTTGCAGGAGCAAAAGAAACAGGAGAGGAATGGTCCCTGGGAGAGATTATAAAGGGCTTTGTATACCAGGGTAAGGACCTCAGATTGTATTCTGTAGGCAGCAAGGAGCAGTCCATTCATTCAACAAATATTTCCTAAGTGTCAGCCAGCTGCTGGGCACTGTGATTGATAGGATGCAAAGATGAGCAAAACTGACATGATGTTTGACCTCACAGAGCTTATGATCTGATGGAATGGAACTCTTTTAAAACTTGGGAGTGATGAGGGCCTTAACAAGAACAGCAGTCATGAATATGGAATAGGGGAGATTTATTTCAGAACGATTTGGGGGTCAAAAGTAGACAAGATTTGGTAACTGATTGAATGGGGAGGGGGGAGAGAGAGATAGAGAGAGAGAGCACATGAATGACTCTCAGGTTTATACCACAGATGGACAATGTGATACCTACTAGGACACAGAATAAAAAAGAGTGAATACAAGGTTTGTTGGAGACATGGAGAGTTTAGCTTTGGACTTGTTGAGTTGAAACAAGTCTACTTTCGGACTTCTTGAGGTGGGTATCTTTGCATGGAGATGGTTTTGCAGGTAGTTGGACATAAAAGTCTAAAGACCAAAGAAGAGATTCAGACACACACATTTGGTAGCATATAGGAAATCAAGCCACTGTAGAGGAAGGAATTATCCAAGAAAGACCTGGACAGTGGTAAGAGGACCTGATGTCTGTCCAAATTTAAGGCATAGATTGAAAAAGAGCGAATGATACAAGAAAAAAAAAGTCACCAGTGGGTAACTTTATTCAGGAAGGCAAGATAGTTTTTGAAGTTGCAGTCTGTTGGTTAGGATGTTGGTGGCACAGTGACTAATGAACAATTCAGCTTCATTCCCTAAATACTCAGTGCCTGCTGAACGTGAGCCATGCATTGTGCTAAGATAGGAAAGGAGAAGACAGAGAAGATTAAGATACCATCCTCACTCCTGGAGGACCCTGCAGTCAGGGAAGGTCATTGCTTCTATTTTACTACCAGATGCCAGTAAGATTGCCTTAGAGATTGAAAATGCCATGCATTGAATCATAAAAACAAACCCAAACAATTTATTTTGAAGTGTTCTTAAGAAATGATAGAAGGAAATGGGAGTGTTCAAGTTGTCAAGAGAGAAGATATGGGGAGAATCATAGCTTGCTTCAAATATTTTAAATGGCTGTCTGTTGGGGCCCTAGAACTGGAAAAAACATGAGGAAAAATTGAATTAGCTTATATATTATGTATCAATCAAGAAGAACTTACTGAGGGAATTAACTTTCTAGCTGTCTGCCTCCATTCATGACAACAGAAATAGTGTCTGGAGGACACTGGCTGTCAATGGCAAGTTTGAATGGAGAGTCAGTGATCCTTCAGGTCTTTCCAGCAATATTTTGTTGTTTTGTTGTTGTTGTGTCTAGCCCTGTGAACATCTCCTAGAGCAGTGGTTCTCAGATTTTGAGAGAACGGCATACCTGCTTGAGAATCTGATAAAAAGTTTGAACCCTACCCCTTGGAAAAAATATGCAAGTATGCACGTAAACCCAAATATTGTTCCAACAAGACCCCCTAAAGTCTTCCATAGGAGATTCCGGACCTCAGGTTAAGACCTCTTGTCTTAATGGATTTCCAGTAAGTAAGAACACAGCCATTGCTTACTCTGAAATTATATACATTGAAGAAAAAAGCCTCTTTGGGACTTAATTTAAAACCATGACTAAGGTTTTTTTATTTATCTAATGCCATGCATTCTTGATTTTATTCTGTCAGTCTTATATTACAAGTGGCCCCAAGCAACTTGCAACTTCACAGATATAGATACATAATCAGATGCACATATTTTATTTTAAAAATAATGATGTTTGGTGTAACCGCATATAGTCACAGAGATATGTTACTGTAACTGAGCTTCTCTGTAGATGGATTTGGGGGGAGTTTGTTCTGATTAGGGCTGTCTTACATATTTATACTGGAAGAGTTCATGAGCTATTTCTGATACTTAGACTTTAATCATGCTTAATGAACTGAACTAAGCATAATTCTTGTTCTGTTTTGGTAACTTTGTGGATTTCTTCTAATGCTCTGTTTCATGTGACTACATCATTCTTAAAATGCTAATACACAAAATGCTAATTCAAGAAAGGACCACAAAAGTTAGATTTCTCTTCAGAGAAGTGCATTCAGTATTCACAGGCCTTCTGGAAGAGCAAAGCTGTGAGAAGAATGATATTAGGTGGAAAATATTGGCTCCTACCTTTGGTGAACACACAAATTTAAACATATAGGTTGCACAAAATTTGGATAAACTGAGGTGGAATCCAACATTTCTTGCATGAATTCCTGTATAATGTGGCGATAGCTGTGAGAAAAGAGGAGCCCAGCATCTAAGGCCCAACACAATGAAAATGCAATGAATTGGAATGCCTCACAGATCATAGTGGAATCAGAATTTCCAGCAAGGAAAATCTTTTCATGGTGAATTAAGTGGTGGATGAAGAAAAATGGTGATGAAAAAAGGTAGGCACAGATCACAAACACTGGGCTCAGGGCTCACTGCTGAAGATTTAAGAACCTTAGCTAAAGCTATGCAGAATAGAATGTGGAAAATTGAATTTACTAAACAATTAAGCATTGAATTAATCTACATCCTGCACAGTAGAAAAGTGGGGGAGGGAGCAGAGCAAAGCTGAATAAATCAGTGGAGCTCATTAAAAGATAGTGAATATATCAGGTCTGTTGTAGCATAAAGGAGGACAGTTTCCTGTATAACAAGGAATAATTCTTTGGTTCTAAGTCACCTTTTGGAGTCCTAGTCTTAATCAGATTAACAAACATGCTTCTGATGAGACTGGTCTGTGGCTCTGTATTTTAGCTTGTTATCGCTAGCTTTTCTATTAATTACCAGTCAGATCACCAGTCAACAATAGTAGTGAGGGACAACATAAATAAAATGAGAGTGCCCAGGAGATGTCACTCGCAGGATCTCATGCATCCTGAAACTCCCACGGGTTCCTGCAGCCTCCCACATGCCTTGCTGGTCTTTTGTTCAATTACAGTTAATGCAATAGTTTGCCATTTTCTCTTTCTAATTATATTTTCAAGTGGGATTTGTAGCACATAGAAAAACATCCTTTTACATGTCGAGGCACCGGGGTTTTGTGCCTGGCATTGTCTGTCCCCTGGGTGCTGTACCATTCTTTCTGCAGAGCTCTGAATAAACAAGTCCCCTTTTAGAGCTGCAGTTGTACAACTGAAAATTTATGCATTAACTGTTTGCATTCTGAGTGTGTGTTCCAGATTACGTCTTACAGCATTCTTCTGGTATGCTGCAGAATGCGTGTTTGCAAAAAGCATTTCTTTCACAGTTCACATATCTTTCAATCACAGAATCAGCAGATCAATTAGCACTGTTTTTGAGAATATGCATAATGGGTGAGTCAAACATACAAACGGCATATCTTTCTATAACTTTGTTTTCATTTTTCAGGCTGCATTCATCTTCTGGCCAAGATTATAGAATAAGTGACAGTGATGCAGCCTGTTCAGGAACAGTGACTCTTTCCCTTTGATTCCTATACAGCCCACCTCTTAGATGGGATCTTTACTTTTCTCTCCCTGGGTGTCTGAGACATTTTGATCTCCTCAGCTGTTCTTATCTTCTCCAGGATAGGAAAATACTTTTCTAGAAATAAGCAAAGAGCTCTTTGATTTCACTACCCATATTTAAACATATTGGAAGGGTCAGCAAACTCTACTCTATATAGTCATGAAGTGTGACCTTATATGATTGAGATGATGTATGTGTATTTTATATACAAGATCATCCTGCTTTTCCACTAATAATCTTGAAGACAAATGTAACTTCCTAGCCAAAGACCAGCTTTGTATTTTACATCATTCCTACTGTGCAGGATGACCAGTGACTCATGAGGCTGTTTTTGAAAGCTAGCACCAAAAGCTAATTAAAATCTTTTCTGGTGATAAAGGGAGACTTGGGAGAAGTGTCGCCATGATTGTTTTCCTCAAGAATTTAATTTACAGCCAATTTTTCCTATCTGAATGTTACTTTCGAATGCACCCAGTGATAAGAAGCAACATCTGTTTTCCGTTCAATAGTACAAGAAGGCTCTGCATGGGGCTGAGTGTACACAGTCCTTGTGAATCTATTGTTATTCTCATTTCTTTTTTGTCCCCATGCCTGGTCCTTTTGCCATGTACCATCCGGCAAACAGCTGACACATACTAGCTATTATGGACCCAGGCCTAATTGTGAGGTCTTAAAAGCTCTGCCATGTTTGTCTTCTAGGATGAATCAGAGGCCTCGATAAACCACAGTGTTACAGACCACCATTCTCATTTTGCATTTCCAGAGTAGCAGACTGTTGTGCCAGAGGGTTTGTTGATGTTAAAAACATAGTCAGAATCAGTGGCGGCATTTTGTTTTCCTCTTTGCCTGGAATGTTTTTGTTTTCCTTAGTAATAAAGCATGCAATTACTTACAGAATAACTATTTGTAGATATTATTTTAGCTTGGAAGCAAAAACTGGCGAATTGCAAATGTACCAATGCAGCTCTGAGCTGGGACCATGGTTGAAGGGGGATGGGATAAGTGGCATGGTTATGAGCTCCAGCCCTCCATGGCTTTGTCATTATGCCATGGGATCCTTGCCAATAAGGGTTCACAGATGCCTCTTATTTGGGTTTCTGATTTGTGCCCCCACAGCCCTCTTGGAACAGAGATCATGATGACACGGCATCTACCCGTTCAGGAGGAACCCCAGGCCCTTCCAGCGGTGGCCACACGTCACACAGTGGGGACAACAGCAGTGAGCAAGGTAGGAGAGATGCTATTCTCTTTTGCTACTTGTTTCATTTTTAAGGATTAAAAAATCAGAACTGTCTAGTGAGTTACTATGTATATTATACAGTTTTCCTAGAGGATAAGCCTCCTTTAACTTGGGAATCAGCTCACCTTATTTTATTCTCTGACCCTGTTTTCTTCTGTGCCATTCCAGCTGCCTAACTGCCTGTCACCTGGCCAGCTTCATAAAACAGGGTCAGTGAATTGACTGAGGGCAAGATTAGGGAAGTAGCTTAGAAGTTTGAATGTGAATAAATAGTATGCCACTAATACCCTGCTATACAAATAAAAAGTAACTACTGCTTGCTCTCAGAGGCTTTTCAAGAGTTCATGAAGAAACACCCACTAGGATTCTGAGTTAACGACGTCTTAAGATGCTTCTAAGGCCGTGGGTCTTTCAGTAGCACATGCTGAGCTTCTCTCTCCACTGGGTTGAAGCCATTTTTTTCTGGTTTTGTTTATCTGAACCTCTTAACTGCTTGGCTTCATTGCAAAGCCAGACTAAATAAAATTTAGGAAGAAATGTAAAGGTAACAGATTAATTTGTGTTGTCCTGTGAATGCACATACCTGTGTGTATGTGGGTGTCCATGGATGTGCATGTTTGACTATAACTAGTAGGAAGTAAAGTTTAAACATCAAGCTAGTCTTCAGCAAAAGGGTGAATGAGTATTCAAATGTCTGTACTGCTTTTCATGAGATCCCACTGTGGTGGATTTTGTGTTCCATTAATGCAATTAAAGTTTAAAGAGAATTCTTTATCTGAATATAAAAAGGCTGTTTTATTGAAGTTGACTCTGAGCCCACAGTAGGTACATACTTTAAAATCTGGTTTTATGATCGTGTTTCACTGCAGTGCTGTTAGGCAACAAAGGAATTTTGTTGTCTAACTTAGTTAGGCTCTACCAATTAAAATTGCAAAGTCTACAATGAATTTAGCATGATTAATTTAAAAACAAAAACAGGACAGTTAATTTTTTTTTAGGCACATGTATGCTATTTGTACCGGGAATAACTTCTACAAATATAATTTTAAACATTTAAGACATTTTATTGTTCAAAGAAAAGTTACTGACTTCATCACAACTATAAGCCTAGTAAAAACGGAGCCCAGAATAGTAAACTGGTTCAGAGCTGAGGCAGAAACAGGTAACCTCTGACCTCTGACTTTTACTGGAAAATGATATGCAGCATAAATCCAAGGGGCCTTTTTTCTTTCAAGTGTGTGTATGTATGTGTTATGGCGTTGCTGTTCACAGCGCTATAGTTAAGGTGGTGTCAGCACTTTCAATATAAAGCCCTACTTTCATAACTCTACCTACACTATGAGTTTTCAAAAAGGTGTAAATGGAATCTAAATTCTTTTTCCTGTAGCCCAAAAGTGCTACATGGGGTTACAGCCTAGTGTTTGGCTTCTTTTTCTTTTTCATTTCTTACTTTTCAAAACTTGTATCATCTGAGAATAGGTATAGTTCAGCTGCTGCATTGAAGGCTTGCAAACTGCCGAAATGCACTTGAATTTAAAACTGTAATGCATCGGTTTTCTCAAACATAATATGATAAGAGGATTTTCAGATAGCAAATGCCCAATACCAGTTCTTCCCCTCTGAGATGCTGTAACAAGGAATTAGGAATGTTGTATGCTGCCTCTTCCTTCAACAAGTGTTCTCCAAAGGCCTATTTAATAATTTGATTGTAACTAGGAACTCTATATTCTTCACATTACTAACTTTCCACTTAGAATGTTTCTTTCTATATTTTTTCTTTTTATATTTTTATATTTGAGTCCAACACCTAGTTGTTTTTAAGACATTTTCACATAAATTATCTTATTTGAATGATCTCAGCTGAATCATTTAAAAAATCCTGGGTAGCAGATTAAGTAGGTGTAGCCCCATTTGACAGATGAGAAAAATAAGGGCATGGAGAAGCTGAATGATTTGGTGAGGTCCCAGTGGAGCGTCAGACATAAACTTCCAGTTTCCCAATGACTGAAATAAGCTTCTTCTCATCAGACCCTCTTTCCTCATCTCTCTACCAAAAAACTACAGTCAATAACTTCCACTGTCATCAAATAGAAACTTTCTGTGCCGGTCTCCCCCTACCCCCCTTTTCTGTGCTTGCTAACAGAGGCTGTTGGGAGCCCCACCTTCAGTCTTACTTGTCCTTCCTTGTGGGTTTTCCTTGGTGGTTGAATTTATTTCTGCTAAATGCAGAATGATGCCTGAAAGTGTTGCTGCAACAACTTATGCATATTTCCACGCCAACCATGACCCTTCTAAACCTTTTTTTCATCCCTGAGACCTGCAGAGCTTGGTCTTTGTGCAGCCTCCGGATTAACTGTGCACAGTGGCTTTTCCATGTTTTCCCTGTTTGCCTTTTCTGGCAGGCATGGAAGTGTAAGCTGTGCCAGCATTTGGCCTGTAGTACATGTCCTAAATAGTTATTTGCACAGTTTGAGTCCATTTTAGTCAACTGGGTAAATAACAGCCCTCTTCAAAAGATTTATAAATCCATAAATATGTCTTTATACATACCCAATAGACAGAAATAACTCAATCTGTCAAGAACATATCCAAAGAGGTGTTTCCCCCACAGACAGGAGTAATACATATTTTAAAACTTTCTCTGCTGTATTATTTGCACTGCATTTCTTTCTTCCTCATTCCTTTTCCATTTTTACCACTTCGTTACAGTACCTGTGTCACAAAAATTAAAAGGAAAAAAAAGAGAGAGAAAGAGAAGAAAAAAGAAATCCCTTAGGCTTTAGTCCTCTGTTAAATAACCTTATCTGCTGCACAGTGGAGGCATGTAACAGGCTATACATATCTTAACTGAGTTCTCTTCTTTTGAACTTTCAAAGTAAATAAAATGAAATAAGTTATGTGGGAAATTTTAAATTTTCCAACAGATTTCAAAATGTAAGAGTTTCTGGTTAGAGTTCCAGCAATTTGGGGAATTTTGAGTGCCTGATAATTTGCTGAATTAGTAGCTGTTGTGATCACTGAAAGAGTTTTAGTACACATTTTTACCTAAACATTAAAAAAAGAAATACACAATCCATGACTGGGCACAGTGGCTCACGCCTGTAATCCCAGACTTTGGAAGGCCGAGGCGGGTGGATCACAAAGTCTGGAGTTTGAGACCAGCCTGGCCGACATGGTGAAACCCCATCTCTGTTAAAAATACAAAAATTAGCTGGGTGCTATGGTAAGCACCTGTAATCCCAGCTACTTGGGAGGGTGAGGCAGGAGAATCGCTTGATCCTGGAAGGTGGAGATTGCAGTGAGCCAAGGTTGTACCACAGCACTTCAGTTTGGGTGACAGAGCAAGACTCCGTCTCCAAACAAAGAAAAAAAGGAAAAAGAAAATCCAATCGTGGGCATTCTAAAGAGAATGTACATAAGATATGTAATTAAGAAAATACCAAAGGTATTTGTTTCATTCAGGGATTTAATGTTTATTAATGATTTACACTGTATGTCTTTTCCTCAATTCAAATTATCATGACAACTTTTTTTAATGATATCTACTTCCATTCAATATTAATACTTGTGGCCCCTTGCAGGAGATTGATTCTTTAATAGTAAAGTCCTTTTCAATCGGCATTTAAGCGGGAGAGCCTCACATCTGTGTTTGGTTCGGGATTCTGTTGCTGTTGCTACAACACTGATTTTGTTTACTCTTTAACTTCCTCAAAGCACTTCCAAAGATACCAGATTGAATCCTTATTTTATCCCTGGCAATTATTTGCTTTGTTTTCCCATTTCACAGAAGAAAGAGGTAATAGCTCAGAAATACTGAAGAGTGAGTAACTGTCAAAGTCAGCTTCAAGATCTTGGTCTCTTGGCTTTGGAACTGCTTTAGGGTGGGGTGTCTGTTTCCCAGGGCTGCCAAGTAGTGTCTCATAATAGGAGGTACATGATGGCAGAGACGTGTGGCTTTCATGTGTCTTTTGCATCCTACTGTGCATGGCTGCCCACCTGACCATAATCAGGGCCCACTCTGGGAACTGTGTGATTTGGAATGGGGGAACTTCAAGCAAAGTGGGTCCCTCTTCCACCTAGATTTTTACTGCTCCTCCAGAGGCCTGCCACAGCAACTCTATGCCTCTTAAGCAGCTTCTGCTACGATTGACCACATTTTTGAGTTTGGACAGGTCTCTCTTTTTGCTTTAAAGTTAAGAGAGGTAAACAAATGACAGTAAAAGATAACAAAATAGGATATGAATGGCTGTCAGTCAGTGTAGATATTTCCATCCCCTCACTTTTTCGAGTGAGGTCACGGAGGCTCAGATCGATAAGGAGACTTGTCCAAGGCCACACACTGACTGGTGCTCCAGTTGGGACTTGAACCCATGCAGTCTGACTCTAGAGCCCAAGATCCTAACTGTGATGTCCTATTTGATACACTGCTTTCCTGGAGAAACAGACCATTTGACAGACATTCTTTCTGTTACCAATTTGACAATTCTTTCCCCCAGTTGTCTGTACCGAACCTGGCGCTATGCTCCCTAATGGTGACCTAGCTATGAATAAGACAGAATCGCCTTAGACTCAGAGGGATGATGAATGAAGTATTTACAAAGGGAAGATGATGACTGATATGATTCACTGGTATTATGTACTAAGAGCCTATATCATTTCACTCATTCAAAGACTTAGTGAATTAAGAATAGAAGTATGGGAACAAGTAAGGATGTTGCTCTTGCACAACATTTTCCACTTAAAGTTCATCATATTTTCCTCTTTTGTGAGGATCAAGAAAAAGTATTTTTCTACATGGAAATTTGATGTAAAACATTTCAACCCTAAAGGCTTTTAATGATTGCTGGAATCTCTAAAACCCACTTAGGAACTTCTCCTTTAGGGGGCAGGTCTTAGAATAACAATAGCACCACTAAAAAAAAAAAAAAAAAAAAAAAGAAAGGCAAAGCCAGCATGCCAACATGTTTCTTTAAGAAGAATAATTGCAAAGCACTGCATTTCTCTATCATAGTGTATCAGTAGTTCCAGTGCCTCCCACTGCCCCATCCCCCCTCCACACCAGCTTTTGTATAAGTCCAGGCAACCTATAGGCAGAAGGCAATTCCATTTATTATTGAGGGGGAATCTCAAGGCAGTTGTTCCAGTCCTGTGAAGCCAGCAGGCAGAGCGGCCTGAGAGGGGGGTGGGGAGCACGGAGCGAGGGAGATGGAGAAGGGCCACATTATGTTCCAGATGACTGAGCAACGATTTATATACCACTTGCCTTTTTTACATGAAGAAGAGAAGTAATAACAGTCCAAACCCAGGCATTTGAAACAGTCAGCTGTCCGATGAATAATGGGATAGGTGGAAAGGAGCGCTCTGATTGGGTGTCTTAATGAGCACATTTCGCACAGAGTTTGGGCTGTAGTTCCCCCTTGACCTTTGCCCTTTATTGACCAAACTGACACTTCATTTTTCACATACTTCCAATTATGGCTCGGCTTAAGTGTTGCCCTCCCTCCTTTATTTCTTTCCTATGGACAACTTGAGAGTGGTTGAGGCCACAGAAGATATTTTAATTTGAAAAACTACCGTAGCAACTCAGGTTCAGGATGTAATCTGAAACTGCTGTCACTTTGCAGCTTTTCAGCTGAAAACACAAAGTTAATACTGCTTGTTTCGAGACAATTTTCTTTAAAAAAAAAATCCAACGTATTTTACAAACAAAATGATAACCTAAGAACCTTGAAAATGAAGGAAAATGGTTACAAATGGTAATTTTTCTTTTTTGTTGTTTAATTTGTCTGTTGGTCTCAGTGACTTGAATGATCTCTGTTCACACTTGCTTCTTAAGCCTATACCTCTCCAGGGACTTCTTGTATTTCAATGGCACTGTAATGATTTTGACTAATACACTTTTGAGAGGAGACAAAAGTAAAATATAATTGTGACCACAGGCCTTAGAGCATCGCAGCCCTGTATGTTCCTTTGGTTATATTTAATGTTGACCTGCAAATTAAAGTGTGGCCTTTGCATGCGGTGGCAGGCAGAATAGGAAAATGATTTTCTGGTGGGAAAAGTCAGGTGTAAAAAAGAAAGGGGAAGTTATTTTGCTCCACAAATGCCCGTTATCAAAATGTCTATATTATTAACTTATCAAACATGTTGAATGAGATGTAGAGACAGAACACTGTTTTCCCAAGTACACCCTGTAATATACTCACGTTGCCTTTTATTGACTCATCAAATGTGAGTAACAGTGTTCTGTTCTCCACCTGTTTCACTTCTAGCATCATGAAAGCGGGTCCTCTTATAAAAAAATAACTTCATCATCTAAAAGTACTAACTATAGGTAGGGACATGAACTTTGCCATAAGCATTTTCATAGAAAGTGCCTCTTCTCATTATCAGGCATCATCACCAGCAAACTTGAGGCCATTGTTTTTCATCTTAAGCAACCAAAAAGTACATTTGAGATTATTTACAGCTGAATAGAGATGTTCTTCTAACGCAGAAGTATTTATCTGAAAAATGGATGAAGTGTTATCTACTATATTATGTAGCCCTCTAGCATGTCCGTGATATATTTTTACTATAATATGGTGATAAAAGAATATGTAAAAGACAGACAAAGCTTCTGCCTTTTTCTGTAAGGTGACCTCTGTTACCAAGTAACTGCTTTACTTATGAGCTTATTAAAAACTCAAAAAATGAGCTTTTCATACTTCACAGGCATTGATGTGAAAATGAGCTATCCTGTGAGTAGTTTTCTTGATCATTTTTAGAACAATTGATTAGCCAAAGAGCTCCTGCCATTAGTTGACTTTGACTGATAGCAATTTGTCACAAGCTCTGAAGGTCAGCTAGACAGTTGGAGTTTCAGCTTGTCTTTGATTGACCTTTACTGATTCCATCCTCATGTGATTGGGTTTGAATAGGTCTGACCCTCAAGTGGAAAAGACAGGGCATTAGTCAACAGAGTCATTTCTTATATTTTCTGTTGATTACTCATTTTTATTTATGTGTGAACTCATGATCTGGATTTCTTATCAAATTTTGAACTCTTGTTTTTGAAATTTAAAAGGTGTGATATTTATTGTGTAAACTGTAAGTCACAATTCTGTTTTTCCTTTGGTTTGCATGTAACTGCACACTTGATTTGTGATGTCACTGCCATCTGTCTATTGGCCACTGTTACCTGTGCAGATAGTGGAGTTTTGTTGCAAGTGATGGATTAAAATTTTGTTGTTGCTGTCATTAAGAAATACCAACTCTGGTGTGACTTGTGGCATGTCTAAAATTATACACCAATTCTTTTATTTTCCTAGAATTAACTACTTTTGTCTCCCAAGACCCATGCAATATTTTAAAATAAGAAATAAGTAGTAAAGAAGTATATGAATAATGATGTTATGTCAATTCATCATCTAGCTCTGCAGCCAGAGGCATGAAAACTTTTTAAAAAGTATCTTCTTTTCAGTTTCACTCAGTTGGCTGTAAATTAGAGAAAGCTCCCCCTGGTTAGAAGGGTATTAGCTTTTCAGTGAGAGTGGAATATATTTTCTATTTTCATGGACCCGGAAGTTAATTTTTCATAAAACTCAGTTCTTTCTTTTCAAAATTGTAAGATATTTTCCAAAAATACATCACATATAGAGAAGCACGTTTCCCGTCATATTAACACCATGCATTGTATTATGTAAATGATAAAATGGAGATATTAGCTTTAAAAACCCAGGTCTTAATCTGTAATTATTTAGTTCAGTTTTTATACAAGGCCTTTTCATTTTCTTTTCCTTTCTTACCTTCCTTTCTTCTCTCGAGTCTGCATTGGGTTTTAAACTATAAGCAATAACTTGTTTTTCAGGTCAGATCTCCCAGGCATTCCAGGGCTACCACACACAGCCTGGCACAGCTTAAACATGTGTTTCAGTTTCTACCCAAGGAAATAAATGAGGAGAGAATTCATTGTTTCAGGTGGTAGATTCTTCACATGGTGTCATTCTTGGCAAGGCAAAAGTGAGGAGGTTAATTTTAGGGAAGCATCCATTTAGCGTAGCCCAAGGAGATAAAAAGAGTTTAGAATTATATTCTCTCCTGCAGATGAGCCAAAATATTATCATGAGTTATATTTAAGGGGGGGATGGGAATGTAAATTTATACATTCTAGTCAAGTCATCAAATATAGATTAAGCACTTATTGTGTGCCAGGTACTCTGTGTGAGCTATACAAATGAATAGGTCATAGTATTTGCCCTTAGGAAGTTCCTGTGTGCTACCAAGAACATCAGGCATATCGAAGTAAAATATTTGCTAAATACTGAATATTCTTAGGGAGCCATGAGTGTATTTATTTCACAACATGCCAGTGACCCAGACATGGTGAAGTCTGTGGTCAGGGTTGCTGGATGAAACACAACGTGGTGGGTATTAGGTTTAAATTGCAGAGGGACAGCTCTACCTTGGTAGATGTAGATGCTCAGCATCTATGGGGCCCTGTGAAGTGGACTTGGATCCAGAGCTTACTCTTGGAAACTTGGTCCAGTCCTTCCACACTGCCATGAGCCAGCCAATGCCTCTGCTGTCTGAACCACTGGGGTCATCATTGCTTTCACCACCATTAGTCACATGACTGCTGACTCAGACTGATCTTCTTCAAGGGAATCTTGACATTTTGAGGAGGAGAGGACCCCTTTGGCAGTCTGGTGAAGCCAGTGGATACCTTGTCAGAGTAATAGTTTTATTAATGTATAAAATAAAACCCGGCTACAAGGGCAATGAATTTTATTAAAATTCAATTATCAAAATATTTTTTAAAGCCAAGTTGGAATATAGTAATATAAGTGCTCTGTTTAACAGGCATTAAATAATAAGATCTAGTAGTAATTCTGTTGTCTGCTGAATTTTTGAAGTAGTGATAAATGTAAATCTTGTTTTAAGATATTTGTAACAACTGTATTGTGATATGCAAATATGATTTCCACTGGGGACAAAGCCACAGGTCCTGCTAACAGTTGTGTGGTTTGTTACTTACATACGTGCATGAAGGAAATGCTAATTCTAATTGAAGTTATTGATAATAAAAATGTAGTTTTTCTTCTTTTCAAGTACATCTACCCCCTAAATTCTAACCATGGGTCTCCCTTGAGGGGGGTGTCCATATAGCCCAGGTTAAGAACTTATAAACTTAAATGTCAGAAGTTAAATGGTTTTGAGTATGTATAGCCATCCCTTGGTATCCCCCAGGGATTGGTTACAGAGCCCCCTCCCCCAATCCTGCAAATACTATCTTCAGATGCTCAAGTCCCTGCTATTAAATGGCATAGTATTTGCATCTAACCTATGCACATCCTCCTGTATACTTTAAATAATCTCTAGATTACTCATAATATCCAATACAATGTAAATGCTTTGCAAATAGTAGTAATACTGTATTGTTTAGAAAATAATGACAAGAAAAGTCTGTACATGTTCAGTACATGTGCAATCATCCATTTTTATTTCAAATGCTTTCCATCCTCAGTTGGTTGAATATGTGGACGTAGAACACATATATATGGAAGTCTTGACCTTAAATCATGCCATGACCTAATCACCTATTCTTCCTACTCCTACCCTTGGACACTACCCTCTGCCCCTCAGTGGGCATCTAGCAGAAGATGGTGGAGACCAGCAGCAGCATTTGAGGGATCATAGGGCTGGGGTGAGGATGAATTCTGAGACAGGACCCTGTAGCAAGGGTAACTGTGCTACCCTGGGGGGGATGCTTTTATGTCCTATGCCCTTCCCAGTAGCAGCCATGGTTCTGCCCCCTGGGCTGTGAAATTTAACTCTACCCCTGAAGTTATTTCTCTTTCTCATGGGTGATAGCACTAATTAAGCATAGTAGTAGAGGTTTTGGCTGTTGGCCTTAGCAAAAACTAACCCAAACAGTAAATTTATGCCAAGTATTTTCCTTAGGGGGAAAAAAAAAGTAAGGATTGTCTACCTCTTGTATTGACTGGTCCCAGAAGTGTGGTTGGTAAAGCTGGGTTTTGCTCAAGTGTCTGGCTTTGTGGATTAGTTCAGTCTTGCAGATAGTTTTCCATAATGGCTTAACCTAAAAGTGTTCTATCCTCTAGGAAAGCAGTGGGCCTCTGGTTAAAAAAAAAAGAAAGAAAAGAAAAGAAAAGAAAAAAAATGTTCTGTTTGATTAGTATAATTAGCTTCGGCTTTCTCCCATTTACTAATATCAATTCATGTGTATTCCCTCCTAACATTGCTCACTTTATTTTATAACAAAGAATGAAGACAGCAGAACTTTCTATTACTTATTTCCATATTAGAAGAAAAGGAGAATATGACCTTATATGGCAAAGCTTACATTTTTAAAAATTGTATGTTTTTAAGAAAAAGGAAATTAAAGAGTGAATGCAGAAAATATTGAATTTGCCAATGGGCTTGTTGCTAGGTTATTAGCATTTACTGTTTTAGTTTGACTCTTTCCTTGAGTGCCCCTACTACCTATGACAGCCAGGACAGGTAGCACCTTGACACCCTTTTATACTTTAATACCTTGGGAGAAAAGGATATATTGATTTTAAAGTACACATACACATACACATATACATACATATATATACACATACACATATATATGTATATAAATATAAATGTACTTATATATGTATAAATATTAATATGTTTACTTATATACACATATTTATATGGATATATATTTATGTATAAATACAAATATGTATATATATTCTCCCTCTCATTCTAAGAAAGGATTTAAGGAAATTAACAAAAGTTTATGATATACAATAGAACAAAAAATATATAGATGAACAAATTAGAATAAAAGCAAAATAAACAAAAAGCCAAGAAATAAGGGTAGTACTAAGCAATATAAATTATAAGATCATGTACAATTACTAGAAGTAGGCAGTTCATTTGGCCCTGAGCTTCCTAGCAGCTAAAGCAAAGACTGAAATATAATTAGTTACAAGATTTACAACATCCATGGAAGTTGCTCAGAAGAATCAATCTGAGTGACATTAAGATCTGAAAGAAACTCTCCTCCTGTCCTCACACAGGGAGTCCAGGGAGATGGCACAGACTGGCATCTTCAACAGCATCTGTAGGACTCCTCTCATGTTCCTCTTAGCTCCTAGCACAGTGCTGCAGTTATAATAATTGGTGATACATATGTGATTGATTGGGCTAGGTATCTGTAACCACATTCATCCTTTCCTTACTTTAATTCATTGGTATCTAACCTTAGTCTTGATTTCCACAGTTGAAATGAATGACAGCCTGTTCTGATGTGAGCCAGTGTGCTGATTATTTGGTGATGCCATGAGGCCTTTCTTCACTTCTCTATCTCCTTCTTCTGACCATTTTCTGGTGGATCCACTTCATGGACCAGTCTTTTGTCCCTCCATTTGAAGCCAGGAGTGGGGTTCAAATGGAGGGAGAAAAGACTGGTCCATGAAGTGGATTGTTGTTGTCGCTCTGGTTATTATCCCTGGGAGCAGGGCTAATGGAGCCAGAGAGATTCAGGTGAGCAGTGGTAGGAATGAGATGCCGAGAGGCTGAGCTGGGATGCCAGAATGCAAGGTACAGGTGCTGCAGTCCTTAAAAATGAAAGTTCTGAGGGAATATGACTTCAGCCTATGAAGTTGGAGGGGCATGAGTGTTATGAATATTTGCTTTACCACATCCTAGCATCAAACACATGCCCTCAGGTAAAATAAATAAATTTACTACAAATAAAAGTATTGCTTAATGTACATTTTAAGCATATGAGAGGAATACTCCCAAAGACAGAAGAAGTGATAACAGAAATATTCCCATTTATTAATTTAATGAGTATTAGTCAGATGTCCGCTGCATACCAGTCTTGCACTAGATGTGGGAATTTGGAGTGAAAGAGGTCATTTCTGGAATCAAGAAACTGACAGTCTGATGGAGGGGCAGACAGTTAATATATTGTAGGTTAAGTCTCCTGAGTGAGCAGGTTCCATGTAATTTGGAAGTAGAGGAATGGCACCTAACAAACTGGCATGGGGGCAGCACCTGCCTGGCATCAGAAGGGCCTCTCTCTAGCCATTCCATGACAGCCATTTTTAATGGCTCACAGCACCCTTGCCACTGAGCCTGAAAGGATGCAGGTCCTTCTACACACAGTGCTTCAAGCAACCAACACCTCATCCCCTGGAGTTATCCCTAGAAGGCCTTGGTTTTCTATTTCTCATATCCCACTCAGCTCTCCTAAGAGAATGAGTCTGTGATGGAAACTTGGGAGAAATGGAGAAGAGGGGCATGTAAGGGAAAAAAAAATAGCTTGGGTAAGGGTAGGAAGGAGAGAGAGCATGACACTTTGGGAGCTTTGTGTGTGCCTCAGCATGAGCAGACAGTGGGTGTGAGAGAGGAAGAGTCCAAGGCGAGGCCCAAGAGGTAGCAAGGGTCAGACCACAAAGGGTCATATTTGTCATCTGAAGAGTCTGGCGTTTGTTTAGCAGGCAGTAGGTAGTCATTGGGAATGTGAGGGTTCTGGTGTGGTCGGATTGAGTGAAGAGGAATCCAAGCAGGGGAAGGCTGGGGTCAGCATGACAGTTATTCAGAAATGTTGCAGCACTTTACTAAGGCAGAGGGAGGAGGCTGGAGAGAAGAGCTTCAAGGAGAAAGACTGGACTGGACTGAGAGACTGAGTGGACAGAGGGCAGTGGAGTGCAGAGGCTCTGGGATGATGCCAAGGTTTCAGAAGACTGACTACACAGACCACAGGTCTCATTGGATGCTCTTTGTCTTCTGAATGTAGCTTTGCCACTCTAGGTGGGAGAAAACACAGCTGGTCATTGATGGCTATGGGTTTTCTCCTACACCCTGGCTGGGCAGAAGTGACGCTTTTTCCACCCCTTCCTGAGGATGGCTTGCAGAAATCCCGCTAATTCTCTGCTGCACTGCTTTACCCCAGAGAAGACTCCAGCTCTGTGGAGACCTGGGGCTGGGTGGAAAGGAAGAGGCCAGCCAAGCCGTCATGGGAATTTGGTGACTCATTTCATCAGTTTACAGCTCTGAAAATGAGGTGACTTCCCCCTTTGCTTGACAACTGATTGATGAACATTTCCTGAGTATTTGTGGAATAGATGTTTTGCTTCATGGGCCTTCATGTTTATGGGCTCCCAGTGGATTCTAATCCTGGTGTGCTGCAGCCTTTCCCACTTCTCAGCTGCTGATTATTCTTTTTATGTAGAATCTTCAGATTACCTGCCCAAGACTTAAAATAATGCAGGATTAGAAATAGTATACTCTTATGCGAGCTGATACAACTCTGGTTACGTTGACTTCTGAGCAGAATGTTAAAGAAGGAAAGATACCTCTTTATAATGAAGCAGTATTTATTTGACTAAAAACATTATCATCTGGTACTTAGTGTGTCTACGTTGAAAGCTGTCTTTCAAAGTAGCATACTTCATTTTGTGTGTGTTTAGAGTTTTTCTTGTTTTTAGTTTTTACTTTCTTCCCCAATATGTGGTTTTGTGTGTTTTTAGAATAATTACCTTTTACTTTTTTCCAGATGTCCTGATGCTCTTGATAGAAAAGGAATCAGCTTTGGAAAATGTTAATTGCTCCACTAAATGATGGAATGTTAATAAAAGTTACATAGCGAGAAGTGGAAACATTACTTTTAGGCTGCAAGAATAGACCTTAGGCTCATTTTTCATAGCTGAAATGGGAACAATAGGTTTGCATTATGTGGATCAGAGTCATTATCTTAGACACTAGCCATAGTCCTTAGATTTAATTTTCATATTTCAAATGGAGGCCGTAGGTTTAACGTGTCTTACTTTGAGGCTGGAACAGATTCTATTTTTAATCCGTAAGTTGCATATGGCATGGAGCCATGTGCCACCCGGATCCAAATACATAACTCCTGTTGATATCAGTGAGCTTCATGATGAATTGGAAAGAACTATGTGGTCTTTATTCCAAACATCTATCTGACTTTTTAGGATTAAACGTGCTGAACAAATTCTAGCACTTTTCAGGTTAAAATGAAGTGTTTTCTAATGTAGCAACCATGCTGGCTTAAAGGAATAATGCAACAATTCCAAATAGACACACACACACATAACTGTAGAATTGGTTTTCAGGCAGAGAGAGGCAACTGGGCTCAGAAACCTGGCTGGCATAGTAAAGGACATGGCTGTATTGAGCTACACAAAATTGCCTTTAAATAGAAAAGATAAGAGGAGAAAGCCTTTTCTTTGGATGGTACTCTGCTCATCGGGGTACACATTATTGTTGGTGAGTAATTCTAGCAAGAGCCCTCTTGTACTTCCTCATTCTTATGACCCCAGTGGTGGGAACTGTCTGGCAATATTCATTCAGAACTGACAGATGTTTGCATCTATAAATAAATGTACTCAAATCATAATTGTTATAACAGGATTGTTTGATTACCTGGCAATGGCCTTGTGCTGAGATAGCTTTTGGATCACCTGTTCTTTGGGAACATTTGACAGACCTCATGTTTATTACCCAATTGAATGTCAGTAGCAATTGCAGCTAAAGAAAAACAAAAATGCAAGTACTTGTTGACCTTGACTTTTTTCCACAAGAGATTGGGCTTGATGACTCTATTGCAGTTGAGCCGATAAGGGTTATAAACAGTAGTTTAAGGAAAATGTTTTATTCCCAGAGGAAAACACCCTATTTACTGTGGGAAATGGCAATAGACATATATGCCCTTTGCCAGATTTTCTTAATTTACCTTTATTTGGGCTGTGGGAAAAGGATATGTTGGAAAAGCTTTTTATGGCTTTAATGTACATTTGCATAGATAGTTATAATTTCTGAATGGTGTAGTTAGTAGATTGAATACAATTTAAAAGAAGCCAATGATGTTTCTATGATTTATGATAATAATATGATTTTTTTGAAACTGTCATGTTAATATAAGATTGTGTTTCAGAGATGAAGATCTTGTAAAAATGCAATAGACTTATGGTGCCAAAATGCTCTTTCAGATTTTAATTAAAAACATAAAAGTGTCATTGGTTAATGTGATCTCACTAGGAGGAAGGAGAGAGAAAATTGATCCAGTGAATGTTTACATGAGACATTCCAGAAATGCACTGGGGGCTGAGGCAATCAGCACTTTTCTTTGGGCACAAAGTCTTAAGTTCCAGATTTGAATCAAGAAACCCCGGGCCATGAAGAATTCCCCATTTCTTGGGTGAGGCAGTAAGGCTCGATTACCTGCCCTACGTGCTCTTTAAAATCCCACTGTGTTTTCCTTTACAGGAGAGGTGCTTTGGCTCAGTGTCACTGGCTTCAACTTTTACTCTTAAAATGTTGTTTTGAGGCATAGTGTAGTGATGGCTGAATTGATTTCTGTGCATAAATGGTGGCCTAGATTCTTGCCCTGTGGAAATCCATGGAATGAAGAACTCTAGGTTCCTGGAGTGATAAGAAGTAAGCAAATGATTAGATATGCATGCAGGGAAAAAAATCCAAATGCTCATAGAATAGAAATAAGGGTCTATATAATTTGCAAGTTTAATGTAAATGCAAGCTACTAATACAACTAATAATTTAATGCTAATATATGAGGATAAGTAAATGTAATTCTAATCATTTCCTATTTGGTGTGCTCCCAAAGAGTTCTGAGGAAAAATGTACTGTATTGAAATTTTTCCCTGGCTACCTAGGATGAAAATACGGTCTACTAACAGCTGCGGCCATACTGAAACCTCTGGAAGACTAGTGACTAAAATTTCTCTCTAGATAGAAGTGTGGGACAATTTGAGGTGGCATAATCTAAGCCAGAGTTTCTTTCAAGGTGATTTAGGACACTGGGATATTACGGGATTTATCCAATGGAGGTATAGGCTGATATCTACGTCAATATGCCCTTTTAATTAGTCACTAGAATTATTTAATAATGCAGAACATATTTTTGGTTAAAAGATTTGATCTTTTTGTCTGTTTTTCAAGGTACAGATTTCCTCCTCAAGATAGACAAGGTTTGGGTACATTTCTGTGAGAACAGACCCTTTGAATGAAATTTTAAACCATAAGTAAAGAAAGTTATAACGTATATAATCAATAGGGAATTTCTTGCTGTCTAAGAAAACAACGGAAAAAGAAGTTCCATGCTCTCCAATCTTCTTTGCTAAGTCTCATTTCTTTCCTTGTGCATTTCTTTGGAGAATAACTGCTTGCTGACTTCTACTTTCCTATGAAACTTTTGTGAAGAATGGTGGAAATCTTTGCAATGACAGATGCCATTGTAGATTATTATGATGTCCATTACTTGGAGAATGAAATTAGGAAGAGTTTATTCCTGACATGGTACATAACCCTCCCTGCAACAGAAAGACTGTAGCCTAGAATCTCTGTTAAAACACACACACACACACACACACACACACACACACACACACACCCTCAGGATTTCTGGTGATTCTCTGGTTTATGTGTTAGAAATGAGCAGAGAGGCAGGTCTGCTGCCTCGGGCATCCTGATCCTCTGCAGCGGGAGGGCACCCAGGACACACAGCTCAGATTCCTTTTGGCTGCATGAGCAGGGAAGGTGGTAGGCAAGGTATCCTACATTCTTCCTGGTACTCACCGAAGGATGTGGCAGGGGCATGAATTGTTTGTGGCTGGCTCTCTATAAGACTTCTGTGTTTATCTGCATCTTTCTGAGCCCCCGTTGCTAAGTAGCCAGCTCCCAGGCCACTTTGTGGGAAAGCTTTCTTTATGGCGGATGACGTGGCATTTCTTGTCACTTCCTCAAATTCCTTCCTGCTGCCTATCAGCATTGCTCTGGACTTATCTGGGTTGAGCTTCAGCCAGCTAGAGCTAATCCAGGTTCCTATTTCAGAGGAGCAAAATGACAGCGATGACGCTGCCATTCTTTTGGCTTGTGACCTAAGATGCTGGGAAGAAGGAGCAAAAGGAGGAGGGCTGCAAGAGTTGGGGCCCGTTGGCTTAATTTTCAATCCTGGTACCTTGAACATCTCTTTCTTCTCATCAGTCTTGCCCCTCCATAAGGCTGACAGTACTATTTATTTTCATGTGCAGCTGGACGTAACTTTTCCAGCTCTAACCTGAAGTGGCATGTACCTGAGATTGGTTTTATTCCTTCCACTGAGGTTAGTGCTGACAATTTTGAGCCTCTTTAAGGAAGTCTTATGAAATGGAATTTAGAGGATCAGAGACTTGTGGCTCTTTAGTTTTGATATTCCATTATTTAACAAATGCATTTACTGAGATGTATATGTGCCAGGTAAGTGATAGGAAAATTTTCAGACAAATAACTCTTTTTAATGCATTCAGATTCTGAAATGCGTCCACCCTTGTTCATTTGTAAGCCTTACACCACCACCCTTACAGTGGAGCAGAGATTTGTGTCTCTATTTCATAGGTGAGAATTACTTAAGGCCTGACAGGCTGTAAGTGAGAAAACAACAGGACCTAAGTCAGTCAGGTTTTTCAATTCCAACATTTTTTCTTTTTCACCAGGTTAAGAAGTAACCTAGTAACTGATATATTTTTGATTCATTTATTTCTGAAATGTGCCTACCAGTTCTCTCTCTCTCCCTTATTAGAAAAGAGAAGAGAGAATGGCATATGAGGAAGGATCTTTGGAAGAAAGTGACCAGGCACTGCTTAGCATTTTATTTCATTCATTCATTTATTCATTCACAGAGAACCTTCTGTAGAGAGGTCCCTGTGCTCAGTTCTGGGATGACAGAAATGAGTAAGACCAATCCCTGCCCTCAAGGAATTGATAGTCCAGTGTTTGCTTCCCCTTTACCCCTGAACTGAGAACCGTCTGGAACAAACATATTTCCTAATATTGTTCTCTTTAGGAGTTACCTACTGTCTCATTCAATATTACTGATGCCCTCTAGTGATATTCAGGCATGAGGGGGTTTCAGTGTAGGATCAGAATGGAAGCAACCCAATATTGGTCTCTACTCATGGAGAACAGGCAGGCTAATAATAAGTCAGATTTCTACATGAGATGATTTGACTTTTTTGGACAGAGGAACAGCCTAAACTCACCCATAAAATGGGAGTAGCATTAGTACCTACTTATAGGACTGTTGAGAACATTAAACAAGTTACTGTATAGAACTTAGAACCATACCTGGCAACACAAACATTATGTATGTGTTAGCTAATGTCATTACCACATCATCATTATCAGCTGACTAATTTTTCTCTGTGGAAAAAGTGACTCTGCTTTGGAGTGGTGTCTCTTTCTAAATGCGAGTGATGCCTTACAAGAAATTGAGAATCTAGTATTATTCCCAAATATGTATTCATTGTACAGTGAAGACTGTTTGGCTGCCCTTTCATGTCAGGAAAGAGGGCATTCTAAACTTGGTGGGCCGTCAAGATTTCCACTTATACGGGACTCCCTTCCACTGTCCATCACTCTCAAATGTCCCGTCGGTCTATCTACCAGTGTTACCTGAGGAGGCAGTGATGATGCAGTGAATGGTTCAGATGGGATGCAGACTGATACAATTCTTCCCACAAGGCCTTTGGTCTACTGGATTCCTTTTAAACAACTGCTCATGTTCCTTCCATACCACACATTGAAGTGTCTGTGAGAAAATGAAGTTTGTGGTGTCAGTTAAGGTGACATGTTGAATGGCATACCTCTTCTTGATGGTCAGAGTGGGTTAAGGTTGAGTGTCCCTGGAGGTCCTGGGTGAAATATCCTCACAGGAGCCAAGTTAGGATGGGGGATATATTTGGCCACTAACAAAGTTTCTTCTTGTGTCTCTGGTGTCATCTGGTCACAATAACCTCTGATGAAGCTATTGGGTAGAATCTGGCCTTTGAATTTCAGGACATCAATTTTACTGGTAAATCTTAAGATATGGAAAGATAATCCTTAGTATTATAGATAAACTTTACCAAATAGTCTAGATATCTTGAGAACTAGGTTTATGACAATTTGCATTTGGTAAAATAAGGTTCACAGTATCTCTTTGCCTATTAAGAGTGACTAGGAAAGTTTGATTCTGGGAAGTTATGGGGAGGCAAAACTAGATTTATAGGGAAGTATTTATTTGTCTATAAGAAATCAACTTTACCACTTTTTTCATCTACAAAATAACTGAAGGTGCTGACTGCCTACTCACCCTCTCCCCTGCATCTGGTTATGTCTTTTCTTTCTCTTTTTTATGTGTACAGTGTTGTAGCCTCGTTATGATGAGAGCACAGAGAGTCCATTTCCTATTTTGACTATCTTTCTTTCTTTTTCTATTCATTCTCTCATGACACAGCAATGTGCTTAAATTTTGGTATTAGCTGCAAGCCCATTTATCCCTTCTCCAGGGATTATTGGTGGTTTTCTAACAAGCAAACTTGATCTAATTCCTTTTTTATAAAAGGAATTTCTTTCTTTCTTTCTTTCTTTTGTTCTTTCTTTCTTTCTTTCCTTCCTTCCTTTTTTCTTTCTTTCTTTCTCTCTCTCCTTCCTTCCTTCCTTCTTTCCTTCTTTCCTTCCTTCCTTCCTTCTTTTCTTTTCTTTTATTTTTTCTTTTCTTTTCTTTATAATGGAGTTTCACTTTTATGGCCCAGGCTGGAATGCAATGGCACGACTTTGGCTCACTGCAACCTCTGCCTCCTGGGTTCAAGCAGTTCTCCTGCCTCAGCTTCCCAAGTAGCTAGGATCACAGGCATGCACCACCACACCTGCCTAATTTTTGTATTTTTAGTAGAGACAAGGTTTTGTGTGTTGGTCAGACTAGTCTTGAACTCCTGACCTCAGGTAATGCACCTGCCTCGGCCTCCCAAAGTGCTGGGATTTGGCCACTGTGCCTGGCCACAAAGGGAATTTCTTATACTTGTGATGATGACTCTGTTCTGTTGGGGGAACCATACAATGAAAATATCCAAGAATTCTCATACCAAAGCCTACGATGTTACATAGAAAATGTAAAAAAATAGGAGATTTTTTTTGGTCGGGGGAGGATGTCTTGTGTAACTTACTCTATACGGGTGTGAGTGGCTTTTTTTTTTTTTTTTTTTTTGGTTTACCCATTTTTTTCTTTATTGTTGACTTATATATATACTTTTTTTATTAAGCTCTGGGAAACATGTGCAGAACATGCAGATTTGTTACATAGGTATACATGTGCCATGGTTGTTTGCTACACCCATCAACCCGTCATCTACATTAGGTATTTCTCCTAATGCTATCCCTCTCCTTGTCCCCACCCACTGATAGGCCCCAGTGTATGATGTTTCCTTCCCTGTGCCTATATGCTCTCATTGTTCTACTCCCACTTAGGAGTGAGAACATGCAGTGTTTGGTTTTCTGTTCCTGTGTTACTTTGCTGAGAATGATGGTTTCCAGCTTCATCCATGTCCCTGCAAAAGACATGAACTCATTTTTAGGGCTGCATAGTATTCTATGTATATATATATATGCCACATTTTTTTTGTCCAGTCTAACATTGATGGGCATTTGAGTTGGTTCCAAGTCTGCTATTGTGAATGGTGCTGTAGTAAACATACATGTGCCTGTGTCTTCATAGTAGAATGATTTATAATCCTTTGGGTATCTACCCAGCAATGGGATTGAGTCGTCAAATGGTATTTCTAGTTCTAGATCCTTGAGGAATCACCACACTGTCTTTCACAATGATTGAACTAATTTACACTCCCACCAACAGTGTAAAAGCCTTCCTATTTCTCTACATCCTCTCCAGCGTTTGTTTCCTGACTTTTTTTAATGATCATCATTCTAACTGGGGTAAGATGGTATCTCATTGTGGTTTTGATTTGCATTTCTCTAATGACCAGTGATGATGAGCTTTTTTTCATATGTTTGTTGTCTCCATAACAAACATATGAAAAAAAATGTCTGTTCATATCCTTTCCGACTTTTTGATGGGGTTTTTTGTTTTTTTCTTTTAAATTTGTTTAAGCTCCTTGCAGATTCTGGATATTAGCCCTTTGTCAGATGGATAGATTACAAAAATTTTCTCCCATTCCATTTGTTGCCTGATCACCCTGATGATAGTTTCTTTTGCTTTGCAGAAGCGCTTTAGTTTAATTAGATCCCATTTGTCAATTTTGGGTTTTGTTGCCATTGCTTTTGGTGTTTTAGTCATGAAGTCCTTGTCCATGCTTATGTCCTGAATGGTATTGCCTAGGTTTTCTTCTATGGTTTTTATGGTTTTATGTCTTATGTTGAAATCTTTAATCCATCTTGAGTTAATTTTTGTATAAGGTGTAAGGAAGGGGTCCAGTTTCAGTCTTCTGCCTATGGCTAGCCAGTTTTTTACAACATCATTTCTTAAATAGGGAATCCTTTTCCGATTGCTTGTTTTTGTCAGGTTTGTCAAAGATCAGATAGTTGTAGATGAGTGGTGTTATTTCTGAGGCCTCTGTTCTGTTCCATTGTTCTATATATCTGTTTTGGTACCAGTACCACGCTGTTTTGGTTATTGTATCCTTGTAGTATAGTTTGAAGTCAGGTAGCATGATGCCTCCAGCTTTTTTTTTCCTTAGGATTGTCATGGCTATTTGGGCTCCTGTTTTGGTTCCATATGAAATTTAAAGTAGTTTTTTTCTAATTCTGTGGAGAAAGTCAATGGTAGCTTGATGGGAATAGCATTGAATCTATAAATTACTTTGGGCAGTATGGCCATTTTCATGATATTGATTCTTCCTATCCATGAGCGTGGAATGTTTTTCCATTTGTTTGTGTCCTCTCTTATTTCCTTGAGCAGTGGTGTGTAGTTCTTCTTGAAGAGGTCCTTGACATCCCTTGTAAGTTATATTCCTAGGTATTTTATTCTCTTTGTAGCGATAGTGAATGGGAGTTCACTCATGATTTGGCTCTCTGTTTGTCTATTATTGGTGTATTGGAATGCTTGTGATTTCTGCACATTGATTTTGTGTCCTGAGACTTTGCTGAAGTTGCTTATTAGCTTAAGGAGTTTCTGGGCTGAGAGGATGGAGTTTTCTAAATATACAATCATGTCATCTGCAAACAGATAATTTGACTTCCTCTCTTCCTATTTGAATATGCTTTATTTCTTTCTCTTGCCTGATTATGCTGTCCAGAACTTCCAATAATATGTTGTATAGGAGGGGTGAGAGAGGGCATCATTAAAAAATAGGACAAGAGTTGTGAAGCATTGCATTTGTGAAGACTGACATTCTAGTCTATATATTATTTGTAAGCATTTTTGTAATTTTTTGTCATGAATATTTTCATACCTACAGAAAAATGGAATGAGTCGTACAATAAATACCCATAGCTCACAATTCTGTTCCAATCATTTTTAACATTTTGTTATATTTTTTTGTCTCTGTACATGGATACACAAACATATGTGTATATATTACCATATGTTTTTCCTCAGTGAAAAAAGAATATTTAAGAATCCATAGATTTCTGGGGAGATAGATATTTCAACTATACCTATATTCCCCATTAAACTGTTGAACCACTTAATTTGGTTTCTTGGAAACAAATACTGAAACATTTGTATTCAGAAATACTTGTGTTTGACTCTATGCAAAGATCAGCTTGTGGCGATCAGTTTCTATTTTAAGTAATTGGTTATGTGCATGTCATGTGGGAACTTTTCAGTATCTTTCTAAGAGGGCGTGTGGCCAACTTTGAAGACTCGCTGTCCTTGAAGTACAGGTTGTATCTCTACTTCGTAACTTACAAGCCATGTGCTCCAGGTTGGACAAATCATAACCCTGCAGGGATGAAATTTCTTCTGTAAATAAAGTAAATTCAGCTAGGTGATTGCATGTTTCCCATCAGTTCTAAACTACTGAAATTTTAAGAACCAAGTCAAAAATTTGCTTATAAACCTAGATAGAATGCAAAACCTTTCAGAAACATTTTATGTAAAGATTCAAATGTGCTGAAGGTCAGTTAAGTTCCACATAATTTCATGATCAATGAAAAGAAATTCTGAATCTAGGCCTTAGCATTAGCAATAGCCATCAAAAAGTACAAAACCTTAATAGCCGAGTTTTCTGAATATCTGGGTGTAAAATGGTATTATAGATTTGATTCTTTTGCTTACAAATATGGCCAAAAAGGTCCAAATGCATATCAGCTTTTTTGCTGGACTTGGGATAGGTAAGTGCTTTATTTGGTTATTCCTAAAATTTTCAAGTGATTTGTGTATTTGCATATTTGTATTCTGCTTTTTTTTTCTCCAGTATGCTTTATCTATGCTGGTGGAAGAGTGTGGGTGAGGAATGACTGGTATAAACAGATTAATATGACCCATTAAAGGAAAGATCATTTTAGTTAGATCATGTATGAGGTTGCCTTACATGGTTTGTGAGGGTTTTCATGTTTTTCTCCTTGGTTAAAAATATATACTTCTGAGAATAATATGACTAGGTCAAATAAACAATGAGCTAGCTGGGTGCAGTGGCTCATGCCTGTAATCTCAGCACTTTGGGAGGCCAAGACAGGTGGATCACTTAAGGTCAGGAGTTCAAGATCAGCCTGGCCAACATGGCAACCCCCCATCTCTACTAAAAATACAAAAATTAGCTGTGCATGGTGGTGCAAGCATGGAATTCCAGCTACTAGGGAGGCTGAGGGAGGAGAATCACTTGAATCCAGGAGGCAGAGGTTGTAGTGAACTGAGATCATGCCACTGCACTCCAGCCTGGGTGACAGCATTTGAGACTCTGCCTCAAAATAAATAAATAATTCATTATTTTTAAATAAGCTTTTGAGAAATTCTTTTTCTTTTTCTCCTTTCAAGAGTTAAGAGTTTAAAAAAATATATCTATGGATAAAACTCAGCTAACAATATCAGCATTTGCTTATTATCTTGGATTTAATCTGTTGATAACAAGGTGAATACGTCTGTCTGAGCTCACAAAGATAAGAGAAAACTTCAGTCTGTTATTGGTTAGTGAAGATTTCAGCAAAATCTTTTTAGTACAACATCTGCCTTAATAAATGACATTAAAATCGGGGAGGTAAAGAAGATGGAGGCATTCTTTCTTCCAATGTAAATATACTGCTGCTTACCTGTCAATCTTATGTTTTCTAAATTAATTCTTCCTCAAGTTTTTTGTTTTTAACTATTTGATGAGAAGATTACACTGCTACAGGCCGACTAAGTGGGATGTATTATTTGAACCTCTTCCATTGTTTTTAAAATCATTGTTTGTGTTGTAATCCTTTCAAAGAGCCAGCCAGTAGCTGCTTTCCTGTTTAAAGAATAAGCTCTTTCCATTGGTAGATCACCTTCATTTAATCCTCTGAAAGTGCATACTTAATTCTTAGCAACAATGCATTTTTAGCATTAAGAACATATTACCAAGAAAAACTGAATATGGGAAACAAGTAGAAAAATAGGCCTTAGTTGTCTAAGAAGGTAATTGTGTCTTGCTTTTGGAGTCTTATAAATATCCCTCTTGATACAATTAGCCTCTGTAAATATTTGAACTACTTTGTAGTTGAAACACTATATATTTCAAGAGGCAGATGCAGGAAGGTTTTTCAGGTTGATTCTTAATATAGCAGCCTTACTTTGTATTGTTGGCCATACTTTAGGATTTTATAACATTAAAATGTATCTGTGATTGTTAATATAAAACTTCAGTCAACTTGCTTAAATATTGGAAGCTATCAGCATGTGGAACAAGCATGGCATTGTGGAGAATATCACCCTGGCCCGAGTCAAGTGCACAGTGCTGCAAAAGCATTGTGCTAATTTTAGCTTACAAAGAGGATGAAGATAAACTGCCTACCGCTAGTTTGCCATATGCTATCCTGGTGATAATATTCAAGTGCAAAATATTCCATAGAGAGTCTTATTGTTTCAGTAAGGGAAGCCTGGATAAGAGTTAAGCAAATTTCTGCTCAGTACGTTTATAAGAAATAATGAAGTAAAACAATTCTCAAATGCAGGTAGATGAAATCTGCTAAATTTATTTTGGCTTTATTGACTTTCATGGGAGTTGACAGAATTAGTTTTGCTTTATATTTGATTCAATTTTATCTATTTTTCACATGTAAATCTTAAAAATCAATCTGAATAAATATTGATCTCTTCAGAAAGGCAAAAATATAGTTTGGATTGCATAAAACTGCTTAAAAGACAGCATCCCTTGAAGTTCAATAAAGGAATAAAGCAATCTGTTCAACTGGTTTTAAAATAACACTTTAAAAAGCCTTTTTAAAAATGAAAAAGTCAAAATCCATTACATTTCCATATTTGGCAAATTCAGCGTCTACAGTTTCACCGAAGAGTGTTTGACCTATTTATTTGTCACTGAGACCACTTCACAGTGAAGGGATTGTTAGTTCCTGCAAAACTGAGAAAAATCCAATGTGCATAGCGCATTTGCAGATGGAAACAGACTGTGTAGCCGGATTTGGAGGGTGGGTTGGCTGGAAGCTTTGTGTTAACAACTGGTGAAAAGCTTGACCTTTGCGTGACCTAGGTCAAACAAACCCCCAACTCAAGAGCTCTCCTTTGACATGGATACCTGTTGGGGGAAGGGACCAAAAAAGGGAATGGAGATAAAATTATGTTATGGACTTGCAAGCTTACTTTTTTAAAAGTTCTAGTTAACTTGACTATTTTGGGAGCACGGTGGCCATTTTAGAGTGTCATGAAGGACCACAAATTTGTTTGTAAGTGTCAAAGGGAAAGGGTGATAGGGAGACCTTTCTTTTTTTCTTTCTTTCAATGATTCAAGCTATGCAATATGGGTTTTCTACCCCCATTGCAATATGATCTGGGTTGTGATTCACAGAGTTGAATGAATGGGCTGAACTCCACTGATGAAAACATTTGATAATGTGTAAAATAAAAGCCCTGGCAAGGAGGAGATGGTAAAGCTTCCATTGTTTGTCCCCCACACTTTGTTTTTATAGGGGATTCTCACAGGAACAAATAAATTGGTGTAAATAAAAGCAAAATAGCACTGTTAGTCCATATCGGGGCTTTGCACATGCTCACAAGTCAACTTTGGCAGGAAACTAGCAAAGGTCTGTTCCCTACCATTTGCTGCATCTTTATCTCTCCGGTTCATTGTTTGCCACTGAGTGCTTAAACCTCAACTTCCCAAGTAAAAGCTTCCTGTTGCTTGCTTTTAAATATAGTTTTGTTACAACAACAAGAAAAAAAATGAAGAAATGTATTAAGGAAGCCAACCGATGGGAGGAAAAAAAAGGGAATAAAACAGTCCTAGTCCAATGCAACTGCAAACCTCCAGGGCCCAAAGACACATACTGCGGGGTACTCTTGATGCAATAAGAGTCCCCTTTTAGGTATAAACCTATAGGAACCATCTCCATGCCTCCACAATAGGTCAAAAGTGATGCAGAACCATGAAAATGCCCAGTGTTTCTCACATCGCCCCTTTGGCTGTATTTGGTTTCACTTACTTTTCACTTTTCAGTGTTGTCTGTGTGTGGATGAAATTTTCTACCCTTTCAATTGCAGGTTAAAGGAGATCCCATTCTTTATTAATTGTGCTCTTGTTTCAAGATCCCTTAATGTCAATATATCTGAAAAATGGTGTCCATTCCTATAGAAAATATGGTTCTTATTCCACCTTAATGGGTGGGGGTATCTGATACTTCCTGCAGTTTCAGAGGAAAATGCAGCAGTTTTCTCAGGCCTTGGTTATAAACAATATTGTTTACGCTGTTTCCACTTTCCTAGTCCTCTGTTTGTGCAGGCCCTAAAACAAGTGGGTCTGTTTTGCATTTAAAAAAATTAGTGTATGTTTTAGAATCAATCTATCAAGTGAGGCCAAGAAATGCCATAAGAACGCATGGGTGGGGGTTAGCGAATTCTGGCTTTCAAAACTGACTTGACAGCCATTTAAAATGCTGGCTGTACATTCACAGACTGTGTGGGGCTTCGTACACTCCCTTAATTCCACGATGGAAGCAGTTGATTTGGGTCCGTCTCCCCTACTCATCGCATGATATAAAGACAACTGCACCCAGAAAATTATTAGCACCGCCCAAATGATTCTTTCCAAAGGGAACTTCTGTTGTGCTAAAATACGTACAGCATAGTGAAAGTACAGTTTATTGTAGTTATTTAATGATTAATCTGTTCTCAATCACTAGTAGTACAGGAAATTAAAATTTAAGGAACAGTAGCTAATGAAAACAGGAAAAGTGTGAGCATTCACTCGTGTGCGTGTGTGTGTGTCTGGTGTGTGTGTGTGTCTGCATGGGTGTGAGGGAAGAATTCCTGGTGGAGGGCAGGTAGAGGGGGATCCTCTATCACATGCATACTGGGGAGTCTTCATGAACACCCTTGCAGTCCCACAAGAACAGATGAGACAGACAGCTGACCAGGCAACCATCAACCTTTCCATCTGTGTAAACTGTCATTGTGCTAATAGACAAAACTCCACATGCTCTGTAGAAGTCAGAAAATAGAATGTGCCTACAGATTGTTTTGGCTTGTGAGTACAGGATGCAAACCTCCTTGGCAGGTTGCTAGAGTGGGACTCTGGGTGGATGCTGAGGTCTCAAGTCTCAGTTCAGCTTGGTATGCTGCATCGAACGCAGCATACACATGGTCGATAACTCTTTCACTTGGCTGCCCTCTCCACCCGCATTTGAGAAACTGCCTCCTGGGCAACTAAGCTAAGAAAGCTGTTGCTCTCATCTGGCTGGTTCCAGAAGGAGAAGGATGTCAGGAGAATGCAAAAGCTCGTTTCTTTGTGCAAGTCTTCAGCTGATTCTGAGTTGAGTATTCTGAGATCCCCGATTTGTTCTTTCTTGGAGATTCATACAGCAGAGGCCCCTGAAAGGTCCTTGGTTGTTTGTGCAGATCTGGCTGTTCCATTCTGATGTGCAGGTGTTCCACATAGGTGCTAGGAAAAAGTGTGGTTACATAGTGGCTATGGGTCATTTGGAATAAATCAGTTGGACAACTCTTTTTTGTTGTTGTTTAGTTCAGGAGACTGGAAGTTTGTCTTACTGCTTTTATGAGAGTTGCATATTCTTAGTTATGCTGTTGAATACATTTGGGGCCTATTACTGCACCCTTACTTTCAGATAAATTGTGGTACCCATGCCCATGCAGGTAGACCGCCAACCTTCACCCCACTCAGGTGGCCTTTAAATTTGGGGGGGGGGGGGTGGACTTTGAGACCATGTTGCTTGGCAACAAATAACATATAGCAAAATCAAACACATAAAGATATGACCCATGATATTTAAACTTTAAATTCTATAACACTAGTTTGCTTAAGGTATCAGCTGCTATACCGTAAAGTTTTTAAGTCAGCTGTGATTTGCAGAAATGCTGGCATTTACTTTTCCGTAGTCTTATCTTGAAGGCATAAATTGGAACTAAATCTGGGTTCAAGGCCCTTCTCATCTCCCTGGTACTCTCCTAGTAATATAGTTAACATTTGGGCATGGACACATATTATGATTCTATCTATAGTTATTTACCTTCTCCCAGTTTTATATGAAGCCTTGCTGGCTTCCTAACTAGAATATTTATACATTGTTTTTAGTTGTATGTTGGACCCTGAGTTGCCATAAGGACTGAGGAATTTAAGACTCATTAATATTGTTATTAATGCTATTTCCTTATCAATGAACTCTCCCTTTCAACTAACTATATCTTTAGAAAATGATCTTGGTTTTCTTCCACCCTCATATCAATAATAATAAAATTAGCTAAGAAGTTGTAATTACTCTTCCCATATTCTCTGTGGTGTGGTTAAATAGAATATCCACTTATTATGATGTTAATCTGCATTCATTACAAATGAGCAGGAACAAAATATTCCTAATGGTCTGAATCCACCTTTTGCTGCGCATTATGGCTCCCCTATAAGTAAACCACACAGTCTACTATCGTATGTTCTCTAATGCACTTCCTAATAAGTAGAGCCAGCTTAAAAAAAATCATGTTACTCATTACATGTAAAATGATCATTTGAATTACTTTTACTCTGAGTGACCCATACATCACTTAATGAGACCCATTTAAACAGAGAGAGAGAATATGAGAATTGAATGATCTGTCTGTATTTCCTTTGGTGGCACTATGGATAGCATTTGGTGTAAGAATGATTCCTTAGCCATCTAATTGTTTCCTGAAAAAAGTCTTATCTTCAGCCTATATAGGTGGAGGTGTGATAGTCTACATCGAAATACAAGTTTTTGTTTTGTTTTGTTTTTGGTTTTGAGATGGAGTCTCGCTCTGTTGCCCAGACTGGAATGCAGTGGCGTGATCTCAGCTCACTGCAACCTCTGCCTCCTGGGTTCAAGTGATTCTCCTGCCTCAGCCTCCTGAGTAGCTGGGATTACAGGTGCCCGCCACCACGCCCTGCTAATTTTTTTGTATTTTTAGTAGAGACAGGATTTCACTGTGTTAGCCAGGGTGGTCTCGATCTCCTGCCCTCATGATCCAACCACCTCGGCCTCCCAAAGTGCTGGGATTACAGGTGTAAGCCACTGCCCCTGCCCCTATAGAAATATAAGTGTAACCTGACTAGTGAAGATCACACTTCATTAGTTCACTTGTAAAGAGTGGCATGGTCTCAAAGGTGTTCTCAGCCTTCCTGCTCCTTTCAATCAGTTGAATGAACAAATCAATCACCTATTCCATAGGTAGTAGCTCTCCCCCACGTAGAAATTAAGATTTAGCAAACCTCTGGAATGCAAGACCAAATTATTTGTTAAAGTTTTCTTATAATGAATTGTGCTAGTCCGCATATATGGAAAAACTAGGGTAAGGCATTTAACTATTTTTCTGTAGAGAAACAAAAGCTGTAAAGGCAAAGGTATTTTTCTACTGCCTCCCCCTCCCCACAAACCACTGTATTACTCTAAATAAATTTATTATTTCAATCTGCTATTCATCCAACAAACTCCAACTGCCTACTAGTACCAGGCCCTGAGGAAATACAATGCTGAACAAGATGCATTTACTATGCTCAAAGAGCTGATAGTCCAGTAGGAATGCTGCATATAAACAGGCCCTGTAAAGGTGGTGTAATATCAGCTATAATTTGCACATGGAAAGTGCACCTACCCCTGTATTGGAGGATCCCGGAGGAGTTCTCCCACAGTCAGGGACAGTTTTACAGTACTTAATGTTTTCCCAAGAACTTTCACATGTATAATCTCACTTGTTCCTCATAACACCCCTTTGAATTAGCCAGTTCTATCACCATCACCTCTTTGTGGGTGGAAGAAGGGAGGCTCAGCAAATTGGGTCACTTCGTGAAGAGTACACAGACTGACCTGAGACTGAGGTCCCAGGTTCTGACTCTAAGGTTAGTCATGAATGCATATGTTGGGGAAGTAAGGGAACTTGAAAAGATGAGAAACAGTGGCCTGGTGTTGCAAAATCACTGTTTGACCATCTGGGAATTTGCCCCCTGGTTCACTGTCAGGTATCAGAAGACATGGAATGATCATTCCACATTCACATAGCCTAAGCACAGCTTCAAAATGCCCATTTTCCCTCCCCCAACCTTTTTTTTTTTTTTTAACTAAGGGAAAGAAGTGAGTCTAGAAGACAGGCAATTAGCATGGTCACTCAGCCACTTTTTATAATTTTGGTTTTCATCCAAACTAGTCACATTTTATACTTTGAAAGTTTTTAGGCTTTTTTGCAGGAGATCATCTTTCTCACACCGTGATTCTTAAAAGTTACGTATGTTTTTTTACCTGATCATATTTATGTCTTTTGACAAGAGAGAAGATGGACAACCAGCTTTGGGTCTGCAGTGATTCATCATCCAATTTTTCAGTCTTTTTCTCAGATTAGATTGTGCTAGCACTTGCTGTTTCCTTAAGCTATCTCCATTACAAGAGAGGGAAGTTATTGCCCCAAATATAACAGAGATGCCTGACTATGGAGAGTTACTTTAGAGATGTTTCTGGAAGAAAAATTCTTTGGGTATAAATGAGAAATACAGGGGACGGTTGTGTTTCCCACACCATCTTTTTGTATCTAGCATGTAAATTATACTCTCACAGACCACCTGGGTCTGAATGGCTGTGATTTGGGGCCATTTCCCAGTTTTGCATGGCAGATGAGAAATTCTGAGGCTTAGAAGATGTGCTAGAACCTCAGCAACACAGAGCCACTGAGCAGCAGGAGGCTGAGACAGGGCAGAAAAACCCCCACTGTTAAAAGCAATGAGGGTTTGCAGCACCTAATCTGGATCTAGAAATTGGCCGCTGTGCAGGCAGCTGGGTGGTTCAAGATCTAGTGTCCAAAGTGTGTAGCAAGTTCAGGCCTGGGCATTTTGGCATAGCTCGTCTGATAGGTGGGGGCCAGCAACAAGGAATTCTAGGCCACAGGCCAATTCAGAAGTCAGGCAGGCCTGCGATTGGCATTTGGAGATCTGTTTGGGAAGGAGAGGATCACTCCCTCCAGCTGGCAGTACAGGGGGAGCAGTATTCAGTTTTGGGGAAAAGAAGGGGCTGGACCAGGGAAGGGGAAGAGACATTCCCAGCCAGCTGATGTTGGAGACAAGACTAGATTCAGAAGACGACGACGAGCAGAGAAGGAAATAATTCCTTGGTTTCTGTGGCTTGCTTCTCACCCCAGACAGATTTCAGGTTAGCACACTTGTGACATCATCACTGAAAACCTCCCTCCTGTGTGTGGAAGGCAATGTGTGAGTGTTCTTCCCTGCAGGCTGGTGTTTCAGAAGGCAGCCTTGTTTGTGTTTCTGTATGCCTCCTGCAGGGGGAGACTTGCCTTTCTTTGAGACATAAATGGTAAGTGAAAAATAACTCTCCTGTGAGGTTGGTCTCTTTTTCGCTCTTCTCTGGTCGAGCAACCTGACCAGGCCTGGTGAGTGTGAATTGCCCAATTTCATAGTGTGCACGGGGGTCTCAGGAGAGGGCAATTGCTTCCTAACTTTTCTATTACCAGAACTTCAGATTCCTGACATGGAGTGATACTTGAAAACCATTTGTGTGATGTTGGAAAATGTTTGCTTTGTCCTTCTTGATGTCCTAGGCATGGGCATTTTTGTCATTTCCTAGGGGACTACTCATAGGCTCTGAAAGCAGGAAGGGGCTTCTTTCGGGCCATGCCCCAGCTAAGAGAGGATTCCCCCTCTGCATTTGGATAGCTGGTTGCTCATGTTCCGCCCCTTACATTAAGTTTTTCTATGATTTTCTCCTTTTTGCTTTGGAGGCACATTCGGGAAAGTTCCCTCCTTTTTTTCAATGTGGCTATTTTCGACTTTACAAAGCACTGGGGCTGGCATCCTCCCATTCTCGTGAACTTTCTCCGGATCCGTAAACACTTGGTATTTGTTTTCTTCCTTGTACATTTCAGGGGTGGTTTTTATATTTAACTTACATGCTACTCTGAGATTACATGCTTCTGTGTCTCTTTTTCTTTGCCTTCAGTAAAAAAGATATGATTCAGGGAAGGTTTACGAACCCACTTTACAGGTCAGACATGTGGCTGTGGGGAGCATACAGCAACAAGAAAGAACTGTTTCTACCCTCAGATACCTTTCTAGAGGGTAAAGAAATGCACCTTCATTATCATCATTAACTCTAATGGAGTAAATGGAAAGGGTAGTTGTAGAGTGATTAGGAGTTTAGCCTCAAGTCAGATCTGGGTTGAATCCACAAGGATTTGCATTCCTTATCTGTATAGCAGACTATTTCCTTATCTATGCATTAGGGATATTTAAAGGATTAAATGAGATAATTCATAAAAGCAAGAGTTTCTATTATTCTTACTGTCTAGAGAAGAGATAGAAAGTTAGCCCTGTTTTTCTATTGTGAATCTCACTTTTCCTGGATCTGAAAGATACTTTCTTAAATGATACAACTTTTTTTCCGTATCAGTAAAACAAAAATCTTTGCTCTTAAAAAATGCTGCAGAGGCTTGGCATGGTAGCTCAGGCCTATAATTCCAGCACTTCAGGAGGCAGAAACAGGAGACTCGCTTAAGTCCAGGGGTTAAAGCAGCCCAGACAACATAGTGAGACTCCTTCTCTAAAATAAGATTAATAAAATAAAAAATTAAAACTGCTGCTGGGCACGGTGGCTCACGCCTGTAATCCCAGCACTTTGGGAGGCTGAAGCAGGTGGATCATGAGGTCAGGAGATGGAGACCATCCTGGCTAACATGGTGAAACCCCATCTCTACTAAAAATACAAAAAATTAGCTGGGCGTGGTGGCACGCACCTGTAGTCGCAGCTACTTGGGAGGCTGAGGCAGGAGACTTGTTTGAAGCTGGGAGGCTGAGGTTGCAGTGAGCTAAGATCACGCCATTGTACTCCAGCCTGGGCAACAGAGTGAGACTCCATCTCAAAAAACAAACAAACCAGAAAAACCAGCCAACCAACCAACCAAACAAAAAACTGCTGCAGCAGAAATATTATTTAGAAGGCAGAGGAAAAGTTATCATAAATTAACCTATTTTGTGTGGGAAATTAAAACTTGTATTAAGTAGGCCATGCGTGGTGACTCACACCTGTAATCCCAGCACTTTGGGAGGACAAGGCATTCGAGACCATCCTGGCCAACATGACGAAACCCCGTCTCTACTAAAAATACAAAAAAATTAGCTGGGCATGGTGGTGCATGCCTGTAGTTCCAGCTCCTCGGGAGGCTGAGGCAGGAGGATTGCTTGAACCTGGGAGGCAGAGGTTGCAATGAGCTGAGATCACACCATTGCACCTAGCCTGGCAACAGGGCGAGACTCCCTTGAAAGAAAGAAAGAGAGAGAGAGAGAGAAAGAGAAAGAAAGAAACCTTGTATTGGTAAAATTTGCTTTCCAATCTATCTCCATCCACCAGCTGGCTGCCAGCTTAATGTGATGGCACTATTTAGGCAGCACTGCCACCCATTGTCACTCTGAAGCACACTTGCAAAGTTCCAAGTCACTTTAAAGCTTTTTGGGGGGGGGGGGGGGGGAGGGGGGAAAGGGAAAATAAAAAGAAAAGAAAACAATAGAAAGAAAAAACATGGTATTCTGTGATAGGAGAATGGGTGTAGATATTTTGGAAAAGTTAGACTTATAGGAATGGGAATGGGATGGGCAGAGATGACAAGAGTAGCAGTGGTCATTTGGAGCTTTGAGTGGGGGATTCAGATGAATCCTCCTCTGTTTAAATGGTGTACTCACTAGCAAAAGAAACACAAGAAGCCAGGCACAGTGGCTCACGCCTGTAATCCCAACACTTTGGGAGGCCAAGGCAAATGGATCACCTGAGGTCGTGAGTTCAAGACCAGCCTGACCAACATGGAGAAACCCCATCTTTACTAAAAATACAAAAAAATTAGCCGGGTGTGTGGCACATGTCTGTAATCCCAGCTACTTGGGAGGCTGAGGTGGGAGACGCACTTGAACCCGTGAGGTGGAGGTTGCAGTGAGCCGAGATCTCGCCATTGCACTCCAGCCTGGGCAACAAGAGAGAGACTCTGTCTTAAAAAAAGAAAGAAAAAGACAAAAGAAACACAAGAACTCACATTCACTGAGCTAAGCCATTCCTGCCAGACAGTGTGAAACACTTTTATATAGCTGATTTTATTTCATCTCCCCCAACAACTCTAAGGTGTAGGTACTATTACTAGGTTCATTGTTTCCAGAGGGGTGAAACGGGGCTTTGGAGAGTTTAAATAACTTGCCCAGGGTCACACAGCTATTAAGTGGTAAAGCTTGGATTTACATGAACCCAGACAAAGAACCCAAGAAGCTAAGCTATTCTCTTATAATACCTCCAAAGTAGGAGGCTAAGAAGTGAGGTATTGTACAGGTTGAGAAGGTAAAGGGGAGGGGACGCCTGCAGTGCTAACAGGAGGAGCTGTGATTCATCCTGGCTTGTTCTGATAGGTCAGTTTGTCTTGGAGATATCCATGAGGTCACCTACTAAAAATGGGGCTCAGAGTAGCCTTGTTCCATTCTTGTCCAGTGGACGCAGCTACAGTCTTCCTTGCCTGGAGTGACTGGAGGCTGTCCCCCACATCCCACTTCAGTGAGGCATTCATGTGCACCCAACACACTTTCTAGCTTTATTTGCCCTGAGGGGAAGATTCTCCAGAACCTTGTTAAGATGCACAGTGTGGTCCCTGGACCGGCAGTGCAGCCTCGGGCAGTCTCTGGGAGCTCGTTAGAAATGCAGAATCTTAAGCTCCTCCCCTACTGAATCTAAATCTGTGTTTTAACAAGATCCCAGCTGTTTTGTATCCACATGAAAGTTTGAGCAGCACTGCTATAGAAAGTTAGTTTTATCTTTACTGTGCCCACCAAAGTAATCAAACTTCGTGAAGTGCAATTATTTTCAAAGGCAAGCCTGCGTCCCTAACTCACCTAGTGGCAGGTTTGAGTAGCACTACAAATTCACAAAAGAACTGTAGCCTCAGGAAATCAAAGGAGAGAAGGTCAGATGCAATCACTGATGCATGCTAGTAATTCTCAAACCTTTGTTTTGAGAAACTATTGGATTTTCAGATAGCTTTACAGTAAGAGAATAACAAGTCTTTATTTTTTTCATCCCAACTTCTTTTTTGCCCATTTTCCTTCTAACTATATTTAATCTCTCTTCATTCTCCCCAAACACTTGGTAATCCACATTTCACAGTCTACTTCCATTTCACATTGTCTGCAAAGAAGTCTACTGGACAGAATAGTATCTCTTGTTTTCCCCTTGACCTTTGGCATTTCCTCTCCCTCCAACTTCTGCCTGATCCTAGCTAAAATTGACTCTCTCATCCCTCATTCTCTATCATTAGGGCTCAGGTTGCCCTACCTGTACACACCTTTACCTTCCCCCACACCTCCTTACAGGCTGAAACAGAATGGAAAGGCATCAGTGAGGGATGAGCAGGAGAGTGCCTTGAGAGAAGATTCCTAGGAAGCCAGGGACAGCCAGACAGTGGACTTGCTGCAACCCATGTAGCTGACTCATAATGCTCATTCCTGTGGAGGCTCTGGTCTCTGGTCTGTGTAGCCACGCAGACCAGAAAAGTGAGGGTACAGAGGTTAAAAAAAAAAGTATCTACAGAATAGAGACACGTTGGCCGGGCGCAGTGGCTCACGCCAGTAATCCCAGCACTTTGGGAGGCTGAGGTGGGTGGATCACCTGAGGTCAAGTGTTCGAGACCAGCCTGGCCAACATGGTGAAACCTTGTCTCTACTAAAAATACATAAATTAGCTGGGCATGGTGGCACGTGCCTGTAGTCTCAGCTACTTGGGAGGCTAAGGCAGGAGAATCGCTTGAACCTGGGAGGCGGAGCTTATGGTGAGCTGAGATCGCACCACTGTACTCCAACCTAGGCAACAGAGCGAGACTCTGTCTCAAAAAAAAAAAAAAAAAAAGAGAGAGAGAGAATACAGGCATGCTATCCTGGTATATCTGGTGTCAATCAGGAAAGATGTGGTCCAGATGAACAGAGTTGTTTAGTGACAATTGTTTAGGGACGTTCTTTATGAAAATGTTTCCACTCTACACATAACTCTCATATCTGATTAAAACACTTAAAAAATAAAGTCAGTGGACATATGAGTTTATGCATTGTGCTATATATTTCCTTGTTTATGCAGCCTGTTAAGCATTTATATAACTTCTTTTTTTCTATGCTAAAAGGGCCTTATGTGCAATCCCTGTTAGGTTCTTTTCTTTGCCTCTTTATCATCTTATACTTTTACAAAGCTCTCAGCCTACAAACCATGAGGTCAGAAACTTGAGAACCACACCTAAATTAAATGTAACTGTTCTCTTATTGAGGGTCTTATGGTCAGTTCTCTGCAGAAAGTATATGAGCTTTACCACATATAATCTATGATTGTAATGCATTGGTTCTTAAGCTTGGCTGTATGTTATAATCAACTTGGAGCTTTAAGAATCACTAATGCTGAAATCTTACCCCACCTCCCAAAATACTGATTTAATTGGTCTTGAGTGCAGTGTAGGCATCAGGATTTGTAAAAGCTACCACATGATTTAAATGTAGCCCGTGTTGAGAAGCACTGCTTCTAATCTGGGATGTCAGAAAGCTTTTTTATTTTTTAAATCCTACTTTTCAGATGTATTTTATTTCATTGAGTTTGTTGAAGAAGTGACCTCAGGTAAATAAATGCTATCTTGTTGTATAAAAGTGTTTGTATATGCATTCATATATACATGCATAACAAATACATATTCAGAGTAATATAGAAGTTTAAAACTAAATTATATAGCAAGCTTTTGCAGGTATCACAAAAATAAATGTTGTCTTTGTGTGTATGTGTGTGTCTGCCTATCTGTGAGATCCTATATCGGACACTTTTTTTTCCTAAAATGATCTATTTTTGTGGTTATGTAGAAGTTTATGACCATTCATTAATAGAGCATTTATATGTATTTTGGGGAGCATATTATGAGTAATGAACTAGCATTACTAAAATAACTTTAAAAAATACGCCAGGTACTGGTTCCTAAAATTCTTTCTGAGCTATTGATTCAAAGTAAAAGTTTATGACTTTTGTACTGTTTTACCTTTGCACTTGCAAGTGTATTTTCTTTATTTTCTTAGAAAAAGATTGGGGGATTTCCATTTTGTTTTATCGATAATGTAAATATATAGATTTCAGTAATATTTTGTAGTGTACTTACATCCTGAAGTTTCTAAGACTCCATTAAAAAGTTATGCTGTTTTTGCAGGGATGTTTCATGACGTTTAGTTGTAAAACAAAACAAAAAAAAAACTGAATGGATGAAAAATGAGTAAAATCTTGTGTTCTTTGTTTTTTTTTTTCTTCTCTTTCCTATTCATCATTGCTGTTTGTCCTCTGTGTGTAAGGCAACTAATTTTCTGTTGTTCCCCTGAGGGGGAATTCAAGTCAAAAAGTCATATTGAATTACTAGGAAAAGGTATTCCTATCTCAAAAGAACAAAGTAAAATGATTTAGGGAAAAAAACTTGGAAAATTTATCTTATTTCTTGGTGTATATTGTATGTGTCCATGGTACTTTATTTATATGAACCCTTACAAAATAAATCTTAAGTAAATTATAAATCTGAACACTGACCAACTCCAACGAACAATTCTTAATTTTTATGAATGTAGAAAGTCTGCTATCTTCCTTTAATCCCATCCAATACACATTCACATCTTGACAATTTTTTGTTGTTGTTCTATGAAAACCTAGTAAATACTTTCATTCTGAGTCTCAGGTATTTGGTTTCTTTCCATGTTTTTCACCCAATTATGTTTTATACATTATTTGTGTCAAAAGTGAAGACTCATGAAGTGATGGAAGCTTAATTGAATGAATTATTTATACTAAAGAAGTTATTCCAAATTTATTTCAACAGGGTGGAAACCTCTGACTTATAAATACTCAAATTATGAATGACCTAGATATACATACAGATGTTCAGCCTAGATCTCTTACTTGTATCTCATTGTGTTACATCCACAGAACTCATTTACTGTCACAGCGATTTCTGTGAAAAAACTCAGAGTGTTCAGAAGCACATAGCTTCCCAAATCCAGGCAGGAGTAAATGGCAGGGATTGTGGGGAACAGAGGGGGAACAGCGGGGAGGCATGGCAGAATGTAATGATCAGTTTGGAAACTGACCATGAACTCTTTTATAAGAATAGCATCTGTTGATTAAAAAAACAAACTCCAACAGGAGCTGCATGTTTTAAAAACCTTTACCTATTACTTTACCTAAAATTCTGCCATTTGAAGATTCACTCATTTGCAACAACAGATCTTTCAAAGGTGCCAACATTTCTGGGAAGATGACGAGGGCATCAGTCATTTTATCCCATCCAAATGACTTTGAGATTGCTTTTACCTGAGGTCTAGCTTATATCAACAAGCCTGGAATGACAGACATTTTGATTGTTGGGAGATGATGAGGGTCAATTCAGATCAGGAGAAGAATGGGTCCAGGTGAGGTAACCACAGTGGGAGGCCACGAGCCTCTTCAAGGCACTCGAGCATGTGGGAACTCCAGGGGAGGGGATGCTATGCAATGGAAGAGAGATACGGAAAGAGAGGTGCTCAGGGCAATTGCACACAGTTTAAAATTTTTCTGAACTGTCTCTGTGCACAGGAATATGAGAAGAAACCCATCTTCCCCTTTATTCTTATACTTTCTTCCTGCACCCAGGGCTTGGATATCAGTTAGAGCTTTATTCACTTAATAATTACTTTTACTGGCCAGGCACAGTGGCTCAAGCCTGTAATCCCAGCACTTTGGGAGGCCGAGGTGGGCGGATCACGAGGGCAGGGGTTCAAGACCAGCATGACTAACATGGTGAAACCCCGTCTCTACTAAAAATACCAAAAAAAAAATTAGCTGGACATAGTGGCACATGCCTGAAATCCCAGCTACTCAGGAGGCTGAGGCAGGAGAATTGCTTGAACCTGGGAGGCAGAGGTTGCAGTGAGCTAAGATCGTGCCACTGCCCTCCAGCCTTGGCGGTGAGAGAGACTCTGTCTCAAAAAAAAAAAAAAAAAAATTACTTTTACTTTGCTGAGCTGGCTTTGGGACCTGACAGCATTCACAACTGACTTCTATGCAAAAATACATTGAAATGTCCAAGAGGACACCTTATCGATTCATGTCAGAATGTAATCTGTGCCTAAATTGGGGTCTACCTGAATGGACTCATTGCTTTTCCATTGTCCCCCCACTCTTTAATCTTCATTTGGAATCCGGTTGAACTAGATTTGTTAGGTTGAACTAGAAAGAGACTGGGGGAGTGAAGCATTGTTTGACAAAATTTACATCATATTAGGGCATGCCATGGAGAGGATACTCATGCCCCCACAGATACTCATGACTCATTGATAGGTCGTGACTCTCAGAACCCTAGGGATGAACACCCACAAGGCCCTGTGAGGCCCTTCTGCTACCTCTCCAGCCTCATCTTGTTCTGCTTTCCCAGGTTCCAGTTTCTTCAGCTACACAAGGCCTTGGTACATGCTGTTCCTTTGGCTGGGAATGCTGTCCTCTGCCCTTCAGGCTGCCCACTACATGTAGCTGACTTTTCTCCACCCTTTAGGTTTCTGCTCCAGATCACTCCAGCCTAAGTCAAGTCCTTTTGTTTCACAAACTCATAGATGTGTGCATCTTTCCAATTAAGAGCTTCAGTTTGCAGTTATACATTTATTACTGTAATTATTTTGTTTAACATTAGGGCCCTCTAACTGGTAAGCTTGATAGAAGCAAGCACCTTCTGATTTTGTTCACCATTTATGTCCCTAAGTGTTGGCCTAGTGTTTGGGACATCAATATGCTTAGATAAATGAAGCATATTAAATGAATGAAGGAATAATAAGAATGACTTTATGCAAAAGATGGTTACATATATGGGGCTTATTTTTAAATGCTACATTTTAACCTTTAGTGGAGGTGGGGAGCAGTAAATTCATAGGAGGAAGTATTTTCTCTAGGCTCCTACTCTCCATTTCTTCCTTTAGGTTTCTGTGATGTCAGGAGTCCAAGTAAAGGCCAGAAAAAGGTTGTGAGCTCATTCCACACTGGTTACTATTAACAATTTCTTCCTTCTTTCCTTCCTTTCTTTTCTTTCTTTTCTTTCTCCTTCCTTCCTTCCTTCCTTCCTTCTTTCTTGATGGAGTCTTGCTCTGTGGCCCAGGCTCACGTGCAGTGGTGTGATCTCGGCTCACCACAACCTCCACCTACCAGGTTCAAGTGATTCTCCTGCCTCAGTCTCCCAAGTAGCTGGGATTACAGTGGCAAGCCACTGTGCCCAGTTAATTTTTGTGATTTTTTTAGTGGAGACGGGGCTTTGCTATGTTGACCAGGCTGCTCTTGAACTCCTGACCTCAGGTGATCCGCCCACCTCAGCCTCCGAAAGTGCTGGGATTACAGGCATGATCTATCACACCCAGCCTAACTATTAACAATTTCTTGTGACCATTTAAGAAACCTAAATTCCTCTAGGAAGGAAAAGCCTGATGGCAGATCTCTGGAGCCAACTTTAGGAAGCATATTGAGCCCTTTCTTTTTATAAGTGCCAATGAGACGTTTATCTAAAGTTTGCGTATGCTTCCCACCATTCTTAGCTCCATCTTTTCCATCAGTGCCACTGCTGTGTCTGTACCACAGGGCATTTGTTAAGCCTCTTCTAGAACTCAGCTCTGCCACAGCAGGTGCCCACATCTAACTTTTTATTTTGGTTTCCAAAGGAACTGCTTCAGAATTTTCAGGAAAGCTGTGGGTGGTAAAATATATGAGAATGTGCCTTCTTTTGTTTTCTTTTTATTAACTGGGAATCATTTTGAGCTAAGAAGAACAAGGAAGCTTTAAACACCTACGGATGAGAGGAGATACAAAAGTGAGGCCAGGAGTTAACAGAATCCTAATTAAAGTTAAACTTGGATCATTACATATTTGTATGTTGGCTGCAGAGGTGTATACTTCATATACATATGAAGTATAGTGTCTTTCTCTTGAAAATGTGTAATAAGGCTTAAGGGGTTGGCCAGACCCAGGGCCTAACACAGATAATCCAAGCACTTTGGAAGCCTGAGGCAGGAGGATTGCTTGAGGCCAGGAGTTCAAGACCAGCCTGGGAAACATAGCAAGACCCCCGTCTCTACCAAAAATTAGCTGGGTGTGGTGGCATACACCTGTAGTCCTAGCTACCCTAGAGGCTGAAGCGTGAAGATCCCTTGAGCCCAAGAGTTTGAGGCTGCAGTGAGCTATCGTCGCTTCACTACACTACAACATGGATAACAGAGTGAGACATTGCCTCTTAAAAAATAAAAAAGAAAAGACTTAAGGGGTTGTAGTATGTCTTCAGGGAAAAGCTGATACAATTACTTGAAAAAATTAAGGAAAGCCAGAGTTCTAGAGTTTTATATTTAGCACCAGATGTTTGGTGTTTAAAATGCTGGTCTGAAGTTTGAGCTGAGGATCAAATTGTCTGCTTAGAAACAATTGAGTTTTTCAGCTATGGTAAACCTAAGAAATGTGCAAAGTGGGGAATATAATTAATTCACTGGGGAAAAAAATGCAGAAAGAAATAACCTTTGCTCAGAAAAGATGCACAAAGAACCAGAAATATTAGTTAAGTAAATGATTTTAAATTATAATTGCAGAAAGTAGTAATATATTTCTGAAAGGCTTTGGTAGACAGCATAAAGGATTCTGATACCTTAACTCTTACTCCATCTTTTGTCCAAGATTATCTTAAAGGTTTAGAAGAAATGTTCCAGCTCTGGCAAATGTATTTCTTATATTTTCTTATAATTCTTTACTGAATTTCATTGGTGAATATTTTTCAAGAGTTTAATTTAGCTATGTCTCAAAAAGAAAAGTAAGAGATGAAAATGGAAACTATGGTTTTCTTCCTATAGTGAAAAAGATGCATTCATTTATTCATTTTCTAAGCAATGAACAAGTTTGTACACCGTACACTGGGGTAACACTGAAGTTTGAGAGCAGAGAGGTGCATGACTTGGTCCCTGCCTTCTCAGACCCTGTAATCAAATCAGGGTAAGATATATGGAAATAAACAGTTTTAGCAAGTGTTAGGATGGAAGAATGTCAGAAGAAGAGAAATCACTCAGTTGGTGGGTAGGAGTGGAGTGTCACTAAATCAGCTACAGTCCAGCAAATACCTCTTACAGGAGATGGCTGTCGAGCTGAGCTGTAAAGGCTGCGAGGAAGTTTGCCATGTCATTGGGGGAAGCAAGGGAAGACTGCTGCAGGGAAAGGGACGAGGATAAGGAAATGCAAAGAGGTAGAGAGAGCAGTGCCTGGTGCCCTGTCAACTTCAGGTCTGCTAAGGACTGGAGGTGGGGCTGTGAGTGTCAGTGCATGTGGGGGACTTGGCAAATGCTAGGCTAGAAAAACACCCAGAAGAGAGATCGTGAAAGGCCTTCCATGCCAGGCTAAGAAGTATAACCTTTATTCTGAAGAGAAAGGGTTGCTGCCACCAAAGGATTTTAAGTACCAGGGCGATATGATCAGATAAGTCCCTTGAGAAAAATTATTCTGGCAGCTATTATATATTCTAAATGAAGATAAAACATCTCCTTAAGACCCCTGAAGTATTCTGGCTGATTCCTGAAGAAGGGGATGTCTATAATTCTCACCATTTATCCCCTTAACATGCCACAGAAACGTTATCCCACCTGAATTCTAGCTAACTAGACTCAACCATGACCTGAAGAAATGGGTTTGGGGTAGTTGTTAGATTTCTCCTAATAACCCTGGACATTAGGCACACCCAGATAGGCCACTACAGAGGAAACCCAGCCTTTCCATATTGATGGGATGTTTGCATCAGCAGCCACTAGCAAGGCAGGAATGTTCTACACACTTTTTAAGGGGTGAGATGCCCTTTTCCCTCATGTAGGTACTCTATAGGAGAAACATGCAAGAGAAAAAGAAACCTTCATGTTGTGCTTTCTTTTTGCTGACAATCAGATTATGCAACAATATCCTATTTGCATAAAAATGTAGCCACCTTACAACATGAACTGTATACTTTCATAAGCAGACTTTTGAATTGACCGTTTGGAAAACTTTCAAGGCACGATAGAATTTACTCAGTATCAAAAGATACAACTATAAATGTCCTGACGTTTGAGTTCAGGTACGGTTTGGGATGAAACACTGTTCCTAAACACTGGAAGAGGAGAAAAGTTTAAAGAGAGGATATGGCCCACAACGATGGAGTCTCGATACAAAATTGTAAATGCAAATAGATCTCGAAGTCACTGTGGCTTCCAGCTTGGCTTCTAGGAAAAGAAGGGGGTCCACAACCTTACACATTCATTTGCCCTGGCAGTCGAAAGTTCATCTCCCTAATTAGGAGTTTTGCTTCTATGACATAAAGAACTTTCTAACAGACAACCCATCTTATTTTTACCTGATGGCTCACTGGCACAGGAAGTTCTGATCGGTTGTGATGTAAATCTTAGGAGCTGCTTTGGGTTTTGTTGTTGCTTCACTCTGAGTAGGTTTAGGGGAAACAGCAGTCCTGAGAGGACAGAGGGAGTTAGGGAGAGAAAAAAATGGGAGCAGGGCTTTGACCTGCCGGGAGAGGAGCCCCTGCTGACACGGTCAGTCTGACCCATTGAATGGCCTGAATACGATAAATGCCGCTTTATTCTGCCTTGAAAGGCACGAGATAGCACAGTCTAAATGCCTGGGCATGCTTAAATAGGCGACTCGGGATGTTTGAGTTGAGCGTGTTTGAAATCTGAGCTCTCTGACAGCCTGGGAGCTGCCACAGGTCACCTGCCTTGCTCCGTAGGGACAGGCCCAGGTCTCACAAGAAATTGTCCGTGGACGAATTTGTAGTACAAATTCCTTTCTTTGTTGGTTGGCCTCTTTCACTAGACCATGGCCTATAAAATTTTGTAAAAACAATTCTTAAATATTATTTGAAAGGGCAAATGGCCCACGCTGAAAGGTTTGACAGTTTGACATATAGTGCATGGTTTTGATAGCTCGGAAACTGAAAAGTGTGGCCAAGATTCTCCCCCCTGCTCGTTAGAAGCCTGGTGTTTTTTAAACAGTGTCTTGTTGCTGTGCAGAGTTCCTCTGCTCCTCGAAATCTGACAGGCAATGAGTCTGCTCCAGTGATCTTAAATCCTTTTAGACTAATTTGTGAGAGAGTAGCAAAATACTGTAGCTAGCACCTTTGAATCCAGCCTCCAAGAGGCACAGAACCAGGTATTGCCAATTAAGGAGCCATTCGGATAATCATATCAAAGTAGATTGCTTTAGAGTCTTCTGATAATGCCTGAGCCTGCACCTAGAGAGGAATCCGGAGTTTCACTTCACTGAGGGGGGGAAAAAGAGATTGGAGTGGCCGGGTCTCATCAGAGCCCGGGAAGTTGCAGGGAGTGGATTTCTGCATTAGAATGTTGCATATGTGCGGCCTGTGTGTGCGCAGCCCCAGCGGCTATCTCTGCATAGCCAAAGGCCATTTTCAGGAGCTTCTGGCCCCTCAGTCACTGGCCTGCTAGTTAATTGCCACACGGACTTCATGACACATGGGCAGATAATATGACATTTTCAGTTTCTGTCACTAGCAAACGCCACAACGTTGCTTGCACTAGTTGCTAAGAAGCTGTCAGAAACCATTAGCGGTTGGCTAAAGTCGCCCTATGGCATTTCCTCATGGCATCAGCAAAACGAGCATAAATCACCCACTGGAGCCTACTGCTGTCCTAATGAGGCTGTAAGCTTGTTTATGGACTAGCATGATTTTTATGATTATTTCCACCTTTTCAGTTTGCCTTCATTCGGCGGCAGGAGAAGTCAGCTCCAAGAATGAAGTCACTGCTGACATTTTACAAATGTGGTTCAGAGCTGCTGCCTGCTGCCGTGTGGTCGGCCGGCGGTTCTCCAAGTTTGTTTAGTGATCTTAAAAATAAAAAAAGGAAATAAATTCTCGAGAGACCACATTGAGGTGACTATATCAAATTGCGGAGCGAATGGAAATGCTAAAGGTACAATTGACCGTTTAGACTTTTCTCTGAGGTTGAGACATTTCCAGATCAATTTTCAATTTTAGAAAGTGGAAGAGGTTAAACAATTTATTAAAATCTATGAAAGTGTTTGCTTTTAGAATAGTCTGTTTTTATTATGCTCGTCTCCTTCCCCATCTTCTCCATTTCCCGAACTTGTGTCGGAAAGGAGCAGGGGTTTATTGTTTTAGGCTTTTCTGAACATGCACCAGTATTTACACTGGATTGAAAGCATTTGCTTCCAATGAAAATCTTGTCTTAGATTACAACCCAGCAGTGTAATTTCCCTCCCAGATGGGAGTAAAGTAGCTGTATTTGCCTAAAAACAGTAGGAAGAACAAACTGTGCATTAAGCCAAGGCTGTTTTTGGCTTGAGCTAATGATGTAATAGAAACCTTTTATTCAGGAGAGGTCACTGCCAGGGACTGAAGGGGGTGATCTGGCTCCTGCTTGAAAGGTTTCTCCATTGTATCTACATAAGTCTTCACTTAAAAAATTCTGTTCCTAATGCTTCTGCTTTCATACAGCAGAAATAAACAGGAAAGGTTCTGGTGAGTGTTACACATGGAATGCAGAAAGCCTTCCTCTCCTAATGGAGTATATAATTCAGGTGCCCTCAAGGCACGCTTTCAGGAATTCTTTTGCCTGAGGTAATGGGAAGCTAAGGTTGCTTTAAGGCCTTGATTATCTATTGATGCACAAAGCTGGAAAAAAGTCATCTCTGCTGGATTATAGTAGATATTTCCATAAATTATCAATGAATTCTCTTCTAGGCAGGCACTAGGCATTGCTTGCTAAATTAATCTGAAGGGGTTTGAGGTGGATAAAAAGCCTATTTTTTCTTAAAGGTGGAAAACAATCATGGGGAGGTGGTGAAAGAGTATTGTTAGGTTATAAGCTTTTCATTTTTAATCAGTGATCAAGTCATATGTGTCTTCGCCTGGGTTACCTTTTGCATATGGAAAGTGGATTAGCCCATTGAAAATTTAAATGCTGTTGAGTTGTTTTCTTTTCTCATGTTTCTTTAATGAATTGTTATTTTATATGGTAAATTGCTTCTCTGAATAAAAAGCCTGTTTAAATACTGGACTTTCAAAGAATTTATTAGGCAAATCCAAGGGGATGTCTCATAAAATACTTGGTTATGCAGATAGCTTGGTTGAGTGGAAGGAGTGCTGATTTATAAGATGTGGGGGTCTGGTGCAGCACAGACCCCAGTAGTTCCATGCCAGGGTACATGACCTTGACCCAGTCAGGTAACATGGCGTTTTCTTCACTGATACAATGATGGCTTTGGAGTGGTGGGTTTTCATGATCTTTTCTGAGTGAACACAAGCTATGATTCTGTGAAACTTTTAACAAAATAGACGGATTTTAAATATAATAAATTTGTGGATTTTTAATGATGAAAGGTTAGACTCGGAGAAGTTTTGCAAAAGTTTTGCATTTATAGCATATTCTGTAATAGTAGTAGAAATGTTGGAATTAGTCTGTTCCTCACCCAACAAACTTTCTAAACTTCAGCTCAGTACAAGTCAAGGCAATTAAAAAAAAATTGAGGGACACTTTTCTTTTTTCTCATGGGAGAGAGGTGGGTCTGCTGAGAGAGCTGTTAAGAATAGTTGATTAGTTGCAACATACCTACTATAGATTAGACAGAAATAATTGAAATTGAAATAGACATTTTTTTAAATTTTTTAATGTAGGATCTAATAACAGAAATGAGAAATATAGGAATTCATGAAGCCATGGAAATGAACCTGGGGCTATGTACAGGAAACTTGTCTTACCAAAGTATCAGGTTCTTCGGGTCGTGTAGATGGCTCTCCAGTGACTTATTTAACCCAGTAAATGTGCTCTTGGGTGTATTTTTTTAAATCTAATTTCTAAGCCTGTTCACTATAGCTCTTCCTTTTGGGCCCAGATCAACCTGTCAGTTTCTAAGAGAACGGCGGACCAAGCTAAGCTACTTTTTAGTGTAGTGGGTCTTGTCCATTGCGGTTTTCCCTTTTGACTTTGATGCCAACACAAAAAATACCTACTTTCCATTTCTACCTTGTAACTTATTTTGGTCAGTGTGATTATATGGGTTAAATTTTTATTTTTCTTATTAAATATGGCATTATAAAAAGAAATACTACCTTTTTTAAATTTCGTTGTGTCACAGAGCCAAAATATTTTCTACAAGAAACAGTGTAAATGTTATAATAAAAATAAATAGAAAAATAGGATCCAATATAGAGGAATATGTTAGCAGGTGATTTTTGAGTGTGGAAAATTTAAATCTAGCACGAATTTTAGAAACTGCCTGAATTGTTAGTGTAATGCAATTCCAATTTACTGTTAATTTAGCATTACCTTATTTGATTTACATAGTAATTGTTTTCTAATTAAGAAACTATGTCAGGGGTTTTTCCCTTACTAAACTTGATGCTTTCTTTCTATTAAAAGAAAAATTACATTTTATTTGAAGCATTCCTATATCAAACTGCTTATATGGTGGACTACCTACATTCCCCCATCCTAGTTTAACTAGTCTTAAGATAGATCGCTTGTGGAAATAGTTGATAGCTTAAATGCATCTTCTCACAAGTCAATTTCAATGACTGTGGGATTGGAATGCCCAGGCAGCCATAGTGTCACTGCTAATGACTGCCACCATGTTTAACTCCCCCAGTAGGAGTTACACTTAACCTGTCTCAGCTATACATATTGACATAATTACCATAGCAACAAAGCCACAAGGGGATTGGATATTTCCCTCCATTCCCTTTGACTTTTGGCAATGTTCTTTGGAGGAAGTTCTTTATATCTGACTACCCTTGAGCCTAGGCCTTGTTCTTTCTCTTTGTCTTGGAAAACAAAACAAAACAAAAAACAGTACCAAAGAAACTATTGATCATTTAAATTTGCTCTTTTGGTTTTGTTTATATCCAAAGGCATTCTATTTGAATAAAGCATGTCAAGGTAGCATCAGTCAAAATTTGATTCACTATGTTTGCAGGTGATGGCTTGGACAACAGTGTAGCTTCCCCCAGCACAGGTGACGATGATGACCCTGATAAGGACAAAAAGCGTCACAAAAAGCGTGGCATCTTCCCAAAGTAGCCACAAATATCATGAGGGCGTGGCTGTTCCAGCATCTAACAGTAAGTGGATTCTAAATGACATATGTAAACTAAATATGGACAATGAACCAGTTTTTATAGAAAAAAATGAGAAAAAAGTAATCCCTCTGGACTTGAAATATTTCATAAATCACTGTGTTCCCACAGTTTTTGCAAAAGTGTTAGCGCTTATTTCTTAGCTACATACCCCAAATGAGAAATTTTATTTAAAATTCACTATTGTGATTTTGTTAACTTTCATAAGTTAAAAGGTTTAGGTGTTCATGTGCACTTGTGATTTTAAGTATGTATATTAATGATGTTGATTTACTAAGTGTGACCCTTAAGTGCTCAGAACCATCTCCTACTAAGAAGAAAGTAAGACAAACCCTAGAGAGAGACTTAATATCTTCTGATGCTTTAGTGGACCTTTATAACAAATGGTCCACAAAAATTTAAATCATGTTGCAATGCAAGATGATCACATAATTTGCTTTTAAGTGGTTTGAATGCACTGGCTTCCATTACAACACATTCATGTAAGTCAGAGCTCCACAGTGAAAGTTGTCCCTGTATTTAGAACTGTAAAGGAAAACAGCAATATAGAGTCAGCTCTTCCTGTGTAGTCCCTTGTGACTTTTCAAGCACTGTAACAGTTTATATTGTCTGTGCGAGTATTGCTGTTTTCACTGCAGGAATTCTCCTGGAGATGTGAGAAACTGGAGATTTGGGGCTTTATGCCACTGGGGGATTTGTTTTGTTTGGTTATTGTCCTGAATGAATTTCATGTTCAAAATATTTATAAGAATAATATTTTGGTGGATATTTTTGCAAGTGCATACTGATTTAAGGAAGAAGACACAAGGAAGATTTGTGGATAAAATAATATTTTAAAAATCAACAAGACTGTTGACCAGGGGGGATTTCAATATGAGAGACAAAGAATGAATTTAGACAAGTTGTAGCAAAGTTACATAGATGAACAAATGTTAAAAACTCTTGAGGGTTGTTTTTTACTATCAGGAAGAAATATTTTATGTTACTATTTTTATCTTAGCTTGCTTTCCTAAAGTCATTTTTTTCCTTAAATATTAAAGTTAATCCTGCATTGACATAAACACGTGCGGAGCCTGTTTACCCTCATACCTGGGCCCACTTTCAAAGCTATGTTTCTCAGTGAGTTTTACGGGTACAGAGAGACAAACTCAGGGGATGTCTGAAGGCCATTTTGGTTCTGCTCCTCTGGATAGAGGCTGTGCCTCTAATCATACTCAAGGGTATAAATTAATCCAGATTTTCCAGTGTCAGTGAATAAGATAAAACTGAGAGCAGCTAAAAAAAAATAAATAAATAAAATAAATGTTTCCTCTCTTTCTCTTCTCCCCATCATAATTCCAAACAGTAACTAGACTACACTGACAATTTTTTAGTAAACTTTAGGGCTTGGGCTATGCTGGACATTAGTTAAATATTTAGATTGTTTTAGCTGTTATGATTTTAACATCATATCAAGTTTACCTAAAGTCTGATTCAGGCACCGTTACTTTTCTGACACCTGTTACACATGGATAGATATTTTGAGATCTGACTCCTGCAAGTTTCCCGTTGAAGATTATCAGTCACTAATAAACTGGGGGAGAAGAGGACTCAGGTCTTGAGGGCATATCGTGAAAAATGAATAATATGACATTTAGATAAGAAGTGGCAATTGGTCAGAGGTGTGTAGTACAATGATGCAGATGTAGTAATGCTGATATTTGATCTCCAGAGCTAACCAGCTAACTTGCTCTGTGGAATGAGTTGCTGTGGTGGGATAAAATCAGGTTGGCCCTGAAGTCACAACCAAACAATTTCTGTTTCCTAGACTAACAGAAACAATGAATAGATTTCTTCAGCCCCATCTCAATCTGCAAAGGAGTTTTGGCTTTACTTGAAGCTGAGGTGCCCCCGAATAAAATATAATCAAATATTGGTTCAGACAGAATCAGGGAGAGAGAGAAGCAAGTTATTTTATGCACCCACTAGTTTTCCTGTTTACCTAGGTTGAACTTTTATGAAGACCCTTGCAGAGAGCTACATTATCTTGAAACAAACAAACAAAACCAAAATAAACTTTCTAACAGCCTGCATGATTTTACATGCATTGCCTTGCTTATATGGACTATGTGTTTGTTACTGAGGCAATTGTAATAGAAATTATTCATGAACTGCCTGATTTCTTGAGGCCTGGATAATAGTTTTCAGTTTTGAGGTCTTTGCTGGCCTGTGCCACTGCCCTGAAAGGGGAAGCCCATTCATCCATGTTTCCCTAGCTTTCTATGAATGTTAATAGGTGTTGCCTTATGGTTTCCATTGGGTATTTCTATCCCCCTTACCCACTCCAATGCCATCTGCTCATACAGAAATATTGATTAATGATAATGGTCTGTAAATATCTAATTGCTCTTATAACATCATCCGAAGAGCAAAGTTAGGAGATACGTTTAAAATTTTCATCTTTTCCTTCCCCCAGTGAAAAAGATTCCTTCCCTCTTCTCTAATTGCAAGAGCAAATAGACCTCCAGTAATAAGGAACACCCGTTACCCTTGTTTTGTAATCCTTCTTGAAGGAATACATGGACTGCTTAGGTAATATTTGTAGTAAGGAGCTAATTCTAATAAATTCTAGGAAAACACCTATAGAATCTAAAGAGAGTTTTGTTGTTGTTTGTCTAAATGTAAGTAACTACTGACATCTTGGTGCTAATTCTTTGGTAACTTTATTTCAAGTTCTGAGAGGTCTTCAGGGATGCACAAGTCATTAGGAATTATCTGCACAAATTTTAAATGATCACATCATTGCTATGTGATAAATGTAACTTATCTAGAAAATCCTTTCTGCAATCTTTCTAGATATAAAAGAACCACTGAAATTCTGGCTAATTAAAACAATATGAATACCAATTTATTAGTAAATTGTAAACTAATCTTTTTTTTTTAATGCCAAAAGGCATATTTGAAAACCTCCCACACCTTTTAAAAGCAAATTGCTATTTCTGTTTAAAATAAATGACTCAACCCTTTCATTGGGTTTATTCAGTGAAAAAAATCTGCCCCTTGAAAGGGCTTTAAAGCATTTCTGTGTTAGAAGAGTAGAATAGGCCCTGAATTAAAAAAAAAAAAAGAAAAAGAAGAAAAGAAAAAACCTTTCTGGATTTGCACCCCAGCTGCATGAGAAGAAAAATGTGCCAGTCTGTAGTTATCCACAGGTAGATTTAATCAGTAGCACATTTTACTACTCCAAAAAGGGAACTAAAGCCTCATTCTTGGACTCATAGTCTCTAGCAAGCTAAACTGGACATACTTGTATATAATGAAAACAATAAAAGAAAAAGGAAACGAGTTTTAAACTTTGGTGATTATGGAGTAAGAGGAAATTTCAGTGAGGTAAATTCCCAGCTTAGACTTAGTTGAGCGTTGCCAGAGTTAAGTAGAGAGGGTCTCTTAAAAGAAACTATTCCCTGGCATTGAAAAGAATGAGTGACAGGATTTAAATAATAAGAGAGAATTAGAAAGAAAATAAAGACGTTTATTAATAAGAATACTTACATTTGCCTGAAGATAAATTATTGCAAACAATTAAAGTGTGCTTAATATTTGCATATGAGTCACTGTGTATTCATAATCAGTTCAGGGGCATATGTCATATCAAGGTTTCTCTTTCCTTCTTGAAGGCATTATTCCAACTGTAAACATAGCCTGTGATGTCATAGTGCTTAAGCTGGATGTGTTTTGCATATTATCAGTTCTTTTACTATATAGTGTTACAAAGATATGTGTCCAAGGGCTTAGTGAAAATGAGGAAAAGGAGTAAATGCCATGTTTAAGGTAAAAATCAAGGTTTTTTTTTTCTTGTTTTTCTACCCTATCATATTGCAGTCTAAAGTAGAATCTAAATAGAAAAGCAGTTAATGTGGTTCTTATTTAAAATATGCAGTGACTATATTTTTTCTGCATGGAGCTTCTGTGCCTCCAGGAATACCAAAAGTTAGGGAGAAGGGAGGTAGTCAGAAAGCATACCTGCAGATTCAGGTGAAGAAAGCATTCACGGGTCAATGTCCGGCATTGACCAGTCGGGGGTGGCTATCCTGACGGTGAAATGATTTTCATTCACACTCTCTCCTACTCCCCATTCTTTCACCATCCTGAGGATCCCATTTGGCTAAGCCTTACTATAGAGACAAACTTTGCTTCTCAAGTTAGACACACTTATGTGCCAAGTGTTCTTGTTTCATTTTCTTTCTTCTTTCTTGTGTGTGTGTGTGTGTGTGTGTGTGTGTGTGTGTGTGTACGTGTACACTTCTAGCCTGGAAAATTTTTGCGTGTGTGTGTGTGTGGCCAAATGTATGTCTTGATTTCTGATTTATAAGACTTTCCTCTCATTGTGGATAAAGCCAACGTAAGAGGTTGTAGAATCTTCCAGGTTAGAATAGCGTTTCCATAGAAACACTATTAGATGAAAAGTGCCCTGCGGGTCTGCCACTCTAAGGACGGAGTAAATGGAATTGAATTGGGAATTGAATGCTCTAGAAGAGACAGATGTTGTTTCATCGGTTTCACTTTAGTAACAAGATCTGTTGGAGTCATCTTAGTGTCATATCTCTCCTTGCCATTTTGGAAGAATTATTCTCTAAACATTATGAATTATTACAATGAAAAAATACACCTAATTGGTATCTGGATAATCCTTTCTGTTGATCGAAGTTAGCAAAAAGTTGAAAGGCAGATAGAAGAACTCATAGGTAGGCACATGGGCAGGTAGCAGATGAAATTTTCTCCTCTCCTCCCATTTCTATTTCTCTTTCTATTGCCCACCTTTGTATGCTGCCAGTTCTAACAGTGAATATTCCTTTTAAGCCTTACCAGCCAGCATCCTTCAACAAAGACGTAGGGGGAGTCCTGAGAAGGTGGTGGGGCAGGGGAACTGTGTTCTCACACTCTTGCCTGAACTGTTCATCAGGGTAATACAGAGTATTTGAGAAAGGCAGTTTCTTCTTCAAACTAATCCTAATCTACCTTAATTATCATGTGCCTGAGCCAAGGGAAGTGCTTTGTAGAGATAGCAGGGAACTTTGATTCCTTCTGCACTATGTGCTATCTGCAGACAGATCATTAAATTAAGAGCCTTGAAAACTAATATAAAGATGTGAGAAGGTTTTTTTTCCTTTCAGATGTCCATGTACCCTATCAAAAATTAGCTCTCTTACATACCTAAGAGAATATTTTCATAGTTTTTACTTTTTCCCTTATGTGTAACTGCCATTCACCTTCACCTCTGACCAAAGCTAGGCTTTGCTGAAACTAACCCAGGCTTGGATGACAAAATCCTTTATCTTAATTTTAAAAGATCTCTGCTACTTTGAAGATAGCATATTTCTACTTTGACTAGATAAGGACCCTGACTATTTTTTACTCAAATGGGACTCATCGGTCTGGGGAGGAAAATGGAGTTGATTATTTAATTACTTGAGGGGAATATTGGGAATGCCCTAATTCTTCTGTGATATACATCATATAAACTCTGTTTTAATAATGAAGCGGGTGGTTTCCAGATTCTGGGGCAACTGCCTTTTCTTTTTCTTAGCTGGTTATTGAAATCCTAATGGGATGGGTGATGAATTTTCTTAGGTCAGGTAAACTGAAAAGGCTACAGCTGGAATTCTTCACCCAGAAGAATCGGAGTTAATACTAATGATCATTGTGAATTAGAAGATCAAAGGAGAAGCATCAGCCTGTTCTCCACGTTGTTGCCCCAGAGGCCATTAGTGACCTGGCAAAGCTCTCTCCCAGCCTTCTCTGTGCCTCCTTCCCCCTTTCCTGGGCCTTTCTTCCCCCACTCATAGTTATGCACCTCTGACCTGGGGTAATTACAGTCAGTTGATGAGGAGGCATGGGGGAAAACAATCGAAAGTAAAATCAAAAGTCCAACTTTAAAATTGCCTATTTATCCAGGTATATAGCCTTTCTGAGCAAACGAGGTCTGTCTGAGACTCTATGTTACTTTCAGGGTGTGAGTGAGATTTTTGTGTGCAGTGAAATAAGTGGTTTATTCATTTCACCAATGGTTGTTTCACTATAAGAGATTTTTGTAGAGTCTGGCTGGCAATTTGTCAGATAATTCTAAAATTTTTCTTTTGTTTCCAAGGTTCAGATAAAAATACACCATAATTTGGTTTTCTGATATATTTTTAATTGGGCTGATTAAATAAAGGATTATGTGTAAAACAAAAGTGCCCATGGACTTTTAACAATTTGTTAAGTTGTTACTGATGCACATAACTGTTTGAACCCTGGCCAGCCATTTATACTTCAAAGCGTGTGTCAATATCATGTCTTCTTTTTATTTTAATTAGTGATGATATATTTCTTTTAAAGATAAAATATCAAACTTGGTCAGTGAACATGCAATCAATTTATCTTTCAGATTAAAATTGGAGTACCACACGAATACATGTGAGTGTGCATGTATTTTTTTAACTAACTCAATCCAACACCTAGGAATTTTATACAGGTTTCATTGTTTCTTTCTCAATGTTTAAGATTCCTACCGAAGACACCTTGCCTTAAAATATGAAGGTTTGGCAAAGAGAAAACCAGATGGATTTATTTTATAAAAGATTCTAGTGCTTTGGATTGTTTTGTTTTGGTTGGTTGGTGATTTTGCCAGTACAAGTAAATCTACAAGTCATGGGATTTGGGATCCTAGGACTTAACTGGGAATATCCACATCATATCTGTCTCCCGTGCTGAAGTGTGAGTATGACTATCTGCTCATGTACGTCTCTACTCCTACCATCTATGAATTTTAGTAGGGAAAATGGATCCATTTTACATCTTTTAATCCCCTAAGCAGCCATGTCCAACACCCTAATTTTCCTTCCTCCTGCTGATGTAGGTCCATGTCAGAGGGCAACCAAGTAGTGGAGACCACGTTGCAATGGTCTGTTGCTCAGCTCACAAAACACTCTGGGCCATGACCCAAGCTTACCTTTGATAGATTGAAAGCAATATGGTAGCAAAAAAATATTTGATTGATACTCCAGGCAGTAATGATAGGGATTGTGTAGATGCACATCAAGATGATCACTCCTGATGTGTGAGTGCTTTCATTTCAGTGTGGCTCATCCTTCCTTGTGTAGAGTCTGGAGTGTGGTAAGCTTGGCTAGCAGCTGTGGACTTGATACTCACTCCAATGTGTCAAGAGCCAGAGAGTACGCTCAAGAACTCAGATAAGGCATCTCTTTCTTGGTGGGCCAGTGGAGAGCCTCCAGGAGCAAAGGAGTAGCCGGAAGGGCTATGCTACGCAACCTTCTAACATTTTAAGGACTTGTTTTTCTTGCCATTGCAAAACACCTTCACTTAGCAAATTATAGCCCAGTGAGCATGGATCCCAAGATGAAATGCATTCCTCTATCTAAAGAAAAGGTAGACCCTAAATAACTTGATGTTATGAAGGCCAACATCCTAAATTAGTTGAGATAGAAATGACTTTTTTTTTTTTTTTTTGAGCAAGAGTATTGCTCTGTCTCCCAGGCTGGAGTACAGTGGTGTGATCTCGGCTCACTGCAACCTCCGTCTCCTGGGCTCAAGTGATTCTCCTGCCTCAGCCTCCTGAGTAGCTGGGATTACAGGTGTGCACCACCATGCCCGGTTAATTTTTGTATTTTTAGTAGAGACTGGGTTTCACCATGTTGGTCAGGCTGGTCTTGAACTCCTGACCTCACGATCCCAAAGTGCTGGGATTACAGGCATGAGCCACCATGCCCTGCCAGACGTGATTTTATGTTTTTAGAAATATTCTGAAATAGAGTTCTTGGTGAATTTGAATGTCCTGTTGGCATGATCTCTTTAAAAAAAATGGAGTGATATATATAAACTTGACCTTGTAGCTGTCTGTGCATTTCAGTTCTTAATAATCTATGGTCAGTTTTTATCTGTTTCCACAATTACCTTTGTTGCTAGCATCCCTGCAGCACCCAAGTGCTCTCATTTGCCCCATGGCACAGATTACCCTAAAGATTTGGTACCCAGTTTTTGGGATGTCCAGAGACCAGCAGGTACAGTTTGTTAACATGAACACTTATCCTATGAAAGATCAAGGATGTTGCAGTTTATAGAAGTTTAGAAAAAATTTCTGTTGCAGTTTATAGAAGTTTAGAAAAAATTCTTATCTATTATTTAAAGAAAAGCCAGTTTGCTAACTTCAAGAGGGAAGAACTTCACAAAAATGAATTCATTGAGAAAAATAAAATAAAATAATTTCTGTCTGCAAAATGTGACTTTTATTATAGTTTTTAAAATTCAGCTATTAATTGCTTGGCTATTTTGACATTGGATTATTCCATCCTTTTAACAGCTGAAAGAAAAAAACTGATCATAATGCTAAAAATTTAATATGTACGTATGTGGTGCTTTATTGTTTAATATTTTCCTATACACTGGATTCATAAGACAATCCTGTGAGGTGAGCAGGATGACAAACATGAAGTTTAGAGAAGTTAATGATTTTTCTTTTTTGTACTTTTTTTTTTTTTTTTTTGAGACTGAGTCTCGCTCTGTTGCCAGGCTGGAGCGCAGTGGTGCCATCTTGGCTCACTGCAACAACTGCCTCCCAGGTTCAAGCGATTCTCCTGCCTCAGCCTCCTGAGTAGCTGGGACTACAGGCACGTGTCACCCTGCCCAGCTGTTGTTTGTATTTTTATTACAGACAGGGTTTCACTGAGTTGGCCGGGATGGTCCGATCTCTTGATCTCATGATTCGCCCACCTCGGCCTCCCAGAGTGCTTGGAACTACAGGCATGAGCCACCGCACCCGGCCAGTTAATGATTTTTCTCAAGATCAAAAGCGAGGAACTGGCTGAGCTTGAACCAGGATCTCCTGACTTGAATTTCCATGTGCTTTCCACTACGCTGCCTCAGCAAATCAAATCGCATTGTGGAAGTTCAAAGGTATAATTATAATCTCATTCCACAAGCTAGCTAATTAGTATTTTTTTAAAATAAAAATATGAGCCAGAGGGCTTGGCATAAAACTTCATAATACAGTCTGGTGGTTATTAGTAACTAAGGGTCAAGGATGGTCCTTCCCTTTCTGGAATCTTTTTCTACAAATATCTGCCCATAAAAAGGGCAAAGAAAGCTACAGCTGTTGATATTTTGTGACAATCTTAATAATTTTTGCATTTTTGGAATTTTAGATTTTAAACATTTTTTAACTTCCCCTCCTTCCTTACAGAAATATGTAAATCTTACCCATGTCTATTACTAACAATGTCTGATAGTGCTTTGGGGGTGAAGAATCTTTCCTTATGCAAATCCTAACTAAACCTTCTAACACAGAATTTAGCTCCTTGAAGATTTTTTGCCTGTCACGTGGCCAGGACGCCAAAGAGCTATGTCTTTAATTTGCTTTATGGAGATACAGGAAACTGCTTATGCAGCCCCGATTACTCTTAAAACTACAATCCAACTGTCGTTTCTCAGCAAAGAAGGCTGCTAAACCCAGGAGAATTAAGCCGCCACTCTGGGGTATGACACCGAGGTCTGATCATTTTAAAGCTAGTAATAACCAGAATCCTAAAATTCTTATGAATAAAATGTAATTTTAGTAATGTTTCCATAAACAGTGGTAATGGAGGCATTTTAGTAGGCAGTGACATTAGTCACATCGAAATTGTACCACACTGGCTTTTAAATTACTCCACCTGTCTGTATGAATAGAATTTTCAGTGTAAAAGCAGAGAGACAGCTGCTGCTAATGTCTCCTTCTCCCTGTGCAGATAATGCTGGCAAATCTACATGCAGAAAGGACTGGCTTGTGATGTAAAATGGTACCTGACCCTGCTGGCTCCTGAGCTGCAAAGCAGTACCTTTAATTACCAGTGGCTGTGTTTAGTTGTTGATATGAAAATGTCAGCTTCCAGGAGTGTAACCTCAGGTTCACTCCCTCTAGTAATGTCACCCATCGTACAATATTTTTCTTCCACCCACATCCGTAATACGATGGGTGAGCATTTATCTTGATGTGTTTCAGAAACATGCAAGGCATTAATACTTAAAAGGAAAATGCCTAATACTGTACAACTTGATTGATGATCTTTCTGTTGGAGAACTTTTAAAGATTAGTGGAATCTGGTTCCTTCTTCTAGCCAGAATAGAAATATGGTATGCTGTTTATACCTTCAAAGGGCTTAGTATCATTCATCTAATACAAATACAGGTTCTTAAGTGAGGATCATGGCAGGCATTTCACAGAGCAGAAAGGGTAAAGCATGGACGGGCTTGAGAATATCAAATCGGTTCCTACGTGCCCATGTTTCCTATTGATAGATGAGGAAGTTTACTTTTTAGAGAAGCCTGTTTGCTCTTAGCCTTTTGGTTATGGTTCTATTGTGGCAGCTCCATTGAGACAAGAGTGGGATAGGCGAGGGGATCATCCTATTGGAGGTGCCTGTTGCTGACAATGTATTTGATAAAATAGTAGATAGGAGATATACGTGTCTGCCTCATTGGCAGGCATTTTATTTTTTTTTTGACTTCTTCGCACAACTGGTGTTTTCGTGTTTAATTGAACAAGGAATGAGTAGTAAATGAAAGCTGCTGCCTGAAATCCCACTGTGAGCATGTTTTGCACTTGGCTCCCCAGTGACAAGGCAATTTGTGAAATTATGTGACGGAGTAATTAGATGAAGCCCGGGCTCCTGACTGTTGCCATGCATATGTGGCGAGGGTTTGTTAGGAAGAGGGAGGGGGAGCAAAAAAATAGATTATTACTCTGGCAAGTCGGCTCAAAGCTTCTACATTTATTTGTAAACAGAATATTTAGTGACCGCATAGGAAGTAGCTGTAATCACCAGCTCATAAAGAAACCACAGCAGAGCTTTTGGATTTTTGCAGAGTGCTCATGTAAAATTTAAGCTGGGAGGCAGAATCCCTGTTAATGTAATTAGGATCTAATTTACCACCCTTTGCACACAGATGTAATAATGTCTAGATATTTATTCTATCTTTAAGCACGTTACATATACCTCAGTGCAGCAGTTACTGAACAGAAACAGGTGTGAGCAGTTTCCTAATTCGTTTTTACACTGTAAACACATAGCAATTTAAGGGAAATATTTACCAAAAACGAGGGGAAAGGATGTCTGCAAATGAGGCAGTAATGGACAGTTGCCCTTTATGTACTGATGGATTTCTCAATGGTTAAGTAAATTAAAGCAAATGCTAGAAAAATCAATAGGCCAGCATAGTCTTGGTTTTGCCTCATAGACTTCAGGACAGAATGACAGATGTGGTATCTATGACCCATTTAAGTATTAATGCTTGAAAAACGGCTTATGCATGCAAGGTTGTAGGCTCAGAAACGTTCTCCTATATTAAATTACAGACAATAATATTTTTAAGTATACGTGGAATTTATATGTTTCAGTTAGGTTGTTCTTATGTGTTACATTTACACTGGAAGATTAGTTGCTTAGTTGTTGCAATAGCACCATAAATCAGTTTTGAATGATCCCACAAGGAAACATCTTCATAACACTGTAGTTGGAAGGTGAAGATGATGTATTCTGAGCTGACGTGTATGGCGAAGTGAATATGCTCAGTAGCATTCTATGTGGAAACCAAATTAAATTTAATTAAGGAGTAGATGCTCAGAGCCTTTGGAAAAAAATCTGTAAAGTAGCATTCAAATGCGGCATTGTAATTCAGTTAATCTCCAGGGCTACAAATGCTGTATTTTACATTTGAACTAACATGGGTAACATGTCACATAGGTCGACTGTCATAGCACGTGGAATTGTAGAGCTACTCTGATGCCCTAAGTGGAAGGTGTTAGCCTCTGAGAATGAGAAAGCAGGCCTCGTTTGGTAACCCCTCAGAATGTTAGTTTTTCCATCCATTGTTCCCATTTCTAAAAATTAATTACTAACTTCAAGATAAATAATTTAAATACAGTCAGAATGTTGGTTTGTTGACTACCAGAGACAGGAAGGCAAGGAGAGAAGCAAGGTCAAATGTACTTGCATGTCAGAGACCGAAGTTTGCTTTTATGATCGAAATAAAATGGAGAGTTAAAGTTATTATCTGGTCATTGGAAGAGAAGGTGCCTTTTGTTGGAGAGGAAAAGAGTTTTGCTACCTTGAAGTGTCCTGTTTACCTTCTTGTGCTGACTGAACTTAGACAATAATTGCTCAACTATCTTCCTTGCTCATGACAAAGCAGGCATGGTCCAGCCTGACTCTGGGTTTTGAAAATCAGTATGTAAAGGTGATAACGTGGCCAGCTGTGGTGGCTGTCGCCTGTAGTCTCAGCACTTTGGAAGACTAAGGCAGGAAGATCTCTTGAGCCCAGAGGTTCAAGACTAGCCTGGACAACATGGTGAAATCCACCTCTATAAAAAGTTAAAAAATTGGCCAGGTGTGGTAGCTAACACCTGTAGTCCTGGCTACTTGGGAGGAGGTTGGAGGATCACTTGAGCCCGGGGGGGTGGTTGAGACTGTAGTGAGTCAAGATTGCGCCACTGCACTCCAGCCTGGGCGACAAAGCAGGACCCTGTCTCAAAATGAATAAATAAATAAAATTTAAAAAATAAAGGTGATACTGTGATAAGTCATATTGGTAACATTGCCAGATTGGTATGATGGAAAGAAGTAGAGGCCGGGTTCAGTGGTTGATGCCTGTAATTCCAGCACTTTGGGAGGCTGAGGTGGGCGGATCGCCTGAGGTCGGGAGTTCGAGACCAGCCTGACAAACATGGAGAAATCCCATCTCTATTAAAAGTACAAAATTAGCCAGGCGTGGTGGTGTATGCCTGTAATCCTACCTACTCGGGAGGCTGAGGCGGAGAATTGCTTGAACCTGGGAGGTGGAGGTTGTGGATAGCTGAGATTGTGCCATTGCACTCCAACTGGGCAACAAGAGAGAAACTCTGTCTCAAAAAAAAAAAAAAAAAAGAAAAAAGAAATAAAAGAAGAAGAAGAAGTAGAACGATTGTTTAGGTTCTAAGTAGAAGTCTTTAATCTTTTTTTATTTTCACAAAAATATTTTACACAAATATTTCACGCAAATATTTACATTTCTCTGAATTTGTATCATGAGATTTAACAATAAACACATTTGGAGTTTTAACTGAGGTATAATGAGTAACTTTGAAAAATGAAAGTCTATCATCTAAAAAACCAGAAAATGAAAATCACTACAGAATTGAAAATTATTTTGCTTCTTTAAAAACAGTGCTCCTTGGCTGGGTGCAGTGGTTCATGCCTGTAATCCCAGCACTTTGGAAGGCCAGGGCAGGCAGATTACTTGAGCCCAGGAATTCAAGACCAGCCTGGGCAACATGATGAAACCCTGTCTCTACAAAAATACAAATATTAGCCGGGCATAGTGGTGCACACTTGTAGTCCCAGCTACTCGGAAAGCTGAGGCAGGAGAATCACTTGAGCCCAGGAGGCGGAGGTTGCAGTGAGCCAGGATCACGCCACTGCACTCCATCCTGGGTAACAGAGCGAGACCATATCTCAAAAACAAAAACAACAACAAAGAAACAGACAAAAACAGTGCTCCTTAAGCTACAGCATGCATTTAAATTATCCGTGGATCTTTTTTAAAATGTAGATTCTGATTCAGTGGGTTGGGGCCTAAGATTCTGCATTTCCAGCAACCTCCCAACGCTGCTGATGCTGCTGGTCCACAGACCGCACCTTGGATAGAAAGGATCTAAGGTACACAAGCAAGATGACAGATTTTAAATGGAATGAGGATTATTCTTCTCTATCTTTGATTTTTATACTTTGATTTTGCCTCCTGATTTTGAAACTTACCCCATTGGTTTTATCATATTAGTTTGACAAATTGTTTTATTTTTTTTCTCTGCCAACTTTCAGTGCTTTTTCAGCATATAAGAACTTCCTTTTGAATATCAAAGCACTTTCATTGGATCCCTCAAGTACTCTGAAAGTTTCTGATAAACCCAGGGCTCTACAGAAGGAGAGACTATTTCTTCTGGGCTCATTGACTGTGCACTTGTATGTTCGGGGTGGGTGGAGAGGTAGCGCTGAAGGTCCCATGATACAGAATGTTGTGGTTCACCTCCACCACAAGGAAACATCTTCATAGCTTCAGGGCTTTGGTGACAATCTGCAGCAACGGAAGTTATCATGGAGTGAGGGCAGTGTGTGTGGTGTGCTAGCTCCCAGACTTCTGCAGAGGCTCTGCAGATCAGGTAGCCTTTGTCAGTGAGAAAGTAACAGAATCACTAACTGCAGAAACCACACATGTGTTTGAGGGGAGAACTGCGTTTGCCCCTTACACTTCTTGCCAACTTTATGTCTGCTCCAGGAAATCCTTTTGTATTCCCACTGCCCTGTGTACTTTATCTTCCATGGGCACTGTCACTCTCAAATTTCGCAGCATCCTTGAAGGAAGGTGAATTTGCTTTCAAAAGTGAGTATCTGAAAAGTATATTTCGTCCAGTGTGGCTAAGATCTAAGGAATTATGCATACCTATTAATCATTGCTTAGCAGGTAAATTCTCTCACTCATTAGAGTTCACATGCTGGATGTACTTTCTTGAAATTAGGTCATTTATTTTGGTCTAAGTCATTGAGGATCAAAGGTCATAAGGAATCCAAAAGCCATTAGTCAGGGTTCTTTTCTGGACCTCTTAGATGTCATTGTACGAGTCACCCATGGCAGGCCGGGCCTGGCCTGCTGTCAGGGAGCTGGCAGGGTGCCTACTTTATTTCCAGTTTGCATAGATAAAAAGCAGAGCAGCGACTCTTGGAATCACTATAAAAATAAGCTTACATAAAATCTCCATTTGAAATACAGTATGTGTGTGCCCCTGCATGCTTTCTCTTCTGGAAGCCATGGGAGCTAGAAATCAAAATTAGGAAGCAAAGAGAGACAGACATCTGATGCCATTGTAGACTACTCTTTGTTTGGGTGCAGGCATTTATAATTTATGGTAAATTTAGTGAAGACCAAATTTTCACAAAGAATTATAATAATGACAAACCAAGCAGTTTAATTTGCTAAACAAAATAAAAATAAAGGCATCGCTTAACCATTGTCAAACATATATATACATATTTATACATATATGTAGGTACCCACTCTTAATAAGATTGAAGTGCATTTGTCAGTATCAGAAGTGTTGGGCAAGAGATATAGTCAAGTCAATTCATTCACTTCTCCCGTTGAGCCCTGTAAGTCTCAGGCCCACACCTTGAAGTGAAAACATCGTCAATTACCGAAATGACAGGTGCTCAGGACTTACTTCCTGAAAGATGTTCATGCTGGACCAGAAACCACGAGCACTCAGCAACATTCATCACTTTGTTCAAGAGAGACCGAAAAAACTGTGGGGTGAATTTGCAAGGGAAAAAGGCCCAAATATTACATGCATGCATGAAATAGCTATGTCTGAATTTCTAAAAGTCAGAAGGAAGCAAGTATCCTATTTTAAAAGATTATTAATTGTTATTTAATAGCTAACTTGCATGTGATCTTACAATTAATAATTGTATCCCCATTTCACAGATAAAGGAACTGGGACAGAAAAGGTTAAAGATCTAACAGCGATCTTAGTGTACAATGAAGTTGGGACTGGAAACAAAACTCAGGGCCATAAATTTCAACTTCCTGGAGCTCACCACTTCCATACCCTGACATTTAAAATTATGACTTGTTATTGTTCTTGAAATCGTCTTGCATACACAGTTGACTAGAACTGATGAGAATTGAGGCAGAAGTCCACACAGCCTCATCAGAGTCATACCTTCGACAGAGTGATTCCAGAGCAATCACAACTGCTCTATGGTCAGCCAGACTGGGGGCCCCTGTGTAGCTCCTTTGCTGTCCCTAGAGATCTCTGTGGCTCTGATACCTGTACTGCAGTAAAAGCAAGTGTGTGTGTGTGTGTGTGTGTGTGTGCGTGCGTGTGTGTGTGTGTGTGTGTGTGTGTGTGTGTGTGTGTGTTGGGGGAGATGGATCGTGCTGGCATTAGGGCCTTTATCTATGAATACCTTATGCTTTTTGGTTTGAGAAGAGATGGCTAGAATAGTTTCTATGATATGATGAATTAATCTTACCACACTGCAGGAAAAAGCAGCTTTTAAACATGCTTGTTATTTTACCCACCATAAATCATGGCAAAACTTCAGGCCATATCTATCTTATCTTTGAATTGCAATATAAATGGGGTCATTAAAGTATTTTCCAAGTAAGTCAAATGCTTTTTGAGGGCCTACTATGTACAAGGAACTATATACATCTGGAGCATTCTCTGATGTTTGAAAAGGGCATGGATCTAATGTGTGGTGCAGTTTACAGAAAACTGGAGTGAACAGAACAGTCAGGAGACAACTGTAACAGTTTAGGTAAGAAGGCTCTGCTGTAGGAGTACAAAGAAATGGATGAGTAGAAGATATTTTGGAGGTAAATCTGGTATCTCACAAATAGAAGCATTCATTCAGTTACCTCCACAGACACCAGAGATATATATAGAGTCATGCTCCAGAGAGTGCCAAGAGAAAAAAGGAGGAGGCCAAAGACAGAATTTGGGGGGATGACTATTTCTGAAGGCTGTGTGGAGGAAAACAGAGAGAGAGCAGAACAGGTAGGCAGGTCTCTGTCACGTACTTAGGTGGCATGAATTCATTTCTGGGTCCGCTTCCAGATCCAATGTTTTATTATTCTAATAAAAGCAAGGAAGGTACAATGGTAAGAATGTCAAAGAATCCATTCCCCAGACTAAATCCGTCATGGCCTGCAAACTGGCTCCCCTTGCTGTCATCATCATCTCAGTTCATGACATCACCATAGACCCAGAAGCTCCAACCCAGCTGAAATCCAGGAGTCATCCTGGAAGGTCCCCTCTCCTTCCCCCTTCACAGGCAGTTGCTCATCCCTGAGTCCCACCAATTCTCCCTCCTAAACACTTCTCCATTCTTCTTCCCACCTAGCTCCATTGCCTCTGCCACAGGTCAGGCCTGTATGTCTCCAGCTTCCTCAGTTCCTTCCCCAGCCTTCCTGCCTCCAACGTTGATCCCTTACAAAGCATCCCTTATTTTGCCACAGTTTTTCTAAAACAAAACTTGGCCAAGTCTCCTTCTACTTAAAATCCTTCGATATCTCCCTACTACCCTTAGGATATAAGACAAACATCCTTGGTGTGCCATTCAAGGAGCCTTTGAGGTTTGACACTGGTGCCCTGAGTGTCCTGGCCCCTCTCTCGCCATTTCCATACAGGCTTCCCATGCATGCCATGCTGCAGCCAAGCTGAAGGCTTACAGCTCCCCATTAGTGCTGCACGGTCCTGTCCTCTGTGCACCTTACGTGCTGTTCCCTCATCTAGGATACATCACTTCCACCACCCCTTCTCCACTTGATACTTTCCTCCACATCCTTCACATCTTATTGCAATTGTCACTGCTTGGGGGAAGCCATTTGTTGTTCTCCCCCAGGAGAGGGAAAGTGGACCCTGCCCAGGTCCACGGCACCTTGATGAGACTCTGATAGGAAGCGCTTATCATAGTGACTGTCTATTTATGCTCTGCCTTTCTATCTAGAGGTCAGGATTTAATCTTTCCTCTCTACACCTTCAGAGCTGTACTATAGATGCTTGATATTATTTATTGACCAAAGCAATGAGTACAGTTGCAAAACAGAAATGACCAAACTCTGGGAGCTTTCTGAGTAGAAAGGCTGGAAAAAATCCAATATAGGGGTTAGGATATCATTAATAAATGACTTTTGTCATTTATTGTTTATCTATTTATTATTATTGTTTCTTTTAGAAACAGGGTCTCATTCTGTTGCCCAAGCTGGAGTGCAGCAGTGCAATCTTGACTCACTGCAGCCTCCACCTCCCAGGTTCAAGTGATTCTCCTGACTCAGCCTCCTGAATACTGTGACAATAGGCACGTGCTACCACACCTGCTAATTTTTTTAAGCTGTTTGAGGCATTTGGAAGAGAAGAAGTTGTATTATGAGGCATATGATGATACTGCAGTGGAGGTAGCAAAGGTAGATCCTTTTGCAATCACTTGAGGAAATATACTAAAGGATATGGTTTAGACAGAAGCTTCAGGAAGTGGTAACAAGAAGGCATGGTTTTTCTTTTATTTTTTAATATTTAGGAATATGTTTATGCATAGAATTGAATTCAGCTACCTTTCTTGGAGTTGCTACTATGTTCCATGCAATTTGTTAATGCACAGCCTACTTACTTACTTAGGCAATAGAGACCTTTGAAGATCAAAGTAGAGAGGGACTGATTACTGGAGCAAGAATCAAGGGGTAAGCTGGCAGTGGAGGGGGAGGGTGATGAGATGGCATCTCAGAGTAAGAACGTAGCAATAAGAAAGAAGAAGGCAGAGAGATTTAGAAATGAAAAAGGGTGCTATTCTCCTCCTTGATCTTTTAGCAGGCTGGAGGCAAAGTTAACTGATACATGTCCAAGAAGTAGGATTAGGAGCTGGAGGAGAGTGGAAGTCATTTGGAAAAATTGCTGTTGGGAACACAGTAGGCAGAGCAAAAAAAAAAAAAAAAAAAAAGAAAGAAAGAAAGAAAGAAAAAAAAAAGAAAAGAGAAAAAGACTTTCATGGTATAGTTGAGAATACATATAGAAGTAGCAGTAGATACCACACTGTGACCAAGGACTGGCCAGACTTTTAACAGGCACATTTCATAATCAATCTGCATTTCACATGCTAAAATGAAGGCAATATTGAATTCTTAGTGGTTTTCCACAGGAAAATAATTTCATTTTCTATTCCTTAAAAATTAGTACCATGAGGAACATTCATTGAGCCCCAATCTGAGTCACTGAAGTTTGTAGTATCACATGTAGGTTAGTGAACTCAAGATTGCATTAAAGGTTTTTATCACAGTTTTGGAGGAAGTTATCGTGCAATTATTGTACATTATCTTTCAGTACAGGTTGTATAAGAAGTTTGCAAACTTGTTATTGATAACCTTTGAATGTGAGTTCAAAACCCATGCAAATGCCACTGTCTGCTAAGATAATTTTTTTTCTTGCCATATCATTTGAGAGAAAAGGGGAGTTTTAAATTTAATTAGGACAAATCTACACAACATTGTAAAATATCGGAGCAACTGTACACATTAACAAGTGAACAATCTCAGATATGTTCCAGAAAACCTTCCTCTGCTGGAAGCCTTATTTTTAGCAATGGGAAGGAGAGAAGACTGGCTTGGACAGACTACTTTAGCTTCACAAGTTGCATTAATCTTGACACTGCTCCAGAAGAGTCTAGTATTGTCATTTTGTTTTGATGGTAAATGATATGCACCTGGCTTCATGAAATAAAATGGTACCTACATATAATAAACAGCTCCTTGCCATATACAAAGAACAGTTAGCTCAGTGTGATCAAGTCAAGTCACAGATGACTCATGTGAAGTCTCTCTGTTTAAACAGGAAGGACCACTTACAAGCAAACATGCTCACAGAAAAATAGCTAAGTAGCGAAATAAATAAATAAAGAGCCCAGTAGTCTTTCAAACATGTATTAGAAAACAAATTACAAATTGGTCTCCTATTCAGTACTGAAAGGCAATGTCAGGACAGTGTTAGAAAACCAACTCTCTGGTAGCTGGTATATTGTGAGCATTTCTGCCCTTGTCTTTGGGAGTACCACACACACAGTTACATGATGCATAAAGGCGAGGGTCATTTCTAGGACAGATAATTGAACATTAATACTCGCTGACATTGTTGAAGGAATGATACGTCAACCTGACAGGACCTATGTGCTTACATCTGCTGATTGGCTGCGGATGGAGGTCCTGTGTGTCAGGATGAGACCCCAGGACTGACTGCGGCAGGGCCAAGGATGCGGCAGCCATTAATCATGAGCTGCCATCTTGAGCCAAGATAGTGTTTGTAAAATCACTCAACATCTTGTGTGTGGCTGGCAAGTTCCATCTGTTGTATACTAGATTTTGGTAGGTATGACCCTCAGCTTGAAAAAAAATCATTGCAGACTTTTGGTTTGCATCATCTAACCAGAATTTTGTGGACCAGATGTCCTTTGCATGTATTTCTTTCTTTTTTCTGAAACTAGTTGTAACTAGTTTTAGTGGCTGAAAGGGAGGTTCTGAGATGGTGTGTCTTCTGTTCCTATGGGAATTAGTTTTGATGAGTTTCTGGTTTCCTGATTCACCATAGATAGTCAGTATAATGAAGAAATCCAGCAAGAATTAAACTGAAGTTACTTGCTGTGATTTATTTTTTCAACTCTCCACAAAATATTAAACCCTGTAGGCAGATTTTTGAACAGGAGAAAAGAGGTCTATGCAATTATTTTCTTATCCCTGAAATCACATGAACAGCACTTTCCTCCCTCATTTATAATAAATCTTTAGTGAGTTAATTCTGTTGCTGCAGTATTTCCACAGCCAACACTTTAGTGAACGTGTATCCTTTCAGAGGGAAAAAAAAACAACATGGAACAATCACGAGGCCCTCTGACACTCACCCCAATTGTGCCTTCTTAAAATAGGGGTAAACACTCTGGCAGTAGTTACTCAGTGTGGGTTTCCACTGCATAAAATGTTATAAAATAGGGCCCCTGAGAGCATCCATTATCACATATTGGTTAACATCACAGATTTTTAAAATCCCAGTTGCCTTGGTGCCATAAAAAAAAAAAGCTTTCATCTGTAAAATCTAGTTTCCCTTTGTTATTAAAATAAATGAAGCCATTAAACAAAATATATGCATGTGATAGTCGAGTTCATCATTTGGCATCATCAAAATGATGGAATTTTGCATTTTTAAAAATTGGTGCTGCCATCTTAGCAGGTTTGATGTGAGCCACAGAATCCAAATGTGCTGGAGGCTTCTGACACTTTATGACATGACACATATTTCTCTCTTTAGTCTTCTAATACATATATATTTACCTGGCTCTCCTTCAACAAAAAGTAGAATTCTGTTTAAGAGAGCTAAAAAGAAGACAGCTTTTTTTAAAATCCAAAATCCTGCAATCAAATGAATTGATTATAACTATTGATGAGCTTGTATTGTGACTGTGCTGGAATTGAAATAATTTCCAAATACTTTATTTCCAAAGGTTTGTTTTTAATTACAGCTGCATTTGGTTGGCATGCAAGGGTGAGTTCTCAGTCTTGATCTATCCTAGCTGGAGCTCAGGCCAAAAGATCCTCTGCTCCCTTTTCTCGAGAGCACACTTTTCTGCCAAATGTGGCGCCCGTCCCCTGCCAAGGAAGGTGGGCGAGTTGCCACTTCTGACTTCCAACCACCAAAAGACAAAGGCGCTCAACATTCCTAAGTCCACTGAGCCAGAATGGGCCTCACACCTTGAAGGATCCAGATTATTATTGATTCTTTTTTCTCCCATAGACTTTATAATATAGAATATTTTCTTAGTGCCTCCAGTCAGTCCCCGAGGGTGATCTAGGCACTTATAGCAATGTGTGACCCCTTGAAGGCCACTGGAGGGTCATTGAAGTGTCCTTACTCATCTGTCTGAGGCCTGAGCACATCTACACTGTCAGTGTCACCTCTCTATCTTGCTTTTTTAGTGTCTTTTTTTAACACTCTTTGAGTAAGAACCTAGTAATTATTTATTTACTTCTGTGAAGCTCAAATAAACTCAAGATGAGTTGGAACTAAGTATAAAACATCTAGTAGGGAAAACATAGCCTCCTTTCCTTTTAACGGGGCCCACTGCATAATTTGTGGAGAATGTGTAAATTCCTCTCATAAATTATGCAGGGCTTCTTAAAAAATATTTCAAGATGGCAACAGCAGCACATTAGGCCAAGCATAGGGTCTGTCTATGTGGGGTTCTCTGTGTTACTTACAGGCAGCACACCCATGAAGCCACTCTGCCTTCAGAGATCTTGGAAGCAAGTTTGTCCAAATAAAGAGAATTACAAGAAAGCATTAAAACCTAATTTCACAGTAAAAAAATCTTTACAAGAATTACCTAGTCAGATCTTCTTCCCTGCAAGTTGAGAACTATATGTATTTTATGTATTTTTACATAGATTAACCCAATCTTAAGAGTCATCTCAGATTCAGCTACTGTTTACTAATCCCTAAATGTATGCCAGACACTGTGCTAAGCAATCTGATGTGTGCTGTCTCATTTGACCTCCACCATGAGGAAGCAAGGCTCGGAGAACTGAAATGCTTTGACCAAGGTCATAAAGTTACTGTGGGTTCTAAAGACTTAACTTTAGTTATATAACTAAATTGATACACCGAATTGCACCTCTTAAAACTAACTTTTTGGGCTGGGGACAGTGGCTCACGCCTGTAATCCCAGCACTTTGGGAGGCCGAGGCAGGCAGATCATGAGGTCAGGAGAGCAAGACCATTCTGGCTAACATGGTGAAACTCCATCTCTACTAAAAATACAAAAAAATTAGCTGGGTGTGGTGGCACGCACCTGTAGTCCCAGCTACTCATGAGGCTGAGGCAGGAGAATTGCTTGAACCCAGGAGGAGGAGGTTGCAGTGAGCCAAGATCACATCACTGCACTCCAGCCTGGGTGACAGAGCGAGATTCTGTCACCAAAAAAACAATTTATTTTAAAATGTTTTCCTTTAGATTTGCCATTTGTAAATGTGTAACCACATCACTGAAGCATGAATGGACTTCATGACCACTCTCCTGGGCTAAACGGGCTGATGATTCTCCACACAGGCCTAAGTTCTCTTCAGAACTGACTTAGGAAGGGGGAAAACTAGCGCCTTCCATATGTAGTTAGCAACCTTAAGTCACAAGTGGAATGGCAAAGAAAAACGTACTAAAGCAAAACTATATCTAGTTGTTTCAAGAGAAACAAACAACTCAATCCTAACTGGGTAAGGACATTTCTGTCCCAAAGTGTGTTTTAGAAGGGGCAAATGCCACTCTTTAAGACTTTTTAGCATTACCAGTAAGATTATGTATATAAGTTTGTTAGGAATGGTGACAGCCAATTTAAAAGTGATGGTTTTGTTTGATTTTAGTTTAAGTTTTAGTTAAGTTCTTTGTTTCGTCCTGGGCAGTGCACGTTTACACATTAAAACAGAGGCTGGGTCAGCTAACTCACAGTGGGTTTCTGACAGATGTAGCCACAGCTTTTTATTTTATCATTAACAAGATAAACTTTGAGCTTCAGTAGAGTGTAAAGACAACTAGATTGAGAAGTAGGAGGCCTTAGGGCCACAACTTCCCAGTCACGTAACCCTGTATTACTTGCCATGTGTCCACTCTGAATTTTGTTTTCTCTTCTATAGAATGAGGGCAACATTTCCTGTTCTTCTAATTTCACCAGTAATTGTGAGGTTCAAACTTGGCAAAATATAATAAAACCTCTTTGAAAATGTAAAGCTATATACAAATATAAGGGATCACCCATCTCAAAGTCTTAAAAAAAAAAAAGGCCAAACTAGCCTTCAAGTTAACTTTGATGAAATGTCTTTATTTTTGCCAACTTTATTTCACAGTCTTGCTGGTAACAGTTCGAGCCTTCTCCCAGTCATCTAAGATATTCCATGAACATTTGTAATAACCCTGCAGAAATAAGTCCACATCTGTGGCATCCCCCACCTCCCTACCCCCAACCCAGTTAGATTTAACAAGGAAAGCACACTTTGAGAAACAAATACGGGGGGATCTGCCCAAATTTTGACTAAGACTCTTCCCTCGTCTATAATCCACTCTGGAGACAGACAGTGAATTCACGTCAATAAATGCTTTTGGGAGTTGGAAAGGGTTTGCTTAAGAAGGTTCATAAAGATAAAGGTAATCTGATTACTAAAACAATTTGAAGTTTTCAGATTTTTTTTCTTCTTAAGGGGAAATTCCCTTTAGTTTGATTGCAAGATAAGAGTTTTGTTATTAACCAAGATAAAATATAGTGCTGAACAATCTCTGAAATTAAAAACTGAAGTGTGTGGTACACAGAATAGAGAAAATTAAATAGCTTAGACTGCAATGGATAAAGAGAAAAGAGTTTTCATGAAAATTAGCTTAGTAAAGGTAAATTGCATTTGAATCTTAACTTCAGATCTGGGTGCTCTGCTATTTGGCATATGTTGAATTGATAATGCCTGTGTGTTAAAGAATTCTGATTGTTTCTTTTGCCTCTCTCACAGCTTATAAAAATGCAAGCAGACCCATCTAATGAATATTAATAGGAATGATGTCTAGATAACACATAAACCCCCTGGATCTGTGGACTTTGGATGGAGTAGTCAGAGAGGATTTCTGTGGCTTTATTTAATACCAAATTTACATACTTTTAAAGAATAAACATCATCTTAATATTTTAATATCAATATTCCAAAGTGGAGATTTTAGTCAAATAAAAAGCTTAATTTTTCCTCCCTGAACATTATGTTCACGAGGGCCTGCATTTTAAGAGACAGGAAACTGTTAGCTAAAAAAGAAATTAACTTAATCCCCCTTCATTAAGTTCCAGTCTTTTTTGTTACTTAGAGACAAGTAATAATTATACCCGTAGCAATGCAAAGCATGTTTTACACTTTTGTTATACAAAAGAACTGCAGTTGTTAAGGTGACAGCAAAAGAAAATGAGAACATTGATAAATACTGATTTTTCTTTTCTTAAATCTTCTCTGACTCTTGAAAATAAATTTCACTCAGGTGTCTGAGAGGCTTTTTAGTTCATTAACTGCAAAAATCTACTCATGTGATTTTAGAAAATGTCAATCAACTAGCTAAACAATATTTTCCCAGCTAAGGTTATAAACAGCAGATAAGTGGGTGGAAAACATCTAAAACGACTATACATTCCAGTTCTTTTATAATGCATAAAAAGTGGGCATTTTGTTTTCAAGTTGGTGTCTTTGGGATGGAACTTTTAGCAAGCACACAGTACATCTCAGCAGTGTATATTATTTAAAGTGCATTCTCTCTCGCTCTCTCTCTGGCATTGTGAAGACTTTTTAAATTTTAGCTTTACAAAAGGGGGGAAATCATTAAAATGTGGTTTGTACCATTACATTCCATTATTTGTCATCTTTATGGCTATTCTATAGTTTACATTGACCTTTAATGGTAAGCTTGGTCGGGAGAGGTGAGCAGGAATGTTCACATACTTGGCTGCGGGTGCTGCTTGAGAGTGTCTGCTAGCTGGGCTTCAATCCACGTCCCTGTAGATTTTAATGTCCCTACAGACTGCTGGCAGCCTGCTTCCAGCTGTGGCAGGCATGATGCAGTGAATTGCTTTTGAATGTTCTTTACTCAAATAGGCAGTAATTACAAGCTTAAAGAGGTTTAGTGGTCCAGTAAACTACATAATCACCCCTGAATTAGCCTGGGCTCATCAGTTGCAGTCCAGCAAGCTCCAGTCTGCTGTTTGTATGCAGTCTTGATCACATAGCAACCTGATCAGCAGGTGTGGAGCAGCCAGAGTCCCCCATAAACACAACTGTCTACTGGGGACAATGATCTCTAATGAGATGAGGCTACACCATCACTGTAATTTAAGTGGGAAAATTAGCACTAGAGAATGAGTACCAGTTCCAGGGGTCTTTAGTCATATTGGGAGCAGCACGAATTCTCTGTCTCATTCTCCCTGTCTCTATCTTTCTCTCTCTCCAGAATATCTCCTCACCAAATGTACCATTTTGCTTCTAACTTATGGATACTTTATTCTTTAGACAAGGATTTTTCCTGCATATTTAATGCTAGACAGGGCATCTGTAACGGCAATAATGATTGCTGTCAACAGATTCATTCCAAAATGGCATCATAGTATTTCATCTTTCTTGTCTTTCTACTTAATGGTTTCAAAATCCTTTCTCTTTGATTTTTAAAGTGGAAAAGTGTTCTTCAGGCTGATGATAGGTCTCCTTTTAGCTGACATACTTTCTGAAATTGTAGAGATGGGCTGTACGTATTTGGAAAGGATCCTTACTTTATTGGAGTTTATTGTATAAATCAGTCATGAACTTTCTTTTGAGAAAAGTGGTCCAGTATAGTGTGCTGTTTTTTTTGTTGTATGTGTTAAAGTGAAATTCTTGGGGGAAAGCCTGCATGTTGAAACAGTCTTCTTTATCCTTTCTTTAGTCCTGTGCTAGGCATGAAGATATAGAACTTGAATTTCGTTACATTGGAGTTGGAGAGTAGGAAGGGAATTTTACCACAAATAAACCCAACAACAACATAGAGTGAATTTGGGAGAAACTTTGGGGGAAATTATAAATTGATGCTAAGAAAGAAAAGCAGATTAACACAGTAATTAAAAGCATAGGCTGTACAATTGAATACTTAAGAGTCAAATCTCAGCTCTATTCTACTTGCAAGTAAATTAGATTCTGAGCCTCAGTGTCCTCTGTAAAATAAAGGTAAGAGTATTTACCTCAGAGACTTGTTTTAAGGATTAAATGAGTAAATACCTAAAGCACTCAGAACACTGTCTGACATACAGTAAACATTATATAAATGCCAGGTAAATAAAGTGAGCAAAACCTGGACTAAGCACACTACTGTTTTGGGATTTGTTGAACTGAGTGAGAAGGATGAATAATTGTTGAAATGGAGCTTCTAGTTTTGTGTTCATCTGAAGTCATCTACTCACAAATGCCAGTTGAGGAATTTTAGTCATCTCTAACTTTAATAACATTCATTCACGCAAATATTTATTGGGCACAGAACTGAGCTAGCTGCATCATGACTGGGAATAGCATTCATGTGTTTTTATTAGTAGTCTACTAAAATGAAATGATTTTGAATGTCATCTAACTCATATTTGATTAAGAATCACATAAGAAACAAAAGTAATTGGCAAAACACACACACCAATTTGTTTCAAAGCAGACAATTGAAGGCATATTGTAGTGTGGCTAGAGGAAATAGTAGGCATTTGATTCTATGATCCTTAAAAGTGTTCTTGTTTATAATCTACCATCATTCCTGTATTTATAAGCAATGCTACAGGCACTAATAAAGTGATGGGCATGTGAGTTTCCACTGCGTTTTCTGACTTACAGCAAGATCTACTATTGCTTCCATTAGCAGAACTGAGTTGTAGAAATAAACGGTACACACACACATACATTAAGATAGTAGTTTTTTTCATCTAACAAGTAATATCATCATATATATTCATGATTAACTCATCAGGAGTCAGTGGGATTTCTTCACCTATTATATAAAAGACAAAATAGTTTGGAAGTGAATTTTCCCAACTTGTATGTTACCACCAAGTTTCCAATTCCAGCTCCACTGCTTACCAGCTGTGTGAACTTGAGAATGTCGTTTGTCCTTTCTGTGCCCAAGTTTCCTCATCTATCAGCTGGGTCTAGTGGCTGTTAACTACCTCAGAAGGCTTTTGTGAGGAGTCACACGAGTGAAGCATTTGGAACAGAGCCTGGCACATCATTACTTCCTGATATGTGTTACGATGACTGCTTCTTCCACTCTTATTAATACTGCTAAGCTACTATTAATAAAGTTCCTCTGGCTGGATGCTGGAGGGAGAACATGGGCCAAGGTTCTGATGAACTAACTTTCCCCTGACAGTCCCCTCCCCTCCCCTCCCCTTCTGCCTGCCTCCCAGGTAGAAGCAGTGGATATTCAGGTAGGGTGGAGGGGCAGGGAAATGGCAATTCTTTCCTCTCTGCTCACCATGATTAATTACCTTGTTCTTGCTCCCTTAGAATACATTTTTGGTTAAAAACAGGAATGGAGAATTGAGAAACAAATGTCAGTGGGAGCGTAGCCAAGTGGAGAAACTCAGGGTAGGACAGACCCAGCACCAGCACTAAGTAGCTGTAAGCACTTGGCTTGTTTTTATTGTTTGTTTTGTTTGTTTGTTTGTTTGTTTTTTGTTTCGAGACAGAGTTTTGCTCTGTTGCCCAGGCTGGAGTTCTGTGGCACAATCTTGGCTCACCGCAACCTCTGCCTCCCAGGTTCAAGCGATTCTCCTGCCTCAGACTCCTGAGTAGTTGGGATTACAGGCACGTGTCACCACGCCTGGCTAATATTTTGTATTTTTAGTAGAGACAGGGTTTCTCCTTGTCGATCAGGCTGGTCTTGAAATCCTGACCTCAGGTGTTCCGCCGGCCTTTGCCTCCCAAAGTGCTGCGATTACAGGCATGAGCTCACCGCACCTGGCCTTGGCCTGTTTTTTGACCTGGCCAAGCCTCAGCTTCCTCATCTGTGAAAAGGACCTAAGCACAGCCCTGCTCAGGGAGTTCACCAAGAGTACATGAAATAATGCCTGCAATGCATTTGTTGTACTGAAAAATAATGAGTTCAAATGAGCTATTATTTAAAATGATTAAAAAGGACACTTCAAAGTGAATCATGAGTTTTCCCTTATCGATTCTCAAGGGCCTCCTGTCCTGTTTTTTGTTTTTCTGTTTTTTGAGACATCTGTTGCCCAGGCTGGAGTGCAGTGGTGTGATCTTGGCTCGTTGCAAACTCCACCTCCCAGGTTCAAGTGATTCTCCTGCTTTAGCCTCCCGAGTAGATGGGATTACAGGCACCTGCCATCAAGCCCGGATAATTTTTGTACTTTTAGTAGAGATGGGGTTTCCCCATGTGGGTAAAGTCCTGAACTCAAGTGATCCACCCACCTTGGCCTTGCAAAGTGCTGGGATTATAGGCATGAGTCACTGTGCCTGGCCCTGTTTTTCTTAATGGCCATTTTTGTATTTCCTCTCATAAGCATGGTCTTCTACTGAGAGAATCAATATCCAGGGGATTCATTAATTGTTATTCAACATAATTTTAGCATCCTTCATGAATGTCAATCCATTTAGGAAGAGGACATAAGTAATCACTAATTTGTAGTCTAAATTGTATGTCTTAAATGCGTATTACTTTAAAATATTTCTGTAACATATATGTAGCTAATGAAGAATATTATCTAAAACATTGTTATTTTACAGATTTGTAAGCAGCTTTTTAAAAAAATTCCAAACACAAAAGACTATGCACTTCCTTAATATAAGTATCTGTCTTCTTTATTTAATATTTTTATTTTCTATTTAATTGATACTTAGAAGAAATTAAAAGATCAGATAAGTGAGGCAGGCAGGACATTTTAGTATTGGCATCTTATAATTGGCTATAAAAAATGTTTTTACTATTGTATATTATAAATATAGTCTCATTAGTACAAAAAACAAAATTGTTATGAAACATTATCCAATGTTCTACTCTTATTCCCACATCTATGTCATTTTCATGTGCTAAGATCACCTTTATAGATTCCCACAACACCTCCACTGGTAACTATACAGAAATTGAAGGGATTGTCTGCAGAATGACTAGCCTAGGCCCCAGAAAAAGCAAACGCCAAACAAAAAAATGGAGCCCATTTAGTCTGAGCAACTAGGCAATCTAGGGGTGTTGGTGGAGAATTACGAAAGCAGGTCGAAATCCTATGACTTTACTGATGATGCTCCAAACATTTCTGGCTTCTTAGCGGGTCCCAGCACCAATCTTCCTTCTTTTGATTCCAGCATGTGCAAGGATGCAGGACTCAACTGCTATGCATTCAGGCTATGTTCTGCGACTGCACGGTGCACTGCTTTTGTAATGCAAATAGGAGGCACAAAGTGTCTCTTTGATAATGTGCAGTCAGAAGACAAAAAAGCATTCACTGAAACAGTAAAACTAATTCATAAAGCTGAAAGACAATAGGGAAGCATTATGGATTTTTTTAAAGGAAAAAAGTATCCTAGATCAATGTAATTATCACAGTGTAAGCTATTCATAGTCAGTGCATAAGGGGAAAATGGCTGCAAATTTATTTAAAGTGGGAGAAGTTTTTATAGGCAAAAAACCATTATGTTAAACAAATATAAATATATTTGGTTAACAAGTTTCTGCTTAGTCTCTTAGAGGTCAAATATATAGCTGGTTATTTTCATTTAGATCCGCAGTATTCCCTTAGTGCCAAAACTCAGTAGAAGTTTGAAAAGAGCACAGAAATCTAACAGTTAAAAACCATAGGGTAGATTTTTTTTTTTTTTAGAGGGAGTATCTCAGAGTTTAGCTCAAGGTCAACTTATATTAATGCATTAAACTTAGCTGTGGAGGAGGTAAAGGGCTGGAGGAAAAAGGATAAAAGAAGTTCCGAAATTGTTCTTCCAACATATTCAGCTAAGCAACAGAACATTGCCTTGATAAGGCTTATATTGGACAGTTGCCATAATTCCTCCTGTTAGATCAGCTCCTCTGGTACCTATTCCCATACCTTTTAAAGTATAGCATGTAACATTTTGCTTGAAAATTGCTTCTACCTCTATTGCTTTGTTATAGCCGTTTTGCAGTTTCGGTATAAAGGCAGTTCTGTGTCACAAGAAATTACTAATCTGAGGCTTGAGAAGGGGCAGCGTAGCCTTCCATTATCTCACCGGCAAGCTCTGTACAGGATTATTTTCAAATTTTCTGCTGCCATTGCAATGTGCTGTTAGAGTGGCCAAGGTGGTGAGGGAGAGGGTGTTATTGAAACTTGGTTACCAGGGTAGATAAGATAAAGTTCATCACTCTCTTGGCATCCACATTTGCAGCCAAGAGTGGAAATTTTGATGAAAGAAGTATATTTGGTCAAAGATATTGTTAAGATATAAAGCTGGTGATTTTCTAACTGTGCATTTCTATGGAGTCTCTCTCTTCCCCATTGATGCTCATCTGAAATAGTCTGCTTTATTGTTTAAAAAAAAACACACTTTCTTCCAATGTATTGTAAACTTGTAAATACCAGACAACCAACTTAAAACCCCTTTCCCCGTCCCAGTCTCAAGAAATAACACTGGAATTGTGCAGACGTAACTTTCTTGAGAAAGTCTCCATTTTCTGTCACTTTCTATCCTTTGCGGCTGGTAAAATGACAGCTCAGACAACTTTTACATAAGGTATTTTTAGATTTTTCTCAGACATCCCTTATTTCTTTTATATAGGACCTTACCCTAGGGTTCATTTTATTCTTTGAAGGGGTCATTAAAGAATCACTCTATACTGGGGTTCATTATTGGAAGTCACTGCAAGATCCAGAAACACATGAAGAGTGGCAAGTGGTTTATATTTCAGCAAGAGATTTATGTTAAAAAGGAGAAGTCAAGGTGTTGACGATTGAAATAAGGATGATCATTTCATGAGTTATTCCCTTTAGCTGGGGTTCCACTGCCCACAAGCCACTTAGTTTCCCTTGGAGGTCAGCATCTCTTCTCTCCCCAGAAAAACCAGCCTAATACATGTGTGCAGGTTTAATGCTGGAAGGGAGGGGCCAGCTTTCCCCATACATAATCACTGTTTTATGGCTTTCACTCATTCCTGAGGTGTTAATGCAGATCAAATGGGAAACACTCGAGAAGGAACCCCTGCAGCTACTGCATTGCCTAGCTCTCCCCCTCTCAATTGTTAATTCTTATTGTAAGATCTAAAGGTAATTTTGTTTGCTCTCTTAATGTGTTGCAGTTCTCCCAGTGGCCCTTGCATATCCTTCCTCAAATTCCCATCTTGATCAATTGTTTGCAAATAATTAAGCTTTTAAGAGATAATAGCAAGAGGCTAATGTACACAACAGAGGTGAGGTCTCCTTCACTGTCTATGGGACTGTGGTCAAATTTGCTTTGATATCCTGAAGTGATTAGGTTGATTGGTATATCTGGGAAGTGCCATCCGTCTTTCCTTCACAAGAGCCTACTGATCTTTCTTAAACTGTGTCCTTGAGATGCAGTAACAGTGAAGGTGTTTGGGAGAATGGCCAGGAGTGACAAAGGCCTTTAGGTTGCAAAGGTTTGGAATGAATTTCCCATTTTCTTCCTAAAAATGGCACTTCTCGGCAATTACTCTATCTCTTTTGCAAAATGATGTCTGCCTTTGCCCATTGCATGGCCTCACAAGCCCTGTGGGCAAAAGGCAACAGGCCTTTGAATGTTTTTTCAGCAGCAGTGCCTGTGGCATGCTGGGTTTTTGTCAAGTCATTTTTTTCAAGTCTACAAAAGAATAACTCATACTGTCCACAAAAAGCTTATTTAGTAAAGATGCACAGGATTTAAGATATTTAAACGTATTGGGTTTCAGTTTAAAAGCCTACTTCTTTGTGAATTTTTGGCTGACTAAGGATTAGCTACATGAAGTCATGGCTTTCATGTGATTCTAGCAATTACAGACTTTTTTTCAGGGATTGAAAGTTTGGGGGACACTAAGGCCAAGAACTATGAGAAAAAGAAAAACATTCAGTTGACCTACCATAGACAAAGGTTTAGGAATTTTGTTGATACCTTTTTCTCCTCTTAACAATGGCCAGATTATTGTGACATTTAATTTGTCCAGGCTCATTCATTTCTATTTTAAAAAAACATATCCCAAACAACGGAAAATTTCTTAATGGAGACAGAGTGCTGAGCCTCCATAGCTTGAGGCTGTCTAGCAATTATGCTGCATGAAATTAGACACAGTTTGTTCCAATTACTTAAAGTCGGATCACATGAAAAGTGACAGAGGAAAACCAGGGTAGAACTTTTGAGTTTTATGGTATTTAAATTATGAAATCAGAAACTACATGATATGAAGAAACAACCGAAATTTGCACTGAAATGTTGAGAGCCATATTACTGCTCTTTGAAGCTCTAGTAATCCAGGTAATGGTAATGATTCAAAGAGAATTTTCCTGACACGACTTGCATAAATAAAAGGTGAATTCCATTGGCTTTGTAAGAATGTATGTAAAACTTGCTCACAAACAGGCGTGCAAAAGTACTCTTGAAAACACAGGGAAATAAATTACTGTGACAATTCTCAATTTTCAAAGTAACTAAAGGTAAATGGCATAAATAATAATTTTTATCCGGTTCTGGTCATAATACTAAGACACAACTCACAAGACAGGGCAAAACATTCTGCCATCCAACTATACCAAAGAGAGACTGTGGACATATTTATTAATTCTATTAAAAATCATTGCAAGTGATTGCTGTAAGACCTTGGAAACTGTCAGCAAGTCATATTACAGAAAATGTTATAGATTGGAAGTTGCTTGTGTACTCCAGTGTACAACTTTTTATGGCAAATAGGGCCAATGGTGGGATGCTAACATTGCATATTTCAAAATTGAGCTTATCTTCTGGCATTGCAATACTGTAAGAACTGCCAGCCTGGGTAATATTTAACCGCAATGGATCTTAGAACTCTGGATGACAAAATTGAGGATAAGAAAGTTGTCTCTTGTTCAAAGTCCCGTAGTTAATGAGTGGCAGTATCATTTATACAATCTAATAGAGTCACTATTGTATGTACAATTCTTCAACTAGTGTAGACATAGAGCTATTGTATATCAAGCTATAATTCAGCATTCTATCCATGGGATAAGAAGTTCATGTGGTTTGTATCACATATCAAATCTTTATATAGTCAGAATTATGTTTTAAACCTTAGGGTAATGGATTGCTTTGAACTCAGTAGCCAGTCATGAGACTTTGGCTGCAGTGGCTGGCATTCTGTTGAGTAGCACCAATGTCACTTATGATTTTAGACTTTTATGAGGTTTATATACCTTTATTTGAAGAAAGTGGGTCAACATCACTTTCGTGAATGAAGCAAAGAAAGTAGTGTCATGGATTTTAAATGGGATCGTTTATGCTTTATTATGTATTTTGATGTTGCATCTGAGTGGAGAGCGTCTATCACGGCATGTTGTAACCATTCCTTTGTTCCACAAGTATTCAGTGATTTTCTGTTATGTTCTAATCTGGGCTTTGAGGATAGAGAGCAAGCAAGGCAAGGAGGTTAGCAGTGGCAGATGAGTGGGAAAAGACACACCAACAAGGAAATAAATAATTAAAGCAGGTGCTTGAGAGAGCAATGCTTGCTATTAGGGAAATAAGAAAAAGATGAATGTGAATGTGATAAGGCAGGTGCTGGGGCGGGTGGGAAGGGTAAAAGCTGAACATTTGAGCTGAGAGCTGAAAGTGACATTGGAGTAGGAACCTGGGTGATGGGAAAAGCTGACAGTGTTAGGAAAACAGAAAGGATGATGGGGCTGGGTAGAGGGGTAGGAAGCAGGTGAGGTGTCAAAATCTGAGAGGTGGGCAGGGCTGGGTGGTGGCAGACCTTGCAGGCCATGATAACCTCTCTGAAGACTATTTCACAGGGAACATGAATGAGGATTGTGAAAGGCATCTGACATCCTTTGGTCATGGTGAGGCTTAGGCACTAGAAGGGAAGCAAGAAGTATCACTGACTTATGTCTGCCTCTGGCCATCTCTTCCCCTGGCCAGTTTCCTCACCTGTAAAACAGAAGGGTTGATAGATTCCATTTATGTCACTCACAGGGATATAATGGGGATTAATTACCATACTGTCTGTAATATACTTGGAGCTCTTTAGAGAAAGGCACTATATTCCATGAAAGCAAAGCCTTCTTCTAATTGTGTATTTATTGATTAAGTGACAATCATAGACAATGCTTATGGGAAAAATTGCTATCTCTCTGCTGTTCACAAACAAATCCCATGTGTATAGATACAGAGCATATTTAGACTTACATATAGAGCACTGAAGTGGTCATTAACAAGCCTTTTTAGCATCTAATCAGACATTATTAATTAAATTAAAAGCTATGTTAATTAGCATTCAATAGACCAGAATTTAGTTTCAGTGGCACAGATAGTTAAATTAAGGATTGGGGGTGCCCTTTTCTATTCATAATAGAATAGAGGGTTGACTCTCAGAAGAATTTTATCTTGGGAGACTATATTGAGATGCAGTATTTCAAGCAAGCTAATGTCTCTATAGATGGAAACCACATCCTCAGCTCCTCCCCTAAGCTTTAGAAATATGTATTTCAAATTTAGATATATTTCATTAGTGAACAGAAAGCTTTTGTGCCAGAACTAATTTCAGTAGAATTCCAAAGATTCTTACAGGAAGGTATGAGTTTCACTTTATTATCTAATCCTGCAATACTTTTATCTACTCTGACTCTTGAGGAACATAGCCAGGCTTGTTCTTAACATGCAGAATATGCTGGTCTTTGACCTTATATTGGCCTGTGTTCAGAATACCAGCATGTGTTGACATTCAGATTTGGAAACCAGCATTGTTGAATTTTGTTTGTTTGTGCTTTGCTGAAGAGCTAAAATGAATAGGAGAGAGAGAGAGAGAGAGAGAGAGAGTGTTGTGTGTGTGTGTGTGTGTGTGTGTGTTTTAATAACACCCACTTTAGTTTTGATATTTGCATCTGGCAATATGGTGTTTTAGAGGGAGGATGCCACTGTGGGGACCTCAGCTGAGATTGTTGGTCCAAATGGGTCAGCTTTAGAAATTTATGGTTCAATGAATATATTAAGTCAGGGCAGTATACTTTTAGATGGTAACAAATGGCTTGTCCTTATTTTAATCCTATAAAATACAGTGAAGATCATACTAAACTTTCTGTGTTTGCAACAAATAAACCTGTTAAAGGATAAACTCAGTATCAAGGTTCTTCAAGTATCCTAAGTAGCTATTTATACACTTCACTAATCTTTGTAATTGGCTTGTCTTTTACTGCCATTAATTAGATGATGTAGTATTCCATTAATAAGAGTGACACACCTCAGCATTTTTACCTTTAATTATAGACTTCATGAGACACTTAGGCTATTGACAAAATGGCCTAAACATTGCCTAATGCACACATATCTTTTTTATTCTCTTTCAGCACCCTTACCCTTCTGAAGAACAGAAAAAGCAGTTGGCACAAGACACGGGACTCACCATCCTTCAAGTGAACAATTGGTAAGTAATTTGGCTTTGTGTTTACACACAATCTGTTTCCCCCTCCTGGCAACCTGCAGCTCATGTTTTGCATGAAGAAGACACACCCAGTTACCATGCTTTCCCTAGTGGCTTGTTGATCCAAAAGTGAAAACAAACTGTTGACTGATATGTGAGAACATTTGCTAGTATGGAAAATAAAACATTGTATTGCCTTCTACCTCCTTTATAAGTTGACAGTTTATGCGTAGTATAAGTATGTGTGTAATTCACATTCACTATGGCTCTGTAAATGTCTCTCTCTCTATGGCTTTTTTTCCCTTTTCAGGGTAATCGATAGAGTGGTATCATCCTATTTTCTACAAAACAAGAAAATCCACCATCACATTATCAGTCAGGTTTAAATTCATTGAATAACTAAATTCAGTTAGATTTTGTTAGGGCTGTGCATTCAAGGATAGTCTCTCCTTTACTCTTATCTCTGGAATACTGAAAGGAAGAAATTATTTATGTTTCTCTTTGAGGCTATTCCAAACCTGAGGTATCTCAGGGCTGTGCAATACTGTTTCTAAATAAATAAAGTGTAAATTCCTGATTTGGGGCGAAGCTGAGATTATGTACCAAGTACCAGCCAACAATATTCTGACTTAATGTACAGCAGTGTGGCAATGAGGCTTTGAGAAAGTATGATTTATTACCCTTTGTGAATGTGCTGAAAGCCAGGTTTCATATAATCACCCAGGGCTAGTGTCATATTTGAAGGGTATCGAATCCAATATCCTCTAAAAGTAAGTGTATCTAATTAATTGTCCTAATATTTTTAGATTAGTGTTTATGAAGGGGGAAACCTTATCCTCTTTGAAGTAAAATCCAGAAAAGGCCCAAAGCCTGGGTTGGAGAAGGGGAGAACTAGGAATGCCAGTTTGCAGACAGAAGTATTTCTTTCTGTTCAATAAGTGTCAAAGATTAATATTACAGAATCTCTGATTACATGGCCTAATCCATTTTGGTGAATAAATTTGTTCTTGATGTCTATTGCACCTACATTAACAGACCCTTCTCTGTTAGAGAGCCTGGGAGCCTTTGGGAGAGATTTCAGATATATTAAACCCCATTACAGAAAATGTAATTTCTGTCAATATAATCCTATGTATTCTTCAATTTAGTATTTTAGAGATAACAAGCTACTTACAATATATTTGCCTTTGGAGGATTAATTTACAAAGTGCACTATCTGCAAGACACAGACAGACTCACATAAGCATTGCTTGTAAGGGTTATCAATTTCTATGACCTTACTGCAGCCTTGAGAGATCAATTTTTGCAGCCCTTTTCATCAGGGGATGGTAAACCAAGCAAAGGCATACTACATCTAAATGTGTTACTAGGAGTTGTGTGGCTGCTGAGGTTTTTGTTTGCCTATTTTTACCTGCTACGTGTCTTAATTTTCAAGGCTGTTAATACTACATATTAGAACTTTCAAATGGTTCTGGACGATATTATAGGAAAGACCATCAATTTTGCATGCACATCTAAATTCATATACCTATATTTTAAAACTTAAAACTGATGTTGAGGCAGTTTTAATACAGTGGAGACTGCACAAATGTCAGATTTCCCTGGGAAGTGTTCCTGTTCGCAGGCAAAAGAGTGGCAGGACAAGCTCTCTAGTTAAGAAACCCAAAAGCGCTATCACTCAAGGGATCTTTCATGTGAGCCATTTCTCTTACTCTGCCGGGTTGCTCTCAAACTCCACTCATAAACACACACAGTTACCAGAGAACAAATCCCAGTACAAGTTGCTTACTGTGGGTAGATAACCTTATTATGGGATATTTCCTGTGAATGCAGGAAGAGGAAGGCATTCCTGTGACTTCAAGCAATATATATGCACACAATTTTGTAGATTCTATACACAATCTCTGCCAGAGAGCAACCTTCCTAATCAGTCATGATCACAATTCGACTTTAGTTTTGTAACTAGAAGAGAGAGAAAGGATGTTAAAAAATGTTTTAATTCATACTCTAAAATAACCTTTAAAGTATATGCAGACTTTACCCTAAACTTCACACTGCTATTCAATTCTGCACAGATATATAACTTAAAAATAGCTTCTACTTAGTTATTTGGGACAGAAACACAATTCTGTGCTTAACTGCCACTTTGCGCAGTGTGTGGGTTCTCTCTACTTGGATATGTACATGGAGTTAGAGGTGGCTTTTGCTTGCACCTCAGTGCTTTGCATTTGGCAATTGTCTCAACACTTAACAACTTTGTTTGCTGTGGAAAATGTCACTCCAGTAACGAAAAGTTGTAAGAGAGACTGTTTTTCTTCAGTTTGACAAATAATGACAATACCATGTTTGATTTGAAATATTATTATTATTATTTGTTTTTGAGATGGAGTCTCACTCTGTCACCAAGCTGGAGTACAGTGGCACCATCTCAGCTCACTGCAACCTCCGCCTCCTGGGTTCAAGCAATTCTCTTGCCTCAGCCTCCCAAGTAGCTGGGACTACAGGTGCACGCCACCACACCCAGCTAATTTTTTTTTTTTTTTTTTTGTATTTTTAGTAGAGACAGGTTTTACCATGTTGGCCAGCATGGTCTCGATCTCTTGACCACGTGATCTGCCCACTTCAGTCTCCCAAAGTGCTAGGATTACAGACGTGAGCCACCACACCCGGCCCTTTGATTTGAATTTTTAGTGGTTTATTAACTTTTATGGAAACTTCTTCCTGTTTTAGTTTTAGGGTTTTTTTTTGAGACTAAGTCCTGCTCTGTTGCCCATGGTGGAGTGCAGTGGTATGCACATGGCTCAATGCAACCTCCAACTCCTGGCTCAAGTGATTTTCTGCCTCAGCCTCCCTAGTAGTTGGGAATACAGGCATGTGCCACCATGTCCCGTTAATTTTTGTTTGTTTGTTTGTTTTGTTTTGTAGAGGTGGGGGTTTTGCTATGTTGCCCAGGCTGGTCTCTAACTTGAGGGCTCAAGAGATCCACCCACATCAGCCTCCCAAAGTGCTGGGATTACAGGCGTGAGCCACTGCACCCAGCTTACAAACATTTTTTGTAAAAAATGTTTTTTATCTTATCTATACTAAGCATCAGTCCAAGTTATTTCCAACTAAGAATAATAATTTTTAAAATGTCATCATTAGTATTTCTGCATTTCCCTTTCATTTTTGTATCCACAACTTTTAAACATCTATGTCTTCCTTCTTGGATTTCTTAAAACTTGCTAACACACATGTACATTTTTGTATGAACTCTGAGTCACTGTTGAAATGCAATTCAGTAAAACGCTGAAGGGCAGGTTGAGTGTAGATCAGTCATAATTACTGGCAGCAACATAATGTATCAAAATATATAATATGTAAGTGAAAAATATAAACTCACATCTAGTTGTTAGAGTGTCATAGAAACCCTGGCTGATGCAGTTTTGTTAGGCTTTGACTGAAAAACAGACAAGAACTTTGCTACATTTTAATTGTTCTTTCACTGCATCATTGAACTAATTTTACATTTTTCGAATTGATACAGTGATATATACTACCTGCCTCAAGTGGCTAAGGCTAAAGTGCATGGGATTTGAGGAGAGAAAGGCAAAGAGAGCCCTTCAAAATAAAACAATAAGACTGATGCGATTAATTAAGAGAAAATTTGGAATAAAAGGAAGTGTCGTTATAACTATTATTTTGGTCCAATATGTCAGAATAAAAATGGAAAGAAAGAATCTAAAAATGGTTGGCATCAGTACTTACACCATTTGGGCCCTAGGATGGAATGTGAAGTTTATTAGATGTGACAATGTAAGCTAAGTCTATGCCAATATTTTTTTTGAGAATTGAGGCAGTTATGCAAAAATATTTGAGTAAAATATTTTTACATAAATTGAGTATTTGATGTAACTGCATGTTTTTTAAATATCAACTTCCATAACTAGTTGCCTAAATATTTCAGTCTAGTATGTTGTGATAGACTTAGGTTTAAAAGTGTAATCATTTTTGAAACATAATACGCACCATAGATTTATATATTCTTCCTTCTTTGGTCCCTTGCTCCCAATTATAATTTTATCCAAAAATGATAAATAATACCATTAGGGGCTTTTGTCTTTTTGCTTTTTTATTGTTGTGGTGTTTGTAACAAATGCTTGTGTTATATCAGCAGTGCAAACATTATCAATATGCTGAATGTTTTAGTAATTTAAGTAGAAACATCTTAAATTTTGAGATTAGATGGTTATTTAGACCTTTAAGTATTTAAGTAGAACTTTACAGGAAAAAAAAACACACACACACACAATCAATACTTGGTTGTTTTTTCTCCTGAAGAGATCAACTTAAATTTTTTATATTGAAAGTGTGAGTGTAGAATGGTCAGATAAAAATTCCCTTATACATGATCATACCAGTGTTGCAGACCTGGGAATTCCCTGTGATGAAAACTTATCTCTTGTGATTGTGTCATACTTACTGGATGCCTTAGTCGCCTCCTGCCTCAGCAGAGTTTTAGCCTAGAGTGTATTGAATAACTTTTACAGTTTCTTTGTTTACTACTCCTCTTCCAAACGCTTTCCCATTAAGGCCTGATATTAAATGATTATCCCTTTATGCTCTGAAAAGGAAATATGAGTTTTAAGTGCAAAATATATAGTGTATATGAAATACAGTATTTATATAGAGAGAAAAATAATTCTCTGTCAATAGAGTATATAAAATTCCAGGTTGCATCCTAGCAGCCAAGATGACACTGTTCAGAACTATCGTACTCTACATTTCTTAGATTTAGTGCTCATACCAGATTTTCCTAGTTACTTCATTTATTGCTTTCAAAACTGCAAAGCATTCAGGCATCACTTCCCATTTATTACTAGTGGGAAAAAAAGTATGTTATCCTTAGAGATTTATGCCACTGGCAAGTAAAAATGTAAACTTATTTTTTAAAAATAAGATCTCCTTTATTATAATAAACAGATTCAACTGTTAAAGGTCAAGTTTCTCTCTGAGTTATGGTAATAATGTAGCAAATACTTTTATAAGTAATCAAAGATTCTATAAATATAGGTACCTGTTTAGATGTAAATGTTAAAACATTCACAAATTATCCTTTCAACTTCTGTGATCTAAAAATCAATGGGGGTCATAGGGCTTCATAGAATTGTTCTGCTTTTTCTTCCAACATAATTTAATAATACATTGTACAGATGTTGTTTAAATATTAGACACAGATTGTTTTGTCAATAAAGCTAAACAGAGGCATGACACAAAAGCAAGGAAAACAGATGTAAAAAAAGAAAAAAACAGTGCACGATACAAGAAGCTCTGGGTCACTTGTTTGCTATTCAACTACAAAATGAAAGCGCGGGCTGTATGGTGATTTTCCTTGCCTAGGAATCACCTAGGGATGGCACAGCTTCACACACAAAAAGTAATTGTATTAAGCAGGTGGTTTAACTTTTTCCCTTGAGAATTGAAGTGTAACCTACATTTAAAGTAGACTTCCCAACTGATCAATGGAGTAACAGCTGCAGTATTTTAAAAAGAAGAAGGAGAAATATAAATGGAAGAACTCCCCCAGAACATTTCAGAATGGGTTGTTGTTCTTCAAGCCTTGGTTAATTGCTATGCTTTTCACCTTGAGTGTCAATTCTAATAATATTACCTTTACAGACACTTACTCTGGGCTTAGATTATAGCAATCAGTAATACTCACTAGATAAAATACTGTCTAGTTGCTCATGAGAAAATATTGAAATCAGTCAAAAATTGTTTAGCTTGCATATTGCCTGAAACAGAGCTGGCGGGGTGCCAGACAGGCAAGGTATTATTAAGAAAGCTGAGCAAATAGCTCGCAGGGGAAAAGAGCTGTGAATTTAGAAACCTTCAGGTATTGTCATGTCAGAGACTCTTAGGAGTTCAACAGAGACACTGATTTTTTTTTTCTGCCAATTTAAAAAAATTCCAACAGTCTTCTTTGAAAATGACTCTGCAGTCTGTTAAATATACTTTTAAGTTTTACACTGTAAGTTTACTCAGAGCTTTTCCCCACTGTGTAAAATCACATCGTTAATACTGTTATACATGGAAGCTCCTTATGAAAGGGTACACGTTGGCTCACTGTGCGGGCTGGAAAAACCCTGTCCCTTCTACCATGGGGCCTTAAGTCTAGGTGAGAAAGACACAAATGTCTGGGATGTAGAAAGGGTGGATTTGAAAGTCCAAACACAGTTTTGTGTTTCACTGTTTTTCCTCCAGCCAGCACTCAAAGGCAGTTTGCAGAGCTCCTCAGGAGGACAAGACACTAGCTGGAAGCTGCCAGCCAGCTGGTACAACCTGAGGAAGTATGTCAGGGCCCCATAGGGTTGGGGTTCAAGTGAGGCTCAGAGCTGAGTGAGTGGAGAGACTGATTTACCCAGCAGGAACCTAATGTTTCTGAATATCTATGATTCCTTTCAAGGCAATGAAGCCAGTGGCTTGGTGGTTGACTTTCAGCATGGTATGTAGGTCAGCACAACTTGTTGCAAATCCTAATTAAACCAGACTTGTTGTTTTCAGTGTGTCTGAAAGTATCTGGTCAGAGAAATGCAAACAAGAGGCTGTGTGTTAGGCAACCCGATGGAGCAGGACTTGACTCCCATTTTCCTGGAGAGGGCATGGGGATGAGGGGCTGAGAGGCACCATGGTCAAGGGGGAAGAGCTTGGCTACGCCCCATCCACAGGTGGCTAAGGAACAAATCCTTCTGTAAGCCTCATGACAACATAAAATTTACACAGGGTGAGAATGGGAAGGGGAAATGCAGGGAAAGGTCACTGCAATCAAAACATTTCATCCCTCATCCCACTCCTTAGATGTGGGTGACAGTGTCCTCTGGTTTGAAATGGACAGGTAGGACAAATTAGCGAGGACTCAAAGGACTCTTCCAGCTCTAATAGTCTAGACTGTGTAATAACATGACTCAAAGAGAAGTCAAGTGAGTGTTCCGAAACTCTCGTTTCAGCTTTATCCTAGGAGTGGGGAAGAGAAATAAAACACTTTGATAAAGAGACAAACAGAAAAATTAATTAAGAAGTTGTAACTTTTCCTCATCTTAAATAAGCAAATCAAACACTGTAAAATAAAAACTAGATGAAATTAAACATTATCACAAGACATGAAAAAGATGTGTGCTGTCGTTTTAGGATTCATAATAAAGATAAATCAGTTGTTTTTAGCAGTGTGCTATGAGTCTATGAAGGGAATGACAGATAATAGGCTCAAAATTTCTGAAGTTATTGTACAGCAAAATTTGTTTTTTCCTCAGGCATTCAATCTTTTTCTCCAGTAATTCTGTACATGACAAACTTTTTAGTGGATGCATTAATAATCTATAAGTAATGGGTTGTCAGGTGTCAGTTAGATAAGATTAAAAGACTGTTTAAGCATTATCTGTTTGCTTCTTTGCATGAGTTTTATGGGTCAGGAGAAATACCTTTTTGAATTGTGGTTGTGTGTACGTTTCTCTCTCTCTCTCTCTCTCTCCCTCCCTCCCTCCCTCCCTCCCTCCCTCCCTCGCTCCCTCTTCCTCTCCCTCTTTCATTGGGCTTCACTCCAAGTATACAAGTATACGTGGAAGAACCCTATTACATTACATAAATCCTGCGTGTAAGAGCAGATTTGAAACTCACACTATGTGAATCAACGGGACAAATGTCTCAGCTGTCCTCTGTAAATGTATTTTAGTTTTTAAAATGTTACTCTTTGTCTTCTCAAAGGAAGCTCTGTAAGGGGGAAACAGACTCGGCTAAGAGGGGCATTGAAGCCTTAGACATGAGTAGTTTCCTAGCAAGTCAGGTTTAGGTCTATTCTTGTCAAATCTGTCTTAAGTGTGTTTACATACAGTTTGCCTTTCTGGTATTTTCTGCTTGCACAGACCTGATCTCCACCTATTTTGTGTCAACAGTTGCTGAGGCTGGTGTTGGGTGATTAACCGTTAAGCACGGAAGCGCAGTACCCAGAGAGAACCTCTCTCTCCTCTCACTTACATCATCATCTTGCTTCAGGCTGTGCCTACAGAAAACAAACAGCATTTTTGAGTGGTTAAAACGTCAGCCTGAGATATTAAAAAATGGGGCAAATGTTGCCTCCTGGTTGAATAAAACAGTTTTCTTGAAAAATGGAGTGGAGCCAGAGGCTCGGGGGAAGGAAGTGTTTCCGAGGGCAAACGCTGGTCTCAGATCCGGTCTGCATTGCTCCAGTGTTTGAACGTGGAAGAGCTTTGTGTATTCGCTGAGGGTTATGTTCTGCTTCGTTTTTGATTTTCAAGGGGAAAGAGGAAATTTAAAAAGAAAACCCTCCAACAACATGGATGTTTGTAACTTTGGCACATATAGGCTGTCCCTTTCAATGCCCTCATAATTATTAATATTTTCCTGTCTACTTTATTTCCATTTGCAAAGCCCTTAGTCTGGTCCCTTAACATGGAAAATAATTAACTCTATCGTGCTTCTGACACCTGAACAATAACAAATAAACAAAAAATATTAATCTGTTCCAACATCCTTGAGAGGTCTCTTTTCCTTTTTACCCTCTTAACTAACTAATGCCTCACAAGATTAGATCCTATGGTTGAAGAAGGGAAAAAGTATCTCCTTTTTCAAACATATTAACTCTTCCAGGTCCATAGGAGGTGAGTGGAGCTAAATGTAATTTAGCTCAGAAATAAATTTCCTGTCCTTGCTGAGATCTGGCTTAATATTGATAAAGTCACATTTTTTTTTTTTTCAAAAACAGTGTATTACCTATGGATAGAATTTAATGCACCATATAATTATACACATGCACATGCGCATTTAAGCTTTCAGTATTTTTATTCTAGGATGCTAACTAAATCAAATGCACACCAGTAGTCTTGAGGTTTGTTGTCTGGTTGAAGGGTTTTGTTGGCCTATATCACTAGGTTATCTGTCGTGGTTGACTTTATTTGATCCCTAGTTGGGTCACCATTCACATGTACTTGGAAAGGGCCAGGGAGGGGGCAGGGGGATGTTGAAAAAGCTTATGAAAGGAATTGAACATGTACAGAAAGATGTAGAACCCCAGCCCCCTGGCTTGTCACCTGACAATACTGTTTACAGAAAGGAAAGTACAGTAGGTTATGGCAGAGATTTCTATCTTCAGGACTTGGGGCGGGGGTGCTGTGAGGGAGTGGGCGGGGGAAGAAGCATGTCACAATCATTTTGACTGAATATAATATTAAAAAAGCATATCGAGAATTAAATTTTGTTTTTAGTCATGCTATTTCTTTTGAAATTGTAAATAACAAAGGAATATAAGATTTTTGGTTTATCAAAAGGAAGCATGGATTACAATTTTAGAAACCTTGTGCTAAGGAACCATAGAGTAAAAATTCTGGGAAGGAATTTAGGCATCATATGATATATGAGTCTCAGAGCTAATTAAAGGCAGGACTACGACTGATTCCTAGTTCAGTGCTTTTTCCAATCCGCTAGAATGTACTTATTTTTAACAGCTTTGTTGAGATATAATTCATATTATATGGTTGTACAATTCAACCATTTAATTCAGTGGTTTTAGTATGTTCACAGAGTTGTGTAACCATCCCCATAGTCAATTTGAAAACATTTTCACCACCTTAAAAAGAAGCGTTGTACCCTTTAGCTATTACCCCATTTATACTTCCATCTCTCTCTCCAGCAGCTCCTGACAACCACTAATCTACTTTCTGTCTCTGTATTTGCCTATTCTAGACATTTCACCATGTGATCATAGAATATGTGGTCTTTTGTGACTGGCTTTTTTCACTAAGCATGATGTTTGCAAGGGTTATCCTTGTTGTAGCATGTATTATCAGTACTTCATTCTCTTTCACGGCTGAGCAATGTTCCATTGTATGGATATAAGGCATTTTTTTTTTTTACCTATTTATCAGTGGATGGGGATTTAATATTCACCTTTGGCCATTATAAGCATTCATATACAAGTTTTGGTACCATTTTGTATCTCTGAGAATGACAGTATTGCAACAGACACCTGTCTTAGGGTCGTATAATTTGCAAAGCACTTTTCATTTGATCATCCCAATTTCAGCACCTAAATACTGCTAAGATCTCACAGCCAGTGAGTGGCAGTTTTCCCACTCAGTTCTCATATTCTTCTCACTACTCACTGCTCTCACTTTCCCTGCCCCTGGCTAGTGTTTTACTGTGATAATTATGACTGATGTTTAAAGAAAAGGATAGTCACACTGAAATCCAACAACTCAGCAGTAAAATGCACAAAGTTCCCTCAAAATGACTTACATGACCATAAGCATTTTCAAAATTTGACAAGTTCCAAGATGTCATTTTGCTAATGTTATTGTCTTCATTTGAGAGATCTTTTCCTTTAAGTGTGTTTCCATTTGTATTTTAAAGGTCTACAGGTTACATATTGACATATATTATTACATAGAGCTTAGGTTTCAAACTTTATCATTAAAACAGAGGTCACAGTGAACACTCCAAGGAATAGATGCAAGCCTCCATTCAAGTCAAATCATCTTCATTGTGCCATTCTATAGCCTAATTTCATAACCAGATGGAACTAGAAATCAAGCTAAATTTTGAGATAATCTCCTTGTCGTGAGCAGGGACTCCAGGTCTGGAGGTTTATGGTTGCTGAAAACTTGGAGAGCTGAGGTAACTACAGGCAAGATCCTAGAGAAAGAAAGGAGCTCAAAGGTACTCCAATATGGAGCTAAGATTCTTTAATACCTGATTAGGGCCAGGCGCAGTGGCTTATGCCTGTAATCCCAGCCCTTTGGGAGGCCAAGGAGGGCAGATCACCTGAGGTCAGCAGTTCAAGACCAGCCTGGCCAACATGATGAAATGCTGTCTCTACTAAAAATACAAAAATTAGATGGGTGCATTGGTGGGTGCCTATAATCCCAGCTACTAGGGAGGCTGAGGCAGGAGAATCACTTGAACCCAGGAGGCAGAGCTTGCAGTGAGCTGAAATTGCACCACTGTACTCCAGCCTGGGTGAAACAGAGAGAGACTCTGTCTAAAAAAAAAAAAAAAAAGACCTGATGTATACAGGAGGTGGTCACCATTCTAACACAAGTGGGTTTTAAATTATTTTTGGGAAACTTTCTTTGGAAAATAAAGCATGTTTGATCATTAAGGTGACCATGCATCCCACTTGCCTGGGACATTCATGGTTTATGCCTGTTGCCCAGCATAATTATTAAGAGTGCTTCTTCACTCTCAAATGTGTCCCAGTTTAGATGACAAATTATCTGCTCATCCAATTTATAATGGAGATTGGCAGAAAACTAGAATTTGCTTTAAATAGATACATTTATTCAGTAATGTGTAAGAGATGTTTAGTTAGATTCAGTTTTATTGACTTTTTGTGAATATGGAAAAATTGGAACTTAAATGAAAAATGGTTAGCCATTAAACTAAAGAGAGACATTTCTATTCTTTGAAAATAATATTATAGCTATTTTAGCTTTTTTATTAGTAGAGGAAGTTTTACAATATTATCCTAGATCATTTTAAATCTATATTCTTTAAGCAAACCACTATTTTTTAGCTCCATAAGGTTACATAAACTCAAATTTGGCAAATTGTCTGTCACATTTAAGTAAATATTTTATATTTACTTAAATATAAATATAAATCCTGTCTCACTCTGTTGCCCAGGCTGGAGTGCAGTGGCGTGATCATGATTCACTGCAGCCTCCACCTCCTGGACTCAAGTAATCCTCCTGCTTCAGCTTCCATAGTAGCTGGGACTACAGGTGTGCACCACCATGCCTAGCTAATTTTTGTATTTTTTGTAGAGACAGGGTTTCACCATGTCGCCCATGCTGATCTCAAACTCCTGCACTCAAGTGATCCTCCTGTCTCAGCCTCCCAAAGTGCTGAGATTATAGGCATGAGCCACTGCTCCCTGCCATCACATTTTTTTTAGAGTAAAGAAATCATTTCAAAATTTGCTTTCAAGGAAAATTTTCTGTAATAGATACCAAGTGATGAATTATTTGAAATTTACTTCAATGTCTAAAGTCCAAAATAATATATGAGTTTTGTTATTACTTTGCATCATCATTGTCAACTAGTGATTGATTCATTTCACAAGCTGCTTTAAAGGGGATTTTAGTGGCTGGGTGCAGTGTCTCACGCCCAGCACTTTGGGAGGCCAAGGAGGTTGGATGACTTGACCTTAGGAGTTCAGGATCAGCCTGGGCAATAGAGTGAAACCGTATCTCTACAAAAAATGCAAAAACAAAACAAAATGACAAAAACTAGTCAGGCATGGTGGTGCGCAACTGTAGTCCTTGGGAGGCTGAGGTGAGAGGATAACTTGAGCCAGGGAGGTGGAGGTTGATAAGCTGTGATAGCACCACTACACTCCAGCCTGGGCAACAGAGTGAGAGTCTGTCTCAAAAAAAAAAAAAAAAAAAAAAAAAGAAAGAAAGAAAATAAAAGAAAATTGTATATGTAATTAATTTCCTCAACTGTGTTGGACAACTTCAGTTCTTTCTAGAGTAATTTGGCAAATAACCCAACACTGTTAGAGAAGGAAGACGTCTCATGTGGCTGATTGATGGACTTCTTGTGATTTGAGCAAATTTCAATATTACGTTTCTCGAGTGGGTGGAGAGGAGAGGTTGTGCTCCCTTTCCCCTCCTTTTCATTCGCCTCCTGCTGCTGTTCTCCACCTCCCCCACCCTCAGACTCACAGATGATGTATTGCAGTCTTGGAACTGTTGGATACTGGAGGAGGTTAAGAAACTGGAAAAAGGTGCCAAAAACATGATTTCATAAGGTTTGACTTGAGAATGAGTCAACTTTCTTGAACATCTTAAAATCATGTTTCATGAAATTTTATTTCACAAAGAAAGGGAGGGTAGAAGGCTTGGACCCTAAAACCACCAGTTATGGATCATTAAATCCACAAAGTAAATGTAAATCTAAAATAAAGAATTCCATCAAATCTTGGAGTCGATTTTTTTTTTTTTTTTTTGGTTTCAAAGAACAGAGTTACTTGAGAGATAACTAGAACTCTTTCCCTGAGGGTTTGTTTATAAAACATGGCTTAAAAGTTATTAAGGGATACTGACTTTTAAAAAAGTAGTAGATACAACTTTATTTAAATGACTATGATATAGATGAAAGAAATGCTATGGCAAGAAATTTAATGGAATAGAAAAATAACAAAATACTGGGATTTGACAACTACCTTCCAATGACAAATTTTATATTAGAAGATTTTTCATGAGGCTTAAATTCTAAAATTTGAAAATATTTATAGAAATCACCAAAAATGAATTATATATCAATTATCATCTGTGTATGTTTATTTTCTGTTGAATAAAGAAAGGTATATGCAGAAATCTTACACTTAAGAATACACAGTGTTAACTTTCATTACTATGTATGTAGATATTCCCAAGTATAGCTAAATATTAATAAAAGATGATTATAATCAGCACTTCCTTTAATGGATAGTATAGGTATAGAAAACATTGCCACTAATCGATCTAACTAATTAATGAAATATTTTCTTAATAGTTGATCACTTTAGCTTCTTAGGTATATGAAGACGTTGTAAAATGATATTTCTCTGTGCCTAGGTAGGAACCTTCTGAGTAATCCTATGTCCACCACTATCCTGCTGACAATTCACTTATGCCTAGTTGGCAAGAAACACTACGGGGGTGAAGCAGAATCATGTCATTGTTAGGAAGCAACACCATTGTGATTTTCTGTGGTTTACTTAGTTGGCTGTGGCATGCTAACATAACCAAATGTGGGCTTCCTTTAATCATCAGGGAGTAAGTAGAGTGGTAAACACTGAGGAAAAGAACTAATTGAGTAAAGGTGAAAATGCCATTTCTGAAAGTGAGCAAGTAAATTTTTTTTCTTTTACTTTTATCAGTATAACAGAGAACCATACAAGGGAGGAAAAGGGCAAAGGTATGTGGAAAACGTTGCCTGTGGAACTAAGAAACTACCTTGTGTTTTGGCTCCTAACAGATGCCCACTATGATCTCCTCACCCCTCCTGGTTCTCACAGAGGGAAACTAAACTTAGTAATTCAGTTCTGGGGGAAGGGACCAGGGAAAGGAGTGGAGGATAAACTAAAGGACAAAGGTCAGTTTCAAAAAGCTGTTCTGCCAGATCTTACTTAGAAAACTATTCAGGTATCCAAAGACTGAGAATATAAGGAGATAGATGAAATTAGCTCAATGGAAAAAAAAAAAAAAGGCTAATGATAAATAAACATCTCGGGACAAAAAGAACAAAGCAAAACTTCCTGTATTTCTTTTTTAAACATGAGTCACAGTCACTTCCCATTCTGCATTCTCCTTGTCAGATTTCTATAAAAAATTCAAAATAAAATTCAATTTTTAGGTGATACAGGTCTCGGAGTTTTGGGGATTTTGCTCCCCTGCCAATCTTCCTCTTTTGGTTTTTAGGACTTGAGTCTTAAACAACAAGTAAAAAAGAAATAGATTTCTATTTGGACAAGAAATAAAGCTATAGAGTAAACCCATTATCTTCCTTTCCTTTGTAAAGCTTTTTGTTTTCAGACTGTAGATAGTTTGGTCAGAAAAAGAAATTCTAACTCATGATTCTGTGACAAAAAAGGAAATATAAAGATTCTTTTCCTAATTCAGTCTTCTACCACCTGCAGGGAGTCCAGTTCTTAAAAAGTACTTCACAAAAGAAGATTGTGTTTTCAACGCAAACTAGATTTTAAGAAACCTTGATGTTCGAATGTAAATGAAAAAGCAAACAAGACATTTTCTAACCTTAAAGTATACGAAAAGGTTTACTTTTTTAAGAATTTCAGTGTATGGCAAATTTGAATTACATTCCTTAAACTAAGATGTGTAACTATCTATTTTAATGAGTAAGCAAAACTGTCATGTTGCTATGTATTTCTGACATTCCATATCTGAGTTTTAAAGGCTATATAATATTAGGACGTTAATTGTAAAATTGCAAGTTTCCTGTCACATCGTTAAATTAACATACTTTATAAAAGAGACCTTATCAATATGGAAAATTCTAAGATTGTGTGCATTTCATAGATATGTATTTGTATTTTATCTATTTTGTGGCTGTTGGAGAATGTATTTTTTTATTGTATATTCAAATGGAATTTTGTCATTCTCTTTTATATTTCTTTTCAAAAACGCTATTCCTTCTATGTTCAATCTCTAATATATATTAATGTAGCTCATATATAAATGTAGATATATATTTGAACACACACACACACATACACAGACTTAAGATAACTATTTTACTCATGCCTCTTAAAATGACAGGATTTTAAAAAGAGACTATGTTCATTTAAGTTCACATCATATGTAAGGTTCTTTTTTGGTTCGTTGTTTAGAGAATTCTTGATAATTTCGACTCTTCCACAATGAAAAGTAAAGCGTTCTGTCACAAAAGCAGGGAGGATGAGATACAAGGTCAAAGGGCATTTTAGAAACAAACAGCTGGACCAGTTTATTTAAACAGATAGAGGGATGGGGGAGCTGACCTCAGTTTGACTTATAGTGGGAGGAGCAAGAATGTCATTTTATTACTTTGCCCAGAAGGAAAATGTTTTTGTATCTGAATTCACCCGGAAGCCATCTAAATATGACTCTACTGTATGTAGCATAATTCCAAAAAGAAAGGACATATAAAATAGTATGAGATGATGATAAATACACTAAAGAGAATCAAATGTGGAGATGGTCTAAGATCAAAAAGGTGATGTTGTTTTTAAAAAAGAAAGTATTTTGCTATTTACCTATTTTCAGATAGATGTCCATCATGACCCCAAATAATAACTTGTTCATATAGGTATAGTAATTGCAATTCAGTAGCATTCTAAAAGATTACTACATCCTATATCAACTAAATCTAAAAGATTATTACATCCTGTACTAATATTTCATTATATTGAATTTTTAAAAATTAAGTGTTTCAAAAGTAAGAAGTTGCAGGTAGACCTACTAAATGTGGTTAGACAGCTCAGAAAAAGTGATTAGGTTTTCTCAGGTTTTCAGTGTTTTTGTTTATGTTTTGGTTTTTAATGAAAGGTTTCCCACTTTGGCATCTACATAGTCTATGGGTAGCTTATTACATCTGTGTTCTTAATAACAACAAACAGTTCTTGCCACCAAAAAAAGCAGCAAATAACATCTAGTACTGGTGGGCACTTGGCTAAGAGGCTGTGGTATTTTTTGTGTGTATTTGCTTTCTACCCAGGGATCAGAGCAGGCCTGGAATAAATGTCGTTGGTGTTGTCCGCTGTAATACTTCAGGAAGACACAGGCAAAGATCAGCCTACTGAGCAGAGAGTGGCCCAGGTGTTGATGGACTCAAGATCCTAGAAGGACTAACATTCTAGAAGGCACTTTTTAAGAATCACTGATGTTTAACCTAAGGATTAGAGGGGGAGAAACCTATAGGCATAATGGCTATGTTTAACTATTTGAAAGGCTATCCTATGGAAGTAAAATTAGAATTGCTTAAAGTACCTCAAGGAGTTGTACTAATGAAACTATTAGGCTGGTGCAAAAGTAATTGCTGTTTTTGCCATTGAAAGTAATGGCAAGACCACAACTACTTTTGCATCAACATAAATATTTTTGACCAAGTAAGGCAGAATCTTCTAACAGCCTTGTTTATAGATGGAGTGGACTCTCAAGTAAGGTGGTGAGTGCTGTATTAGTTCAGCAGAGGTTACCTATGTACTTTCTGGGGGAGAGATATACAGGGGATTCATGTCAGTGACCAAATGAGGTGACTATTAAAGCCCTTTCCAAACGTGAAGTGTAATTTTTTAAAATGAACTCATGAGTTTAATAGTCATAGACTCAAACCTGAGTTGATTATTATGAATTAGTCTATGGGAGTCTGAATATGTGAGTATGATAGAGACAAGCTTTGGAATATAGATAAATTATGTCACTGTAACCTCTCTCTTTTTGAATGCCTTATCTTTGTCTTTATACACAAACAGTGCAGCCATCAAAATTTTTAACTTACAAAATGTTCACAGTCATGCTTATTCCTTGACTAAACACTGGGGTTGCCGCCAGTGGTAATTGGCTCAAAACCAGCGAATTTTTATATATCTATTTAGTCTGGATATTCTAGATGAGTGGCACAGTAGTGGCGGTGCTCTGGTCACCGCACCAGAAAGGAGGGTGCTTGCTACCACTGACAGCTGTGTATCATTTAGCAAATTATTAACATCTCTTTGGTAACATGTGACCTCAAAAAAGTGACTTAATTTCTCTGAGCTCAGGCTCCTCATCTGTTAAAAATGGCTCTTCCTATTTTTAGGTAAGTAGTGTAAGTCATATCCATAAAAGATTATGTTTTTAAAAAGTCTGGAAAAAGAAAGTTAATAGAATTCCTTCCCTCTAAGAGTCTGCAGACTGTGAACAGTACCATAGATAAAGAGATGTTTTTGCTCTCTTACCTACATTAGTTACTATGAAAATTACTTTTGGTATATGCAGAATATTAA